>SSNC01000022.1:0-660273 GCA_029719445.1 Agaricus blazei | reverse complement strand
CGATTTAAACACGTCCTGTTGACGAGACGATAACCAGACATTTATATTTGTATTATACATCTATCAGATCAAATTTCACAGGATTCTTTGTTGCATTGAAGAGAAAAAAGCGGATGTCCGCTACTACCAAGATATAGAAAGCGCCCTTTCAACGCTAGGGAGACACGCGGACAGTAAACGCGAAATTGGATTCAGTCTGTACTTCTCCATAATATGACGTCTTCTTTATGCCACCCTTGAAAGTTGCCACCTTGTGAGGGTCGTTGGGCACATGAACGCCCCCTACAAATCGCGATTCGGCGTCGAATACGCGAACGGTCGCGTGTAGAGAATCGGAGGGGGAGCCGGGAGACCCAGAGGTGTGGAAACCACACCTGCAGAGGGTCATAAGGGATAAAATAGGACGAAAGAAGAGGGAGCTCACCTTATTTGAGCCCAAAGAACACCGTCGATGCCTTCTGTCGCCGCGTACAGGACCACCTCAGGCCAAACATACTGCAAACTTCTCGCCACCGCTCCCCCCAAGCCCATCGAATGGTGAGTGTTCGTTTTCATCGACGCGACGCGATAAACGTCGACCAATTGCTGGGTTGCGGCGGTTATGGAAGGCATAGCAGTGGATGTTAAGAATATCGAAGTTGCTGGTGGGTGGGGGTCGGGGTGGATGCGGAGCGGAAGAAAGAGAGTAAAGAAGGTCACAAACAAGGACGCACGCTGATTTTTTTTATTCGCGCAAACAGATGCGTACAACGACTAAGCAAGCAACCCAAACAGCGAGAACTATTGGCACCGTGGCGCGTTACGGTGCATCCGACATGACATTGAGTCCATAAAGTAACGCTGAAAAAGCGATTGTGAATATGTCATTGGCCACAATCAATAGTGGACGTAAATTGTGTTTACCTGTACTATACTTTCACCAACAGCATGGGAGTAATAAAAACGCACAACCATATGATTCATTGAAGTATTGTAGGGTACGGGACTGCAATGGTGTAAGAAAATCTTAGAACGTTATATCCTTCGTCCACGATGATTGAAGGCAGGCGTTAACAAGATTGACTTGCAGAATATATAAAGTACTTACGTTTGTCGTGCAGTTCCTTCATAGAACACAAACGCTCCCTCGAGCCAAAGACCATGAATACAAAAATAAGTGATAGTCAATAACACTTCCGAAAGCAGTAATCCAGTTGCCAAATGGAAACATATCATGATCCAAGCTT
Organism: Agaricus blazei; assembly: GCA_029719445.1. Taxonomy (NCBI): domain Eukaryota; kingdom Fungi; phylum Basidiomycota; class Agaricomycetes; order Agaricales; family Agaricaceae; genus Agaricus; species Agaricus blazei. The sequence goes on along the minus strand of SSNC01000022.1, from coordinate 659,047 downwards.
ACCGTTGTGTCTTACCGTTGTGTCAGACACCAATGAGAAGGTTGACAACAATCGCCGAAGAGCTCCGCAGGAACCCGCGCCCTGTCCGCGCCTGAGCTTGACCAGTTGAGGGAGCCCGCACCGCCCGCACCGAGTCCGCGTCAAAACCGCGACGATCCTCATTGGTCCGCGTTACCCGCAGATGACCGCGCCCCCCTGCGTCGAATTCTGATTGGTCCGCGCGTTGCCCGCATGCAAATTGTCCGCTCAGCCAGCATCCGCGCCCTACAGTGGGACGAGCCGCGTGTCATAGCACCGCCTCGCCGTCAATACGGGCGCATCCGGCGGGGGCACCGGCCGGAGACCTACCCAAAGCAGAAGTCAAGAATGGGACCTACTAATAACGAATCACTGAAACAAAATATTAAAGTAAATTCGATATCAGTGCACACGTACCGCATAAAGCGATCTGGAACTTAGGGGTACAAAAATTTCACCGCTTGTTCTTTCCTGCATCCTGGGAGTACAGCAATCATGGTATATACATGCATACCACTCTGCACTCACCTGTTCAACTTATCATAACACCCAGGATTTTATCCGTCATGTCTTCAAGTACTTTCAATCAAGCGCTCCAGAGCCATTGCCCACAGTTACCACCTCACCAACGGACAAGACTCGCACCAACGGACAAGACCGCTCCACCGACAAGACCGTACCACCGGACAAGACCACACCAACGCAGCCGACTATGGAAGCAATGCTTCCAGTATGGTCGACCGACGGTCAAATTGTAGGCTATCGAACGTCAGCAACGGAGATATACCCAACCAGCTCCTCACCCGAACTTTTGTTGGCGCAACCCTCCGTCAATCCCCGCTCATATTTCGCAGTACTACACACACAACAAGTCACCATGCACAACCGACCGGCCAAGATTGATCCCAATCGATCTCCCACCGCGCAGAGTTTCCTATTGACCTGAAAACCAGGCAGCTCCCCGCTAACTGGGATGGTGGCTGACAAAGATTGGACTTACCTTTTCAGCTGGGAGGAATATGTCTTGACCGTGGTCTACGATCGCAATGGCGCCATAAATCTGGATCATCGCACAAAGGAAAACGAAATCCGAACTCCTGAACTGGGTTTTCGGACCAAACGCGAGTGTCGAGGCGTCTTTCTTGTTCCAATCTGGACTGACCAATCTTGTTCGCCCTCATGTTGATCGCAAGGTCATTGAAGAGCAGAAGACCAAGGTGCGTGCGACTACTGTCATGTTCCCATGGTCTACTTAGAATGCGACGCTTACGATATGCTGACGAGATTCAATGAGGGTTCTATTACCAGCACAAGGGCACTCACAATCATGCGCGTCCGCCTGTGAAGAGCCCACTACCATGGCAAGCTGAAGCTTTCAAGAAACACATACTTGACCATCCAGCGGCGACACCGCTCAGCTCCGTGTGGGTGTCCAACGTTAGGAGGGCGCACACCTCCCGTCTCAGACATCTCCGATGCCTATACCAATCCCGATCGGGTCGCGCCCACCGCAACAAAATCTTCAGCCCTTCAAGCCATCGACTGCTGGAGATACCTTTTTTCCAACAAGTTCAACAGTTTGATACTGACTATCCCGATTTCATTTTGCCTAATTCCATCATCCTGCCCAAGACTGTGATCGTCATGCAAACTTCTTGGATGAAGGAACAAAGTGTTCACAATACCACCCTTGACGAATCTCTCAACGGAATCGTCACCGATGGTGCCCATGGTTTCTGGAAGAGTTCCACCGCCGTTCTGCAAGTTTCTTCAGTCTATTCAATCAGCCTTTCCCGCTGGATACCCGTGATAATGTCTTATATGGATGGACACAGTGCCTCCGAGTTCAAAGTACATTTCCTCAATCTGTTTCGGGGTATTGCCGAGGTAGTGAACTCGCGAGAGGGTATTGACTTCGATAAGAACCTTGATACACACCTTGCCACGGTAAGCCTATGGTTACGAATGCTAGAACATATCACTCACTGCGTTTGTAGGTAGTGGATTTCAGTCAAGCCCAGCGAGAAGGATACATTTCGGCTTATGTCGAATTCATCTCCAACCGATCTGACAATACCCGAACGGAGGCAATGCTTCGTAAACGTGCCGAATCCCTCCTCAAAGGTTGCGGTGAACACTTCCGCCAAGCCGTTTCCCGCGTCGCGGCCAAACACGCCGTAGTCGATCCTACACTCCATAATGACTTCATGGCCCGCGCCTTGAAACTTTCCCAGGTCACGGCGTATGAAGAATATGAAAGAATCGCCCGCAGTCTTATGCATGATTACCCGCGGACGTCCAAGTTCTTCGAGTGGTGGCTGCGGCCGCCTATCGCTAGAATGATTATGAGATCTCAACGTGTTATGGACGAAAATCTTTGGACGTCCTTACCTGACACGACAAATGCACAAGAGGCCGGACATTGGGCCATGTATCGGGCCGCCGGGACAAATCATACTCTGCTGTCAGGATTTGAGGCTCTGCATGCAGTGGTTGCCAACTTTGAAACCCAGGATGATAAGGCCCTAAGTATGTATTATTGTTCTCTGGTCCTTTCGCTCGACTTATATCGTCCTAGAAGGTCAAAAGTCACACTACGGATCAGAGAGTCGCGCATCCCGAATGGCTCTGGAGCATGGACGCACCCACCCACATCGTGATCCTTCTGGCACTACTAGCAAGGCATACGTGAACGACGGGCGTGCCCCGGACACTTTGGCTAAGCTGGTCACCAAACAAAGTGCGAGAAGCAACGTCAAGAGATATCAGTCGCTCTCAATCAGACTTTTGGGACTGCCTACTTTGAGTGGAACGCCAATTCGTGCTGGCTTGACGTCAGCCTAGTACTCCTCGACAACGCCCTCCAACGTAGCTGGGAAGACTTCAATGAGGTGTACCTCACTGTCTTTGGTGCGGGTGCACTTGGCGTTGCTCTCAACGGCCTTACTCGAATTCGAACCATCAAGGCGAACCCGCCCAAAGATACAGACGTCCCCCAATATCTCAATGAGCAGCGTGATCTTGTCCGTGAGGCCCTGTGGCTCGAAAACATTGTTGAGGATCTGGAATCGCCCGACATGGTATTTGTGAGTGTCAAGTATTTACTGGTGATGTACAGTACACTTACGGTCTGCCCAAGGGGTGGTTATCATCTCTCTTTCGCCGGGCGGAGGCGGAGAAGGTCATTGCACATGAGGGGCGCTTGGTCTCGTTCTTCCTGCCAATGTATTGCGACGTGCACGATTGTAGTGGTTCGCCACGTACAGACGGACGACACCTGGAGATATCGCCTTGCTTGAAACCTTTGTACACTATCCAACTAGGACAACCCGAGTTTGAGAGCACCAAGGGTCTGCTCACAGAGTGGTTTAAGGAGTTTCTGGAATTTCGCCAGATAGCCAACCTCAACTGTTGGCGACATTCGGAGGTTGATGGCTTGCTATGCGAGGGCGAGCGCACGGATTATAGACGCCTCATTGTATCCTTGCCGGTCGTGTTAGTGGTGGAGTTCATACAGGAGAACCTTTCGCGACCCTTGGAGTGGCGTATACCGCCAAAATTGAACCCTCCAACTTACGCCTCCATCGCGAAGGCGCACGACGTTGTTTATGATCTGGTGGGCTTGAGCATCGTCTCGTCATTAGCGAGTGGCGGTGGCAATCACTTTACTGCCAGATGGTGGGATCCCGTCGATAAATCCGTATACATATACAACGACATGGCCTACAGGGGAAGAGGACAGCGCTTCTCGAACTGGTCGTTTAAGAAACATGTCGCCGGGTATCCTGTCAACCTGCCTGCGGGGCAAGCAGTACACCACGCCGTGTATCATCTGAAGGGCGGTTTGAGCGCACAAAACGCCTTCTTCAAGGCCCGCGTTGCCAAACTGAAGAAGAAATTCCAAATTTCTGTACTCAGCGACACACCGGCCAACACAACGTCCCTGAACTATGCTGGGAAATTGGTCCGACTGCCTACTGTTTGTCGTACATGGATCCAGTCAGAAAAGAACCGAGCCTTGTACAACGAATTCACCCACCCATCTCAGCAAAGCAAGTTATTGAAAGAAGCCTATCCCGAATCCTCGTCTGCAGAGACTGAGGATACACTGAATGGGCACCACCGGTCTGTGGTTCATCGCGACAAGAAGGGGGACTTATACAGCCCTCTGGAAACACCGGACCCAGACGACGACCTGCCATCTATACACCGCCCTACCCCTCCGCCTTCAAATGTAGAGCCTCCGCCTTCAAGTGTAGAGACTTCGGCAGCGCCTGAACCTGTACGAGCGGCGGCGAAGGATGTGGCGCAAGCAGTTCCCATTGTGACGCAAGCTGTACCGATTCCTGCTCTCCCCAATGACGTGGTGGAAGCGGTCCCTATTGAGGCGAAGAATCCTGATCCTTTGCTTAGGTCCAAGCCTGAGCCACCAGGCGCGAATAAGGGCGAGCTTCGACAGCATGATGCGATAGATCTTGTCCCTCGTCGTATACCTCAGCGTCCCCTGATTCCCCTCAAAAATTTCCCCGCTGTCTTCGCAGAGATAGATGCCATGATTGCGTCCACAGATGCGATGTTGGAGGAAACTGAATCTGTTTCAGACGGAGAAAGCAAAAAAATTAAGCCGGGTGTGGCGGGGGGGCACAGCGACGCTCTCCCGTATGTGAGGTGCCGATGTGGTGTTGGCGGCTCACCGGACTCAATCAAATACATTGCCCCTGGGGAGGGCTCCATGCTCGTGTGCTCCCATTGTAAAAATTGGAGCCATCTCGCTTGTCAACCGTATGGGCGCACCGGGAACGCAGCCTGGTTATGTCATGTTTGTCAGCCGGCTGATGGACAGAGTGTGGAGAAATTGGCTACACACCGTCGGTATGGGTCTCCCTCTCGCCTGATGATATCATCTGACCAAGCTGTCCAGTATGTTGACCGATATATGGAAAGTGGGGCACCTGTTGGCAGAGCGTTTGAGGCCGGGAGTAGGTGCCCTCTGCCGAGTCGATGAATTTTATTATCCTGTCCGCCTGCTTCATTATGAACCTGGCAGCCGCGGATGGATTGTACAGTGGTGGCGTCGCGCTCATTTCCCCCAAGGCGGTGCAGGCAGACTGCCTGATGATATTACATGGGAAGCTGAGGATAACATTGTTGACGCGCTCTGGGGCCAGGTCATGTTACGACGCGATGTCCGCGTGAGTCCCTCCAACTTCTTATACGTCGCCATGCTCATTTCTTTCCAGTTGGGTCGTTGGGATTTGGCCAGTACGCTGGAGGAAGACAACTTGGATTATCTCATGGAAGTGGCGTACATGGAGTATACCCAGGAAATCGACACTGTCTTGACGCCCTATCTTTCCACCCTGCAAATTCTTGCAGACGCTCCAGAGTCCATCGATGCTACAGATATACCTATCATGAAATCCTCTCATGGAATCAAGCGGGATAGTATGGAATACTTTGTGAAGGACGCTCCTCGGGGCGCGATACCTCTACGTGAGCGTGCTGGAATCTCTAATTGGTTACATCGGCATCTCGGTGAACGCAAGCGAACTCAATGGCAGATAGGCCCCGCAATGTGCCACGCTTGCACCATATGGATTGCGTATAAGCTGAGGCAAAGCGGTTACCCAATGCTGGCCGGTTGTAGTGAGATCGACAATGCATGGGTGTTCCAGACGACCACTTTCCGGGCCAACCTCGTCGATGTGAACAAGACGTGTATCGCTCACTTGGAGCGTCTCATGTTCGAGTTTTCCAATAATGCCGGCGCGGCTGGCGATTTCCAGTGGGGTTTGAACATCGGTGATCATCAGGACGGATGGAATCCGTATGACCTCATACCCAACCATTGGATAGCTAAAGACCGCAGGCCTGATGAATCGAATCAAACGGTAGGAAGTTTCTGTATTATGTTGTGCGTGGCGTATTTAACATCGCCCGCCTCATTAGATTGGTTGGGACTACGTGACTGTACAGCAAGGCACCCTGGGAGACGTACCCTCTTCCACACCCCGCGGACGAGGGCGCGGACGCGGACAACGCGGACAACAGCTGAGTCGCAAGCGCAAGAGGACCCCATCTTTAGTCGATGAGGAAACAAGGCATCCGCGCGGACGGAAACGCGGACGCGGACAACAGGCTAAACGCAAACCCAACGTGAGGCCATCGGCTCAGGTAAGAGTACAAGAGGAGGGACACGTAAACGTTGGTGCGTAGGGTGGTATGTAAACAATAGTCCGTACATACACTGTCAAGGCCTTTAATCAGGCTTGTACACGAGCCTTAGGTATTATGCAACTTACCCTTGGCAAGGAGGGTATGCCTTGACAGCAGAGTCGCAACCGCAAGTCGTCCCCATCAGTCATCACTCCAGGACGCTATTCAAAACTATTAGTATTTTCGCCTGGGGTCATACTAGAGTTGCATCGTACCTCTCAATGCCAGTCATACCGTAGAGGGTTTACGCGGGCAACCCCATGCGGCCGAAAACGCGGACGCGGATACGATCTCTGAGTAAATTGATGACCGATCTTTCGGATAAGTGAAGAAAGGAACGTTCTTCCACAACTACCAGTGGACTGTGTAGACTGTGGTGAAGGCCACCTGTCGGATATGCAGTAGAGCAGCCCTCTGGAGAGGGCCATGATTCAGCCGCGGTCAACGACGCGGACAACAACGCGGACGAGGGCGCGGACGAGGGCGCGGGCGCGGGCGCGGACGGGACCCATCGCGTGATAGATACTGAAGTCGGCGTAAGAGATTAGCAAGGGTTAGGTGATTGTCCAGAAGCCTGGTATCGATATGAGAAGGACGCTAGAGAGACCTAGTAGTCCAGGAGTTCGAAGGCTCTAGAGATTCCTAGTAGCCCAAATCCACACCTGGGGGGGTTGAGGGTTGTGTTGTTATGAAGATCTACACATGGTGCAACGCAGAGCGCGACTCTAGAGAGACCTAGAAGTCGTTGATAGAGGCGTCTGTGTTCAAGGAAATGTGTTGGGGCGGTGGGAAAGTCACGTGACTCACCCATCATAGAACCCGCTACTGTCGAGAATCCTTGCCAAAAATAGCCGTCCTTCCCTCTTTTCCCTTGCACCAGCCCGTAACACACTGTAAGTCCCAATGTGCGTCTATCATTGTGCTGACGCTGACCGGCAACTTTTTTCTTTGGGTGCCACGCGTCATACAGTGCAACCAGAGCTGTCTACAGTCCAGATTCCGTGCCTCAAATTGCCCTCCGTGGATAGGATTTTCGTTCGACCTGCCTATAACACACTGTAAGTGCCGGCCTGAGTCTATCGTTTTGCTCACAGTGACCCACATGCCTTCTCTTTAGATTCCGCGCGTCAGACTGCGAAACCAGACTTTTGGGACTCTCCACAGTCTAACGCGATCGCCAATACATCTATCAGCGTAGGCAGACTACGGGGTCTTCTCCCACAGTCTCATCTAACTGTCCAAACGTCGTATCTATCAGCGTACGCAGACTACGGGGTCTTCTCCCACAGTCTCATCTAATTGTCCAATCGTCTTTCATGTCACTGAATTGGTCTTTGAAACAACCTGAAGGCCGGGCTACTATAGTGGATGGCGACATAATCTATTCACCAAACTCAACGCAAGCCTTGAACACTATTCCGGCTGCACCAATGCCCTGGAAGTTCGAGGAAGGTATTTCCGCGGCCGCCGATTTTCAACAGCCACGCTGGTGGAGTGTTGGTACTGAGTGGCTAGGGTTTGTTCCCAAACAACCAGTGCCGTATACAGGTGTCTGGTTTGGGCCGTTAGGCGTTATCCCAAACAAACTGCTGTGCGAGGATGGTGTTGGTTATAGACTACCGCCGTTCTATAGTGATAAATGGCTGGAGATTGATTACATGTTGTGGGAGACTTGCGAGATTCTTCGCAATGCGTATGGTCTCCAATACGCTCTTCCTTTTCCTCCTCGTCGTTGGCATTATCATAAAACTTTCCCGAGTTGGGCCATTGCCATGGACCACATCACCAAAGGACGTGATTGGTTTGCTATGTGGATAGGGCTACTGTACTGGTCCACGAGAAAGGTCCCCAATGGGCCGGATTTTGCGGAAGGTCTCTCCCTCCTGATTGGTTCAAGACGGTGGTATTTAAGAGATCGAACAAAGTGAATGCCACTCAAGTCGACGCCATTCGTACCTCCCAGCTCCTGCAAAATTGGTGGCAGGTCGATCGAGTTGGCTTGTTTTTGCTCCATCCTGGCCAAGCCCCACAACAGCCAAGGGCAGAATGGTTTGTAGAACATAATGTGCCAGTGTGGTACCGTTGGGGTGAGCAAGAGCGGCGGTCGTCTACATGTCTCGACTTCCCGCTGATCATTCCGCCTCCCGAATGCCTTCAAAACGCTACAACATGGCTATCGACCTCTCCGTCATCTTACGAGTCGCACGCTTCCTATACAACCTTTGACGATTATCCTGATGAACTACCCGCGGTTGGGAACCCTTTAGACAACCTACCGATCATTTCCTCCTCCAACCCTTCAACATCTTCTCAACCACTGTCCTCCTCTCTACAGAAGAAAGTGGGCACAAGCGTGTCCCGACCCGAGGAACGAGTGTGGATAAATCGGCACGGAGACCCCGTGTGGGACTACGGAACCGGCCGTTCTGTGTGGGAGCCCTTTTTCAAGCAGCAGGAGGAAAGACACCGTAGAAAGCTGGAGAAAGAGACTGCCAAAGCGAAACAAGCACGCGAGTCCCGCTTGAGGCAGCCGCCGAGGACTTCATGCCCGGTGTTTGTTTGGGATTGGGATGACGCAGAACCTCCCAAGTTTGTAAGAGCACGCGTCAGGAACGATGAGCGCGAAGACACTTTGAACAGTTACAGCGACAAGCAAAAGAGGTACAACGCTTTCGACAACGAGTGGGACTGTTGCCGAGAGTGGGGAGAAGATCCCGATGAAGAGGATTACGTGGAACCTCTGCCTAGCCATGTAGTGCCTGCCAAAACACCTGAAGAACTTTTGTCAGAACGCTTAGGATCAGAGGTCGGTCGCTTGCTATACGAGTATTATGGCTGGGTCGTTCCCCTACCACTTCCTCCTCCCGACAATCACATCTCCTGGATGCCTGAAGATGAAAGAAGATCTTTAAAGGCTGTGGTTGGAATTCAATCGGCACCTCTCGACAACTGTTTCTTCTATTCACCTTTAGCAAAAACGGCCTCTCCTTATATCCAACTGTTGGCAGCCAAAGACGCTACACGTCCACCACGCGAGGTTTGGGATCTAGTGGATGAAAACAGATTGGGTCTGGCGTACTCGTCTGCAGTAAAATCCATACGAACTATAACCCGGAAGCAGGAAACCTGGTATATGTTTGACTTTGACAAGTCTAGAACAGTGCCATGGAATATTGCGGTCCCAACTGCTGCAACGGCGATGATGGTATGTCGTCTGAGAGAAAGATTAGATGATGTTCGGCGCGATCGACTCGACGAAACGGCAATCTTACGGGAGTTGGTGATGGATGGTGTGCGTTTCCACACTGTATGTCGTCGGGATGTTCTGCCTGTAGCCGAGTCAGATTACCCCGGGTCTAGTTGCGTGCCTATGAGATTGTCGGACCACATATTCAGCCTGGAGGACCTCTCATTTTACCAGCGCCAATGTCGGGAAATTATGAGTTCTCCCAGAGCTCGTGCTGCGTTGATGCGGGGTGGCTTCACACGTCGTCGAGCTCTGGAGTTCATGGACCCATCGGAGGCTTTACGAGGGCCTTGCGGATGTTATGATAACCCTCACCTAATGTTCATTGCGCAAGACACGAGCGGCATAGAGTATGTTGATGATGATCTCACCGATGAGGAATATGACCTCTTATCTGGCGTGTACGTGCAATTCACAGGTAAGTCATATCGTTAAGGTATGTTTTGCTTTCCCCTGGCTGACTTTCCCTCTAGGCGATCACTTCCACACAGCCAAAGTGTCATGGCTCCCCCAATGCTGGGTTTTTGAAGGTTGTGGCTTGGATATGGGTCGTTGGTCCGAGCATGCCGAGAGGTTTTGGGTAAAACGCACTGAGGCTGTCTTCCGGGACAAATGTGCCAATAGTGATGAGCCTCTGAATTGGGGAAAGCGCGTACTGGCTGCCATGAATGCCAAGCAGGCGAACACTGCCGTGGTTGAGAACCTCCCCGCTTCAGGTAAGCTGGGAAAACCTCTCAATGTAACTGAATGGCGTTCAATGCTTCGCGGCCTGGCGGATGCCCGAAGAGCTGTATCAAAGGTGGAAAAATGGTCCAAGGAATATATTGAGGCTCACTTACAGAAAATGTAGCAGCCTCGCCCGGCCGGCCTTTCATTCTTCTCCAGGTCTCCCGTCCCTCGAACTCTTAGCCGCCGTCGTTGCCTTTCTATCACTCACATTATTTCTGTACCTTTTCTACGCGACTAATTATGTGTATAATCTTTTGGAAGGATAACATTGAAAATATATATATTTGATCGTTTCATTTGTTAATTGATCACAGGCTGGCCGGCCGTGTCTCGGGCTCTCGGCCCCTGTCCCGGGTAAAACACAAAGGCATCCGCTCGATGCTGTGCTGCGTCCCGCCAATGCGTCCTTAGTCCGCGTCAAAAATGAGGCTTGTCCGCGTCATCCCCGCTGAAACCCGGGGAATTTTCGCTCGACTTCCCTAAGGGCTTTCGTGCCCACAAAAGACCCTCTATAAGAGCTTAATGCCCACTACAGGCCTGTAAGTGTCAAGCAATAATGCTTCAGTGCGTTATCGAGCCTCTGTACTTATAATATATTGGTGCGTGTTTGGTATCTACCCGCTCCCTTACCCGCGTTTGTCCGCATTTATCCGCGCCCGCACGCGGAATCCGCACATTTGCTGTAGCCCCATATTCTGATGATGTGTAATGTAGTTTCATTGACTGTTGGCGTAATATGATGTATACCTACATGAATTAATGCGCTACATGCTCCTTCTCCCAGAGTTTCAGAGCAGCCTCGTAAGCTTCCCAAACCAATGTTCCCACAGCTTGGCCACCGTATTCGCCATCGTCCTTTTCTGTGGTGTTGTCGTCATCGGCTACGGGGATATCGAGTTTGATAGTAGCACAGTTGGCATATAGAGCGCCAGGTTTGAGGAGTTCTGTTTTGGAAGTGGGTTCAGCTGAGAGGGCTTTGAAGGGGGTTGGCAGGAAGAGGGCATGCAACATAGATTGGATGGATGCTGTGGGGGATTTGGTGAGGATGTATAGCAGCGGTGAGAGTAGATATCTAGACCGAGATTAGTATTTTGTTATGAATATGAGGATCGTCATACAACAAGGCACCGAACCAAGAAAAAGACATTCCAGACAAGCTCCAGTCGGCGTTCAGCAGCCGCAAGACAGTGTCCAGATGACTGATACCAGGGGAGACACTGACGGCCACGATGTTGTTCTTCTGCATCCTGAAGCCGGCAACGGGAACCGCACTTGACCCATCTTCTGGTTTCGGCACCTGTGGCTTGGGAAGGGCATCTAGGATTCACTGGAGGTGGTGTGTCAGGACAATGGTCCGGAGAGACTGGAGACCCTCTGAGAGGAGCGTGGACGCATTTTTGGCGACAAAGGCGGAGGTGAAGCGCTTGACCGCGGCAGCATAAAAGGGGTTGACGACATTGATGATGCGGGGTGACCAGAAACGTGACGAGAGACTTGGAGCCCCGCTCGTCAGTGCTGGTGATGTGCGGGTACTCGTGGACAGGGACGAGGCCATCCAGCCGGGTGTCGTCGGGGAGAGGACCCGGGTGCAGACCCAGCAAATGTTAGCAGGGTCAGTGAAGTTGCAATGCTTGGTGTAGATGCGCTCGTTGCAACAGGTCATGCAGAGTCAACAAGGACGGGCATGGGGGCTGGGTTGAGGGCGATGACGGTGGTGTGGAGGAAGGTGAGGCAGAGGGAGAAAAGGCGCTGGTGAGGAGAATGGTGCAACCGTGGAAGTCATGGTTGCAGAGAGTGCTGTGGCCATGGGCGAGGGCACAGACAACGGCGGCGGCAACGAGGATGGCGACGAGCGAGCCAAGCCGGGCCTGGAGGAGCGTGGCCAAACAGGGCACAACAGGCCGCAGCTCTTCTCTCTCGCCACAATGGGGCTGAGCTGGCTACCGTATGATCTGCTGCTGAACATTGCCTGCTTTCCCGATCTGCGCGGCATCCACGCCCTGCACCTCATAAGTGCCCCCATCAGCAGCCAAGGTATATCCAGCGTCCCGGTGCCCCGTTGCCCAAGGTTGCTCAAATGGCCCTTCTGTGTAGAATGAGGGGGGGGGGGGCCATGAGGCTAAGGGAGACAGCATTGGTATAAGTCACATATCATATTGCTCTTGAACAGATGACAACAGATGGCAGTCAACTGCCAAATCAGGATTTGATGCCCGAGTGTCACAAGGAGAAGCCAACATCTCTCGTGGTCAGGAACACACCCTGCCGCAGAAGAATTATGAGGTGAACGTGAGTTAAGAGAAAGCCAGTACTGACTTGGCAATGTCATAGAAGATGAGGGGCTGGAACTAGTATGGGTCCCAAGAAGAGGCGTTGATGTAATATTGGAGGATAGAGCGTCAGGCGACAGCATCATTGTGACATCACCTAGTGTAGGTGGCTGTCGATGTATGAGGATTAGAGAGCGATAGATACAACTTGGTTTAAAAATATGACTTAATAGTCATCGTACTGGTATGTAGTGGAGGCGCCGGCATAGAGTCAAAGGCAGGGAGAGGGACGTAGAAGTGGTGCATCCGGGGCGACAACAGGATTGGTGCTGGAGCTGAAGAACATAGACTACACCTCGAGAAGGGTGAAGCGAGTTGGGGCTGCTTGTACAACTGGCTGAATTGAGGAGGCAGACAAGGGTGGAAGGTGGACAAGGCCCTACTTGGGGACGGCGAGTGGAGCCTTAAGTCAAGGGCTGAAGTTGCACTGTGCGAGTGTGAGCACACGGTGAGGATACACAGAGTATGCTACTGACCTGTTTGTCAAATCCATAGTGGAATAGTCGTGAGGGAGGCGTGCATCAAGGACACGGAGAAGAGCTTTATAGAGCCCATCATCGGCCAACAAACGAACATTCACAATCTTATCTTATCTCTGCCTCATGCCTGCCAATCCAAGTCCCGACTCTGCCACTGCACCAAAGAGATAAGGCCAATGCCCTTAACGCACAAGCCACCTGTCTCTCACCTGACATACAACTCGGGCAATACCTTGTGAGGGTACTTAAATGCTTGCTATTCTGTGCACCGAATCGGTCTATTCATACACAACTGATTCAAAATGTCAACAAGTATGTCCGCTCTCTCAATCATCATACTTCTCAGCTCTTGGTGAATTGCAAGGTTATGAATGTGGATGCCACTTGCAGGAGTTTTGCATCACCAGTTCTAGTGTATCCCATGCTGTTCCGTCTCGGAGGCATCTGTGAAACTGAAACAGCCATACCATCTACACGTGCAGAGGGCAATGCACTGATAAGCGCTCAATATTATCGTTTAAAACACCGGCCTCTCACACCTGTGCTTCCTTCCCCCATCTGCCATCTCCTTGTCTATTACAATGCCTCCGCGCAACAAAAGAAAGGCAAAATCCAAGGGAAAGAAGATTCATACCGGGCCTCCCTCGGCGTTTGTTGGTCGAGAAAGTAATCAGAGTGGTCGACTTGGTGGTAAAGTCTTCTTGAAATTCTAATAAACAGTCCACTCACATGCAATCAAGATACGTCAAGTGAAGCAGGGCCGAGCGTCCCATTGAGCAGTGCTTTTAACCGTGAGTCATGAAAAGCTGGCATCACTGTCAGTATGTGGAAAATCTTTATTAATACATTGCTAGTAGCTGGAGCGAGCCAGAACGCGAGGAATGGTGGACAAAATATCTTCAATGCTGGTAAAACTCCAAATCGTAATCTTGATCATTTTTTGATAATATTCAGATGCTCGAATTACCACAAGTAGCACACATCGTAGCGATACCCCGAATATTGTTGAGAGCGATTTTGAAGGTTAGCTGATATTTTAATGTGCCATAATATATGAATCAAACATCCATCAACTAGCTCTCAACATTAGTGCGGAACAGTCAAGAGGTTTTTTCCATCAAGCCCGTAATGTTGTCGTCACAAATCCTACCATGGTGGACAAGCCCACCACGAATATATTTAATCAGGTAGCAGGTGATAGGGAAGTCAAAGGTGGGCGTGCTAGCTGTACAAATTTATCACTTGCTAAAAAAAAGATGTAGCGAAAGAACTCCTGTCAAAACACATTATCCAGGGTGCTGCCCACGACTCATCCGCTCGTGATCCTCCCCCGCAGTGTCACCCAGGCACCCGAATCAATATTAATGCCCGGATACTAGTCTGGTTCTATGACCATAAAAAGAAGGAGTTGATCCTTTGGATCTACGGGCCTGCCGGGGTTGGTAAATCAGCCATCGTTCAGACCATTGCCGACACTCTTGCCAGCGCCAAATGTCTCGGTGCTTCTGTCTTCTTTTCACGCCCAAACGGCCGCAACAACTCTCGCTCCGTCTTTATCACCATCGCCTATCAGCTTGCTGTCCACGTCCCGGCTTACTGCACCTTCATCAGTGAAAGGCTCGCTTCTGATCCTGAGTTGGTAAATAAGGGCATGAAGGTGCAGTTCACGATGTTCATTGTCGAACCCTTTGCGGAGAAGAAGATAGGAGCAGGTGGCAAGACGTGGGGTATATTATTGGATGGGCTTGATGAACTCGATGAAAAGAGTTGGCAGCGTGAGATCATTCGCTTGGTCACAAATTTTGCTCGCGAACATCCCGATGTCCCTCTCATCTGGGTCATTTCTAGCCGCCCAGAACCACATATTGTCACCACGTTCAAGGCGAAGCAATTAGCGTCCATTTATCGGGAAGAGTATATTCCTGTAGACTCACCAGAAGCTTGCCAGGACGTTGAACGATATCTAAGGAGCAGCTTTGACACCATTCGTGAAGATTTTCCTCATATTACCCCGCCAGATTGGCCCAAGGAGACAAAACTCACACAGCTCGCTCATGCTGCATCCGGACTATTTGCATTTGCCGATGTCGCGGTTCGCTTCATTGGGGATGCCAGACACGCTGACCCAGTCACACGCCTGGATGATGTTCTAGCTGTTATTGAGCGTTCCAGAGTCGTTTCTGGTGAGGACCAGCCTTTTGCGCATCTGGATGCATTGTATATGCGCATCTGGATGCATTGTATATGTGCATCCTGGGCTCTATCCCATGCAAGACATGGCCGCTAACCCAACAGGTCCTCGTTGCCATCGCTCAACTACCGTCTTCTAAACTACATTGTGCAATGGCACTTTCAGTAATTCTTGGCGTCGAGTTGGGCAGGATTTACACTGCAATCAATGATTTATATTCAATACTCAACATATCTCCTGACAACGTCTATTCTCCATTGCACTTTCACCATGCTTCGTTTGTCGATTTTCTACGGGATCCTACTCGGTCGAGAGAATTTTATACGTCCTTTGACGATACTGAGGCGCACATATGCCACCGTGGCACTAGAATGTGGTTAGACTTCCAGAAGCAATCACCTCGAGGACAAAGTGAGTTGCTACATCTGTCTTGAATCCAACTATTTATGATTTCGACCTGAGAGTACTGGGACAGGTGGAAGGAATGTATCTTATGGTTTCATTCCAACATTAACATCCTTGACGAGATGTCAATGAAATTGTCTGAATATTTGGCTGATTGGATTCATGTGGCGGTAACGTTGTCACTGAGGAGAAGGAAAGGTCTTGCCCTGAAGGCAACTTTGCCAGAACACTGGGATGAAGTTGTCGAGATAATGTGTCATGTAGAACCTGATACTTTTTTGCTGCACTGGCTAAGAGTCTATGACGTTGTCTCTGCTTGGTTTGATGTTTGGAAAGTGAGTTTGGCATTTCACAATCTTAACTACACTTTCGACATCTGCTTTTCTAGATACATCACAAAGATCTTTTGGACCGGGGAGTTGTTCGTCAGATCCGATTGGAACAGCTCCAACTGGATTACCTTAGGTTTGCAGGGAACTATATAACACATGGTATAGACATTTCTGCTCGCCACTCTAGTGAGAAACCTAGAACGTCGAAGGCCTCTTGCAGGAGAAATGAACTCGACGAATATATTTCAGGCGTCAAGTATTTCCAACAGCACCATCCGACGCTTCCAGTATTGATTTGTGGAAATCGAGGGAATCAGTTTGCAGTATTTACATACGAGTACACTGAAGATGATTTCACAGAGCGGCCGCTTCATGCTGAAAACGATAAATATCATAAACTAGATTTTGACAAGTACAGGTATCAGGGCTATTACTGTATTCCATATTCCGGTGGTGTAATGTAGCTTCATTGGCATAATATAATGTACACCTACATAAATTAATGTGCTACATGTTCCTTCTCCCAGAATTTCAGAGCGGCCTCATAAGCCTCCCAAACCAATGTTCCCGCGACTTGACCACCGTATTCACCATCATCATTTTCTGTGGTGTTGTCGTCATCAGGTACGGGAATGTCGAGTTCGATGGTGGCACAGTTGGCATATAGTGCGCCGGCTTGAGGAGTTCTGTTTTGGAAGTGGGTTTGGCTGAGAGGGCTTTGAAGGGGGTTGGCAGGAAGAGGGCGTGCAACACTGATTGAATGGATGCTGTGGGGGATTTGGTGAGGATGTATAGCAGCGGTGAGAGGAGTATATATCTAGGTAAAGATTAGTATTTTGTTATGAAAGTGAGAATCGTCATACAACAAGACACAGAACCAAGAAAAAGGCATTCCGGACAAGCTCCAGTTGGCGTTCAGCAGCCGTGAGACAGTGTCCAAGCGACTGATGCCAGGGGACACGCTGACCACAACAATGTTGCTCTTCTGCCTATCTGACACCTGAGATACAACTCGGGCAATGCCTTGTGAGGGCGCTCAAATGCTTGCTATCCTGTGCATTAAATCGGTCTAATCATACACAACTGATTCAAAATGTCAACAAGTATGTCCACTCTCTCGATCATCATATTTCTCAGCTCTCAGTGAACTGCAAGGTTATGAATGTGGATGCCACTTGCAGGAGTTTCGCATCACCAGTTCTAGTGTATCCCGTGCTGTTTCCTCTCGGAGGCATCTGTGAAACTGAAATAGCCATACCATCTACACGTGCAGAGGGCAATGCACCGATAAGCGCTCAATATTATCATTTAACACCTCGGCCTCTCACGCTTGTGCTTCCTTCCCCCATCTGCCATCTCCTCGTCTATTACAATGCCTCCTCGCAACAAAAGGAAGGCAAAATCCAAGGGAAAGAAGATTCATACCGGGCCTCCCTCAGCACTTGTTGGTCGAGAAAGTAATCAGAGTGGTCGACTTGGTGGTAAAGTCTTCTTGAAATTCTAATAAAGGGTCCACTCACATGCAATCAAGATACATCAAGTGAAGCAGGGCTGAGTGTCCCATTGAGCAGTGCTTTTAACCGTGAGTCATGAAAAGCTGGCATCGCTGTCAGTATGTGGAAATTCTTTACTAATATATTGCTAGTAGCTGGAGCGAGCCAGAACGCGAGGAATGACGGACAAGATACATTGAATGCTGGTAAAACCCCAAATCTTAGTCTTGAATATTTTTTAATAATAATCAGATGCTCAAATTACCACAAGCAGCACACATCGTAGCGACACCCTGAATATTGTTGAGAGCGATTTTGAAGGTTAGCTGATATTTTAATGTGCCATAATATATGGATCAAACATCCATCAACTAGCTCTCAAGATTAGTACGGGACAGTCAAGAGGTTTTTTTCATCAAGCGCACAATTTTGTCGTCGCAAATCCTACCATGGTGGACACCACGAATATATTCAATCAGGTAGCAGGTGATAAGCAAATCAAAGGTGGGCGTGCTAGCTGTACAAATTTCTCACTTGCTAAAAGAATATGTAGCGAAAGAACTGCTGTCAAAACATATTATCCAGGGCGCTGCCCACGACTCATCCGCTCGTGATCCTCCCCCGCAATGTCACCCAGACACCCGAATCAATATCAACGCCCGGATACTAGTCTGGTTCTACAACGATAAAAAGCAGGAGTTGATCCTTTGGATATACGGGCCTGCTGGGGTTGGCAAATCAGCCATCGTTCAGACCTTTGCAGACGCTCTTGCTGCTGCCAAATGTCTAGGTGCTTCTGTCTTCTTTTCACGCCCAAACGGCCGCAACAACTCTCGCTCCGTCTTTATCACCATCGCCTATCAGCTTGCTGTCCACATCCCGGCTTACTGCACCTTCATCAGTGAAAGGCTCGCTTCTGATCCTGAGTTGGTAAATAAGGGCATGAAGGCGCAGTTCACGGCGTTCATTGTCGAACCCTTTGCGGAGAAGAAGATAGGAGCAGGTGGCAAGACGTGGGGTATATTATTGGATGGGCTTGATGAACTCGATGAAAAGAGTTGGCAGCGTGAGATCATTCGCTTGGTCACAAATTTTGCTCGCGAACATCCCGATGTCCCTCTCGTCTGGGTCATTTCTAGCCGCCCAGAACCACATATTGTCACCACGTTCAAGGCGAAGCAATTAGCGTCCATTTATCGGGAAGAGTATATTCCTGTAAACTCACCAGAAGCTTGCCAGGACGTTGAACGATATCTAAGGAGCAGCTTTGACACCATTCGTGAAGAATTTCCTCATATTACTCTGCCAGATTGGCCCAAGGAGACAAAACTCACACAGCTCGCTCATGCTGCATCCGGACTATTCGCATTTGCAGACGTCGCAGTTCGCTTCATTGGGGATGCCAAACATGCCGATCCGGTCACTCGCTTGGATGATGTTCTGGCTGTTATTGAGCGTTCCAGAGTCGATTCTGGTGAAGAACAACCTTTTGCGAATCTGGACGCATTGTATAGGCGCATCCTTGGTTCTATCCCACGCCAGACATGGCCGCTAACCCAACAGGTCCTCGTTGCCATCGTTAAACTGCCATCTTCTGCACTATGTTGTGCAATGGCGCTTTCAGTAATTCTTGGTGTCGGATTGGGCAGGATTTACACCGCAATCAATGATTTATATTCAATACTCAACATATCACCCGACAACGTCTATTCTGAAATGGGCTTTCACCATACTTCCTTTGTCGATTTTCTACTGGATCCTACTCAGTCGAGAGAATTTTATGCGCCCTTTGACGATATTCGAGCGCACATATGGGACTGTGGCACTAGACTGTGGTTGGACTTCCAGAAGCAATCACCTCGAGGACCAAGTGAGTTGCTACATCTGTCTTGAATCCAACTATTTATGATTTCGACCTGAGAGTACTGGTACAGGTGGAAGGAATGTATTTTATGGTTTCATTCCGACGTTAACGTCCTTGACGAGATGTCAATGGAGTTATCTAGACATCTGGCTAGTTGGATTCATCTGGCGCTAACGTCATCACTGAGGAGAATGCAAGGTCTTGCCCTGAAGGAAACTTCGCCAGAACACTGGGATGAAGTTGTCGAGATACTGTGTCAGGTAGAACCTGATACTTTTTTGCTGCACTCGCCAAATGTCTATGACATTGCCTCTGCTTGGTTTGACGTTTGGAAAGTGAGTTCGGCATTTCACAATCTTAATTACGGTTTCGACATCTACTTTTCTAGATACGTTACACAGATCTCTCTGACAGGGGCATTGTTCATGAAATCCGATTGGAACAGCTCCAACTGGATTACCTTAGGTGTCCAGAGAACATAAAGCATGGTGTAATGGTTCTAAATCGGCACTCTAGTGGGCTTAGACAGTTGCACCCCTCCTGCAGTAGAGATGAACTCGACGAATATATTTCAGGCGTCAAGTATTTCCAACAGCGCCATCCAACGCTTCCAGTATTAATTTGTGGAAATCGAGGGAATCGGTTTGCGGTATTTATATACGAGTACACTGAAGATGATTTCACAGAGCGGCCGCCTCATGCTAGGGTACATCATGAACTGAATTTTGAAGAATATCAGTATCATGGTTATTACTTTATTCCATATTCCGATGATGTGTAATGTAGCTTCATTGGCGCAATATTGTGTACAAGAATTAATGCGCTACATGCTCCTTCTCCCAGAGTTTCAGAGCAGCCTCGTAAGCCTCCCAAACCAATGTTCCCGCGGCTTGACCTCCATATTCACCATCGTCATTTTCTGTGGTATTGTCGTCGTCGGGTACGGGGATGTCAAGCTTGATGGTGGCACAGTTGGCATATAGTGCACCAGGCTTGAGAAGTTCTGTTTTGGAGGTGGGTTCGGCTGAGAGGGCTTTGAAGGGAGTGGGCAGGAAGAGGGCGTGCAACACAGATTGAATGGATGCTGTGGGGGATTTGGTGAGGATGTATAGCAGCGGTGAGAGGAGCATATATCTAGACCGAGATTAGTATTTTGTTATGAAAGTGAGGATTGTCATACAATAGGACACCAAACCATGAAAAGGACGTTCCAGACAAGCTCCAGTCGGCGTTCAGCAACCGCGAGACAGTGTCCAAGCGACTGATGCCAGGGGACACGCTGACCGCAACAATGTTGCTCTTCTGCATCCTAGAGCTGGTGACGGGGACCGCGCTTGACCCGTCTTCTGGTTTCGGCACCTGTGGCTTGGGAAGGGCGTCTAGAATGCGCTGGAGGTGGCGTGTGAGGACGATGGTGCGGAGAGACCGGAGGCCCTCTGAGAGGAGCGTGGATGCATTTTTGGTGCCAAAGGTGGGGGTGAAGCGCTTGACCGCGGCGGCGTAAAAGGGGTTGACGACGTTGATGATGCGTATGTCGCGCTCGGCAGGGGCAACAAGGAGGACGGGGAGGAGGAGCGTGGTGATCAGAAAGGTGGCGAGAGACTTGGAGTCGCGCTCGTCAGCACTGGTAGTGTGCGGGTACTCGTGGGCAAAGACGAGGCCGTCCAGCCGGGTGTCGTCCCGGGAGAGAAACTGGGTGCAGACCCTGCGGATGTCGGCAGGGTCGGCGAGGTTGCACGCCTCGGCATAGATGCGCTCGTTGCGGCAGGTGGTGCGGAGGAGGTCGACGAGGACGGGGACGGGGGCCGGGTCGAGGGCGATGACGGTGGCGCCCCGGAGGGCGAGGGCGCGGAGGAGGGCGAGGCCGAGGGGCGAAAAGGCGCCGGTGAGGAGGACGGTGCGCGCGTGGAGGTCGCGGTCGCGGGGCGTGGTGCGGCCGAGGGCGAGGGCGCGGGCGACGGCGGCGGCGACGAGGACGGCGACGAGCGAGCCGAGCCGGGCTGTGGGGACGAGCTGGAGCATGGCCAAACAGGGCACAACAGGGCAGCTCTCTTCCCGCTGCGATGGGGCTGAGCCGGCTGCCGTACGACCTGCTGCTGAACATTGCCTGCTTCCTGGATCTGCGCGACATCCACGCGCTGCACCTTGTGAGTGTCCCCCCGGCGCCAGGGGCCCCGCTGACCCGCGCAGACGTGCAAGTCCCTGCACGACTTCACGACCACCAGGCCCGTCTACCGCAAGCTCGCCACCGATCTCCTCCGCAAATGCCGCGCCCTGCCCCTCAAGGGCTTCCAGCGCCTCCCCGACCTCTCCACCGCCCAGCTCATCCGCGCCGTCAACCAGGCCGCCCGCTTCGACTCCGCCTGGCGCCACCGCGCCCCCCGCCCCATCGGGCCCCTCACCGCCCGCCACGGCTCCTCCCACTACATGGACGGCCCCGCCGCCGCCGCCGCCCTCGCCGCCCACCCCTACCGCACCTGGTACAAGGTCGTCAGCGCCCCCCCTGCCGAAGAGGTCGACTGGCTCTCCCCCATCACCTCCAGCTACACCCTCTGCGCCACCAAGAGCGGCAAGGTCGTCTGCTGGGACGTCCAGTCCGACTCCTGTCTCGCC
Organism: Agaricus blazei; assembly: GCA_029719445.1. NCBI lineage: Eukaryota > Fungi > Basidiomycota > Agaricomycetes > Agaricales > Agaricaceae > Agaricus > Agaricus blazei. The sequence goes on along the minus strand of SSNC01000022.1, from coordinate 637,130 downwards.
GAGTGGAACCCCGGCCAGCGGTGGGAGCTCTGGAAGTGCCGCGTCGAGTTTGACGAGCGCACCGTCTACTTTACCATGGCCAAGATCCTCCATCCATCGTGCGTCGCCCCCTGCCCCTTGTCCGCCTACTCACCCCCTTTCCAGCCAGGACGATGGCCGCGTCATGGAGTTTGTCCTCATGCGCCTCACCTTCTCCGATCCCCCCTCTGGCGAGAGCTCGGCACAGGCCCCCGTCTTCTCCTCTGTCACCGAATTCAGAACAACCGGAGTCGTCATGAACATCTTCCTCTTGGATCCTTCCGAGCGCCTCCTCTCTGCCTTTGTCTGGGTCGCCCGCACAAACACGATCGGCCTCTATGCCCTGCTCGATTGGAACGAGCCCGAATATGCCTTTATCGATACCGGCATCGACTATGTGCGTCCCCATCTTCCCTCTTTCCCTCACCATCTGCTCACCCACGTTTCCCGTGCAGGCTGCCTCGGCTAACTGGTCCTGCATTCTTTTTGATCAGCACATCGTGATCCACTGCGAAGAACCCGAGTGGGCCCATCAGTACTTTTACCCTTTCTCTCTCCTTCGTGCTCACGTAGCCGAGCTACCCCATCGCCTATCACACCCGCAACTCATCGGTCGCGTACCCCCGGCAAGAACCATTACCAAAAAATTCGTCTTTCCCGCTCTCCCTCCCCCCGAGCCCCTTCAACACAGCAACAACCCCACCAATCCCGTTGTCCCTGTGCATCACCATCCCCATCATCACCCGACACCTACCTTTTGGGATGAAGATCTCCTGTGGCTCAACGCCGTCTCCCCCTCGCTCTCTCCCCATATGGTTCTTTTGCTCCCCTCGACATCGCCCACACAAAACAACGGTCCGTTGCCTGCCGCTGCGCCTACCGCTTCCTCGTCTTCGTCCTCGGCCTCCATCACAGCCGCCACCGCTGGCGGGATGACTACTCCAGGAGGGGCAGGTTCCTCTTCTTCTTCCCCCTTTGATGATTCGGGTGTTGTTCTGGCCGAGCCAGATCCGGGTTCATCCCCCCACCCCAATCCACACAATCCTCCTCGGAATCGACCTCGTCTAGTTTGATACAGGCACCCCCTGGTGCACCATTACTCTCGCACAGCACACTTCCAACTTATGCCAACGCGCATATGGCCACTTTGAACCATCATCCCCACCACCATCATCCGCTCATGACCAATTCGATCAATAATAACACAATTTCGTCCTCCAACTCTTCGTCGTCTTCCTCGACGACGAATGCTGCTACACCTACTCCTCCAAACGCATTCATCTACACCCCTCACCAACACCCGCCCCCGTACCACCATCACCACCACCACCAACCTCAAGCCCCCAACGCACCCCACCCTCACCACCATCAACAGCCCCAGCCCCAGCCCCCTCAACCCAATCCGTTCTCATTCCCAACTTGGTATCCCGAATCGGCGCATTTCGTCCGCCAGTGGTGGCCGACGCTACCTGGAATACCAAGAGTCAGTTGTACGGTCGTGTTGTTGGCTATGCATGATCAGGAGACGCATAGAAACCGGTTTGTGCTCGCTCAACATTACTTCAAAGTTCCGATTGACTGGGGTATGTGGATTCGAGGGGAGAAATGGAGGGTGATGGTGACGAGGAAGATGACGATGAAGATGAGGAGAGTCATGATACGAGGAAGAGCACTAAGAAAAACACAAAGGAAAATGAGAGCACAAAAAGACAGGAGGCAGAGGAGCGGGAGGGAGATGAGGATCTGATGAAAATGTGGTATGTGAGTACACCGTTCGAAGTTGTACGCGTTCTGGATGAGAGGGAGGATGAGGACCAACAAGTGGTAGAGAGACCTAGGCCGCTTGTAGCTGTCGACTTTGGACATGCGGTTTGGATCGAGTATTGTGATGAGGAGGAAGTGAAAAATGGCGAGGGAGGAGGGATACAAACTCCAAGTCCCTTGTATTCTCAACAAAATCGCGCCTCGTCTTCGCTACCGCTCTCGGGATCGGGCAACATCAACATCCAGAATGGAGTGAACACCCCGAGTGGGTTGGTCGTGTCTTTTGCTGATTCTTCGGAAGGAGAAGAAGACGGTGATGGTGATTCAGTTGGAACTGGTCATCATCTTCTCGTCCCTATGACGACTTCGACTTCGTCTACGGATACGAGCATGATGGCTTTGCCTTCGGCACCAGTGTTGGCGCCTTCGACGGCGACTTCGCATCACCTACCACAAGGACAGTCACAGGGGATGCATGAACCGGAACAGGAACCCAAGGTTCTAAAGTTTGTGACGTTTCCGGGGTATGATGATGGAACTGGAGACTATTATGACGATGATGACGACGATGATGATGATGACGAGTTTGATGTGAATGACTGGATTAGGGGGTATGATGAGGAAGATGCGAGAAGTGCAAAAGGGAAGGGGAAGGAGAGAGCTGTGGGTGGTGAAGACGAGGACATGGGTGAGGATATGGACGCAGGTAGTTGCGATGCTGGAAATGGTAAAGGTAAAAATCGAGTCGGTATGAATGGGTCATCGAAAAATATGGCTACTCAAAGCCAACAACAACAAGAACCGAGAAGGAAACGAAGGAAACCCCGACTCAGCTTCACCCCCAACATGCTTCTCATCCCCTCCCTCAACAACAGAAACAAAAACAGAAACAGCAACAACAAAGGCGCCCGAAAAAGCCAAAAAGGCGAAGAGAGACGGAGGGGACTGTTCGGACTTTGGCTGTACCTCAGGAATTGGATTTGGGGAATGTGGAGACGATTAATATTGATCAGAGCCAGGGGGCGGTTATACTTTCAGATAGGGATGGGAAGATTTATATTTTGTGTTATGAGTGAATATGTGTTTCCCTTTGTCCCTCTTTTCTTTTTTTATGCTTTTAACCCTTTTTTTCTTTGTTTGTGTCGAGTGCGATTTTTTATGATGCATCGATTGAATTTATGGATTTGGCATGTTTTTGAACCGGTATGTGGGTGGTTGGTAGGTTGGTTTTTTTTTATTTCTGTTTGCGTTGAACGCTGCATTTGGTATATATTTATTGAAACAACAGAGGGAGGATCGATACAAGAAAAAAACTTCATCTTATTTGTACATTACATTCACTCATTATATATTTATGTCGTCGAACGAGAGTTGATGTCAAGAAACCTATATCTCTATTTCCTTTTTTTTTTGTGATTTTCGAATGTGCCAGCCTGACGATTCCCGATCTGCGCTCCCTTGATCATTCAGGTTAAGGAATGCGGAGAATCATGAGTCTATTGGGGAGAAAGGGTTTCCTTCAGGGTAGGTTTGATTGAATGTTTTTGAGGTTTGTTTAACTCCGAATTGATGGGGTAGGGCTGGAGTAGGGTGTTACACTGATCCACGCTCTGTTCCACGGGTCATCAAGATCATCGATCAACCCTTGACCTACTCTGAAAATGTTCCGAAAGAACCGGAGAAGTCCACTGATCCGGGAGGCGGCATGCAGTTACGGTTACTTGCTAGCGGTACTGAGGAGATACGGGTAGAGGCTATCAAGATCGGTGGAGACTACAGAGCGACTGAGAAAAACCCGAGAATAGTCAGAATACAGCTTTTTTTTCTCCAAATCTTGCGCGATCAAGCTAATAGTCGAACGATAAGCTGAGTGAGGGTTCCACTCATGGAGGAAGTGACTGTGATGCGCCTGATGGCTGGGATTGTTCCCTCGCCTATGTTTGCATTTTGAAATGTATATTTCCAGCGATTCTTTGATATGGGCATTGTCTTGGCGTACGGGATTTGTCTTGGTTCATGGTGAGGGTCAGGGCAGCGACAATCCCCAGTCAACGCTACAACAACTCTCAAAGACAAAAACGGTTCCCTTCAGAAAAATATTCATGGGAAAGCTCAGTGAACTCATTTTTGCGGCTTGGGAAAATGGTCTGATAGCAAGTCGGACCACCTTGCGGGTGTTGATTGTTGTTGCGCGCTTTGCGCAGACGGTGTCGCTTATAAACAGCTTTATCCCACTTCGCATTAATAGAGTTTCCGGCTCCACTGTTGTGCAATAAGCTTATGTGAAACAAACGGATCGATCGAGTTGTCCTGCCTGTTCGTTCTTGACTTACGCGATATTAATAGCAAGGCACTAGATTTCTGAAGGTCACTGGCAGTGGCACTGAAGGTTATTGTTTGATGCCCCTCAACAGGCAAAAACATACAATTGTTGTTTGAAGATTCTCAGACATGCGGACTTGCCGGGTTGGCCGGGTAAAGATTCTGTTGTTTGGGCTGCTTTCTCAATTCTATCGCCACGCCTCACACAATTGTAGTTCACTATAATTGCCTGCTGCATAAGGGGATTGAATATCGACTTCCTCACCTACCAATATCCACCTGCATTTCTCCACCATGGCAGCCTCTCTGCCCGTAGTTTGCACCTCGCTACATGTACGTTCAGATATATGCATAGTATCTCCGTGGTCTGCGTCGCTGATGAGTATTCCAGCTTCCCCAGATACACAGCCTTTATTACGCATACACGAAATATCCTTGTATATATTTCTGCCAAATCTGGAGCGCCTGCAACATGATCTGAAAGCGGCTCAAGATGTCTATCCGAGAGCTTATAAAGATTTCCATCAAACACTGAGGGTTTTGACCTCTCAGTTAATAAATGTCTTCAAGACTCTACAATTAGCTCAACTCATGGCGGAACGGTACCACATAGTACTAGACGCACTGGTACAGAATTCACCAACGGACGAAGCCTTGTTCAAAGTCAATCTCAGTGCAGGAGCGACGGTGCTGTACGCGAAAAGTGGTCAAGAGGCATTATCTGTATTTCGAAGGGAGTTTGAGAGAGGGATCGAGCGAGCGAGAACTACCACTGCTGCCAGTAAGTAGACTCTGTCCCTCTGTAAGGCTGCGGCGTGCTGACAAAACGTCTCAGAAAACAAGAAAAGTCAGGAATCTTTGTTAAAATCGGTTAAGAATAGCCAATGGATCTTAGAGATCCTTGCAGCAATTGATGAATGTGATGAATTGTTACAACAATGTCAAGACCAGTTTGGGAATTTTGCAAAACGGACAGCGAATAAAGATAGCATTGCTTCTGATCCACCTACCGAAGAAGAGACACAATTGATGCACGCAAAATGGGATATCTTTCTCGAGGCTGTAAAGGGCGTATATGCGCAAGGATTTGAGATCGCGAACGAGATATCAATGTCAATATCGTAAGAAATCTACTATAAAACAATCGGAATACCTGTTATCTTTCACTATAACTAGGGATGCACCTAAATACTATACGCCAGAAAATCGGGAGCCAAGACAGAAAACTCCATTATGGCGAGCCCTCTTTCAGCATCAAGATAAGCGAGACCCAATATGCTCTGAAAACGTTCTGAGGATAGCTGGGGATGCCAATCAGTCAGGTGCAGTGGTAGTCACTCCTGGCGGATCGAGCGAAACAAGAACGAGTGTCAGCGTGACAGGAGATATCACTAAGGGACACGGGTTAACAGAACATACAGCTGCACCAGCCGCTTGTCTTTCAAACAACCCAACATCAAACAGCTTGAAAATCCCATTCTGGCGCAAAGTCTTCCCATGCATCAGTAGCAATAATTCTATACCTCCTCCAGATGGGTTAGGCAAGTCGCTGACGAGCGATGTCCAATCAGACGCCTCCGGTACCAACTTCACTTTCTGGGGACTGATATCTTGCTTTTCTGTTTGATGTCATTACATTAATAACAGGGAACGGAGCCGACAAGAATAGACACCGCAGCCTAGTTAGCCCCGCAATGCGATGCTAAACAGGATAGATGGAGAAAATGTACTACATTATAATTATACTTAAACCACCTCACCGGAAACTCCAGGGATGTGAACATACTTGACGTTTATGAACAGCTGTTGGTTTCTGCGGTGAGATAGTCACGGTGTGAAAATGCTAGGCTTGAAGCTAGAAGTGCCGGGTGTTAGCGAAATAACAACTGAGTAACAATCGCTCCAAATGCGCATGCCCACTACAACTCAAAACAATAAGTCAATACTGTGGATGGGTGTCGCAGGCTTTCCCAATAACGTTGCTTGACAGCTTTATCCCACCCGCTTGAGAGAATTGCAGTACAACAATAGAGTTTCCGTTAATTAAAGCTCCGCCGATGTGCTATAACCTTCTCTGAAATAAACACATCGATCGAGTGTGTTGCCTCTTTGTTCTTGAATTTATATATAAGCTGGTCATAGTTATATTAATAGCGAGACAGTATCCATTTATGGCGTCCTCTAGAGAGAGTACATACCATTAGACGGCGGACAATTAGCTGTCAAATGGAGATAAGGGTTTTGATGTCAAGCGGTTTGTCGGATCGTTGGCAACTGTTGATGCGCCATGTCACATGTGTGACGTGGATCCTCCTAGCATATATTAGACTACTTACTAGGCTTACCTAGAGTTGGTATAGGAAAGACAACAGGCATCAGTGCTTGTCTCGTATCTGGAAGTCCTTGTAACAGCCATAAGGCCCATACATTAGCTCATTCATATCACCCGACTTGTGAAGCGTGACAGATGAGGTAACTGACTCCTGATTTGACGCATCAGTATTGTACCACTTGACATCAAACCCGCAACTGTTTGTCCGCCGTGTTAATTATTAAGTCTGGGGATCAACAACATTGCACAATTATGATGGAAGTTGATACTCCGTGTACGGCCAATATTCCATTTCTTTCTTCCCATATGAGACTCAGGAAGATGATGCGGATCGAGGGAGACAAATTTAGGAATAGGTTTGGAAGGTCGGTAACTGAGGCTTATTGTTTGAAGACCGTCAGACTCGCTAACTTGCCGAGTCGGCTGGGTAGGAGCCTGTTTATTGGGCCCTTTTCAGTGCCACACATCACGCAATTGTAATTTGCTATAATTATCTGCTGCGTGAAGGGACCTAAAACCAATTTCCTTTACCTATCTATATCCACCTACATTTCCGCCATGGCAGCCTCACGGCCCGTAATTTGCACCTCGCTACATGTACGTTCAGCTATCAGCGTATTCCGGAGCTGCATTGCTGATGAGTATTCCAGCTTCCCCCAGATACACAGCCATTATTACGCATACACGAAATATCCTTGTATATATTTCTGCCAAACCTGGAGCGCCTGCAACATGATCTGGAAGCGGCTCGGGACGTCTATCCGGAAGCTTATATCGACTTCCATCGAACACTGTCAGTTTTGACCCCTGAGCTAATCAATGTCTTCAAAACTCTACAAATAGCTCAACTTATGGCAGAACGGTACCACATAGTACTAGAGGCACTGAGACAGAATTTGCCAACGGACGAAGCCCTGTTCAAAGTCAATGCTAGTGCAGGAACGACAGTGTTGTATGCGAAAGCTGGTCAAGAGGCATTATGTGTATTTCGAAGGGAGTTTGAGAGAGGGATAGACCGAGCAAGAAATACCACTGCTGCCAGTAAGTATATTTAGTGCTTCTGTAATGCCGCGGCGTACTGAAGAAAGGTCTTAGAAGATAAGAAGAATCAAGAATCTTTGTTAAACTCCGCCAAGAATAGCCAATGGATCTTGGAGATCCTTGCGGCAATTGATGAATGCGATGAACTGTTACAACAATGTCAAGACCACTTTGGGGATTTTGAAAAGCGGACTGGAAATAAGAACGCCATTGATTCTGATCCACCTGCTGAAGAAGAGATAAAAGTGATGCGGGCAAAATGGGATATATTTCTCGAGGCCATAAAGGATGTATATGCACAGGGGTTTGAGATCGCAAACGAGATATCAATGTCAACATCGTAAGAAATTAATGAAGAAATCAGAACACCTGTTATCTCAACTATGACTAGGGATCCGTCTCAATATTATACGCCCGAAAATCACAAACCGAGACCGAAAACTTCATTATGGCGAGCCTTCTTTCAACATCAAGATAAGCGAGACTCAGTCCATTCTGAACGCGGTATGAGGATAGTTGGAGAAGTCACTCAGTCAGGTGCAGTGGCAGCCACTTCTGGCAGATCGTATGAAATAAGGACGGATGTCGGCATGTCAGGAGATGCCACCAAGGGACATGGGGTAGCAGAACATACAGCTGCACCACCAATGTCAAACAGCTCCGAAATCCCATTCTGGCGCAAGATATCCCGACGCATCAATGACACTGATTTCACGCCTCCTTCTGATAAGTTAGGCAAGCACCAGACAAACGATGTCCAACCAGATGCCTCTGGTACCAAGTTCATTTTCTGGGGACTGATCTCTTGCTTTTCTGTTTGATAACATCAAATTACTATCAGGGCACGAATACCTCCGATTTCCTGGAATTATACTCTAATCAATCAGCCTCATACTAATGCGTTTGGCGGAGCTGACAAGAATAGGCACTGCGGCCAAATTATCCCCGCAACATGATAGACTGGATGGATGGAGAAAATGTACTGGAACATCATCATTGTATTTGAACTACCTCACCGGATATTCCTGGATGTACATGACACAGTGGACGTCTATGAACAGCTGTTGGTTTCCACAGTGGGATGTGTGAAAATGTTGGGCTTGACGCTTGAAGCTTGAAGCGCCGAGTGTTTGCGGAATCACAACTGGATAACACTCGCTCCAAATACACATGCCCACTACAAACTTAAACAATAAGTTGATACTGTTGATGGTTGTTGCGAGCTTTCCGAACGTCGCTTAGCAGCTTTATCCCATCCTGTTCGAGACGTTGATGCGCTATAACCTTATCTGAAACAAATACATCGATCGAGTGTGTTGCCTGTGTGTTAGCTGTTCTTTGTTATATTAATAGCAGGACACTGTCTACTTGTGGCGCCCCCTAGAGAGAGCACACGCATCACTATTGATTCTGGGGATCAACCACATCATACAATTATGATGTAGGTCGATACCCACTTTAAAGGCAAGATTGCATCTCTTTCTTGCTATATGAGACTAAGGAAGATGATGTGTATAGATGAACACAAATTTTTGAAGATTGGCAGTGGGACTGAGGTTTATTGTTTAAAGATTGTCAGACATGCGGACTTGCCGAGTCGGCTGGGTGGGAGCTTGTAGCACAAACAACAGGCTCGGAGCCTCTTTATTGGGCCTCTTTTAGTGCCACACATCGCGCAATTGTAATTCGCTATAATTGCCTGCTGCGCAAGAGGAGTAAAAACCAACCTCCTTCACTTATCAACATCCACGTGCATCTCAGCCATGGCAGTCTCACGGCCCGTGATTTGCACCTCGCTACATGTGCGTCCAGATATCAGTATATTCCGGAGCTGCGTTGCTGATGAGTATCCTAGCTTCCCCCAGATCCACAACCTTTATTACGCATACACGAAATATCCCTGTATATATTTCTGCCAAACTTGGAGCGCCTGCAACATGATCTCAAAACGGCTCAAGACATCTATCCCAATGCCTATATAGATTTTCATGAAACACTAAGTACTCTGACCTTTGAGCTAGTAAATGTCTTCAGGACTCTACAAATAGCTCAAATTATGGCGGAACGGTACCACAAAGTACTGGACACTCTGAAAAAGAATTTACCAACGGACGAAGCCTTGTTCAGAGTCAATCTCAGCGCAGGGGCAACGGTCTTTCATGCGAGAAGTGGACAAGAGTCATTATCCGAATTTCGAAGGGAGTTTGAGAGAGGGATAGAGCGAGCGAGAACCACCCCTGCTGCCAGTAAGTAGACTCTGTCCCTCTGTAAGGCTGTGGCGCGCTCAAAAAAGGTATCAGAAGATAAGAAAAGTCGTGAACCTCTGTTAAACTCCGCCAAGAATAGCCAACGGATCTTAGAGATCCTTTTAGCAATTGATGAATGTGATGAACTGTTACAACGATGTCAAGACCACTTTGGGGATCTTGAAAAGCGGACGCGAAATAACGATGCCATTGATTCTGATCCACCTACTGAAGAAGAGACACAATTGATACACGAAAAATGGGATATATTTCTCGAGGCTATAAAAGATGTATATGAACAAGGATTTGAGATTGCGACCGAGATATCAATGTCAACATCGTAAGTAATTTATGAAACACTCGGAATACCCGTTAAATCTTCACTACGACTAGGGATACACCTCAATACTACACGCCAGAAAATCGCGAACCGAGACAGAAAATTCCATTATGCCGAGCCATCTTTCAACAGCAAGATACGCGAGACTTAGTCCGCTCCAAAAATGTTATGGGGATAGCTGGGGAGGCCATTGGATCGGATGCAGTGGTAGTCACTCCTTGCGGATCGCATGAAATGAGGACGGATGTCAGCGTGTCAGGATATGCCACCAAGGGACATGGGGTAGCTGCACATCCAACTGGACTAGATGTTAGTCTTTCAGATGGACCAACATTAAAAGGCTCGAAAATCCCATTCTGGCGCAAGGTCTTCCGACGCATCAATGGCACGGATTTCATGCCTCCTTCAGATGAGTCAGGCAAGAACCAGACAAGCGATGTCCGACCTGACGCATCCGGTACCAACTTCATTTTCTGGGGACTGATCTCTTGCTTTTCTGTCTCATAACCTACATTACTAACAGGGTACAGATACCCCCGATTGTCTAGAATTATATTCAGCTTAAAGAACTGTACTCTAATCAATCAGCTTCATGGGCATGCGTTTGGCAGAGCCAACAACAATAGGCACCGCGGCACCGCGGCCCAGTTAGCTAGATAGGATGGAAAAATGTACCACATTATGATTATATTTAGACTACCTCACCGGACTTTCCTGAGATGTGGACACAGTGGACGTTTATCAACAATTATTGGTTGCTGTGATGAGATATACGTGTGAAAATGCTAGTCTTCAAGCTTGAAGCGCCCAGCGTTAGCGAAATAACAGCTGGGTAACAATCACTCCAAATACACGTGCCCACCACAAACTTAAACAAGTTAATACGTTCGATAGAGATAACCGAACTTTCCGAACAACGACTATCAGACATACCCATTGATACTACTCGTGATCTGCGATAGCATTATTCTCTCAACCGCTGCGGAAAGTGTATTAGTAGCGTGTCTATCATTTCAACCCAACGATTCGGCAGAGAAACTGGCCAAGAAGCCCAAAGGGTGCTGTTACCCCGCACGCTCACTTATGAGTTCTTGGAGATAACCGGAGATCTTTTCGAAGTCTTGGGCGCTGCTGCGCCAGGATGGAACGCAGCTGGTCAGGAGACTAGTCACAGAGCGGCCTGATAATGCCGCACGTGTTTTTGGACAGACAGATATCAATCTATGCCGTTGTGTACGCGGCTCTGTGTCATCAATTTTCTATCATGAACAGAAGCCTAAGTATATATATTCACGATGCCACGACTGTTCCTCTCTTGATGTTCCTCTCACCAGGGATCGAATCCCTCCTGCTTTCGTGTGCCCCAGTCCTGTTCCTGTGTGGAATACTCTATGTTGCCTCCTCTCTCAGTACTAGTTACTCAGGATTTGTTTTGCCTCATTGGGTACTGGTAACTTTTAGTCTCGTAACGGGACTCGGATATACAGTCACAAAGCCCTGGATCTATGAGCTCAGTAATATTAGAGCTGCTCATGCGCGAGGGGTAACACTCGCTCCGAGAGTTAAAGAAAGTCGAAGACAACTGGTGGCACTTTTCATTGACGAGACGTCTAATGGTTATCCTGGTGCGTACATTGATTTGACTTGTCGAAATAATTTACCCTAATGCCATTGAACAGCAATGACTTTCCGAGCGTTATGCAACAAGTATGGAAATATCTGGAGAATTGGCCGTGGGTCTACACAACCGGTGGGTGGATTGCACAGTGATACGTGTCACTTTTCAAGCCAACCTCTCCTCTGTTACTTCCCAGTTATTCACCAGTGAGCCAGAGCACATCAAAACTATCTTGGCAACCAACTTTGAGAGTTTCGCCAAAGGTGGCTAAAGTCAACTTTCGCGAGCTTCCAAATCTGACCGTTCCTATCATACGTAAAGGTCCTCAAGTGCACTCAAAATTCAAATCTCTGTTAGGAAATGGGGTGTTTAATGCTGATGGTACGTTCTTATGTCTTTCAATATGCAACTCAGATGGAAATCGCCAAATGTAGGAGAAATGTGGAAGTGAGCAGTGTGGCCGACTTTTCCTTTAGGAGTTGATTCATTCCCTATGTTAGATTCCATCGTTCTATTACTCGGCCGTTCTTTAGCAGAGAACGTGTGTCCGATTTCGAGATATTTGCACGGCATTCGGATGAGGCATTGAAGATGGCAAGGATGCGCCTCGTGGAAGGTTATCCTATCGATTTTCAGGTATACTTATCAATGATTACGGCTTGTGGTCGAAGCTGAAGATATCTTAGGATCTGGTAGCCCGTTTCACACTGGACAGCGCAACTGAATATCTTTTCAACAACGACGTAGATTCCTTGAGTGCCGGGTTGCCTTATCCAACCCATCCTTTGCCTCTATCCAAAACAAACCCACCCTCGTTTTATAACCACCCGTCAAATCGATTCGTAAAGGCATTCGTGGCAGCTCAGGATGCTACTGCACTACGGCTTGATCGTGGGCCAATATGGGCATTTTTTGAATTGCGGAAAGACCTGGTCGGGGAACACCGCAGGGCACTTGACGAATTTGTAGAACCATTCATTAAAGCATGTCTCAACAAGCAGAACGCAAAGGAAGCAAATACTTTGCTAGATCACCTCGTGAGCCAAACCACAGGTGAGCTTCGTCAAGCGAAATCGTCAGACCATAACTCAAACATACTTAGACCGAACTATCATCATGGACGAGGTTTGTCTTCACTCGCGACAAGTTGAATACAAGCAGCTCATCTCGTTGGAGTAACTAGCTTGTCAACCTCCTGGTGGCTGGCCGTGACACAGTGAGTATTGTCTTCCTTTGGAAATAAAGGATGACCGATATGTATTATGTTAGACCTCGTCACTTTTGACGTTTTCACTTTACATGATTATTGAGCACCCCGACATTGAGCGTCGCTTGCGTCAGGAGATTCTGAACAATGTAGGTTCCAGGCGCAACCCAACAAGTGAAGATTTTCGCAAGATGAAATATCTTCGGTCGTTTCTTAATGGTATGACTTAAGCTCACTTACGCATGTGTCAGTTACTCAATAATTTACATGATTAGAGGTGTTAAGACTTTATGCTACGGTGTATGTGGTATATCTATCATTATTTTCTAGTTTTTCTCAAACGAGAGCAGGCCTATAAATGGGCGGTATGTGGTTATTACATACGAACAGTGATCACAAAGAGAATAAGGCCTCTGGTACTTCATGTAGAGAAGCTATTAAATCGACTACACTGCCTCCATCGTCTAGTTCTGATACTCCGTTATACGTTCCTGCGGGGCAAAGGTACGTCTCAATATCTGCTTTCAATTGCCTATACTATATTGCTCCTCACCGCAGGGTTATATATTCCGTTCTCCTCATGCATCGACGAAAAGATCTCTGGGGTCCTGACGGTGAGCTACTATGATATGACTGCCTTCCGGGTTCAAAGACTCATCAAGCGCAGCACTCGAATTTGACCCTGACAGGTTTCTGGATGACCGTGTCAGGAAATATCTCGTGCCAAACCCTTTCATATTTTGCCCCTTCAACGCCGGACCAAGAATCTGCTTGGGACAACAGGTGAGGAGCTTATTTTGACTGCCTTTGCTTTCGCACTCATTACAATGCGTTTAGTTTGCGTACAACGAAGCTTCATTTTTTCTCGTTCGTTTGCTACAGCAGTTCGACTCGTTCAGTTTAGATGAGGCTGCTCAACCACTCGATTCCTTCCCGAATCCGGACTGGGCTGGCATAGAGGGACCTCAAGGCAAGGACAGAATTCGGCCGAAATTACATTTGACGATGTATGTGAAGGGTGGTCTGTGGGTAAGGATGAAAGAAGTCCATGAAAGTGAATGCGATTAAAAATAGTCTGAGGTATATCACATATGATTTGAATGTGTTTTTCAAATGTTTCTCAATAATCATTTCCTGCGGCGCCAATACAATGAGCGTACATATTGTTTCGCGCAAGGATGAAGGGGCAAGCTTCACCCAGTTCTATTGCAACATTCTAAGAATTCACTATTTACAATCATCCCCGGTTTTCATCTTCATATTAGACTCTCTTATCCTTCGCGTACCCTCCCCATCCCATCAACCGAAGAACGAGTGAGACCGGTCCAGCGACCAAAACACCGCAAACTACCAGAACCAGGGTTCCGGAACTTCCAATCATCGCTCTCAATCCAGATGCCTCCAAAACCCTGAAAGCACCGGCCATAATTTTATCTAGTGTGCTTTGTTGGAAGAATAGGTGATGGTCAGCATGCTCAATCTCGAAAGGAGGTCTGACGGTTGCGTTTTTAGTTTGAATGACTCTGTTGCCGGGTTTGTTCAGTGACGAAGAAGACGGAAATTGATTGTGGATCCGATCATATAAGTCTTTATCTTCCACCGAGCAAGCAGCCAATAGTCCTGACGTGAAGCCGTCTTCGTGGAAGCCATACTTCAAGTATGCGCCCGCAAACGAAATGGAACGCTTGTTTTGTATTTTATGCATTTCCCCTTGAGCTCTAACGGCCTATAGCTGGTCGTCAGAACATCAAACGATCACTCGATGTGCAGTCCCTACCTTGTCATCAATGACCGGGTGGTCGTAACTCCACCTTCCTTGTATTTTGCTCTTGTCCACTGAAATGTGAGGTGGAGGGTTGAGAGTCGCAAGGACAGGACCATATCTGTCCTCGGGTATGTGCTGTAATTCGTTCATGCCATCTTGGAGCGGACTATCAGAAAGCTTGGAAATGGCCATAATCAAAATGACTGACAAGTTCTTATAACGCGTCAGCCGATACAAGGGATGATTTAATGATAGCCTTACAAAGACACGCGGTCAATGTTTGCTTTGTGAGTATCCGAATAAGTCAGATAATTCCAACAAGACCATGCAAGACGACTTTTGGGCATGAGCTAGAATATACGTTTAAGTAGTTGAATTATGCTGGGAGAAAGTACACGAACGCGAGTGTCGCTATGGAGTAAGACCTCATTTCTGTTCCAATCGAAAGATTCAAGGATACGAGCTTCCTCTTCTTCGAAGCCATCCCCTGCTTGAAGTATTCGAAGAGCATCGTCCGAGTGACAAGCAAAGATAACGTGGTCATAGAGAAACTTTTCGTCAGCGTCGGTAACGAGTTCAAGTTTGGAGCCGGAGTTTTCTGTGTGTAGAGAGGAAACACAGTTAACTTTACTTGAGAGGTGTAGTTGGGATTTGGGGAGGCGTTGCAGGATTTGATTTACGTAATGATGACTAGAAGCATTAAGTGGCAGCACAAACGATGTATATGATCAACGGACCTGCCTCCACAGATGGTCATCCATTTCGGTTTACCAAAAATCTGGAGCAGACTATGATTATACATGAATTTGATCTATTTTGGATAATATCAACTCGCGAAAGAGACTTCGAAATTGACCACATACCAGAGTTTGAGCAGGAAAATCGTCAAAACATTTATCGGGCGGAGTACTCCAAACGGCCGCAGTCATCGGCTAACAAGAGAACGTGTCAATAAAAAGGAACACCATCTCGGTTGGCGTTATACCATTAAATAATTGTCTCTGAAGGCATTCGAATACCCCTCCTGGTCAAGATATTGTCCAATACTGATACCACGATGGTTAGACTTTGTAAGACTTTGAGGCGCACAGGCGTTAAAACGGACGACATCGTAAAGCATTCGCCACATGCCTGGGTCAAAGACGCGGCGGGGTTGACAAAAAATCGCCAACGCGTCTTTTTTCCCCGCCCATTCAAAACTGCCAGCATCCCGAGAAACACTGAAGGACATTTCGGTTTGTAGTATGCGAATGCCTTTCTTCGGGACGGGAGTAGAATCAAGAAATGCTTGGGAAGATGACTTCGCTGGTCCGTTTTCGAGAGGAGGATGAAGTTTGAGGAAACGCAAGAAATTGGGGTACGTAGGTGGATTGAATACAATCTAGGAGATAGAAATGAATATCTCGCATAGAAATGATTTCAAATGCATACAAAACCACTGTGGTGGACATGATTAGAGAATAACTTCTGAAGTAAGGTATAGGACCTACGTATCGACGTCCACACCATCCTCCTGGAACGCTCCTCCAGGCTTGAACCTGACGGTGTTTGCATGGCCACCAGGCCTGTCGTCCGCTTCGTAGAGGTGTACCTCGTGGTCACTATATTCATTCAAGAGCCATGTCGCGGCAAGTCCGGAGACGCCTGAGCCAATGACAGCTACCTTCATGGTTGAGGTGCAAAGATGAATATGCACACCATCATACGACCCGCCAGGTAGCCGTCGGGAGGCGGTCGATCATTCCCACGGCCGGTTGGATCCAGAAACGTATCAGGGATTGATCTTTTTTGTTCCCAGCCATGCAGATCTGGATGTAAAGATTCTCAATATGCCTGTGGGTAAAACGTGGATTATATGAGTTATCTCAATAGATTTCGGGTTTCAGTGAGGGGTGTGAACTGGTGACTTCTGGTGAACCACGGCTCAGTCAGTGTGGACGGCGACGAGTCAGTTCAATAACGGGCTGGCAGTTTTCATCTTGGTATGCCTATGCGCAGGGCTCTCGGCTCAACAGAACGCTCAAGAGCGTTGATGTGGTAACAAAGATGAAATGTCGTCACGCTCTTGGCCCAAAACAAAGAACAATGGAACAGGCGGAGAACAGTCTATGACCGTTGGCATTAATCAGTACTCTGGAATCCTTTTGTTTTCCGGTGGCCACTTTTGGAACTTACCACACATGTATTACTGCTGTCTCCGAGTTTTCAACTGCAATCGAAGCCCAAGGCTCCATAATGCCCCTGGAAACACAGAATCCTCTAATAAGCCAGCTAATCTAAAACATCTAGATATCGAGATGAAGGCGGGAGAGGCTTCTATCTCAAGTTTAAAGCAGCTGTATCTTCCTGGACTTGGACGCTAGAATTATTCACAGAAGTGGGGTGGAGGTCCGCCTTTACAATGCACCGGGACGGCAGCGAGACGGTATAACGGAACCTTAATCAGATCAATTGATCCTACCAGGTCATCAAGAACAGTGGATTCAAATCCCGCGATCAGGGTCACAAGGGGCCTGGTTCAAAGTTACTCGAGGGTCATAGTGAACTGGCTTCACTAAGCCGACCTGGCAACCGCGGCACAGGGTGAGATCTAAGGACTTTGCAACTCAGCGACGAAGGTGCGCTGGGAAATGTTTTATTGTTACTCCAGGCTTCCCAGTCTAGTAAGCGTCAGGCAACAAGGTGTGTGCACGTAATCATATCACTGATCGGACACAGCCGACAATAAAGTAGATTCCAAAAGGAAGCAATCACAACTCCCTGTAGTTGAAAGTCAGCGGCATTATGTTCTAAATGGTGTCAAAGTGACATACAATGTAATTCCGTGAATCCAATAAAGGCTGGTTGCTAATGGTCCGAGGTACCGCCCGCTAGTCGATCGGTTCGGCTCTAAGACTTGTAGCTAGTGCTGCTTTGTGGGTCAACACCAGACGTCGAACCTGTACTGTCTGAGCTAATGAACAGCCACGAGACCTAGGCCGATTTGTAAGAACGACTCGATTTACCGCTTGTGAGCCGCCACTGGGCTGGGCAAACTGGGCATCATACGACGGCTAAGGAGGTGCCTCAAATGCTTTACCTGTGCTCATACTACTAGACAAGGGGCGGATTATAGTATACTTGGCAATCATCTGTGATACGCGACTAGTAATGTAACAAGTGTAAATGGAAAAATGATTACGGACTCATATGCGAGGTCAGGGAGAACCGTCGTACCATGGCCTCTCACGTTCAATTTCCGCTCGAGTAGTTGCGGGGACTAGAGGCATTTTGGGGTGACCGAAAAACGACTGCTACTTGCTACGCGCTAACATGTTATAATATTCTAAGTCCATAAATACTTCCAAAGACTCCTTGCATGAAATAAAATAAAATGTAATCGAAAACTCAATAACAGTGCTTTCGATCCAATGGGACTGCATCAGGATGGCGTGCTTGATCCGCATCCAGCCCAGCGGAAGATCTTTCTCCAGAGCGAGACCTTAGATACAGGTGCAGTAGTGACATGTGCATTATCACTTGTGTCGGGTCTTTCAGGTATTTCAGGTACATCCCGAGGAGAGGTTGAAGTTGAACTATTGATGCGTCGGAGGACCCTGCGCCGGAACAGGACCGTCACTTTGCTCCTTGTCCGAATATTTGATGGAGCACTATCTGTAATAGGTCTACCCTCGGGTACCTGCTGTAACTGTGTGGCGTCTACTAGATTGACCTCATTCGTCGATGTCTCCTGAGAGCTACCAAGAGTACGCGTGGCCACGCCAGGATCAGTGAGTTGCCTCGGTGCCTCCAGACCATCTTGAGAGCGGACCAAATCTTGCTTATCTTTGCGTTGAAAAATGACACGCCATAGGAGAACATTATGTTGTCGTTTGGGGCTTCCCGATGTATTTTTATGAGTATCCCTGCTCATTGTTTAGACAATGAATACTCCAGTGTTTTAGAGACTTACGATGATTCATATAGTATGCCATCAGCAATTTTGTACGCGTGTACCTTTAGTTCTCCTATTGTATCGAAAAACGTTTGCCATTTTGCACACATCACTTGTGTCTCTTCTTCGGATGGTGGGTCAGTGTCGACAGAATATTCATTTCGAGTCCGCTCTAATAGTTGCGCGAAGTGGACATGACATTGTTGCAGTAATCCATTACATTCATTGATGGCACTATAGATCTCTGAGACTAATTGAACATTTTGGGAAGAGGTCAACAAGGATTTGGAGCCTTTTCTATGTTCTTAAATGATCTTCAGCATGCTAACCGGCTCTAGAAAGATGTAATCTGCTTACTAGTGTCTGTGACTGTTGTTATTCGGCCAATCGCCTTCTCCAATTCTTTACGAAATGCAAAAAAAGCTTGTTCAGCTTCATTGGAGCATCGCATACCCATCTCTGCGCCAATGCCGACACGATACACGGGGTCGTGTGTCGGATTGTTCTCTTTCACAGCCTCTAATAAAACCAAGTACCGCCTTGCCAAATCTTTTGCAGCCAGTAACACCTGGTAGACATTCATAAGCTCCTCGTGTAGAACGATACGCGTCTCATTGAATATTTTGACAGCTTCTGGATTAATATTCCGAAATCCATCCACAGCAAGCCGGAGGCGATCAAGGTTTGGCGCAAATACATGCCAAGATATCTCATATATGCGCTGGAAAGGTTGTGTATCTGGTGGTAACTAAAAATTATGTTAGCGTTGTATAATTGACTTGAGGATAGCATACGTGGAGGGAAGCGCAGACCAGAGGCTGCGAAGTGGTCATGGGGGGTGGTGGAAAAGCAAGAAACGACGGTTTAGTTCTTCTGGATAATAATTACGTATGAACAAAAGGATAGCTGGTCTTTAACTACTAGGGCCCTGCGCCACAATAAGCCATGCGTCTTGTTGAATGTATGTTTTAGACATGAGAAGGCTCCAGATGATCGTTTCGTACCGGTTGATTTTTAGTCCGTTCATGACAACAAGCAGAAGTCATTGGGTGACATGGCAGATATACAATTGCAACACACTACCGACTAGTGTAGGCTGTAATCTTCCAGCTCCACGAATATGTCCTAAGACTGTCCAGGCTCCATTGGCGCTCTTTAAATAAACCGGAGCACTCGTCCAACCCTATATGTTCTGGAAGGTTGTGTATGTGGTGGTAACTAACAAGTATGTTGGTGTTGTTATCGCCTACTTGAGTAAACCGTACGTGGAGGAAAGCGCAGACCAGAAGGTGCGAAGTGGCTGCGGAGGAACGGTGGAAACAATGGTTTAGTTCTTGATGATCATCATAATTGTGCATCAACAAAAACCGAGCTAGCCTGCGAACCAGTACGTCATCTCCGCTCCTATCAAAGATCGATCATTACTCATCTTGCGAACCTGACCCCGCGGGAAGAAATTTATTGTTCCCTTCACTTTATCCAGTTTCTTGCATCATTCAATTACCTACGAGATAGGTTCAAATTCAGCATGGAGACCAATCTCTCCCCTTCTCCCACGTAGAGTCATACTTAAAATTAAATGCTCAGACTCGTGTCATCTGCACATCTACCTTCAGTCTTCGGTATCCAATGACCAAGCAGCTCCCATGAAGAACTTCTCTACATCGAAGACAGATAAGAGTTCACCACGAATAAACAATTTGAATGGTCCATCTTCAGATACTCAACACAAGATCTTTCGCCTGACTCCAATTCCTATGTGGAAAGACAATGATTCCCAGTGAGTGTGCTTCACCATAAGTACAGCAATTTCCAAAGTTAATCCAAACTGAATCAGAGAAAAAGACGATAACATCATAAACACACAAGAGAGCTAAGCATTGGCTAAGCCATAAAACAGAACTTTGCAAATGACACGAGGCAAAAAGGTTTTACTAATTGCATACCAGCCTACGTCTATATTACACAGCTTAGGATGATCGTTGTGATGCAATGTCATGACAAGTGTCCGAAGACATTTTGGGTGATCACAACGGAATAATCGCACAACTGTCCTTTGCGTGGAGTATTGAGTACAACGATGAATGAGATTGGAAATTGTTTAATACAAGTGAGTATGTGTTCAAGTCAACAACATCGCACTACCTGCGAGTAGGTTATAACTGTTCATATACATCTCCTGAGGCTCTCACCCCAACCATGAGTGGAAAATATGATCCAGAATCCAATGAAAAGACGTTCATCGTAATCGTACTCTATCGCAATGAAGCCTTGAAAACACATGTTGCCTGGGGAAACAACTTTTTCCAGAGTGGGATCTTTGGCGGAGGTATAGTCGTGTCAGGTGCGTCATCGCCTACTTCCAGTCTTTCTGAAACATTCCGAGAAGAGAAGTTGCTGATGAGTCGTAAACCTTTCCGCCAGAATGATACTTTCGCATTGTTTGGGGTCTGACCATCCAACGGAGCAGTATCCAGAATAGTTCTATTTTCAGGTGCTTGCAGCCTCTGCATGGTGTCTGCTTGATCGACTACATTAATCGGTGTCTCACTGGCACAGGAGCTACCAAGAGTAACCGCGGTGGTACCGGGATCAGTGGATCCGCTAGATGCCTCCATAACATTTCGAACGTGGTTCAGGCCTCGCATAGCCTCGCGTTGCAAGAGATACCGCCATAATGGAATATTTTGTTTTGCTTCCCTACTCCTCGGTGATTTTTCTGGGCTATCCCTGCTCATAGTTGAGATATTTAATCTTATATATGAGCTATAAGCCTACGATGATGCGAATACTACGCCCTCTGCGATATCGAGCGACTGCTTCCATAAACCCTCTACAGCATCGAAGAACGTTTGCCATTTTGCGTGCATTACTTGTGTCTCTTCCTCAGACGGTGGGTCAGAATCTATCAAATGTTCATTACGAATCCTCTTTGCCAGCTGCGAGAACTGATTGTGACATTGTTGAAGCAATTCGTTACATTCATCAATGGCACTAAAGATCTCCGTGACTAATTGAACGTTCTGGGATGAGTTTAAGGAAGCATCAGGGCCATTGTTATGTACTGGAACAGTGCATCAGCATGTTATATATATAGCCCTATTAGCATGAACTGACGAGTACCCGTGACTGATGTCACTCGGTCAATTGCCATCTCTAGTTCTTTCCGACAGGCCGAAAAAGCCTCTTGAGACTCTGTTGAGACTCGTATGCCCATCTGTGCATGCATGCGTGCTATATTCAAGGCCTCTTGTGCTGGTTTTCTATCCTCCAACGCCTTTAATACTTCGGAGTACCGTCTTGCTACTTCTGTGCCAGACTGTAGTATCTTGAACGCTTTTATGAGCTCGCTGCGTAAAGCTTCTCGTGTTTTCCAGAAGATTTCTGTAGCCTCTGGGCTATTGGATCGAGTTCCTTCCACAGCAACCCTGAGACAATCTAAATTTGGCGCAAGTACATGCCAGGATATTTCATATATACGCTGAAAAGGATGTAGATCTGGTGGCAACTGGGAAACATTAGCGATACACCTATAGGCTGTCCAAAGCTAAGCGTACATGTAAGGAAGTGCAGACCAGGGGTTGTGATTCTATCATGGAGGAGTTGTGGATGGTTATAGAAGGAGGGAGCATTGTTTGACTCGGAGTCCTTTTTGTAGTGACATCACAGCCCAGCAGCCAACAATTAGTGTGTGATGTGTGGCGGCAAAAGTTCCGAAGACCTATTGAATAATAAGCAATAACACTTGTTGTTCCTCGTCCTTGATCTGTATCCTTCTAGACTGTCCTCAATGACACCTACCTTCGTCGCGTAGAGTGAGGAGGAAACCCAACGTGTGGGGTGTCAGTTGTTGTATGGGATAAGCTTGGTGAGTTTTTCGGCAAGGCTATGATCAGTGATAAGTTTCTTGCGCCTCAATTAATCGGATGGAATAGCTTACTCGTTCACCTTAACAGGCCTTAGCGCCCAGATGAGCATATTTTAACCGGACGCCCTTTTCTGATTCTAGCCTGATGTTCCAGTGAACAAGTTTTATCTAGGTGGAGCAAACGCAGTGCCTACGCTTGAAAGATACGGAGACTACCATGAGGAGTTATGAAGCATAAAATTAGCCCTCTTAGTCAGTTCGCTCATTGTCCGGTGATGCCGGAAATGATTCCATAACCAAGGGTAACCAGTGCCAGAATTCTTCCGGTTCTGAGCAGCTACTTATGGAACATACACCGCATGCTACATTACCATTTTCTATGACTCTCGACTGTAGCCGAACGTCGTGCTCCACAGTATCCCTGCTAACACTAGATCCTATCGGCTACATGGAAGGATGTAGATATCACAGAAAAGGTAGATGTCAAGTATACTGTGGCTGATCCATCATTAGATTGGACTTATGCTGACAACGTTCATCCTTCAGCAAGAGGTATAGTAGACGTTGAAATGTATCGGCGCCGCGCTGGGTTTTGGGGCAGGTGATGAATCTGAGTCCATATCGAAGGAACAATTTGTCTTCCGGTTTGGTTATTGTTCCTTGTTCTGCTCCAAGGTATTCATGTAATTTACCAAGCTGGATGTGCCATGCAATGAGGGACCAAGGGCCAATCCTTGAAGCTTGAAGGGCTGATGTCGAGCAATCAGATCAACACACCGACACTCGACAAGGGCCATCTAACGCGACGAAGATATATTGGCTCTTAGCTACCCTCTGCCGCCAGTGATCCGACTTTCTTTATGGTCATGCTGCGAGATGTGGAATGGCGCAAACAATGTCCCGCGAGGGCGTACTTCACCAGTTTACCAGTACTGTAGCTACTTATGGGAGTTAGCTCACATGCCGTATCACTGCTTAGTATCTTTGATTTTCGACTGTGACTGAACATCTTGCTCCTTAGCATCCCTGGTAGTACCATATTCTCCTGCAAAAGAATCATCAGCCACATAAAACATGCCTATTTTGTAGGAGACACAGATACATTCCTGAATCTCAGATGTCCCGTGGCCGGTTTATGGTCAAGTTAAACTTCAAAAAATGTCTATATTCAGGATAGTAGGAGTGTAAACCGAGCCTGAAATAGTACTTGTACTCGCAGCGCTGGACTCCGATACTGGCGATGAAATTGAGTCCGGTATCGAAGGAATATTTTCATCACCCTTCCGAGCTCGTTATTGTTTTGTGTGGTCACAGCTTTTAATGAATTAATTGGGTTCGAACCTTGTGATCACTGATCACACGGCGGTCAAAGTGCTGTCAAGTCTGTGCTGTCAAATGGGTTGTCAAGTAACCAGCCCACCACTTGACCTTTCTCGCGAATTATTTTTCGCCCACTCCGGAGCTTTAAATAGCACATAATTATATATATTTACAGGGGTTTGAGAATTTTCGCGAGAAAGGTCAAGTGAGGGGCTGGCCACTTGACAAGTTGAAGACTCCAGCCGACTCACGTGCGTACGTCCCAGGTACGTCCTGGATTTACGCGGTGCTTGGCCCTATTTACGACTCAGATGTGCACTTGTCGAGCGAGCAGGGAAGGAGCTTCCATAGCAACCGTGACACAAGATGATGTGCCAGAACTTTGCAATTCGAGCGGCAGAGTCGCCGGTGAGAAGTGTTTCATTGTTTCTCGATGCTTCTTTATGGTTGTAGATTCATGTAACAAGTCGTACACACAATGAAGAATCAATGATTCACGTCAAGCGACGGAATCGCTACAACAACTGATTGTGCCCAATCGAGAACAAAGCACAGATTCTAAAAGAAGGTATCCTCAATTCAATTGTTGAAACTCAGCGGCATTACGATAGTGTAGCCTTACACTCTGAATCTTACAAAGTAACAACAAAGTAACAAGGGCTGATTGATATATACTTTGTGCCGAGGAACCGCCCGCTAATGAGCTGGTTCAACTCCAAGGTTTGTAGTTGTATGCCTTTGTGGGTCAACATATAGAGATTCACGCCTCGTCTGTAGGAAACATCATCCCCAAACTGATGAATAGTTTGTTCAAAAGATCTAGTCCAATCAGTGAAAACAACGCGATTGGCCTTCCACGGGCCACAAAGCTGGGGCATAGTCAAACGGTTGCGGTAACAGGGAAGTATCTCTCCAAAGTCTACAAGCACGCTATAGTAATGTAACTGCATGAATTTTTTTTCCGGAAGCTCCCTATCTGGATATGGCTGGTGAAATGTGATCGAATACTTAATAGAGACACCGTTGCTTCAACTACACTCTATCTAGATGGCGTCGTTGAAACGCGCGTTGGCCAGCGGAAGAACCTTCTCCAGAATGCGGCCTTAGGACGAGGAGCAGTCGCGTTAGGTGTGTCACCACTTGGTTCAGGCCTGGCTGAGGCATCCTGAGGAGGAGAGTTATTGACACGTCGAAATATCCTCCGCCAGAACGTGACCTTCGGTTTGCTTGCGGTATGATCACCTGATGGAGCAGTGACCGAAGCGGCCGTATCTTTGGGTACCTGTAGCTTTTGCGTGGCACTCACGCGATTGTCCACGTCCGTCGGTGTTTCATGAGAGTTACTATGAATAACCGCGGCCGCACATGGACTCATGAGCTCCCTCTGTGTCCCTTGAAGATTTCCAGACTCGATTAAATCTCGCTTATTTTCGCGTTGGAAGAGGGCTCGCCATAAAGGAGTTTTCTGTCTCGGTTCGCGATTTTCTGGCGTAAAGTATTGAGGTGTATCCCTAGTCATAGTTGAGACAATGGGTATTCCGGACGTTTGATAAATTTCTTACGATGTTGACATTGATATCTCGTTCGCGATCTCAAACCCTTGCGAGTAAACATCATTTACATCGTCGAGAAACATGTCCCATTTTGCGCGTATCAGTTGTATCTCTTCCTCAGAAGGTGGATCAGAATCTATAGCGTCTTTATTTTTAGTCCTTTTTTCAAGATCCCCAAACTCGTCTTGACATTGTTGTAACAGTTCATCACATTCATCAATCGCTGCAAGGATCTCCGAAATAGATTGGACATTCTTGGCCGAGTTTAACAAAGATTCCTGGCCCTTCTCAATTTCTGACTCATTTCTTCAGCATACTGCAGCCCCAGAATTACGGAATCTACTTACTGGCAGGAGTGGTAGTTCTCGCACGCTCTATTCCTCTCTCGAACTCCCTTCGAAACACGGATAATGACTCTTGACCACTTTGCGCGTGCAACACCGTCGCTCCTGCACTGAGATTTGCTTTGAACAAGGCTTCGTCCGTTGGCGAATTCTGTTTCAGTGCGTCTAGTACTTTGTGGTACCGTTCCGCCAACATTTGAGCTACTTGTAGAGTCCTGAAGACATTCACTAACTCAGAGGTCAAAACCCTCAGTGTTCGATGGAAATCTTTATAAGCTCTCGGATAGACGTCTTGAGCTGTTTTGAGATCATGTTGCAGGCGCTCCAGGTTTGGCAGAAATATATACAAGGATATTTCGTGTATGCGTAGTAAAGGCTGTGGATCTGGCGGTAACTAGAATGCAAGTTAGGATCGCGATGACTGACTGGAAACTAAACAGACGTGAAGTGAGGTGCAGACCAGAGGTTGCTGAGGCTGCGGGGTGACCATGCAAGGCGATGGAAGAGGCAAGAAACGACTGTTGTCTTCTTCCGAGTGATGCATCAACAACAGAAGCCGAACTAGCCCACGAACCGGTTGCCGAACCAGTGTCAACCCAGTACGTCAATCATGTTGCGAGCCTGATCCCACCAGACAGTTTCACAATTTAGAAACCGGATTACAAGAGGTTTATTGTTCTCTTGACTTCGCCCGAGATTTCCAATACTCTATCCGACTCACGATAAGAAATATTTAAACTCGACCATAGGATGTTTTCAATCAATCCACCTCCCACCTCCATGCACACTGATACTCAGAACAAAGCCCCAGGGTTGAACCCCTTAAAACTTTTCCACGAACCCTCCCTCTCACCGGGCGTTTCACAACCAAGTAGCTCCAGAGTTGGAGGCTCTCCATTAACTCCCGATACCAGTTTCTCTGGTTCTAGTGGCCCCTCCTTCGATGTTCAAGCTAGACTTGCGCGTCTGACATTAACTTCTGTCCAGGAAAATAATAATTCTGGGTGAGTGTGCCGCGATGTCGATCACTCCTGTGTTAATTTCTGTTAGTTTGGATTCTGAGCGTGCTCGAAAGCTCAAGGCGTTACCAGCTTGTGAGAGTGTAATACCACAGGGATCAAAAGCAATGGAACACTGGAGCCAGAGCTTCGATTTGATGGATCAGGAGTTTCTTCTGTGAGTATTTTCAGTAAAGTCTTCGCTTGCCATCTTGTATGTTCATAATCTACAGTCCCGACCTAGAGGACCTTAATGCTTTAAAGAAACAAGCGACCACAGACTTAATACAAAGCCAATTTGAGAACTTAGTGGCATTCAGTGCCGGATTTAAATCATGTGTTGAACAATTTCAGGCGTTGCAAAGGCCCTTGGACGAACTAGCTTCTGGCAATCATACAACAGTAGCTCAAAAAGTAGAGGCAGTTATCAAACTCCGTCAGGAGGTCGAGAAAAATTGGAGAACATTCAGAGAGAATTTAAGTGTCATCTCATCGAACGGCTTTGATATATGGGAGGCAAGTTAATCCGGTTTCGTTTCTAGCAGCTGCTGAGGTCCTGGTATAGTTTCAGGACGAGTCGGTCAAGGAAGCTCGGGCTAGGGTCCAATCACGCCTATTTGCAGAACATGATAAGCAAGAGGATATTCCGTCTGCTTTGGACATGCTCAAAGACGGAGAACACTTGATGTCCAAGATTAAGGACCCATGGAGATTGGCCACCAGTTTTGCTGAAGGATTCAGTAAATCCGGACTTCTGAAGTTATCGACAAGGCACAGACGCAAATGGCTACAAGGTCCGTACCCCAGTCTTACTTATTCTGCCTGGTAATGTAATGGGTTCTAGAGAGCAAAATGAGGCAGGACGTTTATAAGGACGAATCATCTAAGATAAACGCTTTGTCCCAGAAATTAGATGAGTCTAAGGACAGCCTTCGAAACGCGTACTCTGCGTGGGGAAAGTTACCGTCAATGGTTTACTCGGACATATTTGTTGTGGTCAGAACATTAGTCTGTGACGGCACCGACGCGGACTTCTCGCTTATGACAGTTACAAACGTATTGAACGAGGCTGAGGGGAAGCTGCTTACGCTCGTGGAATTGGTAAGCACTGTAGGAACGTTGGCCAAGACTCTGTCGTGACAGCATTGTGCAGATTGACGGGTTTTTGGAGCAGATCGAGCAAGAATACGGGCTCAAGGTGAGAGATGTCTTGCTACAACCAAAAGTCAGAATCATTTATCACTGCCGTCACTAGTTGGGAACACGACAAGTCAAGAGACTATGTTCCCGTTTACCGCATATTGTTATTGCTCTTGAAATGCTCCTCTCGGCAAAAGAAGTTGTCGTCGACGTTCACAAAGATATCTACGAGGAGCACATATACGAACTCTGCAAGACCATTCTGGAGCACCTTAATCTGATGCAGGAAGTTCATTCGGAGTGTAGAATTACTGCTAGCATGCAACGTCAAGCAGCATTTGTTAGGGATGATGTGCCCAGATTTCAGAGCGAGGTGGCGCCTCCCCTAGACAAAATCAAGAAAATAGCAGAAGTTCATATCTCAACAAGCAAAAGTAAAGAAGCATATGAGAAGCGGGCCAGGGAAGACAGGTTTCATGGAAATTCTTCCTGGGCCCGAGAGGGAAGGCCCTTGGTCACTAGCGAGGAGATTTCATGGGCCCTGGACAAGGTGATAGACGCCATTGTGCTTATCGGGACGGTATCAAGTGCATCGACTATCGATTACACAGAGGAGACAATAGTCAATGATTCTCCTCGGCGGATCGACACCCCTGATGAAATGATCGATCATTTTTATATGGTGTTGCTAGAGGAAGCTAAGAAGTTGGAAACTCTGAAAAGTCGAAGGGAAAGGCGGGCAAAAATAGGATCTGAAGAACAGGAGCGTGAGGGTCCCGTCACACGCTTCTTTCGTTCGATGATACGCAAGCCGCATTGATCTCGAAACTAAGCTTACTCTCTTCCACATTGCTTGGACAGCTCCTTATTGCAATCAATCACACTTCGGTATGTTAAGTACCTGAACTTGGAAACTAAGCTAATCTTGCCTCTGATCACTTAGGTTTTTATACAATAGTTCTCCATAATGTCGCAAATCTCCAAAATTAACATATTCTATAATTCACAAGGGTACCTTGCTAGCTGTAAACGGAGTAGGCATGGAACCTCGAGTTGTGGACTTTACTAATAATAAAACAACTGCCAACACGAGCTTCCGATACACACGATGATAAGCTGAGATCTTCAAGTCCCTGAGCTTATTCTTGTAGCATACTTCGTCCACGCATGAATGGCATCATTGAGGCAATTCAAATGTGGAACTATCAAATTTCGAACTCTAAAGCTACGTTGACGTTGAAACGCGTAGCCTACCGGCCAATGTGGTATGAGATGGATCTGTGGGGACACGTTGGCTGCCTCGTGGAGCTAGAAGGTTCAATGCATCGTTGGTGATAGTTTGATGGCGGTACTTGAAAACGAGTTGTTTTTTATAGTTTATGCAGCGCCCATTTGGGTTCTCTCCGATTTCACGGATGATGGTTGTCAGTGGCTGTTCGATGAATGTGAGAGAGGTGGGGATAAACAAATTAGTACCTCAGACTCCTTTGTGTTGCTCTAGCGACTTTAGTCCAGGGCGCAACGCTAGTCGACTTCTTAGCTTTGTACTCCCTTTCGTATTCCTTGCCTACCGCTCCGAATTTAGCAATGCACCCTGGTCTAGACTCGGATATGCTTATAAATATCACCATGTACATCGTCGTCGTTTTGTGACATGATTATCTGATTAGGCACTTCTTTCCGGCAAAGTCAGTGGCGCATGATTAGGTAGTAGTACACGTTTACTTAAAACAACATGAGGTATCCGAGTGTTGGGTACCCTCCATCAGCATCAATTCTTTCACGAACACGGAATGGCTTCTGAGCGTTTTGGGCGTTTAACTGTTCAGAGAGGGCGACCCTTTTTATTTTGTTATCTCAGGTAATTGACCGTCTCGTCCCGTACATCCGGTGAATGAGGCAGGTCGAATGACGTTCATCTCCGCGATTTAGTGGAGATTTTGCTTGGGGTATTGACCTTCTTTACCTTCCCCTCACGTACACGATTCTCAGGTGTGTGTGGTCTGATGTTGAAAATGAGTGTCATGCTCCGGGAAAAAAATTAGGAAGACACGAGGAGACCCTGAAACGAATTATCAAATCTTCTTCTTCAGTTCTTCCGACGGAACGCGCCCCCTTGCACAAGAAAACGCGCGAGCGGCTAGAAGGTCGGGTATAAAAAAGTTTTTTGATTTTTACATGAAACGCTGCATGGGCGAAGGCTGGGGGAAGGGACACATACACGTTGTGTACGACATCATCATTATAGTCGTCATCAGACCATCATTACCATCATCATTTTTTTGTCCTCTTTTGCAGGGACGGATGGAAGAAGAAGAACTTCTGTGTCTTTTAAAAGCCCTCTCGAACCACGAGTGTTGGTTTGTCTGTCTGTTGTCTGTCATGAGGAAGCAAGCATACGGGTATTTTAGCATTAGGATTGTAGAGGTGGTTTATTACTGGAGCTTGCGTGTAACGTTGTGTTCCGTTACTCGGGAGGAGCATGTGTGTGGTGTGTTGGTGTTGGCGTGTGATGCCCGAGTCCAGGGGAGGTTGATGATCGCAGTTTATTCTTCAACCTCCCCTTCCATCTTCTTTCTCCTCCTCCCATTCCCAACCACCTACCACTCCTTTTTCTTCGTCGTCACTGTAAGGTACTTCGGCTCCGGTCGTTGACCTTTTTGTTAATCTTGTTTGTTCTCTCCTGTACTTGTTGTTCTATATTCTTGTGGAGGGCCTCTTTGGCTCTGCTTGCTTACGGTTCATTGTGAAGATCCTGACGAAGATTGTGTTGTATAGTAATTGGTGGACGACGAAGGTTTCGGTTATTGAAGGTACTGCTGTTATTGCGACGGTGACTGCAGCCATTTTGGGTATTGGATATACGACGAGAAGATTTGCGAGAGGAAAGGAAAACGGTTCGAATCATTCGAATCATCCGACTGCCCGACTTTCCATTTTGACAATTTGCTGTGCTCGTTTGCACTCTCATTCTGCGCCGTGCTTGAACTCGAAAGAGGTAGAGGATAGAAGCTTGAAAGAAACGCCAAAGAGCCTATCACCGTCGATGAAGATGTTTTCTATAGCGTCGTACCTACTCGAGAAAATTGGTTCGTTGGTTGCTTGGAGTTGGAATTCTTCTGTTACATCCTCCGTGCCGGTCAACGGTAAGGCTATCAGAGGGGGGGAAGCAGTTGAATTGGATGAACAGCGTCGATCGCTGGCCGCTGTGGAAGAGGAATTGGCAAATTTGAAGAAACTGCTGCAGGAAGCGAGGGTTAGGGAAAGCGAGAATTTGGAAAAAGTGGAGGAATTGGATGTGTTGAGGAAAGAGGTTGAGGGGTTGAGAAAGGAAATGGGGGAAGACAGAAGGGGGAAAGGAGATGAGGAGGAGAAATTCAGGATTCAAGGAGAAGACGACGTCCCAATTGCTATGATATCCGAGAGCGAAGTGGTCGACTTGGTCAAATCACTTAATCAAGATATCCTCCACTTATCAGAAATTATAGTCAAAGCATTCGAAAATGTCGCTAGGCCCCCAACAGAAACTGAAGGTGAAGAGACACCGGAAGAGTTGAAAGAAGCTTTCGCTTGTGTCGAAGAGATTCTAGGTGAACGAATGGTTGGGTTGTTAGTGAAGGCCGACAATGAGGAGGCTGGGGAAGTGGTTAGAACGTCTTTGAAAGCTAGTATGTCTGCGTATACGCACTGGATCATTTCGTCCTGGTATTTTGAGAACCCGGAGGATGAGAATTTGTTGAGCGAGATCTATGCTAGGGTCCGGGAAGCTGGTGAGTGTGTTATTTTTGTCTCTATTTATTTTTTCCCTGAAAATGATGGATTAGAGGAACAAGCTGTTTCGGGACGTTGGCGCGCGTTGACAAGGATCCATCTTCAGCGGATGCTGGCCACCGAACCAGATTTGACGATCTACATGGTAGATGCATTCGTCAACATTATACTCACTGCAGGGTGGCACAACGACGCCACCGCGCTGCAAGAATATTTGATCAAAACTTTCGGGGATAGGATAGCAGGTTTGTTGAACAAAGCTAAAAAATTGAACAAAATGATCGGGGAGGAGATCATCAGCTGTGATCTGGAGGCACTGTATATCGCCCCGGAGGTGGCGTTCAACCACGTCACGATGGAGGTCGTGGCCGGCGAGGGAAAGGAGGAAAACAAGGTGCTGTGTACGACTGATCTGGGACTAGTCAAGGCCGAGAAGAGGCCAGGGAAGGTCGGCGAGTGGGACGAGGCTGTATTGCTGAAACCAAAGGTAGTGTTTGATGTCTGATGCCTGATGACCCTATATATGTTTTTGCTCGAGATCGTGTATGCGAATGATAATAATAGTTCTCATCGAGCGTGGCGTGTGTAGAAAGGCGACAGCGTGGGGCATTTCAATGAAAGAAGTGTGTGTGATGGAATTCATCATGTCAGGTGCTTGATAGAAAATTGGCCCTGTGGCCTCTGCCGACCCCTTCTTTCTTCCGCTCCTCGACTCCGGTAAGCCCGTCCGCTGCTCCCTCCTCCTCGCCGTCTCTCACAGCGACCACCCGCCCCGGCCCCGCCTCGCAGCCCGAGCCACGTCGCAGCCACCCGCCCCGCCCCGTCTGCACCCGCCTCCTATCCGCGGGGCCTCCGCTCGTCCACGTCATGAACAGGCGTAAGGGGGCTCCCCCGTCCAGCTCTCTTGCCCCTCAGGTGGACACCCTGACCCCCAATACCCCGTCGTCCCCAAGCAACCCGCGATCGCCGTCCCCCTCGTCCGGCTTCGCGCAGTTTCTCTCGAAACCGAAGACCTGGTTCGGCCGCAGTTCCTCGGGCTCGAAGCTGCCCTCTCCTAGTGCCGAGTCCAGAACAAGCATTAGCAGTGCCCGTAAGCACAAAATCTCTCGTCCAACCGATCCTCGCCCCATCTTGGACACCTATGGTGCCGGCAGCAAGTCAGTGTTTTTCTTTTCTCTTTGGGCTCCTCCTTTCCACTCCTGCTTCTCTCCTTCCCCTACCCGCTGTGGTGTGCGTTGTGGCCGATTTCAACGTTTGCGATAACATCGGCTCTTAGCACGCCCAGCGCGTACAGCAAGCTTTACGGATGTTGCTTCTTGTTCCACCCTCTATTACTCTAATAGAAAGGTCTTTAACGAAATGCTTACTCAATCTCATTTTTCATTCTCCCAGATCCGTTTTCGATCTGTCCCAACCGCAAGTGGACCACTCCTTCCATCCGCCCAGTGTCCCTTCCAGCCCCATCATGTCGCATACAACACACCCCGCCCTTTCTTCCTCTCCATCCGGTCTGGGTGATTTACGTTCCATGTCACGCAAAACCTGGTCTCGCTCTGCCGATGATTTGAATCAAATCTCTGCTCACAGTTTATCAACCCTCAATACCTCGTTTCAAGGCAAGATCACCGAGTACAGGAATAGAAACGAAAGTAATGCGAGCATGGTGACACCGTTGAGCTCGCCTACTTTGTCTTCTGCAACGACGAGTAATATGCGCCACCCTTTCCCGCGTTTGCAACCTGATTCTCCCGTACGCTCGGTACCTCAATTAGGTATGCCGCCGCATCCCGATGCCAGGCCACCTCGAAGTGCCACGTTACCTAGCGTCGCTATTTCTGTATCTGCTCCTACGATAGAAGAGAGCATAGAGTCCAATGATTCCATCTCCACACGGGGTAGTGCCAATTCCGCCAAACCCCAGGCTCCCACCCTTGTACATAAACGTTCGCAATCGTTTACACCTAGTCCTCAAAAACAATCGACCAATAATCGGTTTGTTGTGACTCCCAGGAGGAAAGGCTCTGGGTCAGACGAAAGGGTGCCCGAGGATCAACAAGGGTCGGAAAGCCGAGTGGAATCACCATTTCATGGGCAACCGATGACACCTGTGCGCGCCGCTTTCGCCTTTCACGGTACCGCGGCAACACCCAAAGCTGCCTTTTCACCCATTTCTAAGCAACATCAACGTACCACGAACCTCCGACCTCCGACTATAATCGAACCTAGTCAAAACCATTCTTCAGCTCCTTCCCATCCTGATGACGCTGCAAAACTAAGAAATGCGCGTCGTACATCTCAGATTGTCTACCATTCGGGTTTTATCAATCGATTGGCAGACACTGCTGCCTCTTCTATCCCTTTTCATCTTCACTATAACTCTTCTGGGGCTGGTCCCGGACCAAGTACCTTGGCGAAAGGCTGGAAAGGATATAAAATGGAATTGAAAGGCACAAAATTATTTTTTTATAAGCCGCCGAGTGATAGAAATGCAGGGATTAAGGAATTGTTTCCTACAGGGCTGGTTCCTCCTAGTTTAGAGGACGATGAGGAAGATCAAGAAGGAGCTGAGGGAGGTAGGGATGTTATTGTTATCGGGAATGATCCTTTTGCTGCTGGGAGCAATACTCTGTTGGACGTTGAGGCAAATGGTAAAGGTAGAGAAGATGTTGCAGGATATAGTGGTGGGAGGAAGAGGAGGGCGTTTTGGGGAAGGAGAGCCCATCCTGATCTGGTTAGGGATATGCAAACGGGCAAGTTGGAGAAAGGAACGTCTGAAGCGTTGACTCATGAAGCTGTTTTTGCTACGACTTTTTTCAAACGAGATGGTGACGAGGATGTTGGAGAACATTCGATGACGGTGGACACACATCAACGAAACCCTTCTTCGCATGATTCGGAGAAAGAGAAGGAGAAAGAAATGATTGCTTGGAAGTCATTTGCTTCTACTATCATTCTTTCATTACCTTCTGTCGCCGGTCGGCAGACCTTCGAAGCCGAGTTTATGAGATGCTGTGGGTATTTTATGAATGGAATCGATGAAGGTGAAGAGAAGAAAAGGGACATGAGGAGGATTAGTTGGTTGATTGAGGAGTATTTGAAGTATCATGGTGCGCCTGTGGTCGGTGAAGAACGTTGGAAAGAGTGGCGAAAGGAAATTATACCGGATATACCTGGAGAGAACGCGTCTTCTTCGCCCATCGTGGACGAATCACCAAACTTGGGAACATTTTCGCCGAGACCTACGAAAGAGAGTTTGGTCTCCCTTATGATCGCATTGCAGCTGGATTCAGAGACGAGATTAGCTTCTTCCTCTCGCCCTATCCCTATTGCTCCTTCTCCGACGGCTCAAAGGCCAGGGCCGATGCCCCCGCCACCGACTGCTCGGGTTCCATGGGCCCAACTACAAGAGGAAGGGCTATCACGAGAAGTTTTGTCGATTTTCGACCCATATTTTATTGCCAGGAGCTTAACTCTATTCCATCGATCGATTTTGGAAGAGGTTCCGAAGAAGTTGACTTCGGAGTATGTGCTATTACCGCATGACGATGATGAACATGGTGATACTGGTGTTGGGAGTATGTTAAAACCGATTTTTGGCAATGATGATCGGCCTAACTGGTTGACAAAACTGATTCTGTTGCAAATCTTGGGTCAGGATATGAGTAGTAATAAGCAAAATCGTCAGGAACAATCAACTTACCTTCCTCATCATCCCCATCACGGACATCCTCATCATCATGGACAACATCCTTTACAATCCCCTCATCGTACTTACGACGACAAGCATCACCTACCCCAGTCACAATCTCAGACACTTGCCTCTTCTGCTCTCCCTCCACCTTCGACTTCTCCAACGACGACGCTGGCGGCGATGCCAGCTGTAGCCTCAAAGACACATTCAAGGTCGGAAGTTATAAGCTTTTGGGCAAAAGTCGGTGAAATATGCTGGACGAACGGGGATGAATGCTCATGGAAATCTATTCTTGAGGCGTTGTGTTCGAGACCGGTAGCTCGTTTGGAGAAAGTTTGGAAACGGGTTGATCCGTTGGCGTTGAATGTCATCGAAGGCTGGGTCCATACCCCTCAACAACAGAGCTTCAATGGCCCCTTTGGTGCTACACCAATTGTCGCTAATGGTGCTGGATCATTGACGAAAGTTAAGGAGCCGAGGGTGACGGCCTGGGGTGGAGATGTTCGCATGAAGGTGAATGAAGAGCTTGGGAAAATGAAGGACGACCAGATGCTCAGTGTCGATGTTTTACAAAGAGTCAAAGCGTCTTTCGACGGAATTCGAGGTGTACTCGAATCATGTCCCAGAGAATTTGTCGTGGATGAGGAAAATAGTGGAGAAGCTGTATTCTCAGAGGATACGAAGAGGATGGTCGCCTTTTGGAGACAGATGGCTGATGAAAAAGATACTCCTGCATCCAATTTGGCGACGAAGTTCCAACGAGTGGATCAATTTATGTCGCTTTCGCTAGCTGCTGAACCTCGACGCCACGTTCTACTCGAACCGCACTTCTGGTCAAGGTCCCCATTATCGGGAATATCACCGACTCCTCATGCGTCGTTGGTCCCTCTCTTATTCCCTGAGGCTTTACCTACTGTGACTCTCATCGATCGGTCACAATTGGTTAGAGGAAGAGTGGATAGTGATGCTTCAGACCTGCATTTTATGCGTGGTGTGGATCCTCAACTTCGCATTTTGCAGAGATCGGTGCAGAATGAGAATGAGGTGACGAAGAAATCGATCATGGGCACTGGAGGGACGGTGATTAGTTTGTACAACGGAGAGTTGTATTTGGTGGTACAGCCTGGTGGGATGGAGCCTAATTCGAGACCCTCGTCAAGGGCACCTTCAAGGCCACCTAGTTCTGTAGTTGTGGATACCGGGTTTACTTCGCCGGGATTGGGGGAGATGAATATCGGTAATAAACAGACGATGAGTCGCGCACCTTCCATTCGCGTCAAACCGAATACCTCTCATGGCCTAGAGAGAAAGGCGAGCATGGCAAAGAGGAACTCGTTACCTTCATTATCACATAGACAGAATTACGTGATCTCGGAACGATCATCGGATCCGCCGTTGAGGGTGCTTGTGCAAGCTGGGACTTTGAGTGCGCTAGTCAATATTCTGGTGCATGGATTGAGGAATGTCTCGGTTTCTGTCGCGGATGATAACGGGGAGATGACGTTGAGAGAGGGTATGACGAGGGATCTGGTTGTTGATCGGGCAGAGTTTGCGCGAGTGTGGTGGAACGTTTTTAGGAGTTTCGTGACGCCGTTGGTTTTCTTTGAGGTGAGCCCTTTTTTGCGTTGCTGTTCTGTTATTATATTTAACCCTTGATGAAATTATCGAACTGATTAATTTGACCCCTGTTCGTGTTCGTGCTCTTCTTTTTCTTTATAGTTGCTTCGGAAGATGTATATCACCACCCAACCAAGCGGGTCTTCGCCTTCTGTTGCTGATTACCTTGAAGTCCTTGCTTCTCGGTCGAGAGTACTTGAGCTTGTATCGGATTGGTTAACGACTGGCGGGGGCGCTCAAGATGTTTTGGATGAACCGCAATTGTATACAGCTTTGAAGAGCTTCTTGAATACGACAGCGGACCATGTTCTGTTCAAGACGGAGACCTTTGAAGAGCCGGATGTTGCTATGGCTTGGGTTGCATTAATGGATAGTAAGACGGTATTGCAGGGGGTGTTTGATTCGCAGATGAAGAGGCCGATGGGTCAGAAATTGCCATCCGGGACGTTGAGGAGGGGAAGTGGGGCTACGATAGCCGGTCTTATTAGCAACAGTACGAGCGGAGGCAGGATGAGAGGTATGAGCGTTAGAGAGCTGCCGGAGCTCGACGGGATGAACCCGGAGGACCTTGTAGAGATGATTGATGGCATGGCGCGGGCTGCTTTGAGTAATGTGACGGAAGAGGTGCGCTAAGTTACTCCGTTTCCTTGCGGTCTATACATGTGCTGAAATTTTGAATCAGGACTTGTATGCCACGGCAGAACTGCTAGAACTCCAAACCTATGACAGGGCCGGATGGTTCTCTCCCCGAGAATTTGGGACTGTGGATGAAGTCATCGAAATCCAGACCATGTATACCCACATCCACGAAGTTGAACCATCCAGTTTAATTTCAGAAATGGCCGCAGATACTTTGTATAGGCTTTTGCCACCTGGTATACGAAGTTGTATACGGGCACATGGGATCGTTCGGAAATGGCTTATTTCGAAGCTGGTTGCACCGAAACTGGGTTTACGAACCAGGCAAACGAGGATGGAGTTGTTCCTTCGCGCGATCGAGGTTGCTAGGTTGAGGAATGCAGAAGCGAACTCGTCACATCACATTGAACGTCCTTGTGTACGCTCATTTGTCGA
The DNA here is from genome assembly GCA_029719445.1 of Agaricus blazei. Classification (NCBI taxonomy): domain Eukaryota; kingdom Fungi; phylum Basidiomycota; class Agaricomycetes; order Agaricales; family Agaricaceae; genus Agaricus; species Agaricus blazei. The sequence goes on along the minus strand of SSNC01000022.1, from coordinate 599,167 downwards.
GGCGGTGATTTGTTCGGCGATTATGAGTATGGAGAGTAGATTGCATCAGCGACCTTGGCAGTTGATCGCTTATAATCGGGGTTGTACATGTGATTCCTTGGCTACGTTGTTGGCGAGGCCGATCCTGCAATCGACGAGTAGTATGGATTGTTTGACGGTGGATATGGGGTGGTTGATTGAGAGGATGCTGGAGGTGATTGTTGCGCCTGACCTTGTCGAGTCGTCTGGTCAAGAAGGGCAGAACTTAGTCAATTTTGATAAACGAAGGTGAGAATGGTTTATGGTGGTTCCCAAAGTTTTGGACTCATGGAACCGTTTCCCAGACATTTATGTAATTTGATCAGCCGGACTTCTTCACTTCCCAACGTTCGAAAGGTTCTTCAATCCGAAGACGCTACACTCAGGGGCTTCGAAAGACTTAATACTGTCGAAAAAGAAGTACTCTACCTCCAATTTGATCATCGAGGAATCCGAGAAGAGTCAGCGCGAGAGGCTATCGGTGTCAATGCGCCGTCTTCTGTCAAAAAGGTTGCAAAACCGTTCCAGAAACTCATTGCATTCCAGATGGAGAAAAATCGACGAGACAGAATCATGCGTGCCAAACTTCTCAAGGAAAGGCAGCAAGAACAATTCCGGATTGACAGAAGGGAAGATATGCTCAATAAAGCAACGCGACAGCGCAAGCAACCAACTGCGACACTCCAGAAACAACATCGTAACAAGAAGAGCATGTCCGCGTTTCTCAATTTTATGCGTCCAATCTCTAGTGCATTTGGTGCTGACCTCTCGGTGTCGAATGGCGGTGTAAAGAGGACACCGGAAGAGCTGGATTTTCCTACGACGGGTAAACCTTCGTTGGTTTTGAGCGTAATGGACGCCAAAGTTGCCCAGTTCATTAACAACGAAAGGTCGTTTACGTTCCAGCTTGATACGGAGGATGGTGGGCATTATATTTTACAGGCTATGAGTAAGAAGGATATGACGAAATGGCTGGAGACGATCAATAAAGTGACAAGCACCGTGGCAAAGAGAAGGTTAACTTATCTTGGGCCCAAACCTCAAATTCAAGATCATATTCATGAGCAGCCCGCTGCCGCGTCAAAAGATCCACATGCTGGTGAGCTTCTATTATCTTCCATAACTCGCGAACACGATATAATGACTATCGGCATACAGTGTTTGGAATTGGGCTCGAATCATTACTGCAGCGCCAGGCAGGCGTGCCCATACCTCCTGGGACTATCCCTATCGTTATTGACCAGTGCCTGAGGGAGGTTGAGTCACGAGGGCTGACGGAAGTTGGGATTTGTGAGCCCCGATTGCTTCATAACATTCTTTGATGGCTGAAGCTTATTTGTAGATCGCATCGCTGGTGCAGTATCCGAAATCAACTCTCTGAAAGACGCGTATAATCGCGGTAAGTGACTGCTAGCCTCATCGGTCTGTAGCTGATCCCAGTCCAGGTGAACATCCCATCACCAAAGCCACCGATATCCATGCTGTATGTGATCTTGTTAAGACTTGGTTCAGAGTACTACCGGAACCAGTGTTCCCTTCATCGTCTTACCATGACATCATGGACGCCATGAGTGAGTTGTAGTTCTTGAGTTGCGCTGGTCAGGGCTGATGCGTTATCAGAAATCGAGAATCTGGAAAACCGATTATCTGCCATTCGCAACGTTGTGCAGTCACTCCCTCAAGCCAATTTCGATCTTCTGAAGCGTGTTTCGGAACACCTCGATAGGTTGGTTTGCGCTCTTTCCTCATGATTTGGTCTGATCTAGTCTTGTAGAGTGACAGACTACGAAGAGCACAACCACATGACAGCAGAAGCGCTTGCTATCGTTTTTAGTCCCAATCTACTGCGAGCTCCGCAAAATGATTTCGTTACGATTCTCAATAATATGGGTCAATCTCACAAACTCGTCAAAGCTCTTATAACCCATGTGTGTCACTCCACGCCCACTGTATGCACCGTGACTTATATTAATAACCTATCACAGTTCCAAAATATCTTCGATGAAGTCGACCCAGAGGCAGAGGAAGCACCATCTGAGGAAGATGACATGGAATCTCCGATTCTAGAGGAAGACGAGGACGAAGGAGAAGAACAAAATCCCGAAACAGAGGATGCTGAGTTGCGGGATCATCTTCGTTCTATGAATTAATTTCTTCCCGATACCCTTACCTTATACCCCCATTTTTCTTTTTTACTCTCTTGTCATTGGAATTTTTTTGTTTTCCTGACCGCAATACTTGTAACTCTATCAAAAATCTTTTTTGCTCTGGTTTCAATGGAGTCAAGGATCCCAGTATCATTCAAAACCCGTGGAAGAACGATGATGCACTGCTGGGTGGTCACCATCTTCCCTTACATGCAGACAAATCTCTTCGACTAATCCAAATGCTACCCGCATGCGTTACGCTTACATCAGCCCGACCCAACAGGTCAGCCGTCAGCCCAACCACAATCCCGACGCAGTGTGATAACGGCTGCCGACTTGGCTCAGCCAGGACTACCGCCCCTGGCCGTAACCAAGTCTCTCACAACTTCCTTCGAATCTCAGCTCGTGGCAAGCTCAAATAGGAATATTTATGTCGTGGTTCCTCCAAAGTTTAGAGGAATATTGACAGGGGCCCTCGCTAACTCGTCCTGGAGAAAAGTATATAGTATACATTTTTAGAGACCGCTTGACACGAAAGAGGGAGACCGGGCGATTACAAAAAACAGTCTCGACCCTAGGAGGAACATGTTCGACATCTCATGCGTTATGTGTAAAAGTCTCATTCAATACTCCTTTTTGAGAGTTGAAGCCTAGATTGCAGAGGACGGGCAGAGTATCAATAATCAAAAGACGATCCGATGTATTATACGCCCTGCTTACCTCATCGAGGAGATAATGCACGTAGGACCAATTGACTTCCATTTTGGGCCTCTTTTTCTCGCCTTCCCAAAAGCGGCGTGGCCCCTCTGAAATTCCATCCGTACATGCGGGCTCTTCAGAAACTTGGCACTCTTTGGTGAAAAAGGCATGGAGTTCATCGCAGGTCGGCCGTTCGGTCGGCCTTCGTTTCCAGCAACGTTCAGCCAAACGCCAGGGCAGAGAATCCTCCGACATTCTATAGCCAATCTCCCCGTCCAGTCCCCCGGCTTCCCCGGTAGCCTGCCTTGTGCTATCGCTGATATCACGAATCGATCGTCTGTTTCTTGATATGGTAATTGTTCTGATATAATCTGGGAACCGTTCTCAGCAACAAAATCAATCGAGGAGGTTCATAGTACACACCTCGTAAACCACACTACCAAACGACCAGATGTCTGAAGCTTTTGACGGCTTCACGTATTCCGTTTCGGATTGTTGGGCAAGCTCTGGAGCTATCCAACGCTCAGAACGCCCTGTGACCGACCCGGCGGAGGTTCGTATGAGCCTGGTTTGGGCCCTGGTTTCAGTTGTTATGTTGGAAGATATACCGAAGTCCGTGATCAAAGCCTTTGGATCCTTCGAAACCAGAATGTTTAACTGGTTCGTTCATCAGTGATCGTAAGCTTGATAAAAATAGTTAACATACTCCCTTAAGGTCCCCGTGAACTATATCGAGCTTATGAAGATAAAGAAGGCCTTCTACAACGTTCAGGAGCTATAACTAAGTCCTTAGCCTACCAAGACCCTAGTGGCAATTTGGATAGAGTGACGCACCAAGGACAACCTCTCACATTGCTGCCTGCCTTTCGTATATTCGTGAAGGGTTCCATTATCCATCCAAGGTGATATGATGCAGATCGAGTTCGATTGGAGACCATTAGACCAAACCCCGTAAAATGGTAGGATGTTGGGATGTGAAAGATGAGCCCAGTTTATCAACTCTGCTACGTGTGCCTATGGTAAAATACTACTTAACTCGATTCAGGAACAAGGTTATGAATACCTACCTTGTATGTATCGAGCCTCCATTCAAGCATGGATTTGATAGCGACTGTTTCATTTGTACGACTGAGCACTCCTTTACGCACAACTGCAAATCCACCTTTGCGATGATAATCCAACTCCCGTACCCCTGATAGCAAAAAACACTGGGGAAATCTTCGGGCAGACTTTGCAAGCTTACATAGGAGAGAGAGTTGTTGCTTTGCATTTTGGTCCTTAGATAGGTCCTGTTGAAGTAATTCCTATGATGTTCACCAGTAAGAACATGATCACGACTGGCATGTACATGCGTACCAGACTAATATAGTCAATCATAACTTGGGCGTCATCACTTCGAAGAGTACATAGGAAATCTCGCTTTTGTGTGTTACTTGCAACTTCGTGCAGTAACGAATGGCACTCGGTTGGGGAGACCACGACTCCTTCTGTAATATGCAACGATCAATTAGGCTGATACCCCTGATAAGCTGATAAGTTCAACCTACCAGCCAAACATTTATCTAAAGAGAGCTTTCTGATCTTCGCGTTGATAAGTGGAGTAAGGATGCCGCAAGTAGTTTTATGCGCCCCATCACCAACATCAAATTGCTCGATCCTGAGTCCGCGATAGCTCATTCGAAGAGTCGATAAGTTTTCGATGGCACCGCCTTCCCCTCCTTCTGGGTTCGTTGTGACCAGGACTAGTTTCGCCAAAGCATCTCCACCGCAAAGTCTTGTATAAATCTCGAAGTTTTTTAAGGGGGTAAAGGTGTTAGGATTATCGGATATGCGGTGGACGTATAGTATTCCCGAGAGCGGAATAGTATTCTTAGGCCTGTAGTTGATCCGTGCCTTCGAAAGTAGACTGCCGCGTTCAGTACACGCATGAGAATCCGGAAGCCACTCCGATAGGGCTTCAAGGACTTCCGTATCTGATCGAGTTGAACGTGAGCCAAATCCCGGTGTGTCGATTAGGACAACACTTCGTTGTAAATCGGGAGGCGTTATCCGGTACGCCGTAATATGCTTAGTATAAGCCCCTAGCTTTGCGCCGTCACTCGTAATTCCTATTTTCCAGCCTAAAACGGATTCGATGAACTATGATAAACACGAAAATGAGAAACGCAAGCATGGAGTGAAATGTTCGGTACTTTACCGTGCTTTTTCCAGCGCCTGTTACACCGATTATGCTACCCGTAGTGATGAGGAAATATACGAATCGACGAAAGCGACGTACTTACGCTATGATGACATCTGTTTCCTCGAGAGAACTTGCCTCTATGACGGCTACGCTTGAGGTTAGCATCGACGGCTCTTGCAGCAGAGCCCTTGATGATTGCCTATGAGATAAATGACCGCCTACGCCGCAAGTTGAAGGGACAGATTGATTGGGCCCGGTAGTGGCCGTTCTTCCGTATTACTGGGCACCCCTAAAGCTCGCTGTTTTTCTACGATTGGAGCGAAACCATGCGGCGTTAGTAAATGAATATGAGCCTCGTCAAAAGATGCCACAAGACCTTACCCTCTGGCGCCCATGAACTTAAAGGGTACAGTCATGTGGAGCGATGTGGCGTTTTCTTTGCAAAGCCGACGTCAGTCTAATGATAGTATGGCCGTGCGAGCCACTCCAGAATGACTGCAGATATGTAAGCACGAGGCTTCACTTACGACACAAAGACAAATATGTAGGCACAACGTATATTCCAGAAGAGTAAGAGTTTATGATACGCGTATACAATGAGAGAGAGAGAGAGAAGATATGAAAGAGAGGATGATGGAAGAGAGAGGTTAACCCGCTATCGCATGGCAAGGTCCTTTATATATGGTTCGTTAGTGATCGGTTCATGACGTCAGCTCTTGTCAGTGGTAAGCTTGCTTGCACTCCTCCCCGCCCACAACGAAGAAAGAAAGAAACGGCAGGAAGGAGGAAAAAGAAAAGGGAACACAAGATGCGCAAAGACAAGGTAGACTAGCTATCTAAATCCGTGCGCAGTTGCATTAAAAAACCCTGGTGCCCTTCAGGGAAAAAGCATACCGCAGGCAAGAGAGAAGAAGAATACACAACAAGAAACAGCAAGGAAACACGAGGACAGAAGAAAGAGAAAAAAAAAAAAAGGGAGGAAAAAAAAAGGGGGGGAAGCGACGGCGCTACTTGACCGGACGTCCGTGGCTGTCTAGACCTAAATGCGCAAAAAACCTGTCCAGCGTGGCGAGGTTCTCAACCTCACGGCCCGGCAACCATTCGCTTTCTTCAATCGGATACCCCTTATACTTCACACGATAGCTCCACCCTCGACCAACCGGCCGACGTTCCAGGATGTCCTCGACCTCAGCCTCGCCCTCACTGTTCAACGGAGGCCTCTCGAAGACGACGTCGTCATTTTCCACCCATGGCCGTACAAGGGACGCGTGGAAAGTCTCCGTCGCGGCGGCGTTACCCGGCCGGGGAATCTCGAGTGTCACAGTGCTGTGCGCAGCGTCCATTTTCCGGACGACATACGGGCCCTCAAATCGGGGCAGCAGCTTCGCCACCTTCCTCTGGCCCTCTGCGCCCAACAACTTCCGCCTATTTGCTGTCGACAACTTGACACGATCACCCACCCGGAAAGGCAAATCCGACGAGTCGCGCGTCTTATTCGCATGGAACGCCTGCACTACCTTGTGCTGCAGCAACGAATCCCGCGCCTGAGCCTCCAAGGTACGGATGCGGCTCAAGAAAGACGCGGGGTCTTCCGCAGGGGAAACGGGCTCGGCGACGAGAGGCGGAATGACGCGCGGAGAGAATCCCATGCGCAACTGAAACCCGGTGAGTCCCGTCGAGGCATTCTGAGTGTTCATCATTGCGAAGCGTATGGCAGGAAGTGCCTTCACCCAACCTCGCTGCAAGGAGTCAACGTGCACCCGCAGACACTGATTCAGCGTCTTGTTGGTCCTCTCGCTGGCGCCATCGGTTTCCGGATGGAAAGAAGAGGACATCTTCAGCGAAGTCCCGGTGAGCCCATGTAGTGTCCGCCAAAACGCGGACGTGAACAGCTTGTCGCGGTCGGACACGATTTCGAGCGGCAGTCCATTCTCACAATACCAGTTGGTGAAGAACAGGTGAGCCACGTCGGCTGTGGAGGCTCGCAATGTCGTGGGGATAAGGCGCACATCCGCGCCCAGCCGATCTGTGATCGTCAGAACACAATCGAAACCCTCCTCCTCGGGAAAGGGCCCGACGAAATCCAACGCAACGGCTTGAAACCGATGGTCTGGCACCGGCAAGGGATGGAGGGGGCCGAATGGCTTCTTGGTTGATGATTTCACCCGTTGACAGGTGTCACAACGCGGTACGTAGATCCGCTCCAAATCACTGTACATCCCCGGCCAGTAAAACGAGCCGCGCAGGGCCTCATAGGACTTATCCAGCCCAAAGTGACCGAGCGCGTCGTGAGCCAGGGTAAAAATCGTCTCCCGGACGTTCCCCGTGCGGGGCACGACAAGTCGGCCCTCGAAGAAGAGGAGACCGCCCCGAAAGGCAACATTAGGGGTATTCTGCCATGTTGTTAACAACTTGCTGCACCAGGTATCGTTGTTGTAGCCTTCCTTGATCACCGTACGCAACTCATCGTCTACCGCAACAGCCGAGGTTGCGGCCACGGACGTGTCATCAACGCCGCAAAGGGCTGGAGCCCACTGCGCTTGCACCGATGCCCGTGCGTCCAGCAGGCTGCACACGGCAACTTCAAGCTCGTCCATTCGATCGTAGGGTGTCATGTGGAACGCGTCGACCTCAGCACAAATGGTGGGGAACACAGTACGAGAGAGGGCGTTGGCGGCCGCATTATCCTCCCCACGTAGGTAGACTATGTTGAAATTGTACTGTTGAAGAAACTCCATCCACCTCGCCTGTCGGCGGGAGAGATGTTTCTGTGACTGAAAGCATTCGAGAGTGCGGTGGTCCGTAAGCACCGTGAAGGGCACCCCGATCAGATCCACCCGCCACTTCTCCAGCGCGCGCACAATCGCCAACAGTTCTTTCTCGTGAACGGGGTAGTTCAGCTCAGCCTTTTTAAAGGACTTCGACTCGAAGGCGACAGGCCGAGCAGACTCAAACGTTTTACCAAAACTCAGAACTGCGCCGCTCCCCGTATCCGACGCGTCTGTGGACACAAAAATGCGGTTCACATCCAAGGCGGAGTAGTCGATGGTGGTGAGACAATCTCGAGACAGCACCAATCGTTTTATACTGTCAAATGCACTTTGGTGAGAATCGGACCAGTCTGGGAACTGCGAATCATGATCTTTCTCCGTCAGCCTTGAGAGGATGGCAGAGTAGCGAGCCAAATCGGGTAAGAACACGGCCAGGTATCGGACGAGGCCCAAAAACCGCCGGACCTCCTTCGCTGATTGTGGCACAGGCCAGTTAATTATGCGATCAGCCTTGCGGTCGTCCGCCTCAATTCCCCTCGCACTAATCTGGTGACCGAGGAAATTAATCTCTGTGCAGAACAGTTTCGTTTTCTTAAGGTTGCAGTACAGGCCAGCGTCTCGCAACGACTGTAGGATGAGCTTCACATTACGTTCATGGTCTGTTAACGACTGAGACCAAATCACAATATCGTCGAGGTAAACCCTGCAAATCTTGCCTATATGCTCACGGAGCGCCTTGTTAATGCGGCGCTGGTGGATGGCCGGGGCATTTCTCAAGCCCATGGGCATCACCACCCACTCGTAGGATCCAAATGGCGTGGACACTGCTGTCTTCCCAATGTCCTTGCGCCGCATCCTAGTCTGGAAGAAAGCACTCGTCATGTCGATTACCGCAAAAAACTTTCCCTGTGCACAGTCATTCAAAACGTCATCGACCTTTGGCAATGTGTAGTTGTCCGGGATTGTGTTACAATTCAGCTCGCGGTAGTCATTCACCCAGCGCGGTGGGGCGTCCGGGTCAGCTTTCGGAATGCAAAAGGAAGGAGAAGCATGTGGAGAGTCTGATGGTCGGATACGACCAGCATCGAGATGCTCGTCTATCAGCCTCTTCCACGCCTGCCTGTATCGCCTCGGACAGCTGTAAGTCCTTGGTTTAACAGTCTTAGACGGGTCCTTGAGGTTTATCTCTGCTTCAATGTCCTTTGGAAGCACGGAGACATTTGGCATGTCTGCAAAAATTGGCGCAAAGTCGGCAGTTATCTTATCGTGTAGCCGGCGAAGGATTTCTTCATCAATGACTGAAGTGATACGCTCTTGAATTGCAGTGACTATGGTCTGCACATCGGAGGTATGCGTGTACTGGGTCATGGCAAGCTTTGTAGCCAGCAGCCGCTCCTTAAGATCTTCAATCAACGACTTTCTATAACGGGCAGTCGTCTTTAAGTGACGTTTTTTCCGAGGCCCACCATTCTGGAGCAGGCAGCGGCTTACTCGACTGCCCCTTAACTTTAGCATTATCGCCCAGTAGATTATAATTTTGTTTCTTATCCGTAACGATCCGTGCTTCACTGTCAATAACAATCGAGTTCGCTGTCAGGAAAGGCATTCCCAAGATTATCGGACAAGATAATTCATTAACAACTAAAGCTTTCACACTACGAGCGGTATAGGATAGGTCAGTAGAAGACAGGGATAACACAACAAAATCTTTAAGGGAAGAGCGACCAGACGACATCGCACCGCGTACAGAAAAGGAGTCTTTAAGAGGGTGTCGCTCCAGACCAAGTTCGCTAGCTAAGGTATTGCGGATGAGGACCACGTGTGCCCCACAGTCAAGGAGAGCCATCGTTTTCACTGGGAAATCATTGTTAGGTGCCAATATAGAACATTCCCAATAGAGATGTTGACCACGTACATCACTACGGGTCGTGTCTCCTTCGTCCCCGAGAAAAGCGATAGTATCGCTGTCACCACTAGAGTCCCCAGCAGGCTCTTGGTCAGCCGGAACGATACTGGCGGCGGCGTCCTTCTTCTGTTTCTTAGCTGGACGATCAGAGGAGGATGAGGATGAAGAGCCACGCTTGTCACCGCTGGCATCCTTGCCCTTATTGAACGCGTCAATCTCGGCTTGCGTCGGTTTCTGAACAGGTCGGTAGCCCTCTCCCTGAGGAAAGGGCGCAGTACATTCCAAGGACCTATGGTTTTGCAGAACTTTCCTACACTTGAAGCAACCGTTGAATTTCGCCAGGATGGTGCGTTCGTCATCGGTAAGGGTCGGGCAGTGGTCGTTGTCGGCAGAACCTGCAGGCTTCTTCCCCGCCTTACGAGAACTACCACCACTCGAAGAGCCAGCATTCCCACCACCGGAAATACCGGCAGTACCAGAACCCGTCGACCCAGCTTTCGCATTCCGAATGCGCTCCGCTTCCATAAGTGCGTCGCGAATCGCTTTCTGTTGTCGGCGTCGAACGTTGTCCAATCGCTGCACCTCGTTTTCCCATTTAATAGAGTCAGTGATTGCATAGACGTAAGAACCAGAAGGGGTAGGCGTTTCAAATACTAGCCTCATAAGGTCTTCGCACAAGTGCGACTGCAGGAAAGTCTGGAAAGATTTGTCGTCGAAATGGAATGCCGTCCCGACCAAAACAGAGTTCTTCCGTTTGACTCTAGTCGCCCAGTCCACGAATTTATCGCCTTTCTTCATGGAGTCGGACTGTAGACTGTTGTATACTTCCAACTCCCAGTTATCCGGTAAGAACCGTTTCCGGATCTTGTCCATGAAGAGCGTAACCGTAGTACCAACGGGTTGCTTCCCCGCTTCGACGTTGACCCACTTCATGTGTTCACTATTAGCGAAACAGCCAGCAATCTTTTTCAACCGACGCTTTTCGTCAGTGATACCTTTGTCCTCGAGGTACACTTCAACATAGTCCTCCAATTCGCGGAGGATGTACGGGGTCAAAACCGTGGCAGTGACTCTAGGCAATCCCAGGACTTTCGGTATTTCGATACCATCACAGAGTACGATAGCATTACCCATATCGTCGTCAGAGGAGGAGTCAGAATCGGAAGAGTCGGCAGAATCAGAGGAATCGGGTGCAGAAGCTGAAGAGAACGGTCCAGGTGGTGGTCCAGATGCAGACGGTAGCGGTCCAGCGGGCGGCACAGAGGGGGTAACGGCAGCGGCAGGAGCAGCGGGAACAGGCACAGCGGGAGAATCAGAAGCGGGAGTAACACCAACACTTGATGTATGCGGTGTCGTCGGAGTCAATGCAGATGTATCGCTCGGTAATACCGGAGAGACAGGTCGGCTAAGATGTCCAGGGACAGGAGTCGGCGGCAAAGGTACAATTCCAGTAGGGGCTGTAGAAACAGACAGAGGGTTCGTCAGAACGGTCATTATATGCGGTGGAGGAGTGCACATATGCGCACAGAACGGCAATGTATCGGTATTAGCACCCAAAGGGGCTACGGCAGTATCAGATTCCAGCGTAGACCCGACAGGTCTTGGGATAAACGTCTTCCCAGAACGCAGAACGCTAACAGACAGTCTGTGAGATCCAAAAGTGGATGACGCGGCGGTATCAAGTTCCCCATTGGCCGACTTAGAACGAGTCTTTCGTGAGGCAGCCACGTTGGAACCTGTCGGCATAAGAAAAGGTTCAATGATGGACAGTGGAGATACAAGTGTGCGAACGTAAAAAAAAGTGTAAGCACGAGGCTTCACTTACGACACAAAGACAAATACGTAGGCACAACGTATATTCCAGAAGAGTAAGAGTTTATGATACGCGTATACAATGAGAGAGAGAGAGAGAAGATATGAAAGAGAGGATGATGGAAGAGAGAGGTTAACCCGCTATCGCATGGCAAGGTCCTTTATATATGGTTCGTTAGTGATCGGTTCATGACGTCAGCTCTTGTCAGTGGTAAGCTTGCTTACAAGATATCACTGAAAGGGACTTGTCAATTTCCGCCGTAGTTTTCTTTTAGATACACAAGGTCTGCTCATCTGAAACTTGCAGGATTTTCGATATTGCGATAGGACCATGCGGCATTGGTATGCGAAGCTCAACAATGCCGTTGCAACGTGATATGCATAGCCCTACCATACTAGATGTCACCCTGAGGACAGTAGGCGAAGTTTAGTTTGATACAGCGCCCTAGAGATTCTAATGATTGTATCACAAACAATACCCAAAATAGCAACAGGCATTCATTTCCAGTAGTTGGGATGCCTATCACCTGCATCTTCGTTCTATGAATTAGCTTCTTATTGATAGGCTTACCTGATACCCCCATTTTTCGTTCTTACTCTTTCGTCATAACTGGAACTTTCTTCGTTTGTCCCGGCCGCAATGTTCGCAATTTTACCAGAAATTGTTTTTGCTTTGGTTTCGTTGGAGTCAAGGATCCTGGCTATACTCAAAAACGATATCTTGTCGTGGACACACCCGTCTCAAAGAGCTTGATTTATTTGATGGAAATTCCATTTACTCCTGGCAGACTTATCGGCAATCTTGATGTAGGTTGGTGATGACTGGTACGCTGGTGGCTCGGCTCAGCTAGGATTGCCCCTAGCAGGGAGCGAGTCATTCATATTTCAGCCAAAGAACCTCAGCTGATGGCAAGTTCAACTAGGAATACCGGAGTCGCGGCTTCTCGCAACCTCAGAAGTACGTTGATAGTTTCTCGACAACTCAGCACGTAAAAGGTATATAGTACTAATTTTTGGAGACTGCTTGATACTTCCCGTAGTGTAATTAGTACGACTGGTACAGGAAAAAGCACGGTAGACCGCACGCTCTTCTCGTACACAACCATTCTGATGCCAACCTTTATTTACAGTTCATCGAAATAGCTTCCGGTCACGACATGGGAATAGGCCACGAGCTTGACTCCTTCACGAAGACAATCACCGCATACAGGTTCAAGGATGGCATTCTGCTTGCCGGAATACTGTACATGCATCGTATAACTGACAACCGCATGACTGGTTCCCCCATGAGGAACATTGAACTACTCAAGAAGCTTTGTGGAGAAGATGCGTTGAACAAAGTTGTTCTAGTGACATCAATGTGGGATGTGAAGAGTGGAGAAAGCTTCGATTCGTACGTTGAAAGGGAGACTACACTAAAGCAAGACTATTGGAAACCTCTGATAGCACGTGGATCGCGGGTCAAGAAGTTCATGAACATACAAGAATCTGCATGGGACATTCTCAATCTACCCACAGAGTCGAAGGCGGAGAAATGAGCCATTTTAATACAACACGAACTTGGGATTCACTAGTCAAGGAGTTTCGAGAACTCATCCCTTGGACGAGCTGTTGAAGCTTCAGCGTTACAGGCCATAACAAGGCAAAGAGACATAGTATCATGGTTTATATTATGTGACTATCTGGAGCACAGCTAGTTAGGTTCGATCTAACCAACCTTATTCGTATAATTGATCCCTAAAAGTATAGGATGTGTCACTCATTCGGGTTGCTGTAACGTTGCCCGAACAAGCCTTCTTCCATCGCTTCGATCTCTGTGTACACCGCCAGTGATTTCAGAGTGGGTTTACTATCACGAGTTACCAGAGACTTACGCAACGCAACATGTTTCGAATGAACACGGCACATTGCGAAATTTCCTAGTGCGCGGAGAACTTGTTAGGTCTTGCCGACACAAATCTACTATGGAATTTTTACATACCACATATCATCCATAAGTTTGGAACGCCAAGATCCCTCCAAGCACTATTGAGTTCTCCCTCAGAGTTCAATCCCCGTATCTTCTTAAGTCTGTTGCCCACATCTGGGCCGCAAATGTGGCGAATCTCGGTAGCCATATCGGCTAGGCTACAAAAACATCACATCAAAATGTTGCTCTAATGATGCAAGAGTTACCTTTACCCTGTAGCAAATACAATGACATCTGCAGGCAGTTCAGAGCCATTTTCGAACTCCAAGCCGTTTTCAGTGATTTTGGAAATATGGCTATCATTCTTGAGCTTGATTTTCCGGTCAATGATAAGCTGACAGGTACCACTATCTATGTTGAATTGTAAGACAGTGACACCGCAGAGAATATTTTGGAAAGGATCCTTACCCAGATGATATCCTCCAGCCTTAGTTAGCGCCAACAATGCGAAACCAGTTCCATTTATTCCGTCAGACACTTTGGACCCGACGCTACGCAATCCGTCCAGAAGATCCCTAGCATGGACTATTGTCGATCTGGCAATCAGTGACGGAAATTGTTGTACTCACTTATCCAGCTCGGCGACTTGTTTTACTCTGCGCTAGGTACTTTCGATGGACATGTGGTAGGAGAATGATGCACTAAGCCTGTCAGTGATGTCAGAAGGCGGGCCACCTTCTTCGTAGGTGCCCGAGAATGTGTAAGGTTCGAGAAGATAAACCAGCTGCTAGGCGAGAACTCACCTTTAAAGATTAAACTGTTGATAAGAGCAGAGCTGCTACCTGCAGCATGGAGATCATATAGACTCACATTGCTATAATCCTAGACAGTAGGAGGATTCTTGAGGTAGTAGATAGAGCTTGTAGAGCTGAGAGAGCTTGTAGAGCGAAGTGGAGAGTGAAACTGAACTGAATATTGAAGGTCTACATACTCGGTCTTATATACTGAATAAACACATGTATGGAGACCATAGGTGTAAATAATAGGGTAGAGGGGAATGTAAAACATGTAGTGAAACATAGGAGTCCGTAGAAGGAGTCCATAGTAAACATGCATAAAACAATTGAAAAGGTGTGGCATAGTGCATAGTGCACAGTAGTTGCTCATACACATCATACTGAGTGGTTAACTCGAGGTATTTCGTCAACACTCCTCCTTGAGTAGACTACTGTTCACGCAATCCTAACATAGGGCAGAACATATTGAACTTGATTTTCTCGAGATTTTTGGTCATGATACAGTGGGGGACAAAACCGTTCCAATGTTTTGTACCTTTGCAAAGAATGCTATATCAGAGTGCACATAAAATGTTTAAATTCTTGAGGATATTTATGAATATACCTTAGTATCTAAGCTGCCATTGTGTGATGTTATGTGGCTGTACAGTTATTATTGGCTATTATATAATCATTTTAAGTCAGAGCATCATTGGAATGGTTTTGTCCCTGTACATTGAAAATACAGAATTGGCTACTTATCAAGGCAGAGGATACTATTTTCTGGCTATCAAAGCTACAAATGGTAGATTTGGTATTGATGGCATCAATATCCGATCAAATGCTGCTGATATGATATCAAAATCCATCTATATGCTGCTCTATAGATGTAATAATCTATTAGGTAGAAATTCATTAACTTTTACCTCACTATTGATATTTATTTACTGTATTTTGGCAAAACTCATATTAAGAGGCTGGTTAAACTCAACAGTATCTAATTTTAGGTAATCCATACTATTTTAAAGTTGATTTGCTGCTATATCACATTTGTTAAGCTTGTACTTGATATATTCTACCTATAATACTCTAGGATTGAATCATGTGAAAATTCCAAAATATATCTGAAAAGATTAACATTCAATAATACTTCATGTTTAGTAGTTATTTGAGCTCTTGCCCATTCTATGCAATCTTACAGTACAATTCTTTTCATTTATACACACTAACACTTTTTACCCTCTGCTTGTAAAGCTCTTACACTTCCATCAGCATATTGTTTTCAGTTACATATGATTATAATCTATTATTCTCAATATTCTGAGCCTATTTGTATCTTGATTAGTCATCAGAAACAAGCCCTGGTGCACTTTTACAGATACTCTCTAGAGTCTACTATATATTTATGTAAATACAGGCTTGTGCAGGAAGGTCAAAGCTTTTGTTTGCTCTTTGATTGATTGTTACATAAGCACTAACACTTATAACATTAATTGGAACAATCAGCTTTCCAGCAAGTGGGTTGTTTGTGTGCAAAAAATAGATGAAAGTATATTTCTACCTAAGGATGATCATATTTATGTCAGCAAATAAGTCTTTAAATGGCCTAAATTACATAATCCAGTATATTATTGTACTTAGATAACTGTTTTAATATAAATTACATCACAAGCCTTGAAGATAATGGAATAATAAGCTAGAGATTAAAGATTTATTACTTAACAAAGTACCTAATCTTTATAGTAGCATATAGATGGATTTTGATATCATATCAGCAGCATTTGATTGGATATTGATGCCATCAATACCAAATCTACCATTTGTAGCTTTGATAGCCAGAAAATAGTATCCTCTGCCTTGATAAGTAGCCAATTCTGTATTTTCAATGCACAGGGACAAAACCGTTCCAATGATGCTCTGACTTAAAATGATTATATAATAGCCAATAATAACTGTACAGCCACATAACATCACACAATGGCAGCTTAGATACTAAGGTATATTCATAAATATCCTCAAGAATTTAAACATTTTATGTGCACTCTGATATAGCATTCTTTGCAAAGGTACAAAACATTGGAACGGTTTTGTCCCCCACTGTATCAGCAGGATTTTCTTGACCATCAATCCAGTCAATTTTTATCCGCTTCTCCTCAAGAAGATTCCGAATATAGTGAAAGTGAATATCGATATGTTTAGATTGTTTTTCTTGGACTTCTGAGGTGGCCCAAAATAGGCTTCCCAAATTATCTCCATAGAGAAGGGGTATGTTGATATCAAAACCTACTTCAGTAAGAAGTTGGGACATCCAGACAAGTTGTTGCAAACAATCAGAGAGAGCCATATATTCGGCTTCCGTCAATGAAAGTGCAACTGTTTTTTGTTTGCAACTCAACCAAGATACTGGACCATCAGCAAGTGTGCAAAAGTTGCCAGTGATTGATTTCCGGTCTTCGGGATCAGATGCCCAATCATAATCTGAGTAAGCAATTATACCAGAATTTGAGTTACCATCAAACTCAAGAACTCTATTTTTGGTACCATTGAGATACCGTAGCAAATGCATTCCAGTGGTATAGTATTCCTTAGTAGGTTTTACCATCTGTTGCGATAATTTTACAACTGCAAATGCAATGTCTGGTCGAGATCCAATCATAAGATACATCAAGGATCCAACTAATTGCTGGTATTTTTGCCTGAATTCAGGTTTAGGCATTTTGTCGGAAGTAGAAAACACAAAACCTTTCGGTAATGGTGTTTCTTCAGATCCAGATTTGATTCTAAATCAATCAAGTACTTTTTGAAGGTACTTCTGCTGATGCAGAAAGACTTTTCGACGAGGTCTATCTCTAGAGATTTGCATCCCAAGGAACTCAGTCATTTCGCCTTGATCACGACATTCCCATTTGGTAGAAAACTTTAGCTTCAACTCTTGGAGGAGCTTAGAATTCTTTTTGCCTAGAAAGGCTACATCATCAACATAAACTACAGCGATAACCAATTTGCGAGTTTTTGGATGTTGATAATAATATACACCTGCATCGGACTTACATTGGGTAAAACCGATTTCTGTCATACTAGCGGTGAGTTCTTTCCACCAGCTTAGTCCAGCTTGTTTAAGGCCATATAGGGCATGGCGTAATCTCCAGACTTTATTTTCCTTTCCAGGAACTCTGAATCCTTCTGGTTGTGACATATAGATTTCTTCATCCAGTTTGCCGTAAAGATAGGCAGTTTTGATGTCAACACTGAACATGTCCCAATCTTCCATGGCAACAACGCCGAAAAGAAGATGAGCAGTTTCGTAGCGGACTACTGGAGAGAATAATTCATTATAGTCAATTCCTTCGATTTGAGAGAATCCTTTAGCAACCAGTCGAGCCCGAAGGCGACCATCACTCTTCTCATTAAACACCCATCTATTTTTAATGGTTCTACAACCTTTTGGGAGATCCACTAATTCATAGACGCCTCTTTGTTGTAAGGCTTTTAATTCTTCTAAACAAGCATCAATCCATTTTTTGCGTGTTGCCGCAGGCAATTGTGATAAGTCCTTGAATTGGACTGGTGTTTGGATTTTGTTTGCAAGTTCGAAGAGAAAGTTATTTAACCTTACTCCTCCTTCTCTGAGAAGAACTTGAATATCCTCCATTCGGTCATTGTCATCATCCTCCTCCTGGTTTGGAGTAGGGCATGATCCAAATTGTACGGGAGGTATTTCAGTGCCATGTTCTTTTTCCCAATCTTCAGCCCTTTGTTGGGCTTCGTCAAATTGTCAGCGAATTTCTTTGCGACGTTCAGTGACATCATCATTAGGAAGTCTAGCTTTCTGACGATCAGATCTAGAAGGAACTCTATTTCTGATCCGTTCGTCTATTTCAGGTAAGAAGGGTTGTTTCTCATAATCCCGAAGAATCTTAGTTGGCGGTTTATTGCCATAGACATTATCCGGATGGTTAGGAACTCGAGATTCTCTTTCCGATCATCGGAGTGGTGGTCTTTCAGATTCATCAGGCGGTGATTCTGCACGCCTTTTTCCTCTATTCCATTGTGGCTTTTCCTGTTGTGGAATTTGCTGTGGTCTGGAGGGACTGGGTGATGGAGGAGGTGATCTCGGCAGTGATGCCAGAGGATCAGGTGGATTATGAGGAGGTTGCTGCGGTGCAGCAGGTGGAGGACCCGGTGGAGGGTCACGAGGATGTGAAGGACTAGGTAAGTTCAGAGTTTCATCGCTTGTTTTGTCAGGGGATGAATCCCTGGAAAATTCCTCATCAATTTGTTTTTTGAGGTTACTTGGTTTAGATGACAAACATTTAGGAAAGTATGATTCGTCAAATATGGCATGTGGGCCGATAAACACAGCGTTATTTTTAGTGTGTCTAATGAACTTGTAATTTGTGCTGTCATAGCCAACGAATAACATAAGTTCAGAACGTGCAGAGAGTTTATCCTGTCGGATCTCATCTGGTAAATACATGTGTGCACCACATCCAAATACTCGGATTAAGGACAAATTTGGTTTGGTTCTGAAGAACAATTCAAATGGTGTTTTCCACTTTAACCGTTGCATTGGAGTGCAATTATAGATGTAAACCGCATACAACATAGAGAATTCCCAATAAGAATCCAGGAGGCATGCCTGCAACCGTAATGCTTGTGATTTCTCATGCAAGGTTCTATTAAGTCGTTCCGCATGACTGTTCTGTTGGTGAACGTGGGGTGACAACATTTCATGCTGAATTCCGTTTGTGGCTAAGTATTCTTTTAGAACTCTGCTAGTGTATTCTCCTCCTTGATCAGTGCGTAGTCACACGACTTTCTGGCCTGTAGATGTAGCCAAGAATGTCAAGATGTTTTTCATCTGATTTGGAGCTTCGCTTTTCTTGGATAGTGTGACAATGAAGGTGACACTAGAGTAGTCGTCCATTATAGTCATAATCCATTTATAGCGATGATATGATAACACAGGTAGTTCGAACAGGTCAGAATGAACCAGTTCAAGAATCTTTTTAGCATGGCTTTCAGATGGTGGAAATTGTTTTTGGGTTAATTTACCCTTAACACAACCATCGCAAACTCCTTTAGTTTTCGGAATCGTAATTCTGGGTACTCCCTGAGTTTCCTCACAGAATCAATTCAGTACAAAATCAGAAGGATGTCCTAATCGACGATGCCAAGTCTGATAATCAGCGGGCTGGAGTGCTTTTGCAAACTCTTTGGGGTGTTTCTTCACAATCCTGGAAAGGACCACTGGGATATTTTGGTAATGCCCAGAGACACCGCTCATAACAGCGCAATTATCTTTGTCTCGAAAAGTATGTAACTTCGCATCGGCTTCTAATCTCAGGCCTGATTGCAATAATTGGCCGGCCAAGATGAGCCTCATATGTGTACCTTCGATATAGAAAACGGGCCAGAGTTTTGTCACTAAAGTGGACTCGGCACCAGTTTTGGGATCTATGACTAAGTGTTCTATGAAGATTGTTCCTCGACCCTTAATATTTTGGGGAGTAGAAGCGGTGTGCACTAATCCGAAGAAACCCATTTGTATTGAAGCAAAGTCCAATAAGTTTCCAGTAAAGTGTGCTGAAGCACCGGAATCAATCATCCACTTAATGTCATAGTGACTGCGTTTGATAGTCGAACTTATGAAGAGAGATTCACACAAGGGAGTCAGATCATCGAGAAGAGTGCCTCTAGCACTCGATTCCATCGCATAAATATTACAAATCGGACTATTATACATAGAGAGAGCTAATACTCGATCCATCAAATGTACGTCAACTGACTCTTGTCCGGTCGATCCTCGGGGCGAATGGGCACATTGACCCATGCTTGCAACTTGGGATTCATGTAAGATCTGAAACATGTGATTAGTAGAGGCATGTGAAGAGGATGGGGACACTTGTGCGTACGACCCTTCCTTCGTATCCATATCGCCATCATACTCGTCTTCTTCATCTCCAAGAGAGATTAAATCTTCATCTTGTCCTTTCTTCTTGTCGATAAGGGAAGGCCCTTGCTCCACAACTTCCATTGACCTGAAGCCATTGATTGTGTGATCAATCAGGGATTCCGTTCCTTTATCCAGGAATGCTTCTTCGACGATGTCAACGCTTTCCGGGAGGTTGAGAACTACGTCCCCCAAGCGTTTGTCCCATGCAAGCAGGGCTTTCAGCTTGGCTTCTTGGTAGGGCGTGACCCTGCCAGTCCGAAGACAAGGATCAGTTGTCCTACAAACTGTTATGGCCAATAGGGTATTCGTGATGTCCACGTAATTCCCATGCGGGTTCCATGAAAAGACGCGGCCATTGGTGTATTTCCCAATAGACCAGACATCCGGTGCCGGGTTAGACCGAAGTGTAACCGGATGTTCGCATTTCATGGGGTAGACATGAACCCATTCATGCATCAAGGAGTATTTTCGGCATTGATGAACCCAGCGATTGGTTCGACGATACCGGTCCAGATCAACATCGCCATCATATGATGATTCTGGTGTGCAAGGAATGTGCAGGCGCTGGAAATAGCCACGTCGGGAATCGAATGATCGTTGATCATAAGGGATGAAATCATCTGCACAAACCCCATAGAGTTCATTACAAATTTCCGAAGATGTGATTGTGCAGTTATCATCATCATCAGATTCATATGCCCAATAGATTTCCAAAGTAGTCACAGACCAGTGCGGAACGGCAGGAGGTGCAACATCCGCAGAAGTCAGGGACCAACCATGTGGCGTTTCATCAAATGCCCAGCCACGATAGACATCGGAAGGGAGTTCCGGAGTCATTTCATAATCCACGGGTTCCGAGGGTTCCCGTTGATTGTGGGCGTATTCCGATTCCTGTATGGAATGATCATGGATCATCCAGGCAGGATATCCATCCGTACCAGGTAGCCATGTTCCGTCATCTGTGGGATCAGAGACAGAAGTTCCAGGGGTTGGAGTAGGTGATGAATATTGAGGAATATTATTCCGCCATTCGCAAATCCAATTATAAAATTGGTCAGATGCAGTCGAGTGGTTGGAAGTTCATCGTCATCGGAATGATTCAGATGATCACAATTATGGCCATCGCAGTAAGGGTGTGCAATATGACCACAATTGAAGTGACGATCACAATCCAAAGGTGAAAAGATAGGATAAACAATTTCGTCAGTGTGATATTCCTCTGGAGTAAGAATGGGAGAAAACGCACCGGAAGGAGTGGAGATAGGAGTAGATCCCATCGTCATGTTCTCGACCTTTCCTTGACGTATGCGCTCCACTAGGGAGCGTGTGGAAGGAGCCGGTATTTCGGCTACCATGGGGAAGGCAATCGCGGATGCCGCATTGTAATCTGCAGGTACTTCCTCGATTTGGGCGACACCACCTTGGTTCTTGCCCTTGCCTTTGCCTTGGCCTCGTGTGCGCTTGTGCTTCTTCTCATTGCCATTGTTCTGGCCAGAAGGACCCTGTTGGGCCGGCTTCTGCTGCTGCTGCTGCTTCTGTTGTTGGGGAGCTGGAGGCTTCGACCCAGAAGCTTGTGGTTGACCGTTGTTACGGTTCCACTGTGGTTTCTGCTGGCCTTGTTGTCTAAACTTAGCCGCATTAGCAGTAGAATGAGGGTTGCGCCAGGCACCCATAATCGCATCTCGTGCGGTATCAAACTCCATATCAGTGACCTTCTTTGAAGAGGCCAGCATGACTGAAGTCACGCCTTCAAGGCGTGGTGGCAATGCGTTAAGTAGCATCATCACTTGAAGGGACTCGTGAATGGGAGCCCCCGCATCGGAGATTTGAGAGAAAATTGCGCGAAGATGCGTGATGGAACCAGATGGATCGGCTACATCAGGAACTTTGAAAGTGATGGCTTCCATCATCTTAGAATAGACGAAGGAAGGTCCACGAACCCCGTAAGTCTCTTTGAGTTTGGTCCAGAGGGCCTTGGCATCAGCGAAGCTTTCCCTGATCATATGATTGGGAAGGGCACTCTCGATCACTGCAGTTGCCTGCAAAGAGAGAGCGTCTCTGGCATCGGACTCTTTTCCAAGAGCCTCAAAGCCGTTGACATCGTCTTCGCCTTTGGGAACCAGAAGCTTAGGTAAAGTCTTCTCGGACCCAGAGACTTCCCATGCAGAAAGGGTGGTATCGGGGTGCCTCATCAAGATGAGGATGTTCCTAACACGGCGCAACCAACTGTCCCAGTTGTCGACACCAGTGAGTTTGGGGAGAGCGTTGACAGAGATTCTGTTTGTGGCCCTGCAACCCGGCAGTCAGTAAATGTAATCTAGGGTACAACAAACTCTATCTAAGGTTATATATAGAATCCAACAAAGGCTATCAACTCATTTCAACAGCAAGCGATTGGGATAAATATAGAACTCAAGCTTCAGAGAAGCAAGATCTAAAATAGATCCACAGATCGTTTCTCGAGCCGGAAAGGCGAGAGCGATTGCGGGGCCCATAACCTGTTGATAAAGTAGAGCTGCTACCTGCAGCATGGAGATCGGATAGACTCACATTGCTATAATTCCTAGGCAGTAGGAGGATTGAGGTAGAAGATAGAGTTGGTAGAGCTGAGAGAGCTTGTAGAGCGAAGTGAGAGAGGAAACTGAACTGTTATTCTATGGAATACATGTAGGGTTTATATACTTGACAAAGAACCTCATAGTGGTAAAGGGTAATGTGAAACATACAGGTAAAACAGGAGTCCGTAGTAGGAGTCTGCAGTAAACATGCATAAAACGATTGAAAAGGTGTGGCATAGTGCATAGTGCACAGTAGTTG
This sequence comes from Agaricus blazei, assembly GCA_029719445.1. Taxonomy (NCBI): domain Eukaryota; kingdom Fungi; phylum Basidiomycota; class Agaricomycetes; order Agaricales; family Agaricaceae; genus Agaricus; species Agaricus blazei. The sequence goes on along the minus strand of SSNC01000022.1, from coordinate 576,174 downwards.
CTCATACACGTCATACCGAGTGTATAACTCGAGGTATTTTGTCAACATCAGAGAAGCGAGATCTAAAATAGATCCACAGATTGTTTCTCGAGCCAGAAAGGCAAGAGCAATTGCAGGGCCCATAACCTGTTGATAAGAGCAGAGCTGCTACCTGTAACATGGAGATCATATAGACTCACATTGCTATAATCCTAGACAGTAGGAGGATTCTTGAGGTAGTAGATAGAGCTTGTAGAGCTGAGAGAGCTTGTAGAGCGAAGTGGAGAGTGAAACTGAACTGAATATTGAAGGTCTACATACTCGGTCTTATATACTGAATAAACACATGTATGGAGACCATAGGTGTAAATAATAGGGTAGAGGGGAATGTAAAACATGTAGTGAAACATAGGAGTCCATAGAAGGAGTCCATAGTAAACATGCATAAAACAATTGAAAAGGTGTGGCATAGTGCATAGTGCACAGTAGTTGCTCATACACATCATACCAAGTGGTTAACTCGAGGTATTTTGTCAACATAAACTCCAGCCGTTCTTTATATCCATGATATAAGTAGGTCCACATTGAACCATGGTGACATCTATCAAATGATGGCAATATAAGATCAGGCTTAAACCGACACTTCATTGGTACATTCTTACCGACACCATGACTGTAGTAATCATTAGCAATATCATGTGCTAGATAATTGGCAGAGTTTTTTAAGTCGGCTTTTATGTTCACTCAAACCAAACTTCATCGCATACTGGAAGTACCAGTCCCAATGATCACAACCTTCTTTTCAGCATGGTCCAATGCCCGCTTGTGTTGCGACAAATGAAGGTAGGATCCCTCAAATTTATCCCGTACTGGTAGTATAAGTATAAAGTAAAACTCAGATAATTCAGGAGAAGGATTGACCAGTCCTGGAATCTTTGGCAGCTGGAAAGTACTTCCCGAAAAACCAGTCGCAAAGATTAGATGCTTCACAGTTAAAGTTTGTTTATTTCCATCGGCGCGTTCAACAGTTACTTGCCATGAATTTTGTGAGTCTTGAAAGGCAGACGTTGCAGTAGTTGACGTCCAAACAGGAACTTCCATGGCCTTGGCATAATCCTCGAGCCAGTTCGCTAACCTACCAGCTGGGCAATAAACTAGACATGTCGACGGAAACCTAAAGGCCAGGTAAGCAGAAATGAGTGCTCGACGGATGATGCTAATTGTTCAGACACACAGCATGTACGGCATAATGGAACACCGTGCGAGGAATGAGCACAGTGTGTTGTCTCGGAAGGGCAGCCCGTGTGAATGATGGATTCGTAGTATAGTGATCCTCACATTGCATAATATCACATTCGTCTCTCCTCCCTGTGCTGAGCGGATGGCACCGCTACCTGCTCGCGATTCCTTTAAAGCCACCCTCCCGATCCCATACTTTAGATGAGACTATTGGCACAGGTAGAATGTAGGTTGTACACATCCGGGTGACCCGATGCCGTTCCAACCTCACCCTTACCGCCTGGAGGCCTGGAGACGACTATCCCTCCAGGCCTTCCACTCCCCCACTCACACTGCCATAGTCTTAATAATAATAATTATTATTATGTTATTGGTGACGCGTACCCGGCGCCCTGAAGAGATGATTGTACCCTGAAGTATCAACAAGAAATTTACAAGAATGAGTCAAAGCATTGAGCAAAATAACTCACAAACGGGATTATGCAAACACAAGGTTTCATATCAATTCCTCCAGATATCCCCGATTCTCGGCGTTCTCTCTATAACTAGTGCCGGAGCCCCTATAGTTTTCAATCGTGCAGCTATTCCGAGCCCATTCTGACTTCCGCCAATGATCAATACTGACGGTTCTTTGTCTCTAAATTCCGCAGCCTCACGCCTATTGTGTGCCCATGAAGGATAATTGTTATTATCATCCCTCAAAGAGTTGATCTTCTCCGGGAACCCTGTGAGATCTTCCAAGTTTGTGTATACCACATGCGCTTTCCATTCTCCGTTCGATGTCGGAACTATGCGTATTATTCCAAAACCAATTCCAACCCCTGTCTCGAAGTCAAACATTATATTGATCCACGCAACGTCAGGATAGGGCTCATCAACCTAAGATAAGCGTCCTCCCGAAGCTTTAGATTTCCTACTCTCGTCACAGAAAGTTGGTCTCTCAGGAAAATCGATATGTTGTCTTTACGATAGAAGGTGCGAAAATCCCAGGTCAAGGTGAGCATGTCTCTCCAATATGAATCTGGAAGGAGGAGGTCGATAGCTTCTTGTACGTTTCGAGTTTTGATGGCATTGGAAAATGCTGAGAACCAAGATTTAGCTACTTGGCGGGCATCAAGATCCTGTGGAACGGAAGCGTTGAGTAATGTGAGAGTGGGTAGTCTGCCGTCCGGAATTTGCACTGCAGGAGCAGACATCCTCTGAGATGAATGATTGCCTACGTCGCTCAAAAGGATCGATTGATTGGGTTCAGTATTGGTCTTTCTTCCGTATTATTGGATGCCTCTAAAGCTCGCTATTTTTCTACGATTTCAGGGGCATGTTGACGGTCTTTCGACAACTTAGCACATAAAAAGGCATATAGTACACATTTTTGGAGACTACTCTATACTAAAGACAAAGACTGAGCGATTACTTGACATTTTCGATCCTAAGAGAAACATTGTTCGATATTTCATATACAGACTCATTCAAGACACTGTCCTGAGAGTTGAAACCTGGAATGCGTAGTATCAGAAATCAAAAGACGATTCGATGTGTAGTATATTTTTCTTACCTCATCGAGAAGAAAATGAACATAGGACCAGTTCACTTCCACTTTGGGAGCCTTTTTATCACTTTCCCAAAAGCGGTGCCTCGCCTCCGACACAGCTTCATCCTCGCAATCCGGCTCTTCAGAGATTTGGCACTCTTTGGTGAAAAAGGCATGAACCTCTCTACAGGTCGGCCGTTCGTCCGGACTTTGTTCCCAACACCGCTCAGCTAGACGCCAGGGTAGAGAAGTTTTCAACAATCCATAGCCAGCGTCCCCGTTTGGCTTCCCCGGTAACCTGCTCTGCGCTATGGCTGGTAGCACAAATCGATCTTCAATTTCGTGGTATGGTAATTTTTCTGACATAATCTGGTTGCCGCTCTTAAGAAACAAGATCAATCAAAGAGGTTCATAGTACACACCTCGTAGACCACACAACCAAACGCCCAGATATCGGAAGCTTTTGAAGGCTTCACAGATCCCGTTTCGGATTGCTGACCAGGTCCGAGTTGCTGAGTAAGTTCCAGAGCGGATTGCCGGGCAAGCTCCGGAGCTGTCCAGCGCTCGGAACGCCCTGTGACCGACCCAGGGGACGTTCGTATGTTCCTAGTTTGAGCCCGTGTGTCAGTTGTGATGTTGGAGGATATACCGAAGTCCGTGATCAAGGCCTTCGGCTCCTTCGAAACCAGAACGTTCGGCTGATTCGATCATCAGTAGCTGCAAGCTTAATTAATAGTATGCTTAACGTACCCCTTTAAGGTCTCCATGGACTATATCGAGCTTATGAAGATAGAGAAGTCCTTCTACAACGTCCAGGAGCTATAACTGATATCTAAGCTTGCCAAGACCCCAATAGCAATGGCAATTTTGATAGAATGACGCACCAAGGACAGCTTCTCACATTGCTGCCTGCCTTTCGTATATTCGTGAAGGGTTCCGTTGTCCATCCAAGGTGATATGATACAAATTGAGTCTGATTGGAGACCGTTGGACCAAACCCCATAGAATGGTAAGATGTTAGGATGTGAAAGGTGAGCCCAATTTATCAACTCTGCCACGTGCGCCTAGAGTATTATACAACTTAACTCAATTCAAGAACAAGATTCTGAATACCTACCTTATATGCGTCGAGCTTCCATTGAAGCATGGATTTGATAGCGACGGTTTCATTTGTACGGCTGAGAACTCCCTTACGCACAGCTGCAAATCCACCTTTGCATTGATATTCCGGCGCGCGGATAGTTCCTGATAGCAAAAAACACTGGGGATATCGCCGGGAAGATTTCGCAAGTTTACATAACAGAGAAAGCTGTTGCTTTGCGTTTTGATCCTTGGACAAGTCCTGTTTTAACAACTCCTATGATGCTCACCAGTAAGAATATGATTACGACTGGCGTATTTATGCGTACCAAACTGATGTAATCGACCATGACTTGGGCGTCATTATCTCGAAGAGTACATAGCGAATCTCGCTTTTGTGTGTTACTTGCGACTTCACTTAGTAACGAATGGCACTCTATTGGGGAAACCGCGACTCCTTCTGTAATATGCAACGAGTAATTAACAATAATACCTCTGATAGGCTGATAAGTTCAACATACCGGCCAGACATTTTGCTAAAGAGAGCTTTCTGATCTTGGCGTTGATTAGTGGAGTAAGGATGTCACAAGCAGTTCCATGCGCCCTATTGCCAGCATCAAACTGCTCGATGCGGAGTCCGCCATAGTTCATCCTCAGCGTCGATAAATTTTCCATAGCACCACTTTCTCCTCCTTCAGGATCCGTCGTAACCAAAACTAGCTTGGCTAGAGCGTCCCCACCGCAAAGTCTCGTATAGATCTCGAAGTTTTTCAAGGGGGTAAAGGTGTTAGGATTGTCGGATATGCGGTGCATGTATAGTATGCCTGAGAGCGGAATAGTATTCTTAGGCCTGTAGTTGATCCGTGCCTTTGAAAATAGACTCCCGCGCTCAGCACACGCAGGAGAGTCCGGAAGCCACTCCGATAGGGCTTCAAGAACTTCTGTATCGGACCGAGTTGAACGCGAACCATATCCAGGCGTGTCAATCAGGACAACACTTTTTTGCGAGTGAGGAAGTGTGATCCGATACGCTGTAATTTCCTTCGTGTATGCCCCTAACTTTGCCCCGTTGCCAGTGATTCCTATTTCGCGGCCCAAAACGGATTCAATGAACTACAACAATCACGGGAATGAGAGACATCACCATAAAGTGGAGGACTCGATACTTCACCGTGCTTTTGCCAGTGCCCGTTGCACCGATTATGCTGACGGTAATGGTGAGAAAAACATGTGAATCGGCTGATTGATGTACTTACGCTATGATGGCATCAGTCACTCCTAGAGAACTTCCCCCCACGACGGCTACGCTCGAGGTTCTCATCGATAGCTCTTGCAACAAACGCGTTAGTGGCTTCCTATGAGATAAGTGACTGCCTACGCAACCTGAAGGGGACCAAATCCGGTGGTGGTCTTTTCCTCGTATTATTGGGCACCCTGAAACTTGCTGTATTTCTACTACAATTGGAGCAGGACCATGCGGCGTCGATAAGCGAAGATGAGTCCTGTCAAAAACTGCCACGAGGCACTAACTGCCAGCGCCTGTGAACAATGGGTGAATAGTCATCGAGACGATGTGGCGTTTTTCTCGCGAAGACGAAGTTACTCCAACGATACTAGGCTGCGCGAACCATACTCAGTTGTGTGCCTATGTCGCCGTAAGAGCCCTGTCATGCAATAGCCGTGGTGCTGCTATTCTAATTTCATAAGGTTTGCTCTCCCCCTATAGGATCCCCGATATAAGCAGGACCATTCGGCATCAGTACGCAGCAACGCCGTTGCAACGTGATATACATTTGAGTTACCAAAATGCCGCCAGGTGCCACTTTTCGGCACTTGTGAACAATAGGTGACCCAGAAACTGATAGAGAAGCCTCGGATGTTTTCTCAATGAAGACGAAGTTAATCCAATGACAAAGTGGCTACGGGCCTTGGGATGCCTTATCACTCAATCACCTCGGAAATCCGGGTTTGACAATGGTATGATAGTGTGAATGCAATGCGAGGAGAGAAGGGATTCGAGGTGGCCTGCTGTGGAAATGAACTGTGTATAATACGCTGATTGCCAAGGGTGGGTGTGATCGGGGGCTTGAGGGAGAATAAATCGAGGATCTGGTCGTGTTAACACTTCCACACGTGCGTGCCTCACCCTCTGTTTTATCTTCTGCGAACTTCATTCTTCCGCAGTGAATTGTTTCGACGAGCTTACCATATCAGCTTACTGTCTCATATCACAGTTTGATTTGTCACTGTTCAGACATGCCGCAGCCTACCATCGGCTACTAGTGACCACGGAGTTTACTAGGGGCAGGGCTACTCAAATTCTCAGCAACTCTTTCATCTTACGACTACCTCACTATACAATGGCTTCTCGTCTCTCCTCACAAGAATCAAATATACAGGTCCCTAGGTCATCCAATCACGACAGATTGAGACGGTTCAACGTTATAGAACCGCGTGAACTACAACCATTGAAAACGAACGTAGTGGAGAAGGGCTCTTTGAAGAAAACAGACATTGTTATCGCGTAAACTCAGTGGGTTACTTTGTGTCTTCTTGCTCACGACTTCTCGTAGTATAATTGGTACGACTGGTACAGGAAAAAGCACGGTAGACCGCACGCTCTTCTCATACACAACTATTCTGATGACCTTTATTTACAGTTCATCGAAATAGCTTCCGGTCACGACACGGGAATAGGCCACGAGCTTGACTCCTTCACGAAGACAATCACCGCATACAGGATTACGTTTCGAAACTCATCCAAGAAGGTAGTCTTGGTTGATACTCCTGGCTTTGATTCTACTATGATGTCTGATCGTGAAACACTCGAACACATTTCAAAATGGCTCTCCTCTACGTACGTAGTCGTTTATCATATGATCTACAATCTAATTTAGTGATCTAGGTTCAAGGATGGCATTCTGCTTGCCGGAATATTGTACATGCATCGTATAACCGACAACCGCATGACTGGTTCCCCCATGAGGAACATTGAACTACTCAAGAAGCTTTGTGGAGAAGATGCGTTGAACAAAGTTGTTCTAGTGACATCAATGTGGGATGTGAAGAGTGGAGAAAGCTTCGATTCGTACGTTGAAAGGGAGACTACACTAAAGCAAGACTATTGGAAACCTCTGATAGCACGTGGATCGCGAGTCGAGAGATTCATGAACGTACAAGAATCTGCATGGGACATCCTCTATCCGCTCACAGAGCTGAAGGCGGAGAAACGAGCCATTTTGATACAACACGAGCTTGGGACTCAGTCAAGGAGTTTCGAAAACTCATCCCTTGGACGAGCTGTCGAAGCTTCAGCGTTACAGGCCCTGACAAGACAAAGAAACATAGTATCGCGGTTAGTGAAGGAGCTTAGGAGTACTACCGAATGGGGCATTGTCAATGCTCTGGGTCAGGAGCTAAGAGAAATAGGAGGACAGCGAAACGGGTCATACGTACTTCGAGAACGAGCCCGAAATTTCAAGCAGCGAAATTCTCATCTCACACGATATCACTGCCGCTCACTATTGCTAGAAATAATGAATTCCCCTGAGGCTCGCCAAGTATTATGCTCCCTCCGAGACGATGACGCCAAGATGATGATAAACTACATGAATCTGGTACGCTCAACAGTATTTCTTGTTTTCATGCCTTCACCATTTGATACAACAGGAGATTCGTGATATGGACATATTTAATGATGCAAAAGGACAGCGGCTTTTTTCATTATTCTGTAAACTTGCGAAATCATCGCGAACATTTCCTGAGCTCTTCGAGTTATCGGGCATTATCTGGGATAAAGAATCAACCACTCACCCCGGGGGTTTTGCAGTTGTGCAGAAAGGAGTATGGGACCGTAGTGGCCAGGCTGTTGCAGTTAAGATTGTCAGAAATGTTGGGCTGGAAGTGTTAAGGGCGAGTTTATCTCTTCTTTTGAACGATACATTGGCTTACCATTGGAATGCACAGCTTCATGTGAAGGAGCTAACTTTGTGGGCTCATCTTTCGCATCCCCATGTGTTGCCTTTCTATGGTATTTTTCGCGACAACTCCGACAGTGGTGCTATTTGTCTTGTTTCTCCTTGGATGGACAACGGGAACCTACACGAGTATTCGAGGCAGTGCCCGCAGCCTGAAAGGTTCCGACTGGTGCGTAGTCTTTCATAATCCTGGACTTTGAGACAAACCCGAGGTCTATAGCTCTTCGACGTCGTGAAAGGGCTCTCATATCTACACAAGTTACACATAGTTCACGGCGACCTTAAAGGGGTATGCGTGATGTGCTCGAATGGCGCCATTTTGTCGCTGATCAATATACATGTCAGGGAAATATTCTGGTTTCGAAGGGTCGAAAAGCGTTGATCGCAGATTTTGGGTTGTCCAGGATCGAGTCGACTGATACGAAAATGCAAACCGTCAATGTTGATACTCGCACGACATCAGTCTGGGCTGCTTCCATCCGTTGGACGGCACCAGAAGTATTGGAGTCGGACGACCAGGAATCTGGATCTGGAATCGACAGTTTCGGAAGGATATCAATGGCTTCTGATATTTGGGCTTTCGGCTGTGTGATCTATGAGGTAGGCTTCAGTGTGTTCTTGTCCTGCCGTTACGCTTCAATGAACGATTAGGTTATGTCACGGAGATTGCCGCACGACACGTGCGCGATGGAGGTACAAGTTATGTACGCGATACTAAACCACAAGCTACCAGAGCGGCCACAAGGGGACGCCCAATCCGATGAGATTCCTGAGCGTTCTATAACATGGAAGATCATTCAACAATGTTGGAATTTAGATCCCGCTCAACGACCGACTTGTCTCGAAGTACTTTCCATTTTTGGATGTGCTATTGCATCAGAAGGACCCTTGGCTGAACGACCTTACGTACCTGAAGTATCGTCGAGCTCACAATTCTGGGTAAATATGCAGAGAAAGTCTCAAGTAAGGATCGACTTCCCAGAGATATATCACCTCCTCCTTGAGGTACGTCGATTTTACCGCAGCCCTCACTAATGTTTATGATTCGCTTACGCCTTTTTCTAATCTAGGCATGGTTGTCTAGCGTCAAGCACCAGTGATGTCTAGCTTTGTTGAACTCTATCTAATGCAGTACACTCTGACAGTTCTGGCATTTGTGTATATAATACTATAACGACCAACTTTACTCTAAACGTGATAGCTAATTGAGGGCATTCCTCCATGAGGCCTGGGTAACTATGTCATCCAAGTGTAAGCTTGGACAAATTGTCTCCGTAAAAACGACAACTTACCGAAAAGAGCAGCATATATATACGGGAAAAATCAAATTCTGCACCAGATTTCATGGGTTTTTTGTTCACGAAACTTCCAGTTGTTGATATGGTTCTTTTCGGGTATTTTTTAGGCGTGTCCGCATCAGGGAATCGGGAGATCGGCATATTATGTTAAATTACCGCAGGCATGTATAAATTACCCAAGACATGCACAACTTAGCACATTTAGACTAATTTGTTGAAATTGAGCTACTATTAACAGGGCAGCTAACGCTATCCTTTAAATTATGTTAAGGTATTCTTATCTAGTGTATACGCTAATGAATATTAGGAACAATTATGCGAGCCAAATCTCGGCTACCCAATGAGTCGGTAAAGGTGTCTATCAGTAAACGGATTAACATAAAATGTGTTAGCACGATCCAATACATTACTACTGGTCCACTCAATAGGTGCAAATGGCCCGAATGCAGGAAAGAGATGGACGCTACGTACAATGTCTGACAAAGGGATGATACTGCCAATCCCATTTCCTGGTGTACTGGCTCGATCTCGCACAAGTGAGATCTTGTACATCAAGTGATTAGGTTCTGGGTTTCGAGAAAACTTAGTATACCATTCAACGTATACTAAATGTTTTGGCATTGTGTTTTCCGGGAATATACGTTGATGGATCTTGGGTGGCATTGAGAACACAGCACGGATGCGCCCAACACGAAATTCTATAAAACAATAATACAGCAAATGAAAAAAAGAGTTAGAATAAAATACATACTGTGTATACCATTTGCCTCATCGTCAACTCTAATAAGGGCATTGTCAAATCGTTGAGCCGATGGATTTGCGTGAATGGTGTCCGTTGTATTGGTAGAAAGTGTGAAGGGATCAGTTGACACAAACTTGATATAATGCCAAACCCAAAAGTTTTGGGCTGGCATTTCAACGCCCCATATGAGGCGTTCAAGTTGCAAAGCTGATACATTCGGGTAGTGAGTGAGAGTTATGAAGCGTGCCAGAGCTTCACGAAAATAAGTGGCGCCATATTTTATGATAATATCGTTGAGTGCAATACGCCTAACACTAGGCCGCTTGGAAACATGCATTTCCCTGTCAATTGAAAGCCCAGGCGTGATCCACTCACGCAGTGGAAACAGCTGTGACGTGGCACTGTCCAAGCGCCATTGGATGAATTGCTCATGCCGAGCCATCTTCTCCTTTCGTTCGAGCCACACCGTCATTTGCATGTATTCATCCTTCCGATTTGTTGCACGGTAAGCATCTTTGGCAAGGTCAATATGGAGGCGCTCGGTATACTCAGTATTGAAGTTATCTGTTGTTCCAAAATGCTTGATTTTCTGGACATAATGATTTGCGAAGTGCAATTTCGGTAAATTGAAATTGCTGCGAATTCCAAGGTGGACAAAAATGTCCTTGTTCTCGTGAAATCGATCGAGTGCACTCTGAAGAAGCTCCAGTGTCTTGTCTGTATGGACGGGGTACTGAGCAAGAAATAAAAAGTCCAGAAGTGCGCGCACTGAACGAACAAGAGGGGCAACTGATTGCCCATCACCGAGTTCAAGCCCAACAATTAATCCAATCAATATTCTTGCAATTTGATCGTGTTCCTTCCCCGAAATGTGTGACAGCGATGTAATTCCTTTTGTGAAGGCTCGAATGTTGTGATTAGGTGGAAGTCGACGACAGCGAGCGTCGATCTCGAGAGGGCCAAATGCCTGAATAAGCCAACTCAAGAGATGCTTGATAAGCCCCTGATAGAGTTGATGTAGAACATCTGGCGTTATAGAGTTATAGATATTGAGGTATGGGAGACGGTGCCAAAAGGGAGAAGAGACTGGTTTTATTCGAGCTGTTTTACATGAACGGACGAACTCGGAGGGGTTTGTATCAAAGGAGGCGAGGATGTCGAAAACTTCATCTGGGTCCCGGAGATTCCCAGAGTCTGAGTCACCGTCTCCAAGATCACTCCGCGGGATGTCACAGCAGGGGCAATCACCAGAGTAGGTGCAGGTTGTGAGAATCTGCTCTGGGTAGTCACCAACAAAAGCTGCGAGGATTGGGTGCATTCGTCGTCTACACCCATCTGCTGTAGCCATCATGATTCCTTCTGCGCCAGGCCTTTGTAGAGGCTCAAGAATTTCACCCATACATGAATGATACAAGTTTGCGAGCATGCGCCTGCGAGAAGCCTTATTTGTGACATTTTCGAGTTTTGAGGTGGGCAGATATCCAAGAAGCACGTAGGCACGTGCTGATGGTTTACGACGGATTTCCTTGGGAATATTGCCGATCGTGAGATACACAGGATATGCGCTTTTGTTGCGGAATAAGGTGAGTTGGGTTTTGTCTGTTGATATGATGACAGGGATGATCGTTGCCCCAGGTGAGTTTTTCTCGATCGCTTGCTATGAAAAAAGCATCAGAGGCTGATGCTATGCACAGCCGCATTACACACCTGTGTTGTCCACCACCATCTTCCAGTATGCATGTCATGGTACATGCGTGTTGTCTTCGAGTCATCAGTGTAGTGCTTCTCGGGTGCAAAAACCATTTGCGGTGAGAGGCTTGTATCGTTCAACAGTGCTTGAATGCACTGAATGATGTTCCGGAAATAGACGTCGCATGTTTCGGATCCAACCACAACTTGGTAGCGGTCAAAACGGGGACGAGCACAGGGTAGTTGCTCATCAATAATCTTGTTCAGTTCAGCTGAGGACTTGAAAGAGAGATTGAGGGCCTCAGATACCTGCATAAATCAAAGTGAGTAACATCGTTCTGACATCAGGAGATTTACTTACTCCCTCTATAGACATCAGATCTGTGAACGATGTCGAACTGGGGCCCCGCTCTTTAGCCCACTTGGCAATTTCCCACTCCGTCTTCGAAGAGAAAGGCATGTAAATCCCGCTTTGTGTTCCCACTGTATTCTGATAAATTTCATCTTCTGTTCGTTCTCCAGATCCATAATTTCTTCCTGCAGCACCTGGAAACCGCACGATGACAGGTGGGTCATGCAATTGGTAGCTGGCATCGTACACTCTGCTCGGTGATTCAGTACTGCCACCAGCATCGTTAGCACGCTCATTCTCGCCCTCACCCTCATCCTCGCCCTCGCCCTCATCCTCGCCCTCACCCTCATTCAAGGTGTTGCCAACATTTGCTGGCTGGAAGCGCAATGGTTCAAGTTCATCCATTGCAGCCTCATCGTCATCTGATGCATAGGAATTTTCGTCATCCGTAGCTGCCCCTTCTCTATCTTGGCCTTTTCCTTCTTCGTCTTGATCACCGTGTTCATCTTCGTCAACATCCATATAGCCCTCACCATTTTCTTTAAGGTAATCTTTATAGTTCCCAAAAGCATCTCCGGTTGGGTCAAATACTAATTCAGTTATGTCAGATATTATTAGTGCTAACATGAATATGACATACACGTGTCACGAGAGTAAGTGTTCTGTGTTTGTTGAAGCTGATTTCTTCCTAACTCCTGTCCGTTTTCTTCCAGATATTGTTGACAGGCACTATTGCGACTCTTGCGAAGGTGGCTCCAGAGACCACGCCGTTTGACCTTCGTTTGACATGCAGGGCACCTCATTCCTGACAAGCGTGTATTCAGGGTAAGTGGTGTTCATATTTGAATTGACAACTATTTGTTATTAGGTCCGTGGCAACATATAAAACACAGGTATACTCACACGCTTTGTGATCCGCTACTACCATGTCAGACCAAGGAGCAACGCGTGGTAGAGGTTCAAGGAGCGCGCCGACAAATCCACCTCCCCCCAATTCTCGTCCCACCCGTTCTAGCAATAAACGGCCATCTTCTCCTGACCATGACGCGTCTCGTGCTCAGAAAAAGACTCGAGGTAAGCATTGGCCTTTATTTATTTACATTATACACAATACTGCCTAGGCAATCCAGCGAGTAAGCCAAAGCGCAGCACAACAACAAAACATACCCCAGCCAAGCGCACCCCAGCCAAGCGCACTCCAGCCAAGCGCACCCCGGCCAAGCGCACCCCGGCCAAGCGTACCCCAGCTAAGCGCACCTCAGCTATGCGTGCACCATGTATTCCTGAGTTCTCTGAAGATGAGTTTCTCGAAGAAGAGGATGAGGAAGACAACAACAATGACGATGACGATGATGATGATGACGTGGACAATGACCATGAAGGTGATCTTAGTGCTGATGATGATGGACCCGAAAACAACCTTGGCTTTGAAGATGAGTCAATGCATCGACTTAGGCCCTCACAGGCCAACTCCCTCCTTCGTGCTGAGGTAAGTTTCCTCGTTGTGAACATATACTAATACTCATGATTTCTTTCAAGATGGCTCAAATAACGCGTGCTGGTAGCACACCTTCAGCCACTCAATCCATCTCAAATGGTGCTACCAGTACAAGTGATTCACTTTCGAAGCGCAATGATCAATACCACGCTGAGGTGAAGTGAACGTGTTTATTTAAATGAACACATTCACTGAACTTGTCTAGATACCTCAATGGGCTGACCAGCACAAGTCGGAGACCCACAGCATGAATTCCGAGAAGCAGTCACGACTTTTATACGTAAGTTTTTTTTTTTTTTTGAGCTGGCACCGAACTACAACTAATATGGTTTAGGCCGAAGTCAATGCAGGCTGGCCGACCGAAGCCCACTACACTCCACCTGGGGGATCACGTCTTATTAGTAAGACTCGTCAGCCTGCACCGATGTTCAAGGTGCTCAACAAGGGTGAAGATCAGGCACTAAAAATGTGCCTCAAGCAAAGTTTTTTCATCGTTCATGACACTGAATACTCTGCCATTACAACATTGCTCATTGATGTTGCAGAGAAACTTTCTTTACCCCACCTAGTCTTACGATTCAAACAAGACCCTCAACTCTGCCAGTATTGTGGCCGTATGGTAGGTGGATTTCTTTTCTTTTTAAATTGAAATTGAAACGCTACTCGGTATCTAGATAAGCCATCGGATGTCCCTTCGTCGTGGCTCACTCAAAACTATCGCAAAACCCATTGTTGGCATGAGGTTTGGGTTCGAAGACCCAAATGCGCAGGTGGAATGGATTAAAGCGACTGCAGGCAGCCTCATACAGGAGGCAGGATACATTTTCCCTGTCGAGGTATGTAACACTCTGTCTGTCAATTGCATAAATCTAACTTAATGGGGCAGGATGATGAACTTATTAAAACGCGGCCCTATGAGCATCCTGCCATTATTCAAACCCTCACGAAGTTTTTATTCAATGAAAGAGGTCGTGCCCTGACCATCGGGGAAATGTTTCCCGAGGTGTTCCGCTCTTCATATGCTGAATTTCCTGATCAGTGTGAGATTCCGCTGTCTCTCCTTGCTCTTGCTTCAACTGCTGTACGTTTTTTACATGGCTGCTTACAAATCATTACTGATTCATGGTAGGTCCATAACTCAATTAATGATTGGACCACGGGGATCAATTGCCCTTCCGATTTTTCATCTGACATCATAGAAGATGTTTTTAACGGACATAGGGATTGGCTGGAGAGTGTGAGGAACGTACAACCCAGTAAGTACCACGCTATGACTCACAGAATATACAAATTATGCCGGTAAGTCAATACTTCTTATGTTCTATCACCGAATTTAATCATAAATAGGAATGTCTCAACCGTGGGATCTGGAGTAAAGGAGGGGATCAGTAAACTAGTAAACTTAGATGGAATGGAAGATGCGATGTGACATGACGTATTTTGAATAACATGTGATTTGATGCCCGAATTCGACGCCCGATATTTATGAATAATTGCACTAAATGTTTTTGGATTGCTTGTGAGCTTGATGATAATGTCTTATAAAAACAAATAAATCATGAGTGAACTCATAAAATGTAAAGTAAGAGAGTCTGCGCTATGCCTAATGTTCACTCCGTTGTGAATACTTTATGTATAATTTAGCTGTAGCCCTTGCATAACGACGCCTAATTGTGCATAAAATAATGGAAAAGCTAGCTCTGACATAGGTCACTAGTTTAAAATTAGCCCTTTTTAGCTAAATTCGCTAGATCCTTTATTTTGTTCTATCCTAGCATCTATTAGCATAATTTGTACTGTCATATACTATATTATTCATTATTTACTTTCTCCCGAATCCCTGATGCGTATTGCGAGTGAATTTCTCAAGCACTTTCTGGCAGGTTGGGCGCTCAGCGTAATTAAAAAGCAAGCAGCTAGTGATTAGTCTCCATGCGAAGGAATCTTCAAGTATCTCGTCTGATTCGTCGGAACCTTTTGGACGTATTGGCAGTTTCCCCTCGGAGACATGTGATTGTACAAGATAATCATACTTGCAGGTGTAGTATGGTATTCTCCGCGACATGCTCTGAGGATGGTATTGGCTTAATGTCATAAGGAGCCTAAGAATGTGAAAAACTTTACCTCGTAGACGAGGCATCCGAACGACCAGATATCGGAAGGCATCATCGGCTTTTCTATCCGGAACCTCTCGGGGGCCGCCCAACGATCTGACATCGCTGAATCGTTGACATCCTGGACCCCCGCTGCGGGATTCATGATCCTCGATATTCCAAAATCTGCAATCAATGCTACTCGATCTGATGAAATAAGAATGTTCTTCTGTCGAGGCACTGAGTATTTATTTGATTGTAAAGACGTGAACCTTACCCCCTTGATGTCTCCGTGTACTATGTTTCTCTCGTGTAGGTACAATAATCCTTCGATGACATCACGGAGCTACATGGTACACATGTCAACTTGCAGTGGTGCCGTAAAACCCGTGTCGCGTACCAACAGCAATCTTTCCTCTTCGCTAGGAGAGTGATTCATACAATAATCATGCATGTTACCATTGTCCATCCACGGTGAGACGAGGCAGATAGTGCTCCTTTGAGAGTGCTGAAAGACCCCGTAGAACGATAAGATATTAGGATGTGATAGGTAGGCCCACATAGCGAGTTCCTGGCCATTTTCAGCATTAGCTTAGAGCCAATATATCCGGAAGTCGATAGCTTACTTTCAAGTGGCGCGCATCTGATTTCTCGTCCTTCGCGACCTTGACCGCGACGAACTGACTCCTGGGATGGTGAAAACCCCTATATACATGTGCAAAGCCGCCATCAGCCTTCACTTCCATCTTACGGATGTCTCTCAACACGAAAGACCGTGGGTATAGATGTGCCGAGATTGTGAACTCGCAAAACAGCGAAAAGAGTTGGTCATAATAGTGGTCGAGATGGCATGATTGACTCAATTCCTATGTGCTTGTAAATATTCGGAATTGGGCAACGAAATGATATACATACTAGATGTAGATAGTCTATAAGCACTTGGGCATCCCCTCCCCGCATTTGACAAAGCTTCTCTCTGCGGCTCTCACTGCTCATTACTTCGAGGAGGGCCAAAAAACAAGCATTCCGATCAAAATGATATGCTTGCTTACTACATGGGACGAGGGCCTTTGCTCGTGAGGATGTCGAACGCTGGTGACGAGTGTTCCAAGGAGTATCGCTTCTGTTCCACAGGTCAACAAGTGAATCGAGTATTGCCCAAGCAGACTGTTGAGTGTTGTTGAAAGAATGAATTGAAGATCCGCACGCCAGCATCACGTTCCAATAATCTTCTGTTAATGTGACCGCATTGTCCATTCCGTTATTTTCATCATGGTCGTTATTTGACATCGTTGTAACCACGAAGACCCTGTCAAGGCTTTTCTCCCCACATAAATGTTTGAAATGTTTCATATAGTCCGAAGCTAGACCACAAATGGGCGGATTGGACAGACTGTGCATGTACAATACGCCAGTCAGAGGAATCGATTTTCTGGCGCCGTATTAGCAATGACATATACTGTATGATTGATAATTAGAACGCACCCAAAATATTTGCACAAATCATGAAGGTCATCAGTGCCATGTCGCTTGGTTGAAACCAGCCCAGGTGTGTCGAACAAGACAACGCTTTCTCTTTTTGCAGAGGCATCAAACGTGAACCTGTAAGCAATGATCTCTCTCGTAAACGGATCATGTCCATGTCCAACTCCAAGGTCACTATCGAACCCCCAAGCTTTTTGTATGAACTGAGGAATAGCATGAAATGTTGATATCATAGGATAACCAGAAGATGTTTTACCCTACTCTTCCCGGAACCGGTCAGACCTATTACCCTAGATTCCAACTTATCAGTCAAACTCATCACTGGTTGGTTGTCACTCACGCAATTTTGAGGTCGTCTTCTTCCAACGACTCTATGTCGATAATATCTACACAGGAAATGCCCGAGCGGGAAAATGACATGGGTGAGTAGGGGGGCACGAGAAAGGGAGTGAATCCCTGCACCCAGCCAGTACGTCAACCGTGAGGACAAGCGTTTGTTTCAAATGCTCATTCAACAGCAATAGTGAGCGCCGTTATCTGGGCATCTTTTCAGTATCTTCTTTGAGCGCTCTTGTGGGGACTTCAATTCAATATCTTCTCGTAGTCGCACGCGGTTTACGAGTGCAGGACCCCGGTGAGCCCTACCAGGCAGGTTGGTAGATCATCTGTGGTAAGCGGTATGATCGGGTTTCTGCAGGGCTTCCTCTAGATCCGAAAGCTCGGACGGCGTTAAGTTAACAACATGATGTAACCGAAGAACTGCTACTCACTTCCAACATCACCATACATGCTCATGATGTACTGGACTGGACAAATGTGTGATACTACACTCACTTGTGAAATGTTTTCCACTATAGGTGCGCCGCCACTCATTCGCATTGTCGGAGGCATTTAAAATATGAAGCGAATAGACATTGGTAGAACCCCGCGGCTTCTTCTTCAAGAAGGTGAAGTTGATTTGACAACTGAGCTGTATAAAGAATTGTACCAAAATGACTATCCAACTTGAAGTGACTGAAAGAAAATCTTATCTATCTATCAATAACTGTAACGCCGTTCTGGACTCATATTCGATTTACTCGCCTGAACCTCGTTGTTTTGTGACTCTGTATTCGGTAGTTTGGTATCACTGTGCACAATTCAACAGGTTGAATGCAAGGTGACATACCCTTGAACTAGTGCACTATTTCTGGCGCCGGATAACAAGATGCAAAACGCCCATATACGACCCTGTGGCGTTTTCTCTGGGATGAACCTGCCAGAGTCTGGTGACTGGTAGACGTCA
This sequence comes from Agaricus blazei, assembly GCA_029719445.1. NCBI lineage: Eukaryota > Fungi > Basidiomycota > Agaricomycetes > Agaricales > Agaricaceae > Agaricus > Agaricus blazei. Next base: position 557,926 of record SSNC01000022.1, on the reverse strand, counting down.
TGAGGCAAGTAAAGCGGCCACAAGCATTCCTTTGCACGAGGTGCTTGGTGGAGTAAATGTGAGATAAACCAACGAACGCAAGTAGGACGTGGGCACTGGCAAGTAGAATGAGACAATTTGGGTGATCTAGATGGTCGCTCAGGACATATGATCACCATGAACACCATTTTTTGCTACAAAAATGGGGAGATGGAGGGAGGAAATTAACAAGCTGCATATAGAGTGTCAACGGTTGTACGCGGAACTGAGTCAGTCGTTCTGGCAACGCTTTCACACGTGCGTGCGCGGCACTGTGTGTCATCTTTTAGGTGCGTCCTTGAGCAGTTAGAGGTGGGTTTGGGCATCGAACTTGGCCTATCATTCTCCCCTGTGATGACCGGTGAACGGTGACCATGCACTTGGTGAGAAAGGCAAGGCGACTCCAAAAATCTCGTCAACGACTCGCCGTAAGACCACCTTTGTCAAACCAGCTTTCTACTTATCATATCTTCAACTCAACAATGCTCTCTATATACCTGACTCTCTCTAAGGGTCAGTTGACCGCGTATAAAAGGTAGCAAGTTTACCTCAATGTCTTGAACCTTCCGAAATCGACACTATATTCCTTTCGAGTCCCCCTTCTCTGACTATCACAAAAACCCCCGTGACAACCCCATTCTGTAATGTTTCCTCGTCCAACAGCACAAGATTCAAATAAACATGCCGCTCGGTCGCGCAATACAGTCAGATTTGGGCAGATCAATCGTGCAGAGCCATCCAAACCAAAACTATTCAGGGTAGACGTTGTAGAGAAAGACTCTTTGAAAAAGACAGACACTGTTATCGCGTAAGCACATGACTCCGTTCTTTTAATATCACTTACTTACAGTCCTTCGTAGCGTAATTGGTATGACAGGCACAGGGAAAAGCACGGTAAATCTCTCTTTCACGACATTTTCAATGATCCCTGTTTACAGTTCATCGAGATAGCTTCCGGCCACGAGACTGGAATAGGCCATGAGCTGACCTCATTCACAAAGAAAATCACCGCATACAGGATTTCGTTCCATAACTCATCCAAGAAGGTGGTCTTGGTCGATACTCCTGGCTTTGATTATACCCCGATTTCTGATAGAGATGCCCTTGAACAAGTTGCAAAATGGCTCTCTTCTACGTGCGTGATGGTCTATCATAAGACCCAGAAGCTAATTTGACTTAGGTTCAAGGATGGCATTTTACTATTGCCGGGATATTGTACATGCATCGTATAACTGACAACCGCATGGCCGGTTCTCCCCTAAAGAACCTTGAACTGCTCAAAAAGCTTTGCGGGGAGGATGCGCTAAATAAACTGGTCCTAGTGACAACAACGTGGGGTAGAGAAAGCTTCGATTCGTACGTTGAAAGAGAGAAGGAGAGAAGGAACTCAAGCAAGAATACTGGCAACCTCTGATAGCGCGCGGATCGAAAGTCAGGAGGTTCATGAATGTGCACTTATCGGCTTGGGACATCCTCAATCCACTCACAGATCCAAAGGCGGAGAAACGGCCCATTTTGATACAGCGCGAGCTTGGGACTCAGTCAATGAGTTTTGCGGACTCATCTCTTGGGCGAGTTGTCGAAGCGCCAACGATTCAAGTCTCAACAAAGCGAAGGAACATTTTATCGCGATTGACGAAAGAGCTGGGTAGTATTGTTGAAATGGGTGTTGTTAACGCACTTGGTCAAGAGCTACGAGACTTAGGCGAACAGCAAGACGAGGCAAATGCACGTTGGGGGCGACTTCGATCTCTCAAGCGAAGTACTCATTTCTCCCAAAATCACTGCCGCTCTCTATTGCTAGAAATTGTTAATGACCCTGAGGCGCGCCAAGCATTATCCTCCCTCAGACATAACGATGCTCAAGTCATGGTAAACTTCATGAATCTAGTACGCCTGGTGAAGTTTCTTCTGTTTATCTACGCTCCTAACAACTAATACCACAGGTAATTCGTGATATGGACATATTTACCGATGAGAATGGACGGCTGCTTCATTCATTATTCTGTAAACTTGCAAAATCAGCGCGCATCTTTCCTGAGCTCTTCGAACTGTCGGGCATTGAGTGGGACAGGCAATCTACTCCTCAGATGGGAGGCTTTGCGGCTGTGCACGAGGGATTGTGCACCAGTAGTGGAAAGGCTGTTGCGGTCAAAGTTGTCAAGCACGTAGGGCTAGGAGTATTGAGGGTAAGCTTGGTTGTTCGACTGAACGATGGAATGACTTATCTGTGGAACACACAGCTACACATCAAAGAGCTAACTCTATGGGCTCATCTTTCGCATCCCAATATCTTGCCTTTCTATGGTATCTTTCGCGACAATTTTGAAAACGGGGGCATATGCCTTGTTTCCCCGTGGATGGACAACGGAAACCTACACGAGTATTCGAAACACTGCCCACAACCGGATAGGTTCTAGTTGGTACGTGCTCTATCACAATCTTGTTCAGGAGACAAATTCAAAATCGGTAGCTCTTGGATGTCGTTAACGGGCTTTCATACCTACACAACTTGGATATAATTCTTAATGACTTAAAAGGAGTATGCGTGACCCGCTCAGGTTTTTCCAGACTGCTGATCAGTATACATCTTAGGGAAATATCCTGGTTTCTGGGGATCGAAAAGTATTGATAGCAGATTTTGGTCTATCCAGGATCGAGTCAACTGAAACCAGAATGCAGACCGTCAATGTTGACACCCGCGGGACGTCGCTTTCGGGATCTTCCATTCGTTGGACGGCGCCAGAAATATTGGAGTCGGAACAAGGCCTCGACAGTGAGCAAAGAGTCGACGACTCGAAAGGTATCTCGAAGGCCTCTGATATATGGGCTTTCGGCGGTGTGATCTATGAGGTATGCGCCCGTCTATCCTGTTGTTGTCGTCGTACTATAATAAATTAGGTTTTGTCGCGGAGATTACCGTATGATACACACGTCAGGGACCTACAAGTTATGAACGCCATACTTAACCACGAGCTGCCACAGCGACCGGAGGGGGGCGTTGATTCAGACGAGATACCCGAGGATCCCATTTCATGGGACATCATCCAACAGTGCTGGAACTTAGATCCTGCTCAACGACCGACTTGCCATGAAATAGGTCCCCTTCTGAGAATCGCTTTTGAATCAGAAGATGAGCCCTTGGTTGACGAGCTTGACACATCCGATAACGCACCAGGGACACCGGCCAACTCTAAATTCTGGGAGGATATGGGGAAGAAATGTCAAGAAACAATTGACTTGACTGAGGTATATCACTTGCTCCTCGAGGTACATTATTCCTATCATCAACCAGCTCAGCGTGGTGTCACTCATACTCATTTTTACTCAGGCTTGGCGTTCCAGTGTCTCGAGGACTCGTAATGCTTTCGATTAATGAAGTCGTAATACGTACAATATCTGATGGCTACTTCTGGCTTTGTATATTTACATACGTTTGCAATACCGGCGTTAGCTTTATCTTATGTTGTTACCCGTCCGATCCATGAGTGCGTCTGGTCTGTCAAGATCTGGCAAGTTGGAATGGGTCACGCCGCAACGCAGTTCAGTCTTTGCCGGATCACTCAAGGCTAGGGTTGACCTAAAGGATGAAGCCGGTGCATCGTGCATAGGGTGACAGGAACAAACACTATGGGGGGGAATTGATAACCCGCACTGGGAGGCTCATTGAACAACAACATTAAGCGCTGTCATCCGAGCATCTTCTCGGCATATTCCTTGAAACATGTCGTGAAGCCCTCTTTTACCTACTCTGTCGAGCTTCCCGCCTCCTGGGGATAACTATGCAATATAAGTATGACGCTCGTATGGCACTGTCCGCGATTAATGGGTTGCAGGGTAAGGTCCTTTGACTGGTGTAAGACCCTGAAGCGGCCCTGGCTCGAGGAATACAAGACCGGTGGATTATCTGCGCCATCAATTGCAGGCTCCTGTCACAACACTTCTTGTTCAAAAACTTCCGTGAATCCGAATGGCACTGTGTCTCCGGCGAAGTGGCAGGCTTTGAGACGGGTGATCAATATAAGTCGTTTCCTAGCTCAGGCACAATCAAATTAACTCACTTAGGTTATGTACTGCAGTAAGATTTTGTGACTCTCCCACGCCAGAAGCTTCTGGCCTCATGTACGGACTTCGTCCACGTTCCAGTGTTCTAGCATTTACCACATCACAGTTACAAGCCCGACATGTCTGATCTCCAGCAACAATCCTCCGAGAGTCTGCAAGCAGAAACTGAACCGCATCAATGTGATACGGTGTCCACTCAAGAAGACGTCTCAACCGCAGGTAAGTATGTCGCTCCGTCTGTTCACGTTACCTCAAATCCTAACTGATTTCAGAGTTGGCTCGGTATCTAAAGCAGATCCGTCTACTTGATCGCCAAACAAAAATCGAATCTCTGGAATTGAGACAGGAAATAAGCCATCTGGACAAGAAGTTGAAGGATAGGGAGAGTCAGCGTCGCGTAATTCAGAAGACCGGCAAAGAGCTCGAACTCGCTCAGAAGTTCCTCTGTACAGCTGATAGCCTGAGCCAGGGAGAAGCTGTTCGAGAAATGGAACGACTGAACGAGGAGATCCTCCAATTGACCTCGATTATGGCGTACGAATATCTCCAAATCGGAGAGAAAAGGCTTCCGACTAGGGAGGGTCAAGAAATTCTTCTCGACCGCAGTCCTTTGTTGCGCAGACTTGGGAAATGTCTTGATATTGTCATGGATGAGAATCTTAGTGATGCATCAGCGATACAGATAGGATGGCAGACGATCCTCGCACATTGGTCTTCTCAAACAATCCAAGACTGGATGCCGGAAGGTGTTGCTCACGACTTCCACCCATTCATCCGGGACATGTATCGACATATTGTGTTGAAAAGTAAGTAGATGTATTTGATCCGTCGAGATCGAAAACCAACTCCCCACTTAAAGATGACCCTGCTATCGCAAGAACTTGGCGCTCTCTGGTCTATGGAGCAACCACTGTCATCTCCGAGAGAAGACAAAGGTTAATGGTCAGCAGAGCCCTCATGGCCCTCGCTGATTTGCCCGTCCTTTGGGGATACGTCTTTGATCAAGAGGTCTACAACAGTGTATACAAAGAATTCAGGCGACGGTTCGGTCCTATAATCGAACAATCCCTCCAATTGCGGGCGATGCTGGGACAAGGTATCACTTCGGTCGAGATTCAACCTTACGTTCTCGCCTCTGGAACAAAATACAACCCTGAGCGGGCTGATTTGTACGAGGATGGGGCTGATGAAACAGAAGAGGAGCCGGGCGACGTTATTGCTTGTTCCACAAGTTTGGGCCTTAATTGCATCAGCCGTTCCTGCAACTATAATGGAGACATCGAAGAGAAAACTGATTCGATTTTAAAACCGAAGGTTATTCTTTTCAATTCATTAAAAAAGATTATCTTGTAGTTAGAGTATTTACGGGCGGCCCAACGAAGCCCTGGGATTTACAGTAGAATGAGGATTTTATCTGTAGACAGACATTAGACTAAGTCCGAGGGGTGGCGGTTGGCGAGCGATCCATTGATTCATCAAGGGTAAAATACTAGTATTACTAAATCTATTCCTGGAATGGGTGACTGGCACGACTGGATCACACTTCTGCCACATGGCTTCTTTCTAGAAACTTTCGGGCGTCAAAAAATACACTTTTCACTTCAACCAGTACGACCTCCAACGATGGAACAAACTTTTACTCCTCAAGTGCGCAGTCGTCCGACACTTCGGAGCGATGACTATGCACCTATTCCTGGTGGGCCTCACGAGCATGTCACAAGGCAAGCCGAAGATGACTCTCTTGTTATGGGGTGTTGTGAATCACTTGCCAAGTTGGCCATCGAATGTTCATCGTCATCAAGCCGTAATAACTATGAGCGTTTGATGGAGGCTGCCCCGGGAAGATTGGATCGAGACAGAGCTTGGAGGGCCGGTGTTTGCGACGAAGTAAGAGACAGGCTTTACGCAGATATCGAGCGACTCCAGAAGAATATCTCGCAAAGGAATGAAAGAAACGACCTTAGGAGAGCGAGGCTAGAAGAATTGAAAGCACAGGATGAAGCAGAGAAGTGGGAGGATGATATCTATCGGGCTAGAATTCAAGAGCTGAACGCCGCGCAGAACAGAATTCAAACGATCTCCACTCTTTCTACGAAAGACATTTTCAATAAAGTGTTGGAGCTCAACAGGAAAATCGCTTTCATCGCTACAGAAATCATTGAAGCACCCCTCTCAAGCATGAAACGATCCTGGTACGATGTTGCAGCCACTATTCGGAGAAACTTCAGCCAGGATTTCCTGTTCTTGTTTCAACGCAACGCGTGTCCTGCTATAGAAGACCAACAGCTCGTCCAAGCGGTGCTACAGATTTTCCTCGCACATTCCTGCACCGATCTCGTCAATTGCTGGATCCTCGGGCGCTATCGTATCAATGATGGCATGAACAAACTCTACGATCGTATAGCTAACAAAGGTATGCCTTCCCGTAGACTCCCTTACTTGAAGGCTCACAAGTCGCAGAAACACAGATGGTGACAGGAAAATGGAGGCAAATGGCCTTTAGGCAAATGCCGCAGGTGTGGGATTTGACAAAACACGCCGATTATAAGGCGGGACAGGCATTGGAAATTTTGACTTGTGCGGGATGGGGTGGGGATATTTCACGGGTTCGGCCATTGATCAGAGAGTTGATGGAAATGGCGGATGACGTGAGAAAAAATGTGAAGCTGGACATCATGACGAGCGAACTTCAGGCTTGGGTGGCCATGACCGGCACGCATTACCACCCTCTCACTATGAAAGACGTGACTCCCCAGTTCGGGGAGGAGAAGAAATCAGAGAAACTCCATGTACTGGGAAGCACGGAGATTGGGTTGAAGGAACGACGAAAAATCGAGGGTCTTATTCAACAAGCTACAACCCCAACAACGGTATTGTGCGTAGAACCACTTCGAAGACGATTACGCAATGGCACTCGAACACGGGCCCCGCAGTCTGATCCAACGCCGCCAGGCTTGGTCAGGGGCAGGCCTTTCTCTACATCGTGATTCAAGTCCTATGATACGCTGTGTATTTTCCCCCAGACTTATGTGTCTCTTAGCATTTGTTTTTATCTTATCAGTCCCTGAAATGAAGTGGATCTGATCATGATCGGAGATCACGTCAGGAGAAGCGCGTGTGAAAGAACCAAGCACGTTGCAACGCTGCTGTAACATGCTTGCACTTGTCAATAAACACTCGGCCGGAAAGCGAAACACAACGTGTTCCCGTGCACTTGCAACTCTACCTCAACATGTTCGACACAATAACACATTCTCGCAGAGGCGGTCCACCACCGCCCTCTGGACACAAACCGCTCAAACGACCCATCTCCCAGGCCTTCTCTTCTCTCTCGAACCGCCTCAGCAAAGCCTTCACTTCTAATCATGGACCTGTGCCTGATGCGGAGCTGGAAGACCTGAGAAACCAGATGAAGAGACTTCAAGAAGAAGGGCGGGGGCTGGATGCAAAGCTAGACGAGCTGAAAGCAGAACAAGTAGATATCAAGCGGAAACGGGAGATTCGCGCGCAAGATTACGAGAGGATTACGAAGGAGCTAGCTGTCGCACAGAAGTTTTTATCCACCGCTGATAGCTTGTCTCAGACCGATGTTGTTCGTGTCGCGGAAGATTTAAACGAGGAGATCTTCCAGCTCACATCGATCCTTGCAGACAAGATTCAGCTGGCAGATAAAAGGCTCAACGCAGAACTTCAGGCGGGATTCCGAGGGGAAATCTCAGCATTAGGCCCGGCGTTTCTAGATGGGATTATACCGCTGCAGCTTGATGACCCACTGGCCATACAAATCGGATGGCAGGCGATTCTAGCCAATTGGTGTTGTCAAATTATAAAGTCCTGGGTGTTGAAGGATTTAGAAGAAGACGGTATAAATAGAGTGATTGATGACGTTTACCAGGGTATTCTGAAACAGAGTAAGTTTTTTCCGTGATTTCAAGTTCGTTGCTAACGGTTGAATTAAGGTGGCCAAGCTATAGGAGGGCGTTGGCGCTCTATGTTACTTCAAGTTGCGGACGAAGTTTCTTCAGACGTTCGCATTGAGCTCATTCAAATGATAATTCCTTCTTTGGTCGCTTTACCTGTAGTGTGTGGATACGTTGATTCCAAGAAGCGACACGAGGAGTTGGGAAACGCTTTTCAACAACGTATCGGGCACCTTCTGGATAAATGTCTCAAGCTCCGGAAAACAGTGGGAGAGGAATTCACTTCGGCTGATCTTCAGCCATATGTTATCGAGTCTGGGAGTGGCTATGATCCTGCGCAGGCCGATCTGGAATATGAAGACGAAGAGAACGTCACAGCTGGAAATGAAGGGAAAGCGGTCGCTTGTTCACTTGGTGTAGGCTTATACTCCGTCCGTAGCACGCAGGTTACAGAAGGGAAATTTTTGGAGGTGAGGGAGCCGATTTTGAAATCCAAAGTAGTTCTTGAAGGAACTTTCATGGAGATCACGGCACCTTCACTGGAGGAATAATATGTTACTTCTGTCATCTTTGTCGTTTGTACTTGCTGTGATGAATCTTAGCCACCATAACTCTATTGGCCGCCTGGCGAAATGGCATCGCGTCTGACTACGATACATGTAATCAGGAGATTGCAGGTTCGACCCCTGCGGTGGTCAATTATTTTGTTGAAGAATATTATTTAACTCATCGATCATACTGCATATATCACAAGCTTGTCTGAGTGTTTAATGGCTTAATGACGGAACTGCGAGAAAGCACTTGTAGTAACACAATCATCCCGTGACAAGGCAGGGTCGAATCTCAGTACTCCGCCTTATAAGCGCCTAACTTCAAAGAAATCGATGTAGCTATTGACTATCGGAACACAGAAGTCTTGTCGTTGATGCAAAAGGAGATTGTGATGGACATTTCTAGAGGAAACGACATGGAACAAAGAAAGTGATTGCCTCTGTGCAGTGTGATGTAATAATAATAATGTCGGGCGGAGCCAGCTGATGCCATCATGCCGCTTGAACTTGAACGTTCAATGCACCAGCTTTGTTTGATTTCTTAGCTCTTCGACAGCAGCCGGCCTCGTGTTTAGCCTCGTGGTGACAGACAAAAGCAGGGCACGAGCGACATTCTTTCTACCTATCGCACCATGAATTGGGTCAAACATCTCCATACTTTCCTCATCCCTACTAAAAAAGCAGATACGGGCGGTCATGACGCCAACAACCTGCTTAAACAGGGAAGAACGCGTCACCAAACCAGGCAGAATAAATCTCGGAATGATGAAGGACCGCCTAATGTCCGCCGTCGTTCGTTATTCAGGCCTATTTCGTCCACTTTCAAGAAAAACAAATCCAAGGATTTGCCAGACCTTCCGACTCAGGGCGAGAAGCCAGCAAAGAGTCCACGAGATGAAACTCTACAACAGCTTCTTCACGAGATTGGGAGGCTCTCGGACTACAATACTCGATTACGAGGGGAAGTTGGCGCCAAAGAGGCGGAGTTAGGGAATTTGAGGAATCGAGATGGAGAATCGGGATGGAAAGACGGGCTATACGAGCAGCGTGTGAAGGAACATGCTAGCGCACAGGTCTCAATATACACGGGGTCGGCCTCAGGGGATGACATTTTGCAACTCGTGGCTCAGCTCAATAACCATATAGCGGCTATCGCAACCCTCGCAACTACAACTCCCGCGAAAGATCCTCGAAGGGGTGGTCCAGAGAGTATCCGAGAGCTGCTTGGTGAAAAGTTGCCGATTTCGTTTTCGCAGTCGGACAATTGTCTGGAGGGTGGCCTCGCGCGGGCCCTTCTCCAGATCTTCCTTGTTCACTACTGCAAAACTTTTATTCATTCATGGTGCCTCGAAAATCGCGAGTTCGATGAAACTTTCACCCAGTTCTACGATCGCATCTCTAAGAAAGGCGAGTAATCCATATTAAGATATTAAGATTATGACGCTCATTTCGCACGAAAGAGGAACAGAGAGTGGCTGGGAAATGGCGGCAAATCACCCTCGGGCAGCTTCCCCATGGATTCGATCTCAATTCCATACAAACCGAAGTTGTAGCGAAACTCATGGAGATTGCCTCCTGTGCAGGATGGAGGGGAGGCGCTGAGGGGATCTCGGTTCGAGTGGATGCTCTTCTCAAATCAGCGGACACTATCAGGAAGATTGTGAAGGAAGACATCATCGCTGCTGACATCGAACCGTGGGCAGCTGTCCCCGGAACTAAATTCGATTCCAAAAATATGAAGAACGTCGGCGATGATTTTGCTCTACAACAGGTAGCAGAGCCAATGCGGTGTACCGTGCTCGGATGTACAGGACTGGGCGTGACTACCCGACTAGCTGCAGGTGAGGCAGCAGCGGGAATAAGGAACTGGCACTCAAGAGCGAGGGTAGTGCTTGTGGAGTCGCTAGGGGTTGGTCAATCTTATGCTTCAAGACTTTGAAAAGGGCCCTTCGATGTGGAAGTGTTTATCCTCACGGTGTGGTGCGACTTTCGCCTCGTGACAGCCTCGTACCTCTAATTGATGCAGCCAACTATTTTTACCAAGCAAATTGAGGGCCTGCGCGCGGACGAGGGTTGACGAAGGGATGGATGCAGGATGGGAATCATATGTGTCACTTCTCTATAATTCACTTTCATCTTTTCTGTCACAACCATATCATCGATCACTTTATAACAGCCTGTTCGATTATTTTTCTCTCTACAATTCACCCCAGTCTTCAAGTTCTACAACTGGCACTATGATCGACATCGGGATTATCGGTTAATCACTCTACCTTGACAGATCGACGTAAAGTTCGGATTACTGTGCTTCTTGGGCATTTCCCCTGGAGGATGTTCCGTAGACAGATATAAACCATCAGAGTCTTAGCGCAGCTCTAAAGAAAGGCGGAACTACTTCGGGCATGCGGTAGCGTAACTTGGCGAATATGTCTCCATAATGTTGGGGTAGAGCGTATGCGTTATTTATATACCCCGAGGGTGAGGAATGATCAGAAACCCGTGCCTTCAGCCATCAACACGGGGGTTGTCTCTCTCCAAGTGAAGGATAAGCGCTGATTTGTATGGAGCCGCCCCCGAGTTCAGGCAGTACTTACTTTTATCAGGCGGGGGGACGCCTGGCAGTTGAGTCTGGACTTGGACAGTTTTTTTGTATGGCACTTGAGGGCTTGAATTATCAAGATTGAAAACAGTGCACATGATATATTTACTTCAAACTTTTGCTTCTCCGGTTGTAGGCCTATTGCAATTATCAATTGGTAAACAACTGCGGCCTCATTCACTTGCCGCTGAGAGTGTCCGGCGCTTATTTGGCAATACGGTTACATAATCAATCAAGATCAAGAATAGATATCATCGGTGCCAACATACAAGGCCCAGGTAACCGTCTCTAACTCAGAGTATACCCTTAACATGGCAAGACATTCTGGTTCATACGAATATGTGAATGTTGGTTCTGTGCCCAGGCCGGCGTGACCCTCTTTCAACATACAAAATCCATGATAGCTCGTACAATGTAGCTCGCCCACGTAGGTACAAGCAAACGATATTCTGAGATAATTTGACTTATTTTATTAAATGTAATGGCTGGGTTCTACAAAAATCGTGTTTATTTTTCTCAATACGTCATTCCAGAGCTGATCTATCGATCAAGAGGATATCCCCCTCACCCTGCAGAAACCGAGTGTTACCATATGTCGGGCAGCAATCGATGTCTCGTTTCATTCCAACCCTTTATTCCATTTTAAACATGCGGTGGTACCCCTTTTGGTTGAGCGAACTCATCTTGGATATCATGTAGCACCTAAAGGGAAAAGGTATAAATGCAGACCGAAGGAAACGAAAAAATCCAGTTCCAATTAGCTGTTCAGTCATGGTCGGCCTTGTCTCCTTCGTCGCTCTCGCAATTGCTTTAGCCGCTCCTGTTACGGCTTTCCCAGCACATGTTTCTCTCGCTGGTTTATCGAGAGAAGATTTGGAGACAGCCATGGCTGGTTTTGGTCAATATTCGACCCCGCCGCCTCCCCCTGGCCCTCTCGCATTCGGTGGCACCAAGCTTGTCAATGATGCTGCCCATCCGTTCATTGCTCCGGGAGAAGACGACATCCGTGGACCGTGCCCTGCTTTGAACACGCTTGCCAACCATGGAGTCTGTGTTTTTTTTCTCGAGCTCTCATTGAGTTTAAATCTGACTGCTCTTCACAGTACATCAACCGCAATGGTATTGATACTCCCGGAAATATTGTCGGAGCAGCCATGGAGGGTGCGGTATTCCGATATGACTGTCTTCAGATTCATCATTGACTGTTAATAGGCTTCAATATGAACAATGACTTGTCGAAGTTTACCTGCTACGCAGCCTTCATCGTCAACGGTAACTTAGTTACCAACTTGCTCAGTATCGGAGAGAAGTCTGCCAAGACTGGTCCTGACCCACCTGCGCCTGCAATTGTCGGTGGTCTTAACACCCATAACGTTTTTGAGGGCGATAGCAGTATGACTCGAGGTAGGTATTTCATGCCAATCATCGTGGTCAATTGATTTATTTGCTATTAGCCGATTTCTATGATGGTGGAGATGTGCACTCCTTCAATGAGACTCTCTTCCAAGGCGTATGTAGATTTACCATCTCCCACAGTCTTATCAGCTGACGACTTGACAGTTCATTGAATACAGCAACAGGTTTGGTGGAGGGAGGTACAACCTCACTGCTGCCGGAGAGTACCGCTACAAGCGTATCATGGATGGTGTCATGAACAACCCCACTTTCACCATTGTCGCTCCCCGACTTTTCTCTGCGTACTCTGAAGCTGTTAACCCCATTAACTTGTGGGTCGATGGACGCCAAGATGACGGCCAACTTAAACTTGATGTAGCTCGCAGCTTCTTCGAGGCTGGGCGTTTCCCCGACGACTTCCACAGAGCCGCACGCCCAATGTCGGCAGACAATGAAGCTGTTGTCCTCGCTACTCACCCCGTTGAACCTGGACGCAACGTCAATGGAGTTAACACTTACACTGTCGACACCTCTACCGGAACATTGCCCGACAAATGCTCTACCTACGAAGGCCATGTTAACTACACTCTACGTGCTCTTTACCCCAACCCGACTGGTAATTTGCTGGATGCTATCAGGGCAAACGTCCACTACTTCTACACCTCTGTTCAAGCCGCTGGTTGCGCAGAAATCTTCCCCTTCGGCAAAGCTGAAGAGGGTGGAAAGAGTTCTTTCAGCGCAAATGTCGATCTTCCTGGAAACCCTCTCAACGCTCCTGATCACTCGTTCGCATCTGCCACCGAGGCAGGCCCCAGGACCGTCACCACCACACCTGTCGCTGTTCCTACAGCTACTCAAACAGCTCCCGCAGCTCCAGTTGTTACCGCGGCTTCTGAATCGACTGTGATCTCCGAGTCGACCGTGGCTTCTGACGCAACTGTCGCTTCTGAATCGACCGTGGCTTCAGTTACTCTCGCTGCTCCTGTAGTCACTGAGTCTGCTTCATCCACTTTCGCTGCTCCAGTAGCCACTGGGTCTACACCCGTTGTTCCCCTCGCGTAAATACTAATTTAAGACCGGGTTACTTTTATTTCGTATATTCTTCTTGAAAGACAGGTTGCTTTTGTTTTGAATATTTCTCCTGTAGACAGGCTACTTTTTCGTATCCTTCTCTTGTAAATTTGTTAGAGCAAATACAGTTGTGATTACTCTGCTTTGCTATAATCAAGTTGTTTTGAGTATCCAAGTAAATAAGGAATCGGTGTAAATAAATCGATGCATCGCTAGTGCGCTGTGAGCTATCTTTAGTGGTTGATGTAACCTGGCTATCCTAGTCGGCCAAATAACCGTTACACCAAAAGGGACATAACAGAATATCTTAGATATTCTGCAACCGACTAGTATATATGCTGTAAGCTGAGGCTTACAGTTGATGTCTTACGAGCTTTACTCTGCTCATACTTTTTCATGATCCGGTCTCAAATATCCCAACAAAATTGAGCCGATGGGGAAGAATATATCGAGTCCAAAAGTAAGATTGTGTCCATAGTTGGCAATGAACGAGATAAAATTTCACGGGTGCGTAAAAGGTGATGGACACCTAGTAAATCGAATGGGAAGTTGAGAATAAATGTGTTTGACCACGTAGAAACATCTTGACGCACGTATACAAACCTGTTCCAACATACTATAGATATTCTGATTTGTCCCACTCAGTGTAACGGTTACTAGGGTGGTCAGCTTACAGAAAATGTTGCCAGTGGAATGATGTTGTTTGGACTCGGATATCTGATGACAGCTGTCCTGGCTAAGTTAAGGACATATCCTTAAAGCATCAGAGCTCCCCGCCATTTGCGAATTCTTCTAGTAAGCTACATAAAACAACGCAAGACTTTTTTATATCCTACAGCCTTCTACCTACACTCGAATCGTTCACATTTAAGCTACAAAGTTGTATTTTTTGGGGATAAGAGTAGTCTCAGAGAGGCTACATAGATCCGATCAAGTCGATCAGAGCCGGTCACTCATGTTCGAGATCCAAAGGCGATGGGCATGATGCTGCCTTTGCAGCGGGCTGCGCGTCATATATGTTTACTTCTGAGTAACCGTATACTCTGGTTTACATGGCCTCCAAGGGAAAAGAGGCTAGACTGACGAATCTGAGATTACTCCTTCTAAAATCTAGCTTCAAAATTAGCACAGGTACGAGCAATTTTGCTACACATGATGCATCTCCAACTTCTATCATCCCAGAAGCAGATATTAGTAACGAAACGGCTTCGTTCCATGGTCAAAATATCCCCACAAATGACTATCTCTGTCCGTGCATATGAAACATAGAGACGTGAAAAACTGTTCCCATAACCAGCTGCTTAATTGTAGATCTCTAAATAGTGTATAGAGACGAGTTCATGATCATTTCAACGAATAAAATAAAAAAAGATATCAAATCTTTGCTAAATTTAAATAAGGACGCCCCTGCCGTGAGTAATAAATAAGCTATTCGTGTTCGAGACCACAAGACCCTTGATGGCTCGTTTAAGCGGGCTGGCCACTGAGACCCTTCTTCGCCATGCCGCGGCTTCATTGTATAAAGCAGGAGATGTAAAATACTTAATATATAGCTTGTAGGCCCAAGATGCTATAGCAGAGACTGCAATAAATGTAACGATTTATCTTATCAAGTGATCAGGGGAAACCTGCTCTGGGCTCTTGATTTCCTGATCTAAAGAAGCTCATGCTGTCGGTGAATGTCTGTAGTGTCTGATGGTTTACCGCGAGTTATGTATCACAATTCTTGAATACAAGGCCACGTCCTGTTCTGTCAGCCTGTGATGAATATATGAGTGTTATGTGTGGGCCTACCGGACACTCTGAAAGAGGTTATTACATAAACCAGTTCCCGAAGAATATGATGCCCCTGGAAACCAAGGGTGTGGCACCGGGGTTATCCGTTCAGGACCCCTACCGTCGACCTCCGTGGGATATTGCCTAAAGGAGGAGTTAATGAAAGCTGGCGGTCGTCACACAGAATCACGCTCGAATCACGCCTAAATCACGCTTGCTAGAGATTTGAGACCACGAGGAAACCACATGCTGTAGCCATTGCATGCAATTGCGAGTAGTATACACACCTATAATACCACCCCGATGACCAAAAAGCTGCTACCTGTCCTTGACCCAAAGACCATTGACATTGAACCAGGACTCAAACTTACAACCACCATCGATGATCGTGGCAGACACCATATCAAATGTGATCTCTGTGGCACTGATCTTACACTGACGAAAACTGGCCACCCAGCTACGTTCTACAAACATCGAGAAAAATGTGAGAGAGTTCGTCAACAGGCAGTAATGCAGGATGCTTTAAAAGACAAGTTCCGCAACTATGCTGCTGTGTCTGCGTCATCTTCGACCACAAGTCAAATTGCATTCACTTTTTCACGTATTTCACCCACGCCTCCTGGGATTCAGCCTACTATCCCAGACACCAGACACCATCACTGTCCAGGTTTTTCAGTAATCTGGACTGCCGGTTCAATCTGGGTGACATATCCATACCATCAACATGCACAACGAGACCTTTCCTGGTATCCTGAGCGATTTGATCATCTCACGAACACAATAACTTTCCGTTCTGTCACTTGCGTAAAATCCCTTGCTAGAACTCCAAGCAGTAGTACCTGCCGGCCCTGCACCTTGATCCAACACTCTGCTGAGTTCTGTGCGCTCAAAGAACGTGCAGAAAGTCGGTCTATGAGTGCCTATATACCCTTCCAGTACCTCACCTATGCCCAACAAGAAATTCATATGCGGAATATTGCAAATCAATTGAAGGAGTACCAAAATAAGGTGAGCGTAATCTAAGTCTTCGAGTCAACATATTTGACCGCAATTATAGTTCAACCTCGCTATCAAGCGGCTTGATACTAGGACAAACCGCATTGATGACTATAAACGGTTTATGATGATCCTGGCATCAAATAACGTCACTCGCTTGAAACAAATGATATCTATGTCGCTTCGACGAGGCTGGGGGGCAGCTACACTGGTCAACAAGCTTACTCAGTCAATCAGAGGTTTATATACTCCCCGTGCAGGATTCACAACAAGGGATACTGATATCAGTTTCTTGTCTAAAGCAATCGGAGGGCCTAGGCTTTTATTCTCACTCCAGAAAGCATTTGGACTTGTTTCCAGTCGTACAGTAAAGCGTGTAATGAAGATCCCAAGCCTCTTGGTTTCTATAGGAGCACCTGCCGCTGCCGAAATCTCCCATAATATTAGTGCTTTCCTTAGTCCTGACATCCGCCCACCACCCACCCGACTTTCGCCCACTGCAACCGGCCTGCCTGGGAATGTGCTTATGTTTGATGACATCGCTCTTGAGAGCAAATGTCGATATTGTCCTACTCGACGTGTAGTCATGGGGCTCTGTCGTGAGCATTCAGGGAATGTTGATACCAAAGTAACTGGTCTCGACTCCTTGCAGAAAATTCAAGATGCGCTTCAAGGTACTGAAACTCGAGGAACAACAAAAGTTTGCCTAGGCAAAAGTGCCACCGTTGCGTGTGTGGCCCCTTATGCGCATGAGGAAAATTACTCACCAATTCCGTTGGTCGTCTCACCAACTGATGGGAAGGAAAAATCTGAGGCCTTAGTGTCATGGATTTGTGTCATCATAGACACCTGGAAACTTCATGACAACGGAGAGAAGCTTGCTGGTGAAATCTGGACTCTTGCAAGTGATGGAGACGGAACATTTCGACGTGCTCGGCACATTATCTGCACGGAAGTTGTCATAGCCCCTACATCGCCTTTGGGGCTGAAACTCTACAATCTTCGAGGACTTAATCTACATACCTCGCATGAGGGATTACTGCATCATCTGATCCCAAGCACATTATGAAGAGTATGTGATACTGTATCCTTACGACCTTATGTTCACTGTCAATTACGTAAGCATGACAGCTGTCAACCGGTTCCTAGTTCACAGTCCGTGAAATTTGTTGACATCATGTTCACTAAGCCGGCTCGTGAAAATTGTTGACATGTTCATTAAGCACGGCCACCCTTCAGTGACACTGACCGGAGGATCAATAGTCTATTGGGCTTAAATTGTGTTTGTTGCGTAGTAGTAGGATGCGGGTAGAATGGCACTTTCTCCCTCAATAAAAAAGTTTTTTTTTTCACTCGTTTATTCCTCACATTCACGCCAATGTCCCATCAAACAAGTACCATATCAAATATTTTCAAGATTCCAATCGAGCTAGAAAAGGAGCTACTACCCGAGGCAGACATCTCGATACACAGTCTTCTTCAGTACAACCTGCCCCCTTTCGACAATACCAGGCTCCTACAGGAACCGGAAGCTAGATTTTTCAGCTGCTCCGACCCGAATTCATTGATGATGAAGCTATTTCTCAGCTTCATTATCTCCCTATTCCATCACCTAAACAGATTTGCCGACTGCAACAACTTTGCTTGGATGCTGTGGAAGCAGGATTCCAATCAGTGACATATCGTCATCTCAAGCCAGACATTACCAAAGTCAATGAAAAACGGTATCCGTTTTGGGTTATAACGTTCTGGAAGGAAGTAGCAACGGTCAAGGATGTGGTGAAAAGGTGGATTCAGTGTCGAGACTGGCTTACCATGCAGGTACAACAAAAGAAAAGTGCCGAACGTCGAATTCTCGCTCAAAAAGCCAACATCTTACTTACCCTGCTCCCCTGGGGACTGAAAAAACCGCACGGGCTGGCTGACAATCAGCCCATCCATAGCTTATGGAGGTATCTCGGTACAAGCTATTTGTCATGCTCAGAAATCGAAGACGCGCTTGCATTGATACACACCGACATGATCTCCAGTTCAGATCCTGAAGCTACGGTGTCAACCCAGCTTGAGGGGACACCATTTATCCACTTCCTCCTTAACGCATACCGCGGCCACGAAGAATACAAAACGAGTCAAGAGTTAGCATGGCTTCGCATGGCCGGAAAATCGTTGGTCACCTCGGATAAAGGAAGATTGGCGACGATCACCAGCCTTGAACCAATCAATGGCCAACAGCACTGGGTGGCCCTAGTAATTAGTGAAGGGGGTAGGAGAGTTCAATATGGGGACTCACTGATGCAGGAGATTCCGTCCCTTCTCCAAGACGTCATACGGTGGTGGGTTCAGCATCACCATCCAACAATTGACTTGATCTTTGAGGGCCTCCCTATCATTCCGCAAAGCGATGGATACTCTTGTGGTATCCTGGCAGTAAGTGCCCTACAAAGTGCATTTGGGTTGCCTGAGCGAACACCCAAGAACGACCCCGCATCCCTCCGCCTAGACCTTTTCGATCGTGTTTCGAATGAAATACTAAAGCGGGTAAGTTATTTCTCCGTACATTAAAATGAGAGTTGTCGTCGACTTACAAGTATTGACAAGATGTCAGATGTTGACGAGGGAGGAGTTGAGGGTAGGATTGAGGTCGTGGAGGCCGCAAATGAGGCCGCAAACGTCAGAGGGAACATGAGGGGGATGGAGGCAAACGTTGAGAGGGAGATTGAGAGGGAGATCGACGCCATGAACGTCAAAGGGGGGATGGAGGTCGCGGAGGCCATGGAG
The DNA here is from genome assembly GCA_029719445.1 of Agaricus blazei. NCBI lineage: Eukaryota > Fungi > Basidiomycota > Agaricomycetes > Agaricales > Agaricaceae > Agaricus > Agaricus blazei. The sequence continues at coordinate 538,757 of SSNC01000022.1, read as the reverse complement.
GTCAAGGAAGCCGTAGTCAGGGAGTCTGCCATGAAGGAAGCTGTAGTCAGGGAGTCTGCCGTGAAGAGAACGTTGGCGGACTACTGGTCTGTAGAGACCACCGAGGAGAGGCGAGCGAGACAGTGTCGTGAGGCTGAGAAGTTGAGCGAACGGTCAGCGGAGCTTGCTGAGAAGAGACATCAAGACGAATGCCTCAAGCAAGCTGAAAGGGCGAAATACCTTCGTGAAGCACAACAAAGGTGCCGCAAGCGAAAACTTGAGGTCAAATTAGCAGCCGGTTGGGTTCCAAAGAGAAGGGTTCGTGTTTGATGTTGTCGATCAATCCTTTGTTTGTTTAACTGATTGTGTTGCAGAAAATTGATGTGATCAATGTCGTTAGCTCACCAAATGACAATCCACCCCCGACTTCACTTGCGACAACATTCGCACATATGACTGTGGCTGAAATATCGCGTCCGCACCGTCAGTTTAAGGCTGAGCATCAGAAAACAAAGAAACTGACTGGGCGCAAGTTAACCCATGAGCCACGCGAAGCGGAGCGAACCAATTGGTTCATGCCTTTGATATGGACCAACATTGAACAAGCGGCGGCCAGGGCTGGTAAGCCTTGGTCACCTCGGCTCATTATGAAAGAAGCCCAACGAATAAATCCGACACTTTTTGAGGGACTTCGCGAACAAGTGATTGGGCGTTGGATCGATAAAGAGGGGCAAGCTAGGGGAGTGTCTCGCTGGTCAGAGCATGTGCTGAGACTGGTCAAGAGGAATTCACCAGGTGGCACGATAAGTCGTGTGGGGATCCTGGTACGTTGAACCGCTTTCATTGGCCTTGCTGTTTCACAGTTCTTACCTGAATACCTAGGCTCACTATCCTGCCATTGAAGAACATATAGCGCAACAACTGACATCGCTACGAGATGCAGGCGTTGCGCTGACAATGGTCACGATACGTGCGCTTATGATTGCCAATATCCAAGAAATGGCACCCGAGCTCTTTGACGTTCAAGCAAAAGATGGCAGTCGATTTAAATGCTCCGAGAGTTTTGTCCGTAAGTTTCTACACAAAACTCTTGGCTGGAGTGAGCGCCGTGCGACCAAGGCAGCCCAGAAAGTGCCTGCAAACAGTGACCAGATTCTCCGTGATGCCTTCCTGCGTGAGGCATTTATTATTCGTGATTACTCTGTGCCCGCTGCACTCCGGGTAAACACCGACCAAATGCAGCTTGTGTATCAGCAGGGCTCTGACAAGACGTGGAATGCGAGAGGGGTCAAACAAGTGGCTACCATAGGACAAGAGGAGAAGCGAGCGTTTACACTTGTACCTTCGATATCGGCAAGCGGTGAACTCCTTCCCATGCAAGCCATTTACACAGGAAAGACAATTGTTTCCTGCCCTAGCCCCTGTGCGCTCGGGTTTGAGCGTGCTCGAGAGCTCAGTTTTCAAATGCTCCCCTCTTTGACAACGACGTACTGGTCTACTCAAGAGACCATGCAAACTCTTGTTGACACAATCATAGCGCCTTATTTTGAACGCAAGAAACGCGAACTTGGCTTACCTACAACTCAACATTCGATTTGGAAGATAGACTGTTGGTCAGTCCATTGATCACAAAGTTTTCGAGAGTGGATGAAGGTAAATCATAGCAATATCATCATTATTTATGTCCCCGGTGGTTGTACCAGTGTCTGGCAGCCACTAGATGTTGGGATACAACGTGTACTAAAGCTTAGTATGCGGAGATCGGCGCATCGAGATATTGTAAAAGAAGTTACAGGCCAATTCAAGACTGGCCTGGAACGAGTTTCCATTGATACGTCACTTGGAACTCTTCGTAACCGTTCTCTTCAGTGGGTTCTGAATGCTATCGATGATATAGGAGACAGGAATTTGATTCTCAAGGTAAGTATTGCTGTTGACGTCTTAATTCATTTTCTAATTATCTTGTAGGCTTTTGAACTGTGTCAGGTCAATTCAGATTGGAACCTTTCACAAGCTTCCTTGACGTCTCCAAGCACACTAGAAGCTTTGCGAAAACTCCCGCATACAAACAAACAGCTCTATGACGAGTTTTGCGGTATTTCCTTGTCAACCTCCGCTCCCGATTTACAACAAGCAGAGGAAACTCCTTTCACAGAGTGCCCCGATGACCATAGTGATATTCCCATTCCTGTACTCATAAGCACCCTCACTGGCCAGTCTCATGAGGGGTTTTCGGTGTCCGCTGATGGTGCTCTCGAGCGAAATTCTCAAGCAGAATCAGAAACCGTTGATAATTTCTTAGAAATTCCACAGGGGCGTCCTAAGAGGGTGAGGCAAAGCCGAATATTATTTGGTGGACAGGATATGTGGTATGAACATTAGACATATACTGTAATATTTAGATAACCGGCCGAAATTTTTTTTTTCTTGAACATTTCCTTTTTAAGATATGTTTTTCCGATTTTGGATATGTTCGGGCCAATCGGATCTAAGTTCACACGGGGTGTTGACATGTTGACGTGAACCAAATTAGGTTCACAAATCAGGCTGTTGACTGTTGACGTGAACATAAGGTCGTAAGGATACAGTATTCTACATATATACAAACACAAACACCTTCAATAACACAGAAATTTCAGGGTTTTGCACACTTGCTGCTCAGGAATCTGGTATCATGATAGGTCAAACCAATATTCTCAGACAGCATCTACTCGATGTACTCGAGAAGCAGGATGGAATGACTCGAAACTCTGCACGTTTACTTCTTGACCCTGCTGATAAGCAGAATGTTCCAAAGGCTGTTGAGTTAATTCAACGTCTAATGCAATTCAAAGCATCTTCAAGTCATGGAAACAGATTTCGCATGATTGAATTTTGGGGCCAGTTTCTGGGCTATTTGCCACACCATTCATTGACAACAAGATGTTGTTATCCGAACAACTTGTATCGCTTGCTACATTTGCTCATATAGCTGTGGTTCTATGGATGGAAAACAAAAACTCTTGCTTTACAAGCCAGATCTATTTAGACAGCCAAGCCGTTGTGAAAAACGTATTTATTACCGTTGCCCGACTCCAACTGCTACATCCTGATCACAAATATTTCCTCATACATGAGGGATCAGATTGACTCGAGCAGCTTTTCGGTGATGTGCGGACCATGGATCATGCTCGCAATTTTGACATCCGTCAGCTCTCTGAAAAGCTGGCTGTTGCAGCTCTTATCAATGCAGCATATGAAAGAAATCCAGACCTAGACCGTGGACATCGTCGTCTAAATTTGGATAATCATTTGGGCACTGATCGCAACAATCCAAAATCCTGGAAGGGTTGCACTCAAGTTGGGGACGTTGATCTAAACGAAGCCTGGCTAAAGGGCCAGAGAGCCGCATCTGCAAATGTGACAAAATACCTTGGTGATAAGGTGTCCAGCAAGTACAACTTTACCACAATGTTTTCTCAAGAGACTGGACGTGACTTGCTTCAGCTGTTGGCGAAGGGTAAATGGGAGGGGGTAAATGACACTCGAAAAGCAAAGTCACCAAATGGAGCCATTGTGCAATCAACCATTTCTAAGGAATCAAGTGTCGTTGAAGATGATAATATCGAAGACTATCTCCCAGATACTATTATCATTGGTCCAGAAAACAATGAACTACTAGATGAACCACTGCTCAATCCACAACCACATACACTCAAAGTCAAAGGTTGACAGGTCTCAATCGATTCTCTTGTTTCTTCATTATCAAATGAGGAATGGAAACGCGTGACAATGCGTACCTTGCGGGTTCAGGAACTCACAATAAATCATTTTGCCTCATCATCCTTGAAGACTTGGGTTGATTCGGATGAATCTGAAAGTGGCAACGTGATGAAGATTGGTGATATAGGAGCATTTTTAGCATGTGTCAATGGGAAGATATCGCTTGCTATCCTTGAAGTAACAGGATTCCGGAATGTTAATACCGGACATAGCACAGGGGCTGCAAAATATGCAGAATTGGGTTCACCAGACTCAGTCTTCCACATAGGGGGGCAGGTTCTCTGTTTAGTTGAGTCAAACTCGGTCAGTGGAGGCTGGGAGACACTACCATCTACATTTGTCCCAATCACATCAGAACAAACTCGATTATCACAGGCGCAATACACGCTTGACATTCCTTCAATATTTTTTCTTCCCCTCAGTCCAAATATCGTTACTTCGGATACTTCAGCACCCCATAATCGACTGCGATGGCTTCTGCACAAGCAAGAACTCGATAAACAAAGAAAACATTTATGGGACAAGTTTAATCTTGATGATCCCGAGTCGGTTCACACCTTTGTTGAATTTCCAGAAATATCTGAGACGGATTCATTCCCATACTGCAGTAAAGGAGGTATGTTCACAAAAGCACTAAATAATAAGTAAATTCACCATATCAATTTACAGGTGTAACTAGTTTCACTATAAGCGAGTTGCCACGGCACTTAGTCTTCAAGCCCTGCTTCAGTCATCAAACACGATGCCAATGCTTCATATGCTTTGAGAATCTAGATATGCGAAGCATGAGAAACCACATCGGAAAGCACATCTTATGGGAAATGCAGGGAAAACGCGATAACACCATAAAGCAACAGGTGAATATTGTCTAATAGTCACTTGAATTGAATATCTAAGCCAGTTGTCAGATTGGAATCGAGCCATGTGGGTTTTGCGGCCTAGATGGCTGCTCTCTTCAACTTAAACCTGGTTCAAATGGAAATTACGTCGTGAATTCTAGCTGCATTTATCAGTATGACAAATGGAATTACAAGAAAGCAGCCACAGGATCCCCCGATATGCCATGCACAAATGTTCCAATATTCTGTGAAATGTGCCCAAAAACTATTACAGGATCAAACCGGGCAATTTGGAGGTATAACACTGTCATGCATGCTCTCATCCATCATCCGAAACAACACCCAAATGAACCAGGTCTCTTTATGCCCTCCAACCTTCCTGGGCCTATGATTATACAGTCTCATATTTCTCGAGAGGAGGAAAATGCTCTAGGTATAGAAAACGAACTTACATGTGCCTACCGTCATGATTTTGATCTCCCAATGAGCGAAGATCCTATCATGGAACCCGAAATCCGGACACCTACCAAGCGGCCTCGAAATCTGACTGTTTCGAAGGTTGGGAGGGAGCCAAAAAAAAAGAAAAAATTAATGTCTACTTTCTAGTATTCGGGCCATTTACAATACATATTATCTACCAGCAAACGGCAGTTGCTCACTCATAAGTTGTATTGTTGCGACCAAGTTGTGACGTCTCTGTGACCTATCTGTGATCTTGAGTGACATGACTATCGAGACTATCCTTCTTTCAGTAATATCCCACGGAGGTCGACGGTAGGGGTCCTGAACGGATAACCCCGGTGCCACACCCTTGCTGGAAACATATAAAGACCATTTACGAATCCAGTTACGGGAGTGATCCGACCACCTGCACCGTGGTGTCCATCATCGGATTTTGCCGCATCATGCCATGCTCCAACTCGCCCGCCGCCTTTGGGACTATGCTCTCGACGTTGACCAGGAAAACCCGCCCACGAATACAGATAGCCAGGAGACGCAATTGTCAAGTGAAGCGTCTTCAACTGATTCATCATACTATCTTGTACCCGAAGCCATAATGGAGAGCTCATCGAAGTCTTCGAAGGGCGAGTCTGGACCGGAGCCGGAAATGTCCTCAATATCACGGCGACTTAACAAAATTCAATTGGACGACTTGAACAGATCAGGTGCCACATCCTCTGACAACTTCAGAAAGAGCCTGGAGAGGGAGCTAGACCTACGTCGGGCACGTCAAGCAAGGTTGACTAGAAGGGTTGATGCTAGGATGCGGGAATTGGAAATGCTGAGAAGGCAGGATGAGGAGGAACAGTGGGAAGACCACCTGTTTGAAACGAGAAAGAAAGAGTTGGAGGCTGCGAATGCAATCATCGAGACTCGGTCTTCTGTGTCCAAAGAAGATATCTTAGTTCGGGTCAAGGAGATCAACGAGCAGATCGTCAATATTTCATCTGTTTCAGTTGTGGCTAAGCCAGGAAGACCACACATATCTCACTTGGTTAACGCTATCACCAACGCTCTGGGTCATCATTTTATCCCGTTCTTCGAGAGATGCGGATACTATTTCGAAGAACAAACCGTCAAGACATTACTTCAGATATATCTAGCACGTTTATGTGCGACTGTCATCCATTTTTGGATTTGGGAAGAAGACATCAACGATCGTTTGCACCAGCTTTACAACCTCATAGCTGTAAATGGTATGGTTCACTTTCATTGTCTCTCGTCGATCCTGGAGTTCACAAAAGATGTCGCAGAATCGCAACTCCTTGCAGGAAAATGGAGACAAGTGGCGTTCAAGCATCTTCCACGCGGAATAGACAAGGACAGCTTACAGCAGCTTACGCTCAATGCCGTTGATATAATCTTAAATATCACCTATTGTGCCGGATGGGGAGGAGGTGACGTCTCCGAGATCCAAGCCCTGGTCGAGGGTCTCGTACTAAAAGCAGGAACTGTGCGGGAGTACACCAAAGCGGGGCTCATCTCAGCTGACATACTGGCGTGGGTAGCACAAGCGGGAGAAATATACGACCCGACAACTATGGAAGTGGAGAATGGATCAGGAGCGGGAGGTTGCGTATTGGGAAGCACGGGTATAGGACTAGGCGTGCGCGATGCCTCGAAGGAAAATGGTGGTCCATACCGATCGTTGCTTCCCTCGAAGGTTATCCGTATTAGCAACTAAGCATTTGGTTATACGAGGAGACAACTTAGCACTTATGATGAGGGATCGGGTGGTGGGGGGTGAGTTAACTTCAATATATATAACAATCACCGAGACGATCTTTCATATATCGTTTTGACAGTTAAACTCAACTCCCAGCATTGACACCAGAACTCGATGGGATGAGTGCCAATATCTAAGCCTTGGATAAATGGGGTCTTCCAAAAGATTACAAGGTCGTATAGTACACAGTATCAGTCACGAGAAACTGTCTATCCAATGATCTCCTTGAAAGTGCTCTCGAGAATTATCTTTGGTCTCAAAATTGGCTCTCTCTCCCCTCCCGATTCACGTATACTCCAAAGTCCTAAACTGACAGAACATACAATCATCCCCTTTTTATCTTTGGATAACATGGCATTCTCGACCTCGTACTCTAATTCTGCAGGGAGAGTAGTGTCATACAGTTTTCCAGGTGGGAAAAAGTAAGGCTGGAGATCTGTTGACGTGATGTCCCTCCCTATCATCCTCCGAACTTGGAGGCATTTGTCAAATAAGGGGTCGATCCGCTTCTGGAAGAAGATGAAAATTTTTTCGTAAACCTCCTTAGTGAATGGGTATCCACAAAAGCGAGGTAAGTCGGTAAGACTCATGGCGACAGTGTTCAAGATTTCTCCTCGGGCTTTTGCAGAAAGATCATCCGTAGCTCCGTAAACCATGGAGCGCCACCTCCGGGAGACAGGATGAGGATCTTTAAAATAAATACGAATGGTTAGCAGATGAACAGACCCACTGGTAGCTTACTCACTTTCAGACCAGATACCTTGGTATGTGGCTTGTAGAACGTTATTCAACTGTCCCGTGCCTCGAAAAGCGTCTTCTATCTCCCAGGCGATGATGGTATCGAAGCAAAATTGAACGAGAATTGCTTGCCAGCCTATCTGGATTGCAAGGGGATCATCAAGGGAGAGGGGTATGATGATCTTGGAATAGGGATCCATCGTTTTCAGCGTAGTACTCCGCTCGAGAATAAGCCTTTGTATATCGACATCAGGGACCATTTTCCCTTTCGCCGGAAGTTGGTCAGCGACAATCGACGTCAGCTGGAATATTTCCTCGTTAAGACTCTCCGTGGCCCGAACAACTTCGGTTTGAGATAAACCATCGGCTGTAGAGAGAAATCTCTGTGCGATGTCCAGCTCCCCAGTGATTTCTTCGAGCTCCCGGCGCCGTCGTTCCCGTACGCCGAGGCGGTCTTTGACGGATATTATCTCGAGTTCTATCTTTGAGTTTCTCGTGGCCAGTTCTTGTCTGGCCTCACGAAGATGTCGGAGATGGTCCTCCAGTTCTCCCGACTCAACATCAGGCATGTTTCAGAAAAGCTATAGTTGTACTTACGAGCAGTCGTGTACTGATGGGACGGCGTAGGTCTATTGGATGTATAGTGCGCTTCACGTACTGCAGGACGCGGGGCCATTTCCCGCCCCCGAAGGCGAGAGGGGTTGCGGGATGACGATGTCATGGAGGACATGAATGGTAGATCCGGCAGGGACTCTCAAGGCGCCAAATTCCTCGAATCACCTATGTCTAGGCTCAACACCCTTCGTGAGCATGTGCTCCATGGGGCCAGAATCATTCACTAACGTGGTTATACTGCGAGATCCTGTCAGACGTCCCCGGGAGTGGAATGACACAGTTGTGATTCACTGGAATTCTCGCTTTGACCCTTCCTGGAATAGAAATTGACCAGGCCGGGAGCGTGGTGGATTCCCATACATGAGTCCAACACGAGGACGGCTGCTGTACGGCGAGTTCTTACCTCAAATGCGCAAAGTATTTTCGGACAATGAAAGCGCAGCATTCTAGCTCTTCTGCGTGACATCAGCTGACCTTGTGCCCAACATCCTTCACGTCAGTTCTTCAGGGGCGCCGCAACCTTGTTGGCATCCAACGACCATCGTTCTTTCATCTCCCTTTGCCCCTACCAGGTCCTGAAATGTCCTCTCGAGAAGCCTATTCCGGCGCAGAGCGCAAGCTGCTACTTGCATTCGACGTCGGCACTACCTACAGCGGTATATCTTACAGGTAAAACTGTCAACACAGGGCCGCACAAAGACAGGTAATAAATCATCTTTTTCTAGTATTTTAGATCCGGGTAAGGAGCCTGAGATTCAGGGCGTGCACAAGTTGAGCTACTGCCTCAGTAACAACTATATGCAGCTCTGACCCTCGGCTTTTCAAAGGTTTCCAGGACAAGAAATAGCCGGCGGTACTGCCAAACTGCCCTCAATTCTCTATTACGACAAGTCTGGCAAAGTTAGCGCAGTAGGTGCCGAAGCCGAGGGGACAGTGTCGAGGTGGCGGCTGAAGAAGAGAAATGGCACAAGGTCGAATGGTCAGCAGCTTCGTTTATGGCTCGCCGACTGGTTCACTAATTATTCTATTTAAAAGGTTTAAATTGCATCTGCGCCCCAAATCGAGTGATATTCAAGCTAGTGGGGGTCATATAAAACCTCTACCGCTGGGGAAAACGGTGGTAGAGGTCTTGTCTGACTTTCTCAAGTATCTCAACACCTGCGCTAAACAGTATATCAAAGAAGTTCACCCAGGCATTGGGAGTGATGTATGGGACGGAAGAGAAATTCATTATATCCTCTCGCATCCGAATGGCTGGGAAGGACCTCAGCGCTCCTTGATGAAGCAGGCGGCGGAGAAGGCCGAACTCATTTCTTCTAATGGGCGGAATCAACTCTCCTTCATTACCGAAGGAGAGGCCAGTTTGAACCGTTGTATTGAGAAAGGATTAATGACTGGATCAGTTCGAGTAAGTTGGAACACGTCTTTTGAATATGGGCATTGACAGATTCTTGGATTTAGAATGGTCAGGGCATTTCGATCGTCGACGCAGGTGGAGGAACAATTGATATCAGTGCCTATGCGGCCGGCCCGAATGGGAAAAAATTCGAAGAGATAGCAGAGGCGCAATGTACGGGGAGCAAGTATCTGTTAAGTTTCTGACTGATCATCCCTGGTCCAGGTCATTTCAAGGGCTCTATTTTTGTTACTGAAAGAGCCGAGGAACATCTGAAGAGTACGTCAATTTTGTTTTTCGTAAAATTTAAGTTCGCCGATAGACACTCACCCGACCCTAAGACTTCTTGAAGGGGTGCAAATTCCACAATGATATTCCCGCAATGAAACAATACTTTGACAAGACGACAAAATGTTCCTTCCGTGACGCCAATGACCCACACTACATTCGATTTGGCTCTGCTCGTGATAAGGATATGAAATATAAGATCACTGCAGGAAAACTCCGTCTTGACGGGTATGACTACTTTCCGTCTTTCAGGATAAAGATCTGAGGGAGTCGAATACAGGTCAACCGTTGCTTCATTCTTCGAACCGTCTATCGAGTGTATCATCGAGGGCGTTTTGGCACAAAAGGAGATCGCTCATAAGCCGATTTCTGTGAGTGATTGATTCAATGTGCTTACGTGAGCCATTTTGAAGCTTGAGAAGAATGTTTTCCTTGTCGGCGGTTTCGCCGCTAGTGACTATCTTTTCAGTAAAGTCAAGGAGGGACTTGAACTACATGGTCTACATGTCTATAGGCCAGATACTCAGATGTAAGTCCAGGATTCAGGTCTGCAATCCTTCTGTACGTACTGATATAACCTCCTTGTTTAGTAACAAGGTCGTGGCGGATGGGGCGATATCGGGTATTCTGGACAAACCTGTTGGAACACGAGTTTCGCGCTATTCGTCCGGAGTACTCTGTAACACTCAATTCGTGCCGGGTAGGCCAGACCACGCCAAACGGCGACAGACATCCTACAAGGGAATTGACGGAAAGCTGGTGATTCCAGGCTATTTTGACGCCATCTTAGGAAGGGTAAGCCCGGTGTAGCTATTTTTTGACACCGTCCTGATGCTTCTGTAACAACAGAATGTTCAAGTCAAAGAGACTCAAGAGTTCCGCGCCCCGTATATAAGGATCGATAAAGATAGAGATGGTTTAAGGCAAATAACGATGGAAGTGACCTGTTACCGCGGAAAACTTGGACCAGAAAAACATCAATGGGTTGACAGTGATCCAAGTATGTACCTTTTTCTCCATCCCAGATGAATCCAATTCCAAATGCCTTGGCAGATAATTACCACGAGATATGTACTATTGAGGCGGACCTCCCAAATATCGTGATTCCCTGTCAATTTGGTCCTAAGGGACCATATTATGAAGTCAGCGTTGATGTTGTGTTGCTGTTCGGTTGTACCGAGCTCAAAGCTCAAATTGCTTGGACCGAGAATGTACGTGAAATCTTTGCATACTCGTTATCCCGCTGAATGGATATTCTAACCTATGCGAATAGGGAGTAGAACAGAGGTTCGTAAAGTTTATGTATGCTGGATGCATTGGAACTGACCGCATATCTGTAGAGGCCCTGCCGAAATCATTTACGACACCGAGATCTAAAGGTTGAATCTCGTCCTTCGCAGTTCTCGTTCTTTGATTGGTGGCATTTGTATCATACTTGCGCGTTGAATATACGGCGGGATCATAGCGCGACAGGTATCTAGTTATCTCACATGTTGTACGCTAAAGCTGTCCGTCAAATATGATAGTCATACGGTGTCTGACGCCAACAGGACACCCGATGTATGCTCTAAATTGTAACTCTTTGATAACCGGATTATCCTGGCGAGACTTCAGTGCGAGGTGTGACTATCCCGGGACGGCCGATGATGTTAGTCAATAATATGTTTCGCAAGCAACGTATTCATTGTGCGCAGAGGAAACGGTCCTGGCAATATCAGCTACGGACCTGTTGCTAAGGTCCTTAGTAGTAGTAGCGCATATAGTCTGGTGTGTAATCCATCAAATTTTGATCTGCCTTTGACCTCGAACTAAACTTGACCGACATCCACCACAGTCACCACACCGTCATCAGCTCGGCTCTATGGCGTTCCTAGACGATCCACTCAAATACGACTATGTCTGTCCGCATACACCCTTGGTTCCGTACGATTCTGAAGGCGAACGCGAGGGGTCACACATCTCAACGAACAGATTAACCCACCCGAGAGTCATCTTTTCCTACTGAATGCCTTACGAGGTACTCCCCAGGATCGCTCAAACAAACTGCACAATATGCTCTCGCCGATATACACCGTTCCAGTCGAAGTCTTGTCCCGCATATTCGAGCAACTCGTTGTTACCCTAGCAGACCCCGAATATCTGTTTCGTTGGTATCGCGCATGCCTTTCTCATGCTTTTATATTGAGGTCTGTTTCGGCTCATTTCCGTTACGTTGCACTTGGAACTCCCGCGCTTTGGAAGGGGGTTGCTATCCACATACCGAATCGCATAGCAATCGGCAGCTCCTTGTCTCTGCTCAAGCATTGTATAACTCTGGCAACAAACGTCAACGTTTCCATAATAGACCAACTCGATCAAGAAGAAGCATATTTGGCTATCAATACTCTATTCACCTCCGATACGATGCCAAAAATCGAAGCCTTCGAGCTAGTGCACTCAACCGAAGCAACATCTGTCTGGATCAAGAAGCTCAAAGGCTCCTCCTTTCCCATTCTCGACGCTTTGAGTATGAAACCCTCTCCGTCTCTGAATTTCGATTTCGGGTCCCTAAAGACTGTCACTCGACTCAATCTATGCGGCACTTCTATCCGTAAGACAATCATCGCGCCCCCGTCCCTGAAATACCTCACTACTAGCGATATATCGCTACGAGCTATGGTCTCCCTCCTTTACCAGTGTCCCAACCTTGTGGAGTTCTCTGCTGCCATCTACCCCTACTCCGAGAACGGTATTCAATTCAACAAACCTCTCACTCTCAACCAACTTAAACGCCTGACGTTTTATGGTATCGATGTCGCTACGAAGCCCTCGTCGTTGCACAATCTCCGACTACCCTCGCTCGAAACCCTCGAATTGAATCATCACACCGGAACCCGTTTCATAGGGTTTATTCTCCTCTGCCAGAACGTATCAGCAACTCTCAAGACCCTCAAAATACACGTCGCTTCCGAAGCCAAGTTAGAGAACGATGAATTACACCAGCTGTGGAACTTACCGTTTCCTCATCTCAGAGAGCTGGAGCTCACTTCAACACCCGCGGCTGTCTTAGAAAGTGCCATTCGCATGCTGAAATCGCGGGCTGATGAATGCGATAACGCCGAGTTGTGGTGCTTACCCTCGCTCACAAACTTAACCTTGCGCTGCAGCTCCCAATTTGGACCTCGCTGTCTCCTAGACTTTTTGAAGGAACCGAAGATCGGCAGTGCATCGTGTCTCCACCTTGAGCTTCATTGTTTTGGCTCGGGCCTTCGGGATTGGTCACCGGACTTGCAAGAGGAGTTGCGGTCAAATGTTGGTAGTCGTTGGATCGAAGTCTCATGGAATGGCAACAAGATACTACGATTTCCGAGAGGCGTAAGCGGTTCAGTGCAAAAGGCCAAAACGGGTTGAAGTTCGGGTTAAGTCAATATGTGAGTTGGATGCTTCTGTAGTCATGATCGATTTGTCATTTACAGACTTCAGTTTTCTTCATTCGCTGAGATTGAATAGTCCACTTTGATATGTATTTTAGACTTGGTGTAACTGCCAGGGGCATTCTCAAGGGTTTGTATGGATGTCTCCGAGATTGTTCTGAAAATGCATTTGGTTTCCGCTTTGGTAGTTAAAGAAGAACAGTATACTCAGTGTCAACGAAGTCAAGGTTGACCACTGAGGTGAAAAATCCGGTGGCTGGAAATATAAGTACTCGGCAGAGCACGGCATATAGAAACTGTATAGAAGTGAAGGTAGAGCTGTACAGTAGCGTTAGGAGTAAGATTGGGAGACACGAATGAAGAAATGAAGTTCGGACGGAAATAGGATAAGAAATAAAAATAGAATAAAGGTGTAGCGAAGCACCCTTCAATAGTAGTAAGGTGGCTTCTTGGTGATAGATGAATAGCGGCGGGTAGGACTCGCCTGGCGTGTTGTTAACCTTACTGGTTTGTTATATTTTTGCGCGAGTGAATTGCGTAATCCATCAAACTTTGATCCTCCATAATACAAACTAAACTTTACCAACATCCACCACCGTGACCACACTGTCCTCGGGCTCTATGACGTTCCCAGACGATTCATCCAAATGCGACCATCTCGGTCCGCATATATCCCCGGTTCTGAATGATTATGCAGGCGAACGCGAGGAATTTGTTCATCCTGATGAACAAGTTGGCCCATTTAATAGTCATATCCCCCAGTTGAACACGTCGCGAGGTACTCTCCAGCATCATCCCCACACCTCCCAACAGCTGCACAATGTCCTATCACCGATTTATACCCTGCCAATCGAGGTCTTATCCCACATATTCCAGCAACTCGTTGTCATCCTCGGTGACTCCGAATATCCGTTTCGTTGGTATCGCGCATGCCTTTCTCATGCTTTAATCTTGAGATCTGTATCGGTTCATTTCCGCCACGTTGCACGCGGAACTCCCGAGCTGTGGGAGGGGGTAGCAATTGACATACCGAATCGCAAGGCAATTGGCAACTCCTTGTCTCAGCTCCGGCATTGTCTAGCCCTGGCAAGCAGTGTCAACGTTTCCATAATCGAACAACTTGATAAAGAAGATGCTTACTTAGCCATCGATACTCTCCTCACTTCTGATACGATGCCAAAAATCAAAGCTTTCGAGCTAGCGCACTCAACTGAAGCAACATCTATTTGGATCAAGAAACTCAAAGGCTCCTCTTTTACCATGCTCGATGCTTTGAGCCTGAGGCCTTCCCCGTCCCTGAACTTCGATTTTGGGTCCCTTAAGACTGTTACACGACTCAGTCTATACGGCACTTCTGTACATGATACAATTATCGCACCTCCGTCCCTGCAATATCTGACTACTACCAATATATCGCTACAAACCATGATTTCGCTCTTGTACCAGAGCACAAACCTTGTGGAATTCTGCACTGTCATCGACCCCTTATTTTTTGAGGGCGGTATCCAATTCAACGAACCTCTCACTCTCAACTATCTTAAACGCTTGACGTTTCGTGGTATCAATGTCGCCGCAACTCCCTCATCATTGCACAACCTTCGATTACCCTCACTCGAGACTCTCGAACTTGAATATGACAACGAAAACCAATTCATCGGGTCTATTCTACTCTGCCAAAATGTATCAGCAACTCTTAGGATTCTCAAAATAGACGTCGCTTTCGGTGCCAAGGTAGAGAAAGACGAATTATATCAACTGTGGAAACTACCGTTTCCCAATCTCAGAGAACTGGAGTTCATATCAACATCTGAGGTGGACTTAGAAAGTACCATTTGCATGCTAGAGTCACGCGCCGATGAATGCAGTAACACCAAGTCTCGGTGCCTACCCTCGCTCACGAATTTAACCTTATACTGGAGCCCCAAATTAGCACCTTGCTACCTTCTGGATTTATTGAAGAAGCTAAAGATTGGCGATGCGTCATATTTCCACCTAGAGCTCAAGTGTTTTGACTTTCCTCAAGATTTATCACCGGATTTGCGAGAGGAGTTGCGGTCAACTATTGGTAGCCGTCGGATAGAAATTTCATGGAATGGTAACAAGATACTGCGACTGCCGAGAGGAACAAAGAGCTCATTCGAAGAGACGAACGGGGATTAATGAGGGTATATCGGGTTACATTCGGCTTAGGTCAAGAAGGGAGTCAGACACTCATGGAGCTCCGGCTGGTTCGTCATTAACGAGACTTCAGTTTTTTTTCATTCGCTGGGATTGAACAGCCTACTTCGATATGTAGTCTTGACGTAGTGCGATTTTTTTCAAGGTTTGTCATGGACAGTCTCTATGATTATGCCAAAAATATATTCGGTTTGGCTTGGTGGAGAGACGACCTCTTGGTAACAGAAGGATGGACGGCGCATCCCAACCTTCGCGTGCCCTTCGTATCATCTCACTTCTACCATTGTTAGTACAAGGCCCATATATTGTATTGAATCACGCATCATCTTTTAAACCCGATCGTCCTCGTCCGCACCTTCACTTTACCTCACTTTCAAACTCTTTCTCCATATTTGTGTTGGAATCAATTTAATTTTGCGGTGCAGAGAAAATTGTTAGGTTACTGATAATGTGATTCGACACCAGGATGATTGAAGAAAATATTTTTCTGATGTTGACGCTGTTGTGATACCGAACGGTGCTATCCCTGCGACTCTAACAATTGTCGAGCAACAGGTGACATAGAATTCTGTTGTAAGGTCCTCACCTTGATAGGTAGCATTGATGTCCAATCATAAATTTGAGTGGTGGTACCTACACTCTATCGGGCTCTCTCTTAACTTATTCTTTAACTATATGAGGTTCTGAGCTAGATCGTACTAATGCTAAATTTGAATTGGATTTAGATTTTTACCCAGTATCTCACTTTCTCCAATCTTCTTGCAATTAATGCAGTTATGTACAACATGTTCCAAAGTCTTTTCGATAATGCTACTCTTAGGAATAGCCTGGTCACTCGTTGGCGCGTCACGGACATAGGTTTGCATAATCCATCATGCATCATGCATCAAATTTTGATCCGTCTATGTCCTCAAACCGAACTTGAACCTCATCTCCCACATCCTCGGCTCTATGACACTTACAACTCATCCATTCGAGTGCAACTATCTCCGCCCGCACACACTACCGACTCCATGTATCTCAAGTGAATATGCAGAGATTAACTTGATCTCCGAACGAATCGCCTCGCTCGACAGACATATTTCCGAGTTGAAAACATTGCGACGCGCCCTCCATCATTGCTCGCGCCAACTGCATAACATGCTCTCCCCGATTTGTACCCTCCCTGTTGAGGTTTTGTCTCGTATATTCGATCAACTCACTGTTTACCCACAAGTCTCCAATACAATGTTTCATCGGTATCGCGCGTGCCTTTCTCAAGCTTTCGTACTGGGGTCCGTTTCGGCTCATTTCCGCCATGTTGCACTTGGTACTCCAGAGCTGTGGAGGAGAATTCCACTTAGGCTTACTCCTGAGACAATCGATAAAGCTGCGTCTATGCTTCAGTATTGTATGACTCTTGCAGCCAGTGCCAACGTTTCCGTATTTGATCAACTCGATATAGAGGAAGCTCGCTCAGCCATCGATATTCTCCTTACTCCAAACACGATGCAGAAAATCAAGGGTTTTGAGCTGTACAGTTCGGCCCGTGCATCAAAAACTTGGTTCAAGAAACTTCAAGGATACCCACCCCCCATGCTCGACACTTTGAGTATAAAATGTCGCATGGGCAAAACCCTCGATTTCGGAGTTTTTAAGAATGTGACCCGACTTGACTTATATGGTCCTTGCTGGAGCGATTCATTGACAATTATTGCGCCACCATCCCTCCAATATCTGACCGCATTCGACATCCCGCAACGCGCATTGGTATCTCTCCTTTACCAGTCTCCCAACCTGGTGGAGTGCTTTGCTGCCGTGCACGAATATCTCTTAGATGATGACGTCATATTCGGCGAACCCCTCATTCTCAACCATCTCAAACGCTTCACATTCCGTGGTATCAAAGTCATCACGTCCCCAACGCAGGTTCTCCTCCTACCAGCGCTCGAAAGCCTTAGCCTTCAACATGACGCAGGAAACGAGTTCATCGATGTTATCTACCTTTGCCGCAACGTATCGGCGACTCTTACGACTCTCAAAATACACATTCGTTCCGACACAGTAGGGCATGATGATTTGCATCATCTCTGGAGGATCCCATTCCCTAACCTCAGAGAGCTGGAACTATGTTCTAGTCACCAGGAGCCCTTACTAAATGCCATCAAGGTGCTGACCCTGCGGGTTGATGAAGACGACAGCACCAAGCCTCATTATCTACCCTCCCTCACAAGTTTAGTCTTGCGTTCTAGTTCCACCATAGAGGTGCATTGTGTCCTCAAATTGCTGGATAAATGGAGGAGGATTGGTGAAGCGAGGTGCCTCTGCGTCGAAGTCAGATATCCTGATCAAGAATCTCGAGATTGGTCACCGGAATTACGAGAGGAGTTAGGGTCGGTTGTGGGTAGACGTCAGATAGACATTATATGGAGTGGTAGCAAGGTACAACCATTGGTGAGAGGGACTAGTGGTGCGTTGCAAAAGGAGCCAATGGATTGACGCGGGTATCCTATTAGAAGTATCTCAGCAACACTTCTCTAGTCTAGGTCAACAGGCGAGTCAGATATATTCACAGCCCTCCTTGGTGTTTTGCTGGCAGATTCGCTTTATCTACCAGATAAATCTCGGAGGGCTTGTTGGTCCTCGAATGTCATGCTGGGCGGAGATACGGTCTCCCTTTAGTGTACGGACGGTCACAATGTACGACAATGTAAAGCAATAGTCAATGAAATCTTCATGTCCTCTGTGAGTGTTTTGTTCACGTTAGTGTGTGCTATGGTCAAGCAGGAAAAGCTTGAAATTTCCTGGGCACCCCTGAGACAGATCCATCATCGTCTCATTATATACATGAAGCCTACTCCTTACATTTAGAGAAAAAATCGCCTGTATGAGAGGTCCAAAGTCTCCCTCACACCCTTCCGCTCTCGACTCGGACCCCCTTCATTCTTCTACCGGAATAAAGTACCTGCTCGATGCAAGAAGAATCCTAAGCTACGACAATTAACTTTGACTGTATTTATTTTGACGTTTGTAGCTCGAATGACGTAACGTAACTGATGCAGTCCGAGGGAATCCATCAAACCTAAATCCACTCAAACCGAACGCGAACGTCTATTGCATCTACCATTGACACCATGACACCCACGGCCGATTCGTCTAAATGCGATGCGGAGTTCGTCCATCCCAACGACCAGAACGGCCCCCTCGATCACCATACTTCGCAGCTGAACACCCTGCTAAATGTCCTGCAGCGTTGCCCCAGCCAACTCGACAACATCGTGATGCTCTCGCCGATCTATACACTTCCTGTCGAGGTGTTATCACGCGTATTTCAACAACTCATCTCTAGCACAAGTAACCCTATGAATGCGTTTGCTCGGTATAAAGTATGCATTTCTCAGGCTTTCTTGCTGGCCTCCGTTTCGGTTCACTTCCGCCATGTTGCACTTGGTACTCCCCAGTTGTGGAAGAGGGTCCCACTTTACTTGAAGAATTCCAAGGCGATAAGCAAAGCCTTGTCATTACTTCGGCATTGTATGGGTCTTACAACTAGTATCAACGTTTCCGTACTTGACCGACTCAATGAAGAAGAAGTACACCCATTTATCGATACTCTCTTTACTCCTGATACGACGCTCAAAATCAAAGCTTTTACACTATTCTATTCATTTCAGGCCTCTAATATTTGGATAAGGAAACTCGAAAGATCTTCCTTTCCGACGCTTGATTTCCTAACCATACGCCATGTTCCAGTCCCGAGTCTCGATCTTGGGGCTTTCAAGGCCATGACCCGACTCGAGCTAAAAGGTCCTTGTGCCACCCGCTTACTAGCAATTATTGCGCCTCCATCTCTGCAATATCTAACCACCTCCCATGTACAGCAACAAATATTAATATCCCTCCTTTACCAATCTCCCAACCTAGTCGAGTGTTCGGCTACTTTACCAGACTATGTCATGGATGCTGAAGATGCCAAATTCGATAAACCCCTCACTCTCAGCCGTCTTAAACGCTGCTCGTTCCACCATACCAGGGCAACGATGTTCTCACAACAATTACCCCTCATGCCCTCTCTCGAAAGACTCGACTTTATGCCTAGCAACAGAAACGCAATGACCGGGGTTATACTCCTCTGTCGCAGTGTATCAACAACTTTGACGACTCTCAAATTAGACATACCTACTGCCATGGTGCCGTGGGGCGATCTGCATCTGTTTTGGAGAATATCATTTCCTAACCTCCGGAAGTTGGCAATTCGTGGCTATCGACCAATACTCCAGTTCATTGAGACGTTGACGTTGCGGGTTGGTGGATGTAGCAACACCGAACCTCATCATCTACCCTCCCTTACAATCTTATCCTTGCGTTCCCGCTCCCCAGCAGTAGAACCTCGTCGTATTCTAGATTTATTGAGTAAATGGAAGATCGATGAAGCGAGGTACCTCCGCGTCAAGTACAGATATCCTGGTCAGTGGCTTGGAGATTGGCCACTGCCATTGCGAGAGGAATTGGGGTCGATTGTGGGTAGACGTCAGATAGATGTTGTATGGGGTTACAGGAGGGTAGAGCCATTGGTGAGAGGGACTGGCGATGCGTGACGAAAGGCCATGGTGGATTGACGGGGGTATTCCGTTGATATCTTAGATAATTGAATCTGATACTTCTATACCCTCATGGTTGACTCGTTAATTACTAGCCCATGTATGCATAGTGGATATTAAACACTGTTTTCATCATACAATGGTGAATGAAATTAGACAGTACAAATGTACTCGTGTGCCAATTATAGTCAGAGACAGAATTCGGAAGAAACTGGAATCCGCTTGATTCACTTATTGTGTAATCATGGGCTTGCCACACTAATGACACGGTGATGTCACACCTGGCAATCAACTCTCACCGACCTATATAAACAACCTCAATGACTGGTAGTACTTTTTTACCTTTCTTTCCCCCATTTATATCTTTTCCCTTAGTACTTCTGCGTCCGCGTACCATTTTCCTTATTGTTAACTGGTGAATATACGGCATCGTGAGTGTAGCATCACTGCTTTATAATTTGCTCATTCTTACTCCAATTGGCTCAGAAAACAGCACTGTGCTGTTGCAACGCTACCGCATACCCGCTCTATGTAGTTACACATAGTGGAGAAAATTCGCGTGCCAATTCTGAGATTGCAGACAAGCGCAGAGGCCCACATCTTCTCCCTCTTTCCGCAGCTTTTCACAGGACACGTTCTCGCTGGGCATCACACCTTAATTTACTCAAAGAACTCGAACGTTCATCGCATATACCATGACACCCACGATCGATTCATCTAAATTTGACTACGCAAGCCAACCTGCGGAGTTCGTCTACATCAACGATCAGAACTGCCCTCTCGATCACCATACTTCACAGCTGAACATCTTTCCAATGATCCAGCAGCATCGCCCCAGCCAACTCGACAATATGGTGATGCTCCCGCCAATCTATACTCTCCCTTTCGAGGTATTATCGCGCGTATTCCGACAACTCATTTTTAGCCCAAGTATCTCTAGGGATGCGTTTGCTTGGTATTGTGCGTGCATTTCTCAGGCTTTCGTGCTGGCCTCCGTCTCGGTCCACTTCCGCCATGTCGCACTTGGTACTCCCCAGCTGTGGAAGAGGGTGCCAATTTACTTACCGAATTCCAAGGCGATAAACAAATCCTTGTCATTACTTCAGCATTGTATGGGCCTTTCAACCAACATCAACATCTCCGTATATGATCAACTCGATGAAAAAGAAGCACACTCAGCCATCGATACTCTCCTTACTTCTGATACGACGCCCAAAATCAAAGCCTTTTCATTGGAACGTTCGTTGCAGGCCCCTAATGTCTGGATGAGGAAACTCAAGGGATCTTCCTTTCCGATCCTTGATTTCTTGAGTACATACCGCGTTCCAGTCCCGAGTCTCGATCTTGGGGCTTTCAAGACCATGACCCGACTCGAATTATATGGTCCTTGTGTCAACCACTTATTAACCATCATCGCGCCTCCATCTCTGCAATATCTGACCACCTTCTATGTGCCGCAACAAACACTGAAATCTCTTCTTTACCAATCTTCCAACCTAGTTGAGTGCTCGGCTACTTTACCCAACTACTTCGTGGATAGAAATATCAGATTCGATAAACCCCTCACCCTCAGCCATCTAAAATGCTGCTCGTTCCGCCGTATCAGAGCCACGACGTTCTCACCATATATACCTCTCATGCCCTCTCTCGAAAGTCTCGAACTTCTGCTTGAACACGGAGACGAGTTCACCGCGGTTATACTCCTTTGTCGCAATGTATCAGCAACTCTGACAACCCTCAAATTATACATACATTCCTCTATGGTGCAGCGTGATGATCTGCACCAGTTATGGAGAATACCATTTCCTAGCCTCAGACAGCTGGAAATTTGTGGTTATGAGCCAATACTCTGCGCCATCGAAACGTTGACGTTGCGAGTCGATGGATGTAGCACCACTGAGCCTCACCATCTACCCTCTCTTTCAACTTTAATCTTACGTTCCAGTTCCATAGTAGTGGAACCTCGTCGTATTCTAGATTTATTGAGTAAATGGAAGATTGGTGAAGTGAGGAGGTTCTATGTCGGGGTCAGATGTCAGCATCAGGAGCTTCGAGATTGGTCACCGGAATTGCGAGAGGAGTTGGGGTTGATTGTGGGTAGACGTCAGATAGATGTTGTATGGGGTGACAAGAGGGTAGAGCCATTGGTGAGAGGGACTGGGGACGCGTTTACAAAAGGCCATGGTAGATTGACGGGGGTATATCGTTGATATTTCAGTAACGGGCCAAAGTTCTGTCTGGGTCAATAAATGAATCTGATAGATCTCCATTCTCATGCATCATGGTTGACTCGCTAATAAATAATTTATGGGGCCATAAGAAAAAAGTGGATTTCAGGCGTGGATACGGACTTGACAGGGAACGATAAGAGGTGGACATGGGCTGAATGTTGGAAGAATGGATGATTGCGCAGAATGGATGATCTTTAAATACACAAGGTGGATTGTGGTGATGCGGAAACAATATCAAGGCATCGGAAAAGCGCCCGTGTGGGTGCCCGCATTTTTCTGCAAGCCCCTAGTTTATGTATGCACAGTGGTTATTAACATTAAACGCTGTTTTCATCATACAATGGTGAATGAAATTAGACAGTACAAATGTACTCGCGCACCGACTCTAGTCAGAGGCAGAATTCGGAAGAAACTGAAATTTAGTTTCTAATTTTCCCCGAATCAGCCCGCCGCGCCTTCTCGTCAAACCAAACTCTTCTAACCCATCTCCTTCGTCTCGTCACACTTCCACCACCATCCATATAAGGCCTACTTCTCGCATTAACCCAAGAATCATTCGTATAAACCCAACCATCTTCATCTACACCTTCTCCCTCACACCACTCCCCTTTCAGATCCCTTCTCCAGTCTTCTGTTGGGATGAAGTACCAGTTGGGTGCGAGGGAGAATGTCAAGTTGCTGCTAAATGTGAATTTGATACACGGTATTGTGATTAATATGAGGAGGGCGGAATGTTTAGGATGAGACAGACCTGATTTCGTCGTTGGCCCCGATGCCGGTCCAACCATCTCTCCCCCTCGTCCAAGCACTTCGCTCGCCAGGTCTCAAATTCGACTTACTCCATCCTTGATCATTTGTAAACTCGATTGCAAAGCTCGATATCGTAGGAGAACCAGAAGAGTTTGAATTCCCATTATCGTACCGTTCATTCTCGAATAACTCTACTTCTTTTTTCTGGGCTGACCAAATTTCGTCGGGTAGACGGTCGTTGTCGAGTAGACGCTCCAAGGCACTTTGCCATGGAGAGTAGAAGAGCCATTTGGAGATGTCTGCATTGATGAAGTAGGAGATGAGGTGATTGTAGCGAGAGATAAGGCGAGGGATGAGTTGTGTTTGGATGTGGGAAAGAAGAGAGGGTGCGGTTAATTGGATATGTGGGTGTGTGACAGCAAAGGGGGCAAGACCTGCGATCAGGGCAACCTCGCGTATGGGAAAGGTAGGTAAGTGGATTAGGATGAGGAGAGGGAAGAAGGTGACAACGAGGAGTGTGAGTATGTGTGGTGTATATGGAGATGAGGATGATTTTGTTGACGTTGTCGATGAAAGCTGAGAGGGTGTTAACGAGAGATGGTGGGTATATGGCTGGGCAAATGTAACCGCGTCGGAAACAAATCCCATTAGGTTTTGAATGGCTTGTAGGTTGGCCTGCCACGCGGCAGTACCTTCAGTGGGTGATTGGTGAGCGGCGGATGCCGGTAGAGTACCATCGTCAGAGATAGGTGAGATAGTATACGGGTAGGTGGACAATATCACTCCAATGAGAATGGCGTGTGGTAGTAATAGAATCATGCGAGGAAAATAACCTGCACAGTCCGCGTCAAGACCAAGTTCCGTAAATAACAAGGCACGAAGCTTACAGAGAAAAGTGTATAGAGCCATCCAGGTCGCCGTGCGTTTCCAGCCTCGTTTCCAGAAAAGGATCTCCTCGACACGGTCTTGGAACCAAAACACTGGTCCAACTTTGGCCACGAAACGTTTGAAATTGTTTGTCATGATTGGTAACGACAGCGGGTCTTTTGATGAGAGCAAAGTTGGTTTCTCCTTTTTGCGAGAATTGGCCGCTGCCGGCGAAGTGACAGGGGCACCACCGTTGTTGGCCGCAGGTTGCACCGCGGGTGCAGCAGGCATAGAACCCATGAGGATCTGGGGAATCAAAGCAGCAGCAATGCCGCTCGACGGTGTGTGTCCCGACGCTGACCTTTGGTGTCGGCCATTGTGCGGGTCTGGTCTGGGGAGATTTGTGGAGAACTTGTGTGCAGGGTGGAAGTTTGCCGGGTTGTCGAGACGGGTGGCGGCGGGGGGAATGTCGATGTAGTCGATTGTCGCCATCAGGCCAGTGCCGAGTAGCAGCGGGGTGCTATATGATTGCCGGATCTGAGCCATCATCCCACGGGCCCTTGCCGCCGGATTGGCCATTCGCCATTCTTTTGTTCCCGGCCACAACTTATGCTCGCCTTCCGCCTGCGCCCGCCACCCAGGTTATCTCTCTCTCGAGCGTACAGTTCTCCCTCGGTTTTTCAGAAGCCTCCCCTCGCTCGGCCATACCTGTGGTGGATCAAGGCGCGATATCGGAAGGATGGAACCCGCCGGTCCATTCTACTGGGCATCCTGCATGGCACATGCTATGGTACACCACCACTTTCACCCAGAACACAAGAAGTACTATTGACGGGGCTTTTACCTAGTGGGCATCATCTTCTATGCATACCGCCAACACCAGTCGGCAAAGGAATGGACGTTCCTCACCAAGAACATGTCGGATATCGTCGAGATGCAGCGTATCAACCGCAACTATCGCAACTCCACCTTTGCCAAGCCGGACGAAATAAAAACGTATATCACTGAAATCGCAAAGGTTGAGCTCATACCCGACGTATCCAATGTGCTCCTACTTTTTGGCGAGCGCTACGAAGCTTTGTCAGAAAATGTACCGGAAAATCGTGAAAAAATACGGGAACAGGTTCGTGAATTCTCTGGGATGCTGGTATGGAGCGAGAGGAGCCGCAAGAGGGCCGATCTCCCAGTGGAGACTTCTATGACGGGCTTGGTGATGGCAGTGCGAAAGTCTTATGCAGACCTTGTGACAGTACTGGCGGAGACACTCCACACACATGACACGAAAGAAGCGGAGAGGCTGCTAGAGCAGGCTAATCAACCGCTGAAGAAATAGCTCTCCCGGGATTTCGCAGCTTGTATCCATTTTTGTCCCTCCGGATATGCGTCTGTATCTGTAAGTGTTTCTCGTGGATTCACTTTCTTAATTAGAGTCATCATACTACATATAGGACGGCAGCGTGCCCCTCTGTGGTACCAAATACGCAATAGAGAAGACTAGTTTGGCTCATGTCCTGTAGGCTTCACTCGGGTGCGAAGCAGAGTCAAATTATGTAGTCATGCCTATTCGAGTTTGCTTCTGTTGGATGTGATATACTTCTATCAATCTGCAGTCTGAGAGCGGTGTCATACATTTGTGAGAACTGCACAAGTCGTTTGACCACTGCACGAAACACAAGTTCTATTTTTGTTCTTATATCCTGGCCGAGTATCAAATGTTCCGCCATCATTTTTGTTGTTGCCCAGAACTTTTGATTAGTGGCGCTCAGAGTACCCACATAAAGCCCTTGTTGATGAATCGAGACTCGAGTGCTCATATCAACTATATTGCCTTTTTTTTGCTAATATACACTTTAATGGCTCTTTTGTACATGCTGTTGGACATGTGTCAATGACGAAGCAACTCCGATATGAATTGCTACCTGAAACTTCGTACATTGATTATTGATATCTAGAAAGTTCTAAAGACTGGGTATGGTCCGATCAACAGAAGCAGCCCGCAGTTGCTGTTGCAAGACGTTTACAACGTGCCTCTTCTTCAAACACAAGCTATTATATAAACATACCAGTGACTTGCACCCACACGCTCTCTCTCTCTCTCTCTTTCACAAACCATGCCAAGAGCACCGCATTCTGGTCCTCGTAAACTACTACTTGCCTTTGATGTAGGCACCACTTACAGTGGAATATCGTACAGGTGAGGTATCGGTTCCACGATTGGATGAAAATGAATTAATAATTGTGGTTTTATCAGCATCCTTGACCCAGGCCATGTACCGGTCATCGAGGGTGTAACGAGGTTAGAGCAAAAAGCTACGACCACAAGTTAAACTCTTTCTCACTTTAACTCGACCCCCCAAAGTTTTCCAGGTCAAGCGACTGTCGCAAACGCAAAAGTACCCTCGTTTATATATTATAATCGAAATGGTCAAGTCGCAGCTATAGGAGCTGAAGCAGATCGAGATGGGATAGATATGATTGCTGAAGAAGAAGGTTGGGTAGAGGTTAAATGGTATATCTCGCATTGTCGCAGCGCATATCCAATGTCATTCTCATGAATTTCCAGGTTCAAACTGCATTTACGCCCAGATACTCCTGAATTCATGAACGCAACTAATTTCGTAAAGCCCTTACCATTCAACAAGACTGTGGTGGATGTCCTTTCTGATTTCCTTAAATATCTCAATGACTGCGCTAAACAGTATATACAAGAACGGCACCCGGGTATTGGGAGTAGTGTATGGGAAGGTGATGAGATACATTATATACTTGCGCATCCGAATGGGTGGGAGGGGCGACAACAGGCTTTGATGAGGCAGGCAGCTGAGAAGGCTGGACTTGTCTCTCAATTGTCCGATGGGCGAACTCAGCTGACGTTTATCACCGAAGGAGAAGCGAGTTTGAATAGGTGTATTGAGAAGGGGTTGATGACGGAAGGGGTACAGGTGAGTTGATTTTATTGAACGCCGGATTGAACGTTGCACTGAATTACTCTCTTTGTAACATAAAAAAATGAAATATAGCGAGGAGACGGAGTGACCATTGTTGATGCTGGTGGAGGAACCCTTGATATCAGTGCCTACGCGACAAAATCTGGTGGAAAGAGTTTTGAAGAGATCGCAGTGTCGCAGTGTGAGTGGATAAAACAAGACTAGTGACTGTCACTAACCATTAGACCCTAGGTCACCTGAAGGGTTCCATATTCGTGACCGTAGCTGCTAAAGAACACCTTCAGGGTGCGCCTACTTTTATGTTTGCGCTGAGAAATACCGCTAACTTCCTGTAGATCTATTGAAGGGGTCCAAATTTGAACGGGATATCGATGATATGGAGCGCTACTTTGATAGAACCACAAAATGTGCCTTCCGCGGCACCAATGACCCTCAATATATTCGCTTCGGATCTGCTCGTGACAAGGACGCTAAGTTGGGAATAACCTCGGGGAAGCTGCGTCTGGCAGGGTGAGTAAACAACCTCTATATCGCGAGTATATTTCTTCGGCCCAGAAAAAGGCTCAACTTGGCCCAGGAATGATGTTGCTTCATTCTTCGAACCCTCGATCGATTGCATTATCGATAGTGTCCTAGCTCAGCGCGGGATAGCCAGAGCACCTATATCGGTTGGTCACATTTTCTTGATTTTTGATATGATATTTGATTCTTGGCAAGAATGTTTTCATCGTAGGCGGTTTCGCAGCAAGTGATTACCTATTCAACACGGTGAAGGCGAAATTGGAGGCACGTGGCCTCAAGGTGTTCAGACCGGACGCGCAAGTGTAAGGTTCCGTTTTGGTTTCCGGGAACCATAAGCTGAGATTTGTTTAGCAATAAGGTGGTAGCTGATGGGGCCATATCTGGCATCCTAGACCGTTCAGTTCATTCCAGAGTCACGCGCTTGGCTTATGGTACCAATGTCGTTGTGCCATTCGATGTCACCCTTGAGGAGCATAAGAAACGCATCCAAAAGGTCAAGCCAATATATTCAGGGGCGATGGCGATTCCCGACGCATTCAGTGTGATCCTTCGAAAGGTAATTCCTGTCATCACCGAGAGAATCGGGTATTGAACCTATTGCCCTAGAACACCCAGGTATCGGAGACACAAGAATTCCGTTGTTCGTATACAAGAGGGGCCCCTAGCCCCCTTTTCTTGAGCACAATGGTCAAGCAAATCTTTTGTTATCGGGGAGACCGAACTATAGCAAGTTATCAGTTCATGGATACTGAACCAGGTAGAACTTTTTTTCTCCCTTTGATTTGCATTTATCCGCTTATTTTTGTCGGTGGCCATAGGAAACTATAACGAGGCTTGCACGGTGAAGGCTGATTTAACAGATACCCCGCTTGCGCTCTGCATCGGACCAGTTGGGATATACTATGAGATCAACATAGACATTATAATTTTGTTCGGGTGCACGGAGCTGAAGGCACAGATCGCCTGGAAAGAATCCGATGTACGTGGTGTGCCTTGCTTTTTTTTTTCGAGACTGCTGAAAGACTGATATGAGTTTGTTTCGTGATCAAGGGGACCGAAAAAAGGTTTGTTGTTTCGCCAATTCATGTAAAACGGCTAATGAGTGTTCGTGTTAGGGGCCCCGCAGAAATCATTTACGATACGGACATGCACTGAGTGAGGGTGAGATTGGCGAAATGCTTTGGTTGTATTTGTACATATGTCTCAATTGTATAAACCCTTCAGGGGAACTCATGTCCGGCGAGAGCTGCAACCATTCTCAGTCACGACGATTATCTGAGTGAAGAGGGCGTACGAAAAGTTTGTGCTGAAGATAGCTGAAACACTCCACTTGGACGCCGGAAATAAGCGGAGGAGATGCAGAAGAGATTAGGTCAACACAAGAGTACATGACCTGCGCAGCATTTTGAGGCTTGTACTTGCATCGGTCTCTCCGTCTACAACTTTATACAGGTTAGTCACTATTTCCGATTTTTTTTTAAATCTGAAATTCAGTGTTCGCTTAGGACGTGAAGCGTGAACTTGTCCTCGCATGATTCGAATTTTACAATCGAAATCCAACTGAGGAAAATCAACGATCTTACTCTGGCTGACTGAGCTTTAGTTTCCAATGAGAGTTTGGCTCCTACCACCTGCGTGGTTGCCGGTCTTGATCATGACTGTTTGATTAGTGGCGCTTAAACTACTCACATCAAGCCCTTGATGTATGATGGCTCAAGACTTAATTGTTCATATCAGTTTATACTGTGTTCTCTTCGCGAATATACATTCTCAAATGGTTATTTTGTCCATGTTGTTGAACATGTGTCAATGAGGAGTTGATTGCTGACATCTATTAACTACTGAAAGTCCGATCCAAAAAAAGCTGTCCGCAGTTTATGTTGCAATACGCTTACAACGTGTCTCTTCTTCGAACACAGGCTGTTATATAAACATATATGTATGACTTACACCCACGCCTTCTTTCACCTTCTTCCACAATCCATGCCAAGAGCACCGCATTCTGGTCCTCTCCGTAAATTACTACTTGCTTTCGATGTAGGCATCACTTCTAGCAAAATATCGTACAGGTGAGGTATCGCTTTGGAGATTTGATGAAAAGTAATCAATGATTTTGTTTTACTAGTATCCTTGACCCAGGCCGTGTACCAGTCATCGAGGGTGTACCAGTCATCTTAGGCAAGACGAGGTTAGAGAAAAGCTATAGTCACAAGTTAGTTTCTTTCCACTGACTCAATTTCAGTTTTTCAGGTCAAACGACCGTTGCCAGTGCAAAAGTACCTTCGATTGTGTATTATAATCAAAAAGGTCAAGTTGCAGCTATAGGGGCAGAAGCAGATCGAGATGAGATAGATGTGATTGCTGAAGAAGAAGGTTGGGTAGAGGTTAAATGGTATAACGTTTCTCATTGCCGTTGGGCATATTCACTATCGCTCATGAACCTCCAGGTTTAAGCTGCATTTACGCCCAGATACTCCCGAATTCACGAACGCAACTAATTTCGTAAAGCCCTTACCATTCAACAAGACTGTGGTGGACGTCCTTTCTGATTTCCTTAAATATCTCAATGACCGCGCCAAACAGTATATACAAGAAAGGTATCCAGGTATTGGGAGTAGTGTATGGGAAGGTGATGAGATACATTATGTACTTTCGCATCCTAATGGGTGGGAAGGACGACAACAGGTTTTGATGAGGCAGGCAGCTGAGAAGGCTGGCCTTGTCTCTCAGGGGTCTCATGGGCGAACTAAGCTCACGTTTATCACTGAAGGGGAAGCCAGTTTGAACACGTGTATTGAGAAGGGGTTGATGACGGAAGGGATACAGGTGAGTTGATTTTATTAAACGCCGGATTGAACGTTGCACTGAATTGTTTTCTTTGTAAAAAAAACCCAAATGACATATAGCAAGGAGAGGGAGTCATCATTGTTATTGCTGGTAAAAGATCCCTTGATATCAGTGCCTACGCGACAAAATCTGGTGGGAAGGATTTTGAAGAGATCACGGTGTCGCAGTGTGAGTGAATAAGTAGCAAAATTAGTGACTGTCGCTAACCATTACTCTAGATCACCTGAAAGGCTCCATGTTCGTGACCTTAGCTGCTAGAGAACATCTTCAAAGTGCGCCTAACTTTAATTTTACGCTGAGAAATACCGCTAACATCCCGCAGATCTATTGAAAGGGTCCAAATTTGAACAGGACATTGAACATATAGAACGTTGCTTTGATAGGACCATAAAATCTGGCTTTCGTACTCCCAATGATCTTCAATATATTCACTTTGGGTCCGCCCGGGACAGAGATGCTAAGCTGGGGATAATCGCGGGGAAGTTGCGTCTGGAGGGGTGAGTGGACCTCTTCCAGATTGCGAGTATATTTCTTCGGTATAAAAACGCTTAATTTGGCTCAGAAAAGATGTCGCTTCATTTTTCGAACCCTCTATCAAGTGCATTGTCGATAGTGTCCTTGCTCAGCGCGGGACAGCCAAAGCACCTATATCGGTGAGTCGCAATATCTCCATCTTGGATATGATTTTTGACCCTTGAGTAAGAATGTTTTTATCGTAGGCGGTTTCGAAACAAGTGACTACATGTTCAACACCGTGAAGGAGAGATTAGAAACACGTGGTCTTAAGGTGTTCAGACCGGGCGCGCAAG
Source organism: Agaricus blazei (assembly GCA_029719445.1). Lineage (NCBI taxonomy): Eukaryota > Fungi > Basidiomycota > Agaricomycetes > Agaricales > Agaricaceae > Agaricus > Agaricus blazei. The sequence goes on along the minus strand of SSNC01000022.1, from coordinate 507,768 downwards.
TGTAAGATTCTGTTTTGGTTTCCGAGGACCATAAGCTGAGTTTGATTGGTTTAGCAATAGGGTGGTGGCCGATGGAGCTATATCTGGCATCCTAGACCGTTCAGTCTGTTCCAGAGTCACGCGCTTGGCTTATGGTACCAAAGTCGTTGTACCATTCGATGTCAACCTTGCGGAGCATAAAAAACGTGTCCAAAAGGTCAAACCAATATATTCAGGGGCGATGGCGATTCCCGACGTATTTCGTGTGATCCTTCGAAAGGTAATTCCTGTTATTATCTTAAAGAATAAATATTAAACCTATCGTCCTAGAATACCCAGGTATCTGAGACACAGGAATTCCGTTGTTCGTATACAAGAGGAGCTCCCGACCCCCTTTCCTTAAGAACGATGGTCACACAAGTTTTTTGTTACCGGGGAAACCAAACTATAGAAAGTTATCAGTTCATGGACACTGAACCAGGTATAAAATTTTTCTTATTTGCATTCATCTGCCTATCTCAGTCGGTGACCATAGGAAACTATCACGAGGCTTGCACGGTGAAGGCCGATTTAACAAATACGCCGACTGTGCTCTGCATCGGACCAGTTGGAATATACTATAAAATTAACGTAGACATTATAATTTTGTTCGGGTGCACGGAGCTGAAGGCACAAATAGCCTGGAAAGAATCCGATGTACGTGGTGTGCTTTACTTTTCTTCGGGGCTGCTCATGAGATACTGATATGCGTTTATTTTGGGATCAAGGGAACCGAAAAAAGGTTTGTTGTCCACCCAGTTCCCGTAAGACGGCTAATGAGAGCTTGCGTTAGGGGGCCCGCAGAAATCATATACGATACAGACATGCACTGATCGAGTGAGATTAGCGAAGTATTTTGGTTGTATTTGTACATATGTTTCAATCTTATATTTGGTCCGTGGGAATTTCGGAATCGCGTCAACGTTGGCAATGTTCCCGAACATTATCAAGGCACCACCAGCACCGGGCTCAAGTACAAACCTCAATAATGTCCTCTCGCAACACTCAAACAACCGTCAATGAGCTCATTGCTGGAAGCTTTGGTGGTGCTGCCCAAGTTTTGACGGGTCAACCGATGGACACGGTCAAAACACGGGCACAGACAGCTTCCAGTGAGTTTCTCTCTTGATCGCGATAACTACATGATGAATACGACTCTGCATCGTAGAGGATATGTTTGTACGTTATTTTACCGACTTTCTCCTCTAAAATTGTCACCACCATCTTTAGAAAGGCCCCATGGACATTCTGGTACAAACAATTCGGAAAGAGGGCTTCTTTGCTCTCTATAAAGGTATTATTGGCGATCACATGTACATCAATCAGTCTGACATTCTCCGTTTCAAGGGATGTTAAGCCCTCTTCTTGGCATAGCCGGTGTCAACTCTCTCCTATTTGCCGCTTATGGTGCTTCCAAACGGCTAATCTCGCCATACCCGCAACTTTCTCTAATGGAAACAGCGGCTGCAGGCGCTATGGCGGGAGCAGCAAATACCGTAGTGGCCAGTCCGGGTAGGTGCTCCTGCACGAACTTGAACTTCGCTTGTTTTCCTTACGGGTGACCCAGTGGAGATGTTCAAGGTCAGAATGCAAGGCCAGTATGGTGCCGCTTCAGATAAGCGACTTAGAGTCGTTGTAAGTGAGATGTGGAGGGATTGGGGTTTTCGCCAGGGCATCATGCGAGGCTTCTGGGTGACATTTGCCCGCGAAATCCCCGCATATGCAGGGTAAGCCTTTTGAGTTGATAAGACCAATCAGTGGGGATTCGCTAATGGCCGAAATCGCAACAGTTTCTATACTGGTAAGATTTCAAAGCCCACGTCATAGGCAAACCACTCTTTCCTCATATGACCCATAGGATTCGAATTTGCCAAACGCAATTTTGCCAAAAGATACGGAGACAATATACCCGTATGGGCACTTCTGGCGTCAGGTTCTACCGGTGGAGTAAGGGTGTTCTAAGCCGAGTTTTGAACAATGCTCATACGTAACCCGTAGATCGCATATTGGCTATCCTCTTATCCATTGGGCAAGTTGACTCTCTACAGGTGGCAGATAGGCATCTAATCTCGATCCAGACGTTGTCAAATCTCGCGTTCAACTCCGGGCTGAACCACCTAAAGGCTCTCCAATCCAGTATATTGTCAGGGAGCTTCGCGCTGTCGTAGTCGAAGCTGGAAGGTTTGTTGCTTATGCGAACCCTTTCCAATTCAGTGTTATTTACCAGAGTCTCAGCGTGGCTGGTTTATTCCGTGGACTATCGCCTTGCCGTGAGTAAACCCGCCGCAACTTGTGCTATGATCTCATCATTCTTTGACAGTTCTGAGAAGGTAACACGTCATCGATGTGAAATTTTCTGATGTTAATGCTGAAACCTTTGCAGCATCCCTGCCGCGGGCAGCACATTTGCTGCGTATGAAATCGTCAGAGGTACCAATTCAACTTATCTCATGCACATACAAGTATTTAATCGCTATGCTTTCGAACAGGATACTTATTTAATGCAACCGGTGCTTAATACACCAACATTTACCGGCTCGCCTTCTGGTCCCTGGACGGTCCAGACCCAACTGCCATCATAGGATCAGATTGATGAGATTGACGTCATGTGTTAGGAAGATGCTTATAGGTACAAATACGACTCAAAACACGACTCGTCTCATACGTTTGAACCAGGAAACCGAGCTAATACGAATGGACTTGGTCCAATCATTAAAAAGGCGTCGTCAGCCTGTAGGGCCCCTTTATTGGCCGCTCCGGAGAAATTCGCAATGTGGCTGAGACAAACACGGTGAAATTACAAATCAATGAGCGTGGTTCATATTCATGGTCGACAGTGATAATCAACATAGTGGTATCCAGGCAAGCAACAGTCCGTAGTGTACTTCACTCTTACAAAAACATTTCCCAAGCATCATTTTCGCGACCTTGTCTCTTTAAACCCCTCCATTGCCAAAGATCCACTTGCATCTCCGTACCATCAGGGAAATAGATCGTCTCGATGTTGGACCAGGGCATTCTCCTGTCATTCTCCTCTTCTTGATCGGCCACTTCCCGTATCCATCGGACTACTTCCCTCTGAACATCCCCACAGGCAACGAAACCACTTTGCAGGCTGCTCAAAATTCTGATATCTCGCCACGGTCCGGGAGTCGAGATATCCATGGCTGACACTGGTGGGTTGGTGGCTGGTTGGTCAGCCTCTGGAAATGTGAGGTTGAATGCGTTGTCGCTGTCCTTGATGGCTGTTGCGGGCCCCCAAGGGTATAAGTCATTCTTACTGGTAGTTGCGACCGGCGTGACAACAGTGCGGGGGGAGTGCTGATACTTCAATGAACAGTCTATGTTCCTCCTAATTTCTGCTGTTGCTTCGAGTAACAGAGGAGAGGGGTATATTTCATGGCGGCCGAACATGATGTCGACGGTCACGGCATTGACATCCTCCGGGAGCTCTTGAGGCCGTGAACGTGGTGTGGGGGGCATCATCCTTGATCCCCTTATCAGTCATAGCGCTTTCTGGATGACACTGAATGGACGGTGAACTGACCTACCGAGGGAGGGGGCGTAATTAAAGTTGTGGGCGCAGGGATGTAGGAACAACAATGCTACTTGCACTCGGTAGGATTATAAACCCGTCAACCGAGCCAAAACACTCAGGCACTAATTATTTATTGTGGAGCTACAAATATCCTTATACTCTTGGAAAAGTAGAGCGGTTCAACTGTAAATACTCGATCTACATATAGATCAGCGGCATCAGTCTTCTTTATTCCCAGAGTCGGTCGTTTGAGCACTATCTTCCAATAGCTATCCTTTTTCGGCTTCTCTATTTTGATTTTTGGAGATTGACATATGGTACTGCCGATTCCTTTCATGATGTCATAGAGGTCATCTGGTCCAAAAATAAACTAGCGTCACAATGCAGGCTCACCCTTGGTAGAACTTACCACCGCTTGTTCGCAGTGGTCGAATACCAAATGAGAAAGTCATATTTGTGATGTCTTGAGTTCCAGATATGGGTGTCATGCACCAAGCACTGAGGTCATTTGTTTTATGGAGGTAGCTTTGCCGGATTGTTCCTCGAAGTCAATCACACTAACTTTGGACCGACCCGTATCACCATCACTGGCTCACGTGGAGCCGTTACTGGTTCGCCTACGGGACTTTATTATCTCTTCAGCAAGCCAACTAGACACAACAGCTTGGCGATGGGAAACATATTGGTCGGTCATTTTGGGTCGAACCAGCTCACTGGTAATAGTGTGCTTCCGAAATTTCCAATTCGTTACGTGAAGTTTATGAGCATTGGATAAACAAGCGGAATGGTAGGAATAAAGCTTCGTGAAACGTATTAGAACAACCCGCGTAAGTTTGCGTCATCAATCTCTTTTAGGGCATCTCGGGCCTCTCGTGCAGGTTTGGATATTATGGGTTTGTCGCTTCCGGCGCTCTCGATAGCCTTCTGAGCAACGGTTCGTAGCACTCCCAACTTCTGGAATAGATTCAACGAGCCATCAACTAGTTCGAAATCTTCATCTGGCCTCAGGACGGCGCGCATCACATGGGATGCCTGCACTGACGGCTGTGTGCCACTTGACAGGTAGGTCCTGGGAGGCGGAGTGAATTCAAATCAAGACCCTTAAGCTGCTCTTTACTTACACGACAATGTTGCGGAGCAGTTCTGGTTGATCCGACAATGCTACAACCAGGAGACCAACCGCCTGGCAGTAGTGTTCTATGACTGTGATCAGCGAACATCAAGTAATGATTAGCCGATACTTACCGTCATGAGATCCTTTAAAGCTATCATAGACCACTTCTATACAGGCCTCGCGAGCCTTCTCTCCCAGGTTCTGTGATGCGCTCTGAACCACGTTTGCCAATGCAAGCACGAGGCTACTTGAAATGGTATCGTCGTTTGCTTGTATACCAGCAATTAGTTCCGTCACTACGGGATCAACACGAGGCTGATGTTTCATAAGAACTCCGAGTGCATAAGCAGCACGGTTGCGGACAGTATTGGTGGCTACATCACTCGCACTTTTGACAAAGGTGCGCTGAAGTTGGGGAAAGAAAGGTTTGACGAATGTGGGTATACGCCTCAACATGGATGTGAGAGCGGAGAGAATGGCGATCTTGACACCTGGCGGATAGTTTGTCGCTTGCGTTGCCACTCTGATAAGAGGCCCGGTGAATGATACAACGTATGGCTTGATGGCGCTTTCTTCCGTTCTTTCCACCAGATCACCAATCGCATAAGCAGCTTGTTCTCGCTGTTCATTACTTCCAGTTGTAAGGCCAGCTATGATGATAGGAACTGTCGGAGCCACACCCTTTGGTAGGCTGAATCCTGCAACAGTGCTTCCGGGTGCTCCTGTAGATTCAATGCTTCTGCGCAAAGGAACAACCAGGGATTCTAACTCGTCTTTGGGTAGAGATTTCACAAACGCATCCAGAGACGCAACAGCCGCGGTATATACTGAGGCTACAGGGTCCTCCATCAGAGAAACCAACTGCCGCACCCAGTCAACACGGTACAGCGAAGAGTCGAGGTCTGAAACTTCACAGAAGGTAGCAAACAAGTTACAGGCGCTGACTCTTCTTCGCGGCTGGTCGCTCTTTGCCCTGGTATCCCCAATCATGTTTACTATTGAGACTTTGCACAGGGGTAGAAGTAACGTACCAGCCAATGAGTGTCATCATAAGGGTGTTCAATCCTTCTATATCATTGATAGAAACGAGGAGTGCTTTTATAGCTTCATCAAGTGCGGCCAATAACTCTTCATCTTTGTCTTCTTCGAGTACACGGACGACCGCATTTAGAATGACAGTGAGACGACGACTTAGAGCGTTTCCAGCGACAGTTACGAGTGAGGCCAAAGCACGAGCATTGAAGACCGTCATAGGGATAGCGGTGAGCGTGGGTATGAGCACTGGGAACACTGTAGCTGCGCGAACCTAAGGAGAATTAAGAAAAGAAACTGCAACAGCGGTTTGGAACTCACTGCCATGACTTCGCGAAGTGCTTGAAGCGCAGTACCCGAGCTTCTTCCGGGCTGACGGAGAGCTTCGAGTAGAGTCGGGATAGTCTGGTCAATAGCCCTGCCGCCGATATGTTCTTGCAACACATCAAATGCTTGCGCTGCTGCAGAACGAACATTGGCTTCATCATCTACCAATGCAACACGAACAATCGCGATGATACTGTCTTCATGGCCCTCCCTCTGACCGTCAGTCGTGCTCCTCCTGTAAATGGCAACAATTTAATCATCCATGCTATTAAAAGACAATAAGACATACATGATCTCACTGAGCGTACGGCAGACACCTTCCCTGGTCCGGGAATCGGTTGATGGTGCTTTTTCGTTGAGAAGCGACATCATTTCCCCTATGATTCTTTCTCCAAACTTGCGAGATATGTCTGCAATTGTTCTCCCAGCAGTCTGTACAAGATCAATTTGTCAGCACCAGGGATATTCAACCACAGAGAACCATACCTCCTGCTGTTCTGATTGATCTTCGCATATTAGGTATACTATTTGATTGATGAGCTCGGGGAGGATCTCGCGCACTGGGTGACATAAGCTTCAATAGGGAGTAAGTAAAGATTAACTCTGCTGACCTGTCTTCGGTGTGTTGTGCACGAGAGCCTTCCATATATGCACAGAAGACTGGCGGACCACCAGAACACCATCCTGACGAACAAGGTAGAGAGCAGCGAGAATCTGATCACGACGGTTAGAGCCCAGTACTTCACCTAGGGCACGACGTGAAGATTCGGCTACTGTCGCCTCTGCCTCTGCCTCTTCCTCTTCATCTCCGTCCGAGGTCTTTCCAGAGATTCCAGAAACTTTGAACAAGAGTTCCCCAACCAGAGTGACCGATGATTGCTAAGAATATGTTAGCATCAGTAACTAATCTGCGCCTGAAATATAAACACACCCTAATACGCCATCCCGGGTCAAACATATTCCGCTCAAGCTCAGGCAAGAGTAGATCAATTGCCTTCGTGGAGTAATTGGTAACTACCATTCGACCCGCACGCATAGCGGCCTCCCGTACAAATTCTTCTGTATCTGCAAGTCCGCTGAGAATCGGGGAGACAATTTTTGGAAGATGAGGTTGGAAGCGATTGCCAAACGTGGCTGGCAGATAAACGAGTAGTGACATGAAACCCTCGCGAACAGAGGATCTGGGTGAACGAGCATTGACGATAATATCAGGTAATAAACCTTCCATACGCTCCATACCAAGACCCGCAAGTACTTCACTGAGACCTTGGGCGGCTCCTTGTCGATCAACTCCGGATGTGTCGGCCTTGAGTGTCCGAAGGAGTCCAGGTACGAGATCAGGGAAATGTATCTCCCCAAGGCGTTCAACAAGTGTTCCAAGAGCCTTGGCTGCAGTCGCGCGCGCTTCAGGAACGGGATCAACAAGAACTTGATGGACAAGAGGTAGGAGGTTGTCGAGGTAAGGGACGAAATCCTTCGAAGCGGTAAGTGAAGCTAGGTTTCCGACAATTTGCGCGGCCTTTTTCTTAGTGTCTGCACCCCGTTCTTTGAGACCTCTTTCAATGATAGGAATCACCTAGAATGTTAACGTAAGTAGATATCAAAGGGTACAACGTAGTAAAACTCACCAAAGCCAAAGACGAATGGTCGATATAGTGCATGAAAGACATTTTCAACAAAGATCCGAGCGCGTTTGGCGTCTTACCAGGATCAACCAACGCCTTAAGGAGGACGGGAACCAGAGACTGTATCTCGGGGTTACTAATGACCTCGCCAAACTGTTTCAAGCTCTTGTTCGCAGCGGACTTGACCTGAGCATGCGAATCCATCAGAACACCTGTGAGGCGGGGAATGACAATAGGTAGCGAGAGGGTAAGTTGTCTAGGCGAACAATACGCCATCATACCCAGCACCTCGATACAGCCTTTCTTCGTTCGCCACTGCTTGTCGGTCAAACCGTCCAGCAAGGTAGGTAAAATAAGTTTTAGCCCATAACCAGATAGGCCACCCATGATAATCCTGGTGGCATCTTGCGTTGCTTCACGAACATCACCCGTTGAGTCACCAAAACCGGAGAGCAAGATTGGGAGAACCACTGGTATGTAAGGTTCAAAAAGACGTCCAAGAGCTATTGAGAGCGTCTCGAACGCAAACATGACACCCTGGCGAGATTCATATCGCTTCTTCTCCTCAGCCGCAACTTGAAGTTTGCGAATCACGTCGAATTCCTTCATGCCCGCGATCCCAGTGCCACGAATGACACCTGCTAACCCGTACGCAGCTCCACGGCGAACGGCATATTTTGGTCCATTGAAAAGTTGATCGAACAGATGATCGACGAGAGAGGGGAGCTTGGGACGCATAAGACGAACAAGAGGGGACAAACAATCAGAAGCGGCTATCTGTACTTGCTCTGCCGGAGTGGATAGAGCTTCGACCAGACGATCAACGATTGAGGGAATCTTAACATGGGAAGAATCCAAATGGCGCGCAACACGACCGAAGAGGATCACGACGGCTTCTTTGATCTGATCGTCTGCCTCCGTTGCAGGGGTTTTCTTGGCAAGATGCGCCTCGAACAGCGAGATGAGGGCAGCAAGGCGTTTAGGACCATGAAGATCAATGAGGTGTGTTCCGGCACCGAGCATTCCTTTACGGACATCAGCAGCTCTGTCACCAAGAGCCTGATCTTCGATGAGGAACTGGAAGAAAGGCTCCAGCAGATCGTCGACAAAGGAAGGTGCAAGATATTCGAAGGTGCTTGCAATAGCTTGTCTCGTTTGCCAGGGGTCCGGTCGGTCCACAGTATGCGCTAACACCATTCCCTATTTGCATGTGAGTGAAGGGCCCGAAGCAAGCGAGCGCAATGCGTACATATTGATCGTACTCGGGCAGTAGTAACTTCGCCTGGAGACAGAATTCCAATCAGCCCGAGAACGGAGACGCGTACTAAGTGCGAACCTTCTCGCGATAGTAGTCCTGCAAAACGGAAACAGCCTTCTGTACTGTCGACGGCCATTGTTCCACGCATTCTCCGATAGCTGCAGCAACACTGAAGCGGACATATTCATTATGATGATCTTCAATAGCATATAAGTAATCAAAACTAGTCACAGCTTGTTTGTGAAGAAACACACCGAGATACGGGATCAGCTCATCCAAATACGTCTCCGGCACATCCAGGCCATTATCTTCCCAGACATGTCGCGCAAGTCTAGCATTCTGCTCGTCATCATCATGGCAAACTATCCATAATTCGGGAGACCAATCTAGGTCTGTGAGATCAAACGGCTGATAATCATACCTTAGTTTAGGGTTAAGGTTTATCATAAAGACCGTCCTCCTCACCTCGATAGCTTGCAAGCACGAATTCCTGACATGCGATTCTTGCATCAACATGCCTTTCAGCAAAACGTCTATCTCATCGCGTACTGCAGCCGCTGATATTGCCTCTCCGAGATCAATTAAAGCGGAAGATGCGTTCTTGCTCAACTTGGATTGATGACGAATGATGTAAAGTAGTTGTTGCATAGTAAGTTTGCGAGGGAAGGCAACATCAGCGACTGTAGCATAATTGAGTGACATCTCTTTGTAGCATTTCAGAATTTGCTCACATTCACCACAGTGGAACTTAATCAAATCCAACGTCAGCGAAACCTGTTCCAGAGGTTCATCTTCCTCCTCGTCTACTGCGATTCCACCCTGTTGTACGATCTGTTCTAGGAGAGGGAAAACATAGGAGAAGGTTGAAGCATCGAACGGAGTCTGTTCCGCCAGGTACCTTAGACGGTATAATACACGGATGATCAAATCTGAGCATTTAGTCAGTATTATGTTGAAGAGCGCTGAAAAGTATGGATTACTGTGTAAAGACTCAGCCTGCAGTTCTTCCGGTACAGAATCGATCTTCAGACTCCTCAAGGTTGCAACTCCTAGCCATTTTCTGAACGTGTCCAACCTCTCAGAGCAACATCTTGCTAGTTCCTATATACACCCACCACCATTGTTAGTAACACGTCAACTCAGACACAGGCTACTTGCCAAATAAACATTGAACGCCTGTTGACCGACCAACGTCTTCCCATTCTTCAAAACACCATCGAGCATCAATTTCGTAATTGGAGCGATATAAGGAGGGAACTCCTCGACACTAGCGTTGACTACACTTTTCACCAAAGCGAGTCCCCGGTCCACCTGCGCTTTGATCCCTATCACCCTCTCCCTCACTTGTCTTTCCTTCTCTAATTGCGCGGTAACGAGCGCCTGTTGTTGCTTTGTCAATGCTGGTGCATTGCCTTTTTTACTTGCTAGTGTTTTTCGCACTTCTTCATCCCACTTGGCCATTTGCGCATCTTTCCCTTTCACAACTTTCGATGTGTCTCTGTTAGAAGCAAGAACTAAAGCAGAGATTATTTCAAGGCAGAAATGTATATCTTTACGAGTCTCACCATCGACGAATGCTGTACCCTCAGGTGTTTGCCATACTCCATAGTCGAAGTCCGTTAGTGAATTGAGAAGTGAAGGTTCCAAATCCAGCCTAATTTGATCCACGATACGAGGGAGTATCACACCGGGAGCGATGAACGTCAAGGTAGTTACTGCACCATAAGCCGCTTGTGCGAAACCGAGCTACACAAGAACCTTATTTAAGCATACAGCAAATATCAAAACGTTAACTCACCTTTCCCTCCACCGTTGTGGACTCCAAAACTAACTTCAGCAGTTTATCAACGTGCTTCTCGATCAACGCCTTTGGATCGATATTTGCCTTCTGACATATATCAATCCAGGTTTGCCTCATCGGCCCAGCTACCCAAAGTTCATCAGCTCAAAAGCGCAGGCGCAACCGAGTGGCTACTAACAAACAAATTCGTGGTGTCCAACAATTACCAATTGAGTAACCAATTCTTCCTTGAGTTCTGCATCAACGTTGTCGTCATATGCAACAGAACTCAGGAGAACCGAGGCTAGACGCGAGTGTTTGTTCCATGCTGGTGCTTCTTCTCCTGCCGTTGTTTTGGTTGTAGATGTTACGCGAGACAGGAACGCGACAACAGATTCACGCATGATTGTTGTCGTTAACGATGGATCCCATGCTGCAGCTTCAACAATCAACTTGTTCGCCGCTTGACGAGTCCCTTTACGTGCACTTTCGACAGCGAGATGCAGCAAAGCTGCGCCAAAGTTTCCCCTAGGCACACTTCGTTAGTACAGTTATCCATACAATATCATCGCAAAGCTCACCTCAAGACTTCATTCTTCTCAAGGTCCTTCTTAAAGAACCTCAATGATACTTCGAGAGCGCGTAACAACCATATTTCATCAACTTCTTCGGTCACTTTTTGATACACCTTCTCCCAGAGCAGGAATGAAGGCTTGACGATACTCGTGGCAATAGCCACGATGGCCGCGTTTTTGGAGATAACATCATCTAATAGACAATCAAAAACAGGACTGTCCTCCACAACCAGGAGGTAGCTCACCAAACTGATGGAGGCGATGCAGTGGACCAAGCAGTACCGCAACAGCAACATAACCCTCTAACGGTCCCGCAGGATTGTTCATCACATTTCCCGAAACATTCTTCAGCGACGTTTCGAAAGCGGACAAAAGAGCTTTCACAAACACTGTGGCCTTTCCACCCTCCAACGAGCTGTTAAGTTCTTCATAGAAGATATCCCCAGCAAGTGCCACAAAAGCCCGTTTCACCGGAGCCTTGACACTATTCATCTCTTTAACAATCAACTGTGTGACATTCTCAAGTTTCCCCGAATCAAACTTGAGAAGGAAAGTGATATGGGGACCAAGAGAGGTGGCGAGCCTTGCCGTAGCAACCTCGTTTTGCTCTTTGGCCAATAAAGGGATGGCTGTTTCAACAAGAGTATGTGAGATTTCCACTCCAGCTTGCAGGAATGCAAGCATTGAATACAACGCAATTCGATTATCTGGTCCTGCCGACTTTCCCGTTTTAGGTAGGGCGAGCAAATCATTAACTGCTACTACCCCATGTGTAGATGTTGATCCCCGGATTGTTTTGAAGAGTCCAATGGCTGATGTACGAACTGCAGCATTGCTGGACTTTGAGCTGCTAATGATTTGTGCGAGGATGCGGCGGAATGTGGATTCATCGAGAAGATGGCGATAGTATTGGAAAAATGATGTGAGAGTCGGAAGAGCAGACTCGGGAGAGCGCACAAGCGCTTTTTCGATAGTAGGAAGGTAATTGGAGTTAAAAGAATCCGGTGTGATATACGTGGCGATGAAATCTTCAAATGATATCTGTTGAGTAACAAGGATTAGAACAACAGTGCATGTTTTTGAGTTAACGCGTACCAAAATATGGGGAGGAATTGCTGCTCGTGACATGAGGATTGTAGACGTGTATATGGTGGAAATTTCGGTCTGGTGGCCACGCGTCAGTACACTTTCAGTAAGAGACATGCTCGGACCGACCTGAAGCTCGTTCGATAGGCGATCTTCTGGACTTGTGGACATATGTTTCTGCCTCACAAGGACTGCGACAGCAACACCAATCAGCGTGAAGAATCGGATAGGATTTTGAGAGGCATTCGCTTTCACGAGTGCGAGTAATGTCGATATCACTACCGGGATTGTGGAACCTGACTGTGTACACCTCAAGCTTTTCATGAACGAAACAAGGGTAAGAGCACTCACAGACCGTAAGGCACGTCTTGCGCGTACCAGAGCCCCCTTTTTGAGCGTATCTTTAGACTTGGACGATTCTAGCACCATATCTAACAGGAGAGCCATTGAGCCAACGAGTGCTTTAAATGCCGGACTGGTCGGAAAGTTTTCGTTCTGCTTGACGCAGATAGTATATATCCCATAAGCCCAGTTGAGAAGGACAAACAAATCGGCAGGCGCATATGAACTATTTTCTGTTCAGATCAATGCCAGGGCGACATTCATACACCAAAAACTCACTCAGCTGAATTCCTCTTTGCGTATCTACCAACCTCAGTGGACAGCCACCCGATAATTTGTTCCGCTACACCGAGTTTGTTCTCTTGCTGTTCGTCTCGAGAGATTAGTTCCATCCCAACTGCTTGGACAGCCGCTTGAGATTTATCGTCTCCATATCGCGGATATGTGAGCATCAGCAATTGGAAAACGTCCATGATCTGCGACAGGCTTAGATCTGCAGCATCCATGCGTCAACAAGTAAATAGAAGTCCTTCCGGAAAAAGAGCATATGGATGCGCACCTACAGATCTGACGACGCTAAGTATGTCTTCCTGCAGAAACGCGACTCTGCCCTTGACCTTTTCAACCAACAATTTCGTCCTCGCGTGTTCCACAGACCGATTCCAGTCCTGTAGCACACGTTCTCTTGCCCATACATTCTCTACCCCGTACACTCCCTCACTCTCGTCCATGTTTGCTGCAGTACGACTCTGCGCAACCCACGATGTGATATCAAAAGAGGTCAACGAAGCACCCGCAGAACCTGCTTTGGTCTCTTGTTTTTTAAGTTTAGCAAGGGTAGGTTTCTTGGACGATGACAGGTTTGATCCAGACGAGTGATTGTGCAGATATTCAGCTGGAGGACACCGTTGCCCGAGTTGAACTTGGCGAGTCACGACCGCGGCTCGGCGAGATTTCGATCGTGGGATGATTTATGAGCGTTTCCTGATATCAGTGTCAGTGTCAGACCGATGACTTCTGAACTCTGTCAAAATTGGCTGCAGGCGAGCTGAGAGGCCCTAAAATTGTATGAGACACCAAGAGAGGCTGTGGTATAATATATCAACTCTGATTCATTGTCAGGCAGGTCTGTTTTTAACCAGAACCGTGACACTTAAACTCAGCGGCGAGCAACTACCGGGGAGAGCAAATGATTTGAGTGGAAAACTATGAAACAGCGAACGATATGGTTACAAATCTGATCGAAAAGTTCGTAAAGAGTGCCTAAAAACTGGCTTTGCAGACAGCACCGAGCTCATGACGGTTCCGTAACGAACGAAAATAAGACACCAGGGAGATAAAAGACAGCTATTGCAGGGAAACGACCAAAGACAATACAAGAATAAAATAAAGGCATAAAATAAACAACGAGGTTTTGAGTAGAAAAATGCCGAAACTGGATTGAATTGCTTGAAAAGATGGAATCAACAATATCCGACAGGAAGTAGTGCAGATTTGGTTAGTCTTATCTTGGGGCGTTTCGATTCGAAGAAGTAGGGGAGCCGAGGGAGCGATGAGTGGCGTACGGAGTAATAGTAGACTCTTGGCCATAAGCTGGCGGTGGGTGTGGCAAAGGGCCTTCCGTGAAGGCCAGGTCAGCGTCCCGAGCATCGTATCCTAGCCTAATCATTCGGGAGACGGTCGATTCTTGTTCTTTGTACTCCCTTACGGCCGATTTTGAGGATCTGTGGTTGCTCATAGGGGGTGTAGAGGGTGATACAGGCGAAATATGAATATCTGAGATGCCTGAAGGAGTAAATGGTTCGCTTGGGTCAGTAAAATCCCAAGCACCATCCGGCCTGCGAATAGCTAGCCGCATGCTTGCTCCTGGAGGATGACCTACAGTAGAGATGTTCTCAGTACGAGTTGTTCTGCATACAGTAAGGGGACTACGCACGGAAATAATGGTCTTCTAGGGATGTTCCAAATGGTACAATTTTTGTCGCAGGATGCTGCTTATCCAGCAAGGCTGTCCCATGAAATGAGCCAGAGGCTTTTTCTGTATCACCTGGCTGCTGCCGCCGCCTACGCTTCCGTGTTGTGATGAACACAATCCCCACTAGCAAAAGCAGTCCAACAACCCCCAGGACCGCACCGAGGATTGGACCCTGCCGGTCAGGCGATGAATCCGGCATTGAAGGTAAAAACCCAGTCTCTTGAAAATACTAAGGCAGATTGAGAAGAATGGTGGTCGTGAAAGGGAACTGTTGACAGAGTTGAGGAATTCTACCTCGGTCAGTGTCTGAGAATAAACGGTCAAAAAGCAGGCACACGTACCGAAAAAGTAAACAGGAACAACTACCCTTGTATTAACGAACAAAGGAAACGCAAGAACGAACAAAAATGTTGACTCCGTAGCGAAGGAAAAGAGCGACACGGGACCTAAGGCGGTGAGGATGGCTTGAAAGAAGGAGAAAGAGAGGGAGTAACAGCTAACAGCACTGATGGACGGCGGACTCCCGAGCAGGGGTATGACTGCACGCCTGCAGGGTCAGCGATTCTATGCCTGAATGGGAACAGTTCCCATTATAGCCCGGATTGATGACAACTGTCATTGAAGCATGCGCGGCCGCTGGGCTACTTCTGGCTAGGCACCTCTCAAAGATATCTCTTCTAGAGTCCCAATCAGAAATTAGAACTATGGCCATTTGCCACTAATTTCAAAACATGACGAGACACCCCCGAATGAAATGAAATGACCGAGCCGCGATCGACATGTTTGATCCGATCTACAACCGTGTCCATATTTGGCATAAGCATATTCCGCCGAATCTCGGTCGCCCACGAAATTCCTTCTGATTGGCCACTCCTGTGTGATCGTTTGAGATGTTTGATCGCAGCGCCTGCTAAGTGCGAACTACGACGAACTGCCGTGAACCGTCAGCAGATGCTCGCAGGACGCAAAGTACTCCTCGGCCAAGTGCGTCCAGTGGCCTGTCGTCTCGACCTTTTGTCGAAGATGCACCTCTCCTCCTCCGCACTCAGGCACCCAAATCCCATCCCGGCCACATTTCTCCGAGGTGGCACATCAAAAGGAATATTTCTCAAACGCGGCCACCTTCCTCTTTCAACCGCGGATTGGAAGCCCATCTTTCTCGGAGTCATGGGCTCTCCGGACGCCGAATACGGTCGTCAACTAGATGGAATGGGCGGAGGTGTCTCCAGTCTATCCAAGATCTGCGTCATTGAACCACCGACATCCGAACAATCGAAACGCCAGATCGATATACAATATACATTTGTTCAAGTCGGCATCAAAGACGATAGCATCGACTACTCAGGCAATTGTGGGAATCTCACCAGCATGATCGGTGCATACGCTCTCGATGAACGCATGTGTCCTGTGACCCGGAACGAGAGTGGCAGGGCGACGGTCAGATGCTTCAATACGAACACTCAAAAAATCATTGATACAACATTTCCGGTTTCTGACTCTGGTATTCCCATTCTCGATGTACCAGAAGCTAGCATCGCTGGAGTATCAGGAGAAGCCTCCCAAATCATTTGCGAATACATCGATCCCGCAGGGGCCCGTACAGGAAAACTCTTTCCCACAGATAATCTAACCGACCAGCTTAATTTTGATCTTCCTGATGGAAACCCTGCAAGCATTACTGCTAGCTTAGTCGACGCGACAAACCCTAGCGTCTTCATTCTGTCCGATGATCTCCGAAAACTCGGCCTAGACGTGGACAACTACATCGTTGGCAAGGAGCCTTCCTCGCTCCACGTCACGAAGACTCTAGAAGCCATTCGCCAGCAAGGCGCACAGGCCATGAAACTTGATCCTGCCGCACAAGCTCAACCAAAAATTGCACTACTCAGCTTACCCCACGCGGACTCCGATATTCTAAGCAGAGTTGATATCGTTGTACACGCGCTGTCGATGGGAGTCATGCACAAAGCCGTACCAATGACATTGGGCCTCTGTCTTGGTGTGGCATCCAAGGTGCAGGGAACGTTAGCGTCAACGATTGTCCAAAAGGCACGACAGCTGTCAGGTTCACAGGACGACCTGGTGCGAATAAAACATCCTGGAGGAGTTGTCGAGGTCGGAGCGGAAATATCCGAGAATGGGAAAGTCGAAAGTGCTAAAGTGGTGAGGACTGGTAGGAGGTTGATGAAGGGGATTGTGTGGTGGTGAGATATTTCTGAAGATCCGTCCGTTACTTGCCGCCGCTGTCGTCAATTTTCCCCTTTACTACCCACCCAATGTCGTAGTTCGGACATAAAATCTCGTGGGGCCTGAATGGCATTTGAATGTGCCGGTAGCTCTCGACAATCACATCACATTCACATGCCCTCAAATATAAAAACACCCCTTTCGAACCTCTCTCAGGCAACTGATTCTTCGATTTCTCGGCTGCGAAAGACACGAAGTACTTCGTCGGGTATTAATATCAACTTAGCACACGGTCATCGTCCATTGGAAGTTCGGTCGTTACTATTTTTTTTCAATTGGCATGAATTTCCTTAGAATCCTTATCTAAAACGCGAGTTGCTTCCCAACAAAACATGTTAGCGTGAACTGGTCCAAAGCTGACAAGGTGTCAAAGCTGCCAGGAGGCCATGATGGCATCTTTCTTCATCATGCGAAATTTCTTTCACTGATCCTTACCACCATTTGACTCAACTTGACGATCGGCATAAGTACTTCCTCAGGCTTGCGGCATCCCATCGTCTAACCCCGCCTTCTTTCTCGGCTTGGGTTCGAATTCTGCATAAGTCCGATATAAGATAAGAATCACAAAATGTACTCTTCTAATCCAATCGCTGATTAGCACTGACGTCGTTCTTCTGTGCTCCATATGCAGCAAAAGGAGGCCATCATTTGAACCAAAGGCTAAGGAGAAAACTCGGCGCAGTCAAGACAGTGTCACGATGTGCAGTTTCATACGATGCGATTTGCAGAACATTCTCTTAGCCCAAATTCCAGTTCTTAGGCGTCCCAAGATCGTCAAATTCTCCGCTGCGACGCTACATCAAGGAGTATTCTCGGATATTCTGTTGATTTTTGTGCTTGAATCGAACCTCATTGCATCTCCGCCTGAAAATAATTTCGGACTCGAGTGCAGCTTGGGTGCTATATTACCATATCAACCTAATAATCTGCCTTCGGTATGTAAGTCTATAACGAAGTCATCAAGAACTGAACATTCGTGTGCAGATCTCATCTGGGATCAATGATTCTCCATTCTGGGTTCCGGCAAAACATCGGGGACGGAAAGGTGCATTGGAGGTCCTCCAAATTAGTGAACGATGGTAGCAATGCTTCTCTCGTGCCTTCGGATATGTTATATAAGGAAGGTCCTGGTTCAACTGTGCAAACGGCTCTTTACTCTTTCTTGTCTGTCCCGACAATCAGCCTTCCTAGGCAGATCCTATCCCCTATTCCTCTTGAATCTGATCCGCGATTGATAAGCTTCCTTGTTGACCCCCTTTAAAACAACACGCCCACCCATTTACAGCAATCAAACAATGACACAGCATCCGATTTTGGTGTCGTCGTTCGCGGAGGAGGTTTACACACTTCTGTTCGACGATGGCAAAGGTACTTTGGACTTAGTTTCTAGCATTAAAGTTGGCCATCACCCTTCTTGGATAACTTTCCATCCTGAAGATCGCTCGGTCGTGTTTTCCGGACTCGAGCAATCTGACGGAGAGGTTGTCGAATTGAAGTTTGATCAACAAGGAGAGGGGAAGATTATTTGCAGGGTTAAGAGCGGTGGGAAGGATCCATGTTCACTGTTAGCAACCAAGGACCAATTGCTGGTCGCGCATGTGAGTCCAAGGCATAATACCTCTGCTAATAGAAACTATGTACTGAATGATGTCTCACACCTCAGTATTCTTCTGGCACTATGGGAATTATTTCCCTCGCCAATTCAACTCCGTACCTCACAACTTCCACTCAGACAATTCAGTTTTCTGGTACCGGTCCGAACAAGGCTCGCCAAGAAGCCTCACACCCACACCAGGTTGTCATAGTTGACGACCTTGCGGAGCTCCTTGTTCCTGATCTTGGGGCTGACCGTGTACTTCGGTTCAAGAAAGGTAGCGATGGTAATTGGAGTCTGTTTGGCCACATTCAGTACGAATTAGGTGGAGGTCCTCGTCACGTTGCTTACTGCAGTGGGTTGCATCGCTTTTTAGTTTACTAAAAGACTGCTCACCAATTGGACAACAGATAGGGACTTGTTTACACTTCTTGAACTCTCGAGTAAAGTCGCTCGCCACAGCTTCTCTTCTAGTCTTGAATCTCCTAAATTTATAACGTCGACACCTACTATGTCTTGCCCCCTCCCTCAACCCAACGATATGCTGGCTGCAGAGATTCTTGTTCCTCAACCAAATTCCGCTTTTCCGACGCCCTATGTTTACGTCTCAAATCGGAACGATCCTTCTCCAGCGGGCGACATCATATCTATATTCGACTTTACCTCCGACCCTAACGGGCTGCACCTGATAGCTGAAGTCAGGTCGGGATTGAAGCATGTGAGAGCAATATCAGTCGGTGGACCAGATAACAAGTATTTATTGGCTGGTGGTGCGAACGGTGGTGGTGTTAAAGTGTTTGAGAGGATTGATGGTGGGAAGGGATTGAAGGAGGTTGCTAAGAATGAAAGCATTGTTGCTCCAACCGGCTTCCTGTGGAGGTAACCGAAATTGACGTATTGTCGTATATTTGATCAAGTACATGTGTTCAATGAAATCGGACTGTAAAGTATAAATATCGTATGATTGGATGTACTGATCGGTGATTACAATTTTTGAGGCAATGTGGACGGTCGCATGCGCTAATATCAAGCAGACCTCCGACTGCCCGACTGTCCGAATGGTCTTCTAAGATGCTGATGTCGTGAATGGTCGGCCGATTGCTATAAGTAACGGTGTATACTAGATTACCCTGGTGACCGGCTGTAGTCCTAGATATGCCTCACGACAATAGTATCATTTGTATTCAGAGGAAACGTCCTCGGCTCTCGCGCTCTATGTCGACCCATAGCAAGAATGATTAATAGTCATCAAAGTCGGCGGTCTATACTCCGACAATGGGACTCAGCATATTTCACTAGGACCGAAAATTGAAGAGTCTAGAGCGAGGTAATAATTACGAGTATGCCGAGTGGCGTATTTTTGGCTTAACGCTTTCAAGATCCGATTGGTCCGAAAGCCTTACGATAAAATGAGTCGGCCGACACATTCCGAGCATAGCATTTATTACTCCAAATTAAAAGCCCCTTAGGCTCGCTGCGCTACCCCAGCCTTCCCCACATCTCTCCTCTCGACATTCATAATGAGTCTGCTACCCGTGTGCAAGCGCCAGCTGTTGCGCTCGTCATCAAAATCGTACGTCTTCGGAATTCCGTAACCACGCCGATCAAAACCTAACAAATATAATTCTACAGGTTTGCGACTATCGCAAACCACGACCCTCAGGACCTGCCACTGGCGGGCGTTCGGGTGCTAGAACTAGGACAGCTGATTGCTGGTCCATTTGCTGGCCAGTTACTCGGGTGAGTTCTTTTCTCGAGTCCAGGTGCCACTCCTCTAACATTTCCTGAAGACAATTTGGCGCCGAAGTCATCAAAGTCGAACCACCGAAGACTGGTGACCCTCTGCGTGTTTGGCGTGAGCTTGACGTCGACGGTACGAGCCCTTGGTTCCGAAGCATAGCCCGGAATAAGAAGAGTGTTGCCATCGACCTGCGGAAACCTGAAGGACGAGAGTAAGCTAGTCTGGTGCCTTGTCTTCAAACTGTCATACTTATGCCTCCCCTTGTCGTGCCCGTTCTACTTGATACCCCAGTCTCGTTCGTCAGCTAGCCATCAAAAGCGATGTAATTATAGAAAACTTCAAACCAGGAAGTACGGATGCTTCTTTTCTTGACATCATACGTGATGGCTCACACCGTCTGCTTGCTCACAGCTCTCGAACGTTGGTCGCTAGGACCTGATGCCCTCCATCAACATAACCCTTCACTTATCTTCACCCGTGTGAGCGGTTATGGCCAAACTGGGCCATGGGCCCCTCGTCCAGGATACGCATCTGTTTGCGAAGCCGAATCCGGATTCAGATATATCAATGGTTTCCCCGATGACCGATCAGGTGGCTTGTCAGGTCCGCCGGTGCGCCCGAATATTAGCTTGGGTGATTCAATTGCGGGATTACATGCAGCTTTTGGAACGGTCAGTCCGTTGACGTCGCATCGATGCAGGAATGTGATCTCATTTATTTTCAGGTGCTAGCACTGCTGCAACGACAAAACAAGCTCAAATCAAACCCTGGGGCGTTCGGTAGCACAGTAGATGTCAGCATCGTAGAAAGGTAAGCATCCGGACTATTCCACTGCTGAATATTGATCTCATGAATTATATTTAGTATGCTGAATCTCATGGAAGGCATTATTCCGGAATATGATCGCAAGGGCAAGGTACGATTTTGTTCATGTGGAAAGCCAAGCATCAACTGAATATAACTATTACTAGACACGAGGACCTTCTGGTTCTTCAGTGACGGGAATTGTGCCGACAAATGCCTACCCATGTCTTCCCGATCCCAGTGCTCCCGATGTTCCCTGCTACGTTGTTATTGGAGCCAATGGCGACACGATATACAAACGTCTTATGGACACAATCGGCAGGTCGGATCTCACAGGGCCAGATTATCTACAAAATCACCATCGGGTGAAGAAGCAAGTGGAAATAGAAGAAGCGATTTCTGCTTGGACAAGACAGCAGTCCGCAGAAGGAGTAATTGACATGATGAACAAGGCTGGTGTGCCTGTGGGACGAGTAGTCACAGTCAAAGAAGTTGTCGAGAACGAGCAAAACGTCGCTCGAGGAGCCATTCAAGATGTACCTGTGGAATCATCGAAAGGAGGATCATGGAATATGAAGATGCAAAGCACATTCCCACTACTTGACGGTGTCGAATCGAAGCCAAAATGGGCAGGCCCTGATCTAGGATTCCATACAGATGAGGTGCTGAGAAACAGTCTTGGACTCAGTGATGGCGCTGTGTCGAAGCTTAGAGCAGACGGGATAATTGGATAAAGACGTACTTCGTTTGGTATTGTATCAGACATTCGTCTAATATTTATCAGTACTTTAGTGATGTTCATAGTTGTATATACCACTTGGAGCGATGATTCCTCTTGTACTTCGTTGTCAAAACAGTGATTCTGGACCTGTATAGACCATTTCACGATCTAAATATTATTCTTGTTGTTATGTCATCGTCGGGTACTATGCCGGGTGAGCGGCGGCACTTCCATTCTCGTCCGGCAGCTGGTCTTCTCTGTCAAATCCGCTTGAACATGAGGGTTTTGGGTTGAATGGAAGAATGATACAGGGAATGGTCGTGAAACGATAGGTTGAAACAACCGCCGAGGGTCTGGGTAAAAGGACCTCGCTGTCCGCCCTGAGCAACGTTAAATTGAGGCACAGATAACCACACCACAGGCCGGACGACCATGTTTTGAATGGTAAACGGTATAATTCGTGAGTCATACTGACCGAGTCCACCTATACTGGCTCCTGGGCTTCAGCTGAACCTGACTGTGGTCCATCGAGCCATCGTCCGTTACGATCGGTTGCCGGTCGGGTACCAGTCGCTTGCCGGTTGAATAACTTTGGTGACGGTCGAGTGACTGTTTCAACACTACACTGATCAACCTCTAATTAAGGGACATTATGCCGTGACTGTGATCAGGTTCGTATGAAGGATGTGTTCCATTGCCAACAGCCTTGCGTTAGTCAGTTTCTTGGTAAGTCCTCATGTTGGGACTTCGAGTACGATGCCCTACGGCCGGGCCGTACACGAAAGCCGGAAGAATGACGCGTTCGGTGCCTGCGGCATTCGGATCAAATCTTGAACGCGTCGCCTTCATTCCGAGCGGATCTGTTTTTTGATCGAGCCTTTAAATGGGTTCAGAATATTTTACATGTCTGCTAACACTCACCATGTCTTCACTGTCTCTTATTCGCAACGCTAACTCGAGCTTTCGACCTCATTTTACACCCGTAGCTGTATTTGTGGGGGGAACACATGGAATTGGGCGTGGAATGGCCGAAGCTTTTGGACGCCACACTAAAGGGAAATCAAATATCGTCATCATTGGGCGGAACAAAGAGGCCGCAGATAACCTTTTCTCTGCCCTTCCTTCACCAACAGACAATACCTACCAACGCGACTTTATCCACTGCGATGCCACACGAATGAAGAATGTGGAAAGTGCAACAAAAGAAATTCTTGCACGATATTCTAAGGTCAATTTCCTTGTATTGTCAACTGGTATTGCTACGATGAGGGGCCGAGATGAGACCGAGGAGGGTTTGGATACGAAACTTGCGTTGCACTACTACGCCCGGTGGAAGTTCATCGAGGGACTACTTCCAGCGTTGAATAAAGCAGGCATTGAAGGAGAGGATGCCAAAGTATTCTCTGTCTTGGCCGCTGGAAAGGGTGGGGAGATCGACCTCAACGATCTTGGCCTCAAGAAAACATTCTCGGTCATCAGGGCAGCTTCACAAACTCCTACATATAATGATTTGATGATGGAGGTGCGTCACTATTCTACCTGTGAGTTTTAGTCGTACGGCCTCGTTGACAGAGATTCGTATAGGCATTCTATGATTCAAACCCTGCTGTTACATTTATCCATGGGAATCCAGGATTTGTTCGCACCTCACTGTTCACCAAAAAATCCAACTCTACACTTCTGAACCTCGTCCAACCTCTAATGACCACTTTATTCCGCCCCATTTCCACCTCACCCGAAGAGACCGGGGAATATATGTGGCATTCAATCTTTAACAGTACGAAGGGTGTCTTTAGGACAGGATGGAGGGGTGAAAATTTAGGGAAACAGAAATATTTTGGAAGTGAAGAGGCGAAGAAGAAGCTCTGGGAGCATACTGTCGAAGCAACAACAGTTCGTCCTTGATATGCTGCACCCGCCGACTAAGTCACGCAGACACAGACGACCTCCTTGTTTCCATCATGACAAGAGATGCAAGCTCGGCACAGAACCCTTAGAGCACTCATTCAAAGTTTCTACGGGTAGCACCAGCCGTCGTAGGAAGCATAGATAATAGACCAAGGATCATCCTCTTCCTAATCTCTAGTGCCTTACCTAGTGTACTTACTAATATAATTATTTATATTTCGCTATTTAAGAGCCTCTGTCGTGTCTCGGCAACCAAAAAAATGATTTAAATATTCGATTTAGCATTATGTAGCAATCGGGAACCCTTCATCTGCCAAGGTTAAAATCCAGCGTGCGGAGTTCCGTATCAAGACCGTGAGCTATAAATATATATCATTCACTGATGAGTGAAAAAATAGCCCACACGAGTAAGCGAATCTGCTAAATTCTCCACAGAAGAACCAGTATTTTTTTTTTTTTTTTTTTTTTAAAAAAAAAAGGCATTACGCTCGAAAAAGGCGAGAGAGACACGCTTTACTCATTAGGGAGTATTCAATGTTTCCAAATCTACATCCGATGAAGCAGGACGCTAGCATTAAGCCAGGTATTCCACTGGCATTCGTGAGAAATTACATAGTCACTTGGTTCATGGGTGGGCTGGGGTGGGAACACTTTCAAAAATACGCCCTCGTGCACCGGTCCTCTGACACGTAAGCCACATGGGAACCGTCTGTGGTTATTGAGCATTGTGACATATACCCACGATTATCAGGCTAATAGTAGTGGTCATTAGCAGCCATCAGCTAGACAAGAGTCGACGAATTCTTAGGTATCTTGAACCCTTTCATATATCAAACAAAGCATAATACTCAACGTAGTATGTATAAACAGGTACAGCGCCAAGAGCATATCGCTTTACCGACACCATGGAAAAGAATGGCTTCAAAGAAGATACGGATGCCAAACATGTCGTTGCACAAGTCGAGAGCCCAGCAGTAGAAGAAATTGATCCAATTGCAGAACGAAAGCTTGTGCGCAAACTAGACTTCATCTTGCTGCCTTTATTCTGTTTGATCTGTAAGTTCATGGTTCTCATTAGAAATCATTGTCTGAAGCACATTATCTCCATAGACTGCGTGAATTTTATCGACAGGCATGTCCTATTTGAGTGCATATTACCTTTGTGCGCTGACTTCCGTCCTGTAGGACAGCTGTTGGTATGTGAAAGCAGAGTTTTCACCCTCGTTGTTGCCATTTAAGTACGATATATGTATAGGCAATGCTAAGATTGCAGGTGTGCCACTGATTATACTACTCAATGATCCAACAACTGATATTCGAGAATTCAGGTCTAGAAGCGGATCTCGGCATGAAAGGACTTGACTTCAATATTGCCCTGACTGTCTTCTACATTGTTGTATGTCATTTTCTCGGCTCAGACTACAGCGGCTACACTCGGCCGTTACGACAACGCTATTCCTGACAAACTTGGCTAGTTCACTGTCATTGAAATACCATCGAACCTTGTTCTCAAAAGAGTTGGTTCCATCTGGGTTGCATACCTGGTCATTGCCTTCGGGGCGGTAGCATTAGGAGCCGCCTTTATGAAAACTTACGCTCACATGCTAATTACAAGGGTGTTTCTCGGAATTGCAGAGGGCGGGACACTGGTGATTATCTCCTTTGATATATTCACGACCTTGGCTAGTGGATGCTTACTGGTGGCTGTTGACAGGCCGGGCTTGTTTATACCTTGGCTCGGGTGAGGAAGTGATATTACATGTCTTTTGATCGACCTCTGTTAATCGCTTCTTCGATATTATCCAGTTTTATCGGCGCAAAGAACTAGTCCTTCGCATGGGCTATTTTTTTGGAGTCGCCGCAAGTCTTTCGGGGGCATGTAAGTATTAGCTATTACTTGCCACGCGTCCTCGTGTGATTAACCAGACGGATAGTTGGAGGTCTCCTTGCCTCAGGCCTTTTGAGTGTTGGGGATTTTGGTCCAGTCAAACGTTGGAGAAAGGTGAGATCATCCAAAAAGGACAAAGGATCAAATAATGAATATACCTGTGTTAGATATTTTTTGTAGAGGGTAAGACAATGCCTCTATCTTCCTGTATGTTCTTAATGGTTTGTCCCATAGGCGTCATCACCATAGGAATCGGCATTTGTCTGCTGGTTATTATGCCGGAAGACCCACGTACAACAAGAATGTTGAACGAGTCTGAACGAGCTTTGGCAATCGCCAGAATCAATGCTGATGCAGCAGTAAAGGTTGATGGAATTAAAGAAAGGTCAACCTGGAGACTGGTTCTGCGTTCTTTCAATATTTGGGTATGAAATTTGCTTTTGTGTGTTTAACTCTGTTCTGACAACTGTATATAGACCTGTGTATGCTCACTAGGGTATCTTTTCGTTAATATTTCCTTCCAGGGGTTGAGCTTATTTCTACCTACCGTGATAAACTCACGTGAGTACGGTTGCATCAATACGATGTACGAATTACTAAACCTTTCGTTCGCAGTGGGACATTTTAGTAAGTAGCCTTCGGGTCATATAACTCACTAAGCATCCTACAACGTATTGTCATCAGCGGTCGTTGAGTCTCAACTTAGGACCGTACCGTGTTTTCTCGTCGGTGCAGTTTGGGTGGTGTTACTCTGCTATATCAGCTTGTACCTGGACAACAGAGGGTTTATGATCATCGCTTCTATGGTCTCCCAAACGATCGGATACTCTATGGCTCTTGGCACCAAAAATCCTCATGCACGTTATGCTGCTTGCTTTTTCTCTATTATGGGGGGAACATCTTCGGGACCTTTAGTAATACCACTTTCCTTTCTTCCTCGTTGTTTTGACGCTTAATCATCATGGGGACCTAGCTTTTCACTTGGGGTGTGGATAACGCCGCTCCTGATACAATGCGGGCGATTGCTGCAGCGGCTATTCCTGGGATCGGTGCCATAGGTTCGATTATCGCGTGAGTCGAAGCCAGGTATCTGAATATGCCCTGATCGTGATGAGATTCTATTCAGTGTTTGGACGTATCTTCCTGGAGACGCGCCCAACTTTCGTATTGGAAACTCCATCAATCTTGCAGCCGGAATTGCCGTTATTGTATTCATTTCGATCGGTATGCTGTATTTGCGACATGAAAATAGAAAGCGGGATAAAGGTGGGAGGGACTATCGGTTAGAAGGAAAGACTCAGGAACAAATTAGAGACTTGGGATATAGGCACCCTGACTTTCGGTATCAATTATGAGGTTTTTATCTTTCCAAGGGTCTGTTCGATGCACAAATTACAACTGTCAAGTGACCATCTGTAATATTGTAACCCATGTACACAAACAATCAATTACAAACTTTTCCGGCTCGTCCCCGAGCAGCGAATTACTACGTCCCTGGAGGGATTTGAAGGGCTCGGTGGGCGTGTGCTTACTCCTGCCAGCATCTATAGATTTCTCCTGTCAGCTCCATTTTGCCATCAGTCACAAAGTGACTAATTAATATCGGTGACGTAGTGGCGGCGTCAGGGTTGTGTTACTTTGCCTCCCGAGGTCGGGGCGTATAAGCAATGCTGACATGCCTGTGGGCAAATCAAGGTAGTAAAGGCGAAAGACCTGTCCACGACCGGAGGTGCATAGCCTATTCTATTTTGAGCATCTGCTTTGAAAAGGGGCTGATGCAGTTGAGCGACGCTTGACAAAGATCATTCTACGACTGATTCAATGCGAGGGGATTTTCGGCGGCCGTGAATCGGCCACTCCCGATGGGCCCGAAGGAGAATGGGTGGTAGTGGCCTTGCATGGATAAAGCTACTAATTCCTTCGCCTGGATATTTGACGGCCCATCATCTCTTAACGTCACTAATCTTCTGTTGTCAGTAGTGGAAATGAATTCGCGAACCTGCAAACCTACTGAAACATCGAGCGCGATGAGGACCTGATGTGGATACGGTTTCATGATTCCCAAGAATATTACGTCAAGCTAAAGTTGGCATTAGTACAAAGTTAGTACATACTGGAGTAGTTGGCGGATCACGCATAACATGCATAGAATGATACAGGTATATAATCATTAGACAGGAACAACGGCAGGGTTCCCGTCTTTTCTCCCCTCATTAACATCATGGAAAAGAATGTCAGCTCAAGTGACTCCGAGGTGGATATCGAGGTCAAGCATGTCGACACTCACGTTGGAAGTCCAATACCTGAAGAAATTGACCCGGTTGCCGAGAGAAAACTCGTACGCAAACTGGACCTTATCCTGCTACCGATGTTTGGTTTGATCTGTGAGTTCATGCATGATCTTTGCCAGTGGGATACATTTATCTAAATGTGTTATCTATACAGACTGCGTGAATCTCATTGACAGGCGTGTACTGTTTGAGAAAGATATCTTCCTACGCTGACATCCCTCCTACAGGACTGCGGTTGGTACGTGGGAGCAGAAGTTTTACTGCTGTTGTTATCATCTCACGAGTCATCCTGACACTGGATGTGTATAGGAAATGCTAAGATTGCAGGTGTGTCACTCTGTTTATTCGGTGATTCGACGTTTTACATGGCATCCAGGACTAGAAGCAGACCTCGGCATGAAAGGACTCGACTTCAATATCGCCCTGACAGTCTTCTACATCTTTGTATGTAATCCTCTCATATTGAATCACGTTTCCAAATTGCGACGTTGTTCCTGATATTACTGATAGTTCACTGTCATCGAAGTACCATCAAACCTTGTTCTCAGACAGGTCGGTAGCATCTGGGTCGCGTACTTGGTCATCGCATTTGGGATCGCAGCGTTGGGATCTGCTTTCATAAAGACTTACACCCAAATGTTAGTAACCCGAGCAATATTGGGAATCGCAGAGGGAGGAACATTGGTAGGTACTGTCATTTCTCTCGGCGACGGACGCTTAGAAGATAGGCTGGACTTGTATACACCTTGGCACGGGTGAGGCAGGCAGCTTCGAAGCTATTCACTGACGTAACACATTTGGCAGTTTTATCGCCGCAAAGAGCTTATTATTCGCATGGGACTCTTCCTCGGACTCTCTCCAAACCTTGCGGGATCTTGTGAGAATTTTCTCGTTACATTGTTGCCATGCATACCAATCAGGTACCTAGTCGGGGGACTTCTTGCCTCGGGTCTGTTGAGTATCAGAGATTTTGCTTCAATCCACCGATGGAGAAAGGTGGGTCTCCCTCCCTACCCAAAAAAAAGATAAATAATCAAATAACGGATGTCCCTCTAGATATTTTTTGTTGAGGGTAAAAAGGCCTCTTGCTTTCTGTGCAATACTTAAATGGTGTTTCATAGGTATTATCACCATTGCTATTGGTCTCGCTTTACTGTTTATTATGCCGGAAGACCCACGTACAACAAGGATATTGAGCGAGTCTGAACGAGCTATTGCAATCGCGAGAATAAACGCAGATGCGGCGGTCAAAGTGGATGGAGTGAAAGAAAAATTGACTTGGAAATGGATTCTCCGATCTTTTAATATCTGGGTACGGCGTCTATTTTAGTGTCTTCGTTGTTTTTGATGATTATTTATAGACCTGGGTGAGCTCGATGGGTTTCATTCTCATAAACATTTCGTTCCAAGGGCTGAGTCTATTTCTACCAACTGTGGTAGACTCCCGTAAGTACTTTCAGAATTACGGCTGCCCCACTTCACTCAATTCGCTTTGATTAGTTGGCCACTTCTGTACGTAGCTTTCAGCCTTTACTGGTCACTAGGTATCGTGTAACGTATCACCACCAGCGGTCGTTCATTCCCAACTCAGAACAGTACCCTGCTACTTCGTTGCTGCTGTGTGGTCACTTTTCATGTGCTACATAAGCTGGTACCTGAATAGTCGAGGTATACCAATCATGATCTGTATGATTCTTCAAGTACTAGGATACGGCATGGCCATCGGCACGACAAATCCTCACGCACGTTATGCTGCTTGTTTTTTTACCCTCATGGGTGCACAACCTTGTGGCTTCTTGGTGATACCCGCTTTCTTTCTTATTCTTTTTTTATCACTGAAGGTCATTGGCACATAGTTTCTCACTTGGGGTGCTGATAATGCAGCTCCGGATACAATGCGTGCTGTCGTCACTGCCGCTGTACCAGGTATAGGCTCCTTGGGTGCAATAATCGCGTAAGTGTTTGAGCCAAGTCCTTACAATTCATTATGACGCAGTTGACATTTTACTCATGATCAGGGTCTGGACATATCTCCCAAATGACGCACCCGACTTCCATAAAGGAAATTCTATCAATCTTGCTGCTGCGATAGCAGTCATGGCATTGTGTGGATGCGGCATGTTATATTTGCAGTACGAGAATAAGAAGCGAGATCGAGGCGGAAGGGACTACCGGGTAGCAGGGAAGACCAAGGAAGGGATTAGAGATTTGGGGTACAGGCACCCTGACTTCCGATACCAATTATGATGATTTTGTTATGGGAATTGTACAGAAAAATTCTGGTGTTTAATACTCATTAATAATTGTGAATTATCTGCCTTTTCAAGAAGTTAACGAAGTGGAGTATTTTCGAATTCGATCTTGCTGCGCCGGATAAGTAGAACAAGTGTTTCCACCTTGTTTTTGGAGCCTTACTCAATAATCTAGGTGCGGGACTGCCTTGCAGCCGTTTCCTGAACTTTAGTAGCTACAATGAAAAACGTGTATGCAGAAAGGCATCTGAGAGTCGTTCACTATAGGAGACAGAGTCTCCTTACAGCATCCAAAAGAAGTCAATCACAGTGATAGGCTCGAGCCCCTTCCTTCGGAGCTTGCATCCAAGCTCGAAGCATATCTACTTATGAACACAGGTATTGTATCCGTGCGACACGTAGCTCCCTGGATGGAATACCGCTTTACAGATGACGGCAGAACTCGCGGATGAAGAATATCAAAGCATCGAGGTTGCGTTAGTTACAGTGTTGCACGAGCGTGCACTCAACGTGCTAAGCTTAACACTCGTAAGTTGCCTGCGTATAAAGCCCAGGGCGTCACCTTTTCTTGACGTGCATTCCCCCCGCTCGAGTTATCAAGTTACTACTGTCTCATCTCCTATTCGTCTAAGTCGCAAAAAATGGCCTTCGGAAGGGGCAAATCAGGCTCACCTTCGTCTTCACCCAAAAAGCTCAAATCCCTGCCAATGCCGGCTGTCTCCCCTGCCCGCGAAAATGAGAAACTACTAGAGCCTCCAACGGGTCTCTCGAACGGCCCAAGTTCAGAAGCTGTGGGTCTCTCGAACCCACAGATGTCTCACCAGCAGCGCCGTATGCTCGATCTGGTGAACGGCCTCCATAGCACTGGGTATGCTCTTTTTCATTCCTTTCGCGATGATTGATACAAACGATGGACTGTGATGGGTCAGAGTCCAAGTCGACATCGACCTACCACAGATTGCCGTTGTTGGTAATCAATCAGCCGGGAAATCTTCGTTGATCGAATCAATATCCGGCATCACGCTTCCACGCGCTGCTGGAACTTGCACTCGGTATGAGTTTTTGAACGACTTTTGAAGACTTATACACGTTTCTCATAATTTTGCTTACAGGTGTCCAACAGAGTGTCGACTTTCGTATTCCCCCCAGCCTTGGAAATGTATTGTTTCCCTACGTGTTACTACGGATCGCAGCGGCCAACCCCTCGGCCAGTCAAGAAACGAGACTTTTGGCCCGATAATTTACGATAAGAAGGAGGTTGAAGATAGGATCCGAAGAGCTCAATTGGCGATCTTAAACCCTGATAAGCCGGCGAATAGTTTCTTGAACGACGATGAACCTTCCCTTACTGAAGGAAATTCTCTGACTTTCTCGAAGAATTGCGTGTCCCTGGCTATTAGTGGACCTGATGTGGCGGACCTGTCATTTGTTGATTTACCAGGTGGGTGGAACAATGACGGTAGTTCTCATTCGGCGGCTCAAGACAATGCTTAGGTTTGATTGCGAGTGTTGGACGCGGCGGGAATGCTGGTGATATCAAGCTCGTTGAGGGCTTGGTGACTACATATATTCACAAAGCCAATTGCATTATCCTATTGACGGTCGCATGTGAAAGTTCGTGAAAGCCATTCATCCTTTCTCACCTACGACTAACTAAACACTTAAAAACCAGCCGACTTCGAGAATCAAGGTGCCCACCAGCTCGCCAAACAGTATGACCCGGAAGGGAAACGTACTATCGGTGTGTCTATATTTAGTCTATAAGCGTCGCAATCAATGACCAGTTTCCAAGGCGTTCTCACAAAACCCGACCGAATCCCCAGTGGCGAAGAATCCAGTTGGCTAAAATTCATTCGTAACGAAAAAGAACCACTTCAAAACAATTGGTTCTGTGTCAAACAACCAGCTTCTAGTGATTTGAAGAACAACTGGACATGGCAACAAGCTAGGATAAAGGAAGATGAATTTTTCACTGCTACAAGTCCGTGGAATGAGTTGGAATCCATGTACGTTCGATACTTGAGGACGAAGAACCTAGTCGAGAGGTTGAGCCAGGTTTTGTCGGATTTGATTGCGAAAACGTATGTGTTTCCCAACTTTGAAGGGCGAAAGACTCATTACTGTGTTTCAAATAGGCTACCAGGAATTCAAATGGAGATTGAAGGCATGATCTTCAAAACTCGTCAGCAGATTGCTGAACTGCCGAAACCGCCACCAGCCAATGCCTTGAATGAGGTAGCGAAATTGATCAAAGACTTTGATGCAGACGTCAGGAAAAATGTTGAAGGAGTGCCTTACAAAGAGGGTATCATTCAGAGTATCCGGGTTCCCTCCGAGAGATTCCGCCATGTCATTCGCAAGACGGCTCCAGATTTCAAGCCATATAGTCACTCAGATATGGGTTATAAGATCGCAGAACCTGAGTTTCTCAAGCACGAGGAAAAAGAAGACAGCACTTTGGACTATGACGATGATGACGACGGAGCTTACGTTGGCTTGCCTATTGAAACCGTCGGGTCAATATATGTGGATGAGGTACACACACGGATGACCGAGTAGGAGTTTTCTAATAACTTCCTTTAGTTCGAGAGCTGATAAAAATGTGTTAGGTCACGCTCCCGAGAGCTTCCTGGAAATTTCCCATTTGTCGTCCAACGAGAGTATATCAGAGAAATATTGTTTCAATGGGAGAATCCCGCTATGTGGCTATGTGATAGAGTTTTCCATATTTTGATGGAATATACGAAGGAGTTGGTCCATCGTCACTTTGCAACATTCGGCCAAGGATTATTGGAACAACGAATTCAGTCAGTGATCTCTGTTTTTTCTCTTAGGAATTTTCAGGTTATCGAGTACTGATAATATACGCCCAGGTTAATAATGTACGAACATTTGGGAAAATGTCTTGAGGTGGCGAAGAAGAGAGCGGCGTGGTTACTGAAAGTTGAAAGGGAACCATTCACGGTAAATAATCATTATCTGGCGGATTACAGGGAGAAGTTCCTGGCTCATTACCGTCGGGCTCGTCGGGAGGCTAAAAGAAAAGCAACTTTATCTTCAAATTCACTCAGATCCCCAACTCCGGTTAAGCGTGCCAGCTTTATGCAGCCCTCTATGGGAGAACCCTCCAAAGAAGTTGTAGATCCTATAAAGGAAGCCCTTACAGCACTTTGTCGAGCCGGTTATACCGGCCTTACTGAGGAAGATTTACCGAAACTTCTCGGGCAGGATGCCATGGAACCTGCTTTAGAGATCATGGCTACTGTCCGAGCTTATTTTCAAGGTACGCTAGAGTATTCATGAGGTGATTTGACCTGATTTTATGAGTGTTCTAGTTGCTTACAAACGCTTCGTCGATAACGTTCCAATGGCAATCGATTACGAGTTGGTACAAGGAGGCGAAGAAGATATATTTCAATTGTTGTGGAACAAGTTGGAGTTGGACGGAGCTAATGCTCACCAGATGTGCAGCGATTACGCGCAGGAGGCTGCGCAAATCGCTGATAGACGTGAAGAGCTGGAGAATAAGCTGGAGAGGCTGACATTGGCCACTCGTCGCTTGATAAATTCCTGATCAATTTTTCTCATGTCTTTCTAATGTCTTGATGTTTCTTGGAATGAATATATGCCGACCTCCTCACCCAACATATCGACTTCTTGTATGTGTTTGAGGTTTTGCTCCGCCCATCTCACGATTATGAATCGCGTAGCAGCTACGTAACATGGACCAAATATAGATTAAGAAATGACTTGTTGACTTTTTGACGGTCGCAGCAGGGTCGCAGTGTGTTGGTATGATAAGTTTGCGCTTGGTATGATAAGTTTGTCAATGATGTGTTTGGTTAAATTTGATGTCCGTCTTTGTCAGAAACTGCGGTCACCAGGTCACGCTAAAGACGTGCCAATAGAAAAGTCACTGATACCTTCTGTTGAAATACATATTGTGGCCTGCGTGCACGACTCAATTGCATTGTCACGGCACGTATCTATGGGTAAAATCCCAGACACAGACCAACGTCATGGCAATTGGAGGATTTAAGGTGGATCAAAGCGTGACGTTGCATCACTATGATGACTCTGTCGGTGTTTGTATGTTTGCTCTTCCGACTTGCGAATAAAAGCAGGAGCTCAAGGGCTAAGCGCTCACCTTTCATACCCTGCTTCTCCTCGCCTCGAATTATCCCAAGTGTCCTCTCCCACTATCTAAGTTGTAAAAATGGCCTTCGGACGTGTCCAGTTAGGGCCACCATCACCTTCTGCCACGTTGTCGCCTGAACCGGCCTCCCTCCCTATCAACGAAAGCGGGGAAGCCCCAGATCCTACAACCGGTCATGTAGACGGCTCGTGTTCGGAAGCTGTGGGTCTCTCCAACCCACAGATGTCCCAACAACGGCGCCGTATGCTCGACCTTGTTAACGGACTTCATAGTACTGGGTAGGCTCTTCTTTTACCTTTTTGAGATGACTAGCACGAACGATAACCTGTGATGGGTTAGAGTCCAAGTCGACATTGACCTACCACAGATTGCCGTTGTAGGTAGCCAATCAGCTGGTAAATCATCTTTAATCGAATCCATTTCTGGAATCACCCTTCCACGCGCTGCTGGAACTTGTACTCGGTGAAATATGTTTTCACGATATCCCGAACCCCAATATGATTCTCATCATTTCCTCTACAGGTGTCCGACTGAGTGTCGACTCTCGTATTCATCTCAGCCTTGGAAATGTACTGTTTCCTTGCGCATTACCACCGATCCCAATGGACAATCATTAGGGCAGCCACGGAATGAAATGTTTGGACCAACAATCTATGACAAGTCCGAAGTTGAAGATAGGATTCGAAGAGCACAATTGGCAATTTTAAACCCTGACAAGTCGGTGACTGGCTTCCTGGACGGGGATGAGCCTTTGATTGTCGAGGGCAACTCTCTGACTTTCTCAAAGAATTGCGTATCCTTAGCAATCAGTGGACCTGATGTGGCGGACTTGTCATTTGTTGATTTACCGGGTGAGTGGAACAAATGAGAATGATATTCATTCAATGGCTTAAGATTATGCTTAGGTTTGATTGCGAGCATTGGACGCAGTGGAAATGCTGGGGATATCAAGCTTGTCGAGGGCTTGGTGGCCGCGTATATTCACAAAACCAATTGCATTATTTTATTGACAGTTGCATGTGAAAGTCAGTAATGGTGCTTCATTTTCCTTAGTGACGACTCACCAACATTTGAAATACAGCCGATTTTGAGAATCAAGGTGCTCATCAGCTGGCTAAACAGTATGATCCGGAAGGCAAACGTACCATTGGTATGTTTATCTTCGCTTTTCACGTCTCATGATCAATGACTCCCTCCGAAGGTGTTCTCACAAAGCCTGACCGAATTCCCGCTGGCGAAGAACAAACTTGGCTGAAATTTACTCGTAACGAGATGCAACCCCTTCAAAATAATTGGTTCTGTGTCAAGCAGCCTTCCTCGAGCGATTTAAGGAACAATTGGACATGGCAACAAGCTAGAATCAAGGAGGATGAATTTTTCAATGCGACAAGGCCATGGAATGAGTTGGGGCTCATGCATGCTCGATACCTGAGGACGAAGAACTTAGTCGAGAGGTTGAGCCAAGTCTTGTCGGATTTAATCGCGAAAACGTATGTTTCACGACTTAAAAAGGAAAACAGACTCATAACCGTATTTGAAATAGGCTACCAGGAATTCAAACGGAGATCGACGGAATGATCTTCAAAGCGCGTCAACAGATTGCCGAACTGCCGCGACCTCCGCCAACTAACGCCCTAAATGAAGTCGCGAAATTGATTAAAGACTTCGATGCGGACGTCCGGAGAAACATCGAAGGTGTGCCTTACAAAGAAGGTATCATTCAAAGTATCCGAATTCCCTCTGAGGCATTCCGCCGCGCCATTCAAGGCACAGCTCCAGATTTCAAGCCTTACACCAATTCATTTTTCGATTTCTGGCTCCCTGGACCCGATTTCCTTAAGCACGAGGAAAATGGAGACGCTGTTGATAAGGATAAAAGTAAGGATGGCGAGGAGAGTGAAACTGGGTTGCATGTTGAAGTCGGGAAGTCGATATATGTGGATGAGGTGTATGCACGAATGACTGAGTGGGTGTCTCTCTGACAGTTCATTTCAACTCTAAACCTGACGAAATTTGTGAAGGTCACGCTCTCGAGAGCTTCCTGGAAATTACCCGTTTGTCGTTCAACGAGAGTATATCAGGGAGATACTTTGTCAATGGGAGAAACCTGCCATGTGGTTATGTGATCGGGTGTTCCAGATCCTGAAAGAGTACATGAAGGGGTTGATTCATCGCCACTTCTCGGCTTTTGGCCAAGGATTGTTGGAACAACGCATCCAGTGAGCGTTCTTCTCGATTACTTCAGGCGATTGCAACTAATGATATACCCACAGATTAATCATGTATGAACATCTAGGAAAATGTCTCGAGGTGGCGAAGAAAAAAGTGGCGTGGCTATTAAAAGTCGAAGGCGAACCATTCACGGTAAACAATCACTACCTAGCAGATTACAAGGAGAAATTCCTGGCTTATTATCGTCGTGCTCGTCGAGATTCCAAGGGGAAACTGAGTGTCCGCTCGAATGCATTTGGGGTACCTGCAACTCCTGCACAGATTCCACAGAACCCAGTGGACGGCCACACTAAAAGCAAAAAATCAAAAAATTTCAGCGGCTGGGACTCCCAGCCAGCTCCTACTACCACGTCCTTCGGCGAGGATGCGGGGGACCCTATAGCACAAGCTCTTACTGCGCTTGCTCGTGCAGGTTATTCGGGCCTCACTGAAGAGGATCTGCCGAAACTTCTCGGTCAAGATTCAATGGAGCCTGCTCTAGAAATCATGGCTACCGTTCGGGCGTATTTCCAAGGTTTGCCCACAATAACCCTCAAACTGTTGGAAATCTGAGTTAACAATGTTTCTAGTTGCTTACAAGCGTTTTGCTGATAATGTTCCGATGACCATTGACTACGAGTTGGTACGGGGAAGTGAGGAAGATGTCTTTCAGTTGTTGTGGAACAAGTTAGAGTTAGACGGAGCTGATGCACGACAGATGTGTGATGATTATGCACAGGAGGCTACGCAAGTTTCTGATCGACGTGAAGAGTTGGAAAACAAGTTGGAGAGGTTGACGTTGGCTACTCGTCGTTTGATTAATTCTTGAATATTGAAGTTTCCCTGTTTTGGTATTTTTATATTTTTCCGGCGATGAATTACCTGTCATTGCATGCATATTACATTGGTGATTGCACTACAGAAAGCGATCGAGGATGGTATTGTTCAATAAAGTTAGATGGCTTGAAATGAATCTAGGGATATCCTAAAAGCGTGCGTGCTAATGGTTTGCTGGCGGAAAACACTATGCCTGTTCGTTCTTCCTCTCGTTTTCTCGATATCTCATCAACTCTTCTAATAACGCCTTTTCTTTTTCCTCATACCTCTTTCTTTCTTCCTCAGCCCTCTTTCTTTCTTCCTCAGCCCCCTTTCTTTCTTCCTCAGCCCTCTTTCTTTCTTCCTCAGCCCTTTTTCTTTCTTCTTCATACCTCTTTCTTTCTTCTTCTAGTTCTTCTGCATGTTTCTTCCTTTCCTCTTCAAGTCTCTTCTGCACCTCCGCCTCTGGTATTCCTCGTTTTGTGCGCCTCGCCTTCTCACGATCCACCGCGTATTGGATGACAGTCAACTGTTCGGGCGAGCTTTCAGCAAAATTGACTTTAAGCTACTTAAATCTATCAGCACTCGGGCAATTATGACACCCAAATTTCAGTACCTGAGCATCAAATCTCGCATTCGCCGCCTGCCATTTCCTCTTGAGAGCTTGGATCGTGAACAACCGAGGCGCCTTCATAATCTTGATCGCATGTAAAAACCTTCCCATACGACCACTGTTTACCCAAATAGTAACCTCATCGTCCGGTCTCATTATATCAGGTTTTCCATCCTTATCATCGATCGAAACATCAATTTGACAGAAATTCCTGATGACATGAAATATAATGCCAACGAACCAGTAACAATTTTTCGTGAATAGTCGGTAAAGGGATTTGCATTTATGGATTCGGTTGGCTAGGGTTATGAGTTCGAAGAGGAAGACATATTTGCGTGAAGGCATGGGTGGTAGATTCTCGGAATGGATTGAAAAGAGAGATTTTACACTTGGTACTCTCGAAGATGTCGATCTTCTAGAGTCGTTTGAGGCGTGTGAGGGGATACGGCTTAACGGTAGGTGTAGCCCTGAGGATCGCGGTATTTCTTCGATTGAGGGAGTGTATTGTTGTGAAGAAGAATCGCTTTCGAGAGGAGAGAGTGGTGGCTGTTCTTCAGGAGCGTCGATAGAGACACCATCTGGGCTTTGACTGGTATCCGGTTCAGTCTTCAGATTAAGCACAGGACGACGAGACGGGCCAGCGTCCTTGTGATTGCTAAATAAGAGACCCCTTGAGTCGTTGTCCACATTTGCGGTAGACGGATTTGCTCCATCAGGTTGCGCCTCTTCGTAGGAGAGCTGGTCAAGGGACATATTGCTGTGACGAGCAGGTGTGAGACCTTCACGTTGACTCAAATCCTGGCGAAGGTTTGATGACGTGTTCGGGTATTCACCAGAGATGTCCAGATCATTTTCGACCTCGCCAGCGTAAGGGAGCTCTTCATGGAGGGCTGCGGTAGATTGGTTTTGAGGAGTTGAATTGCCAGAGTCAGTAAAGTAGCCAGGGGAAGAAACCCGCCCGAGTTGGAGGATTTCGGAGGGCGCAGTATCCCGAGAGTCCCAGTCTTCATCATCAAGCGCAGACAGTTCGCTAGCGAATAGATGAGGGGAGAGTCGAGCCTCAGTAAGGTCAGGTACGCTCGTACTTGGCCTTATTAAGGCTGATGCTTCATAGTCCAAATGTGATGAGGTTTGATGCAGAAGATAGGGACTATCTGATTCGACGGAATGATGGCGCCGTATCTGTGGACTTGACTGGTGCTCGTGGATATCAAGCTGAAACGACGATAAATTTGGGTGTAAAGCGTCTATTTCTGAATCCAACGACACTTGGGCGCTTTGTTCCGAAGCAAGGGGGGAGGGTGGTTCCACTATCACTGGCACAGTCTCTCCGGCTTCTTGAGCCACGGGCGAATTTGAATCAGGGTTATCGGTGGTTCTCTGAGCTTCCTCTTCGTCATCTTCGTACGGCTTTTTCAGCGCAAGCGAGGCGATATGAACATCATTCTCGTTTCTGAACGGTCGATCTAGCAGTTGATACCGGTCATCGGCCAAGATCAGGTTCGCGGAGCTTGATTCTGATACACCGCTTATCAAACTCTTCGCTGTCGTCGTCCATATATCTTTTCCTGTTTCCTCTTCGTCTGAAAGATCTGCGGGCCTTTTTGCGTCGCCCCCAAATGCATGGGCCTCCCAAAGACGCTCGGGCATGATGACACCCCCGAGATTTCGCCTCACCCCCCGTCTGCGCTTTCTTCGACTACTACCAGAGCCTTCTCCGTCCAGCTTCTCTTCTCGGGCTCCATCTCTATTCAAGTCTCCCACAGTCCGCTCAAATAGGAGGTAGTGTTCTTGGTTGTCATCGTGAACCGACTTTATTGTTGCGACGAGGTACTCGTGGGAGAAGGACGTCTTTTCTTTCCAGATAGCGAGTTTAGCCACGTAGCATTGCTTCTTCCTATCGGCGCCTTTCGCGGTGTAGAAGGCTGTATAGAACAACCAGAGGTAATCTACTGAACTCTCCTTGAAGTGTAGATCCATTTCGGTCCAGGCACGCAACAAGCGTAGACGGTCAATACTGCTGATCTTCTTCAACCTTGATTTCTCGTCCAGAGACTTCTGGGAGCCCCGCGGGCTCTGCGCGCGCTCCATGAATCGTAGGCAAAGTCAACGAAATTTCCGTGAGTCAGTCTGAGTGCGTGTGTGTGAGAGAGGGAGAGAGAGGGAGAGTGTTCAGTTATCAGAGGTAAACACAGGGAATGATCAATCTGATTGTTGTAGGAACGCAAACGCGTGAAAGTTCAGGTTGTCATCTCCCCATATACGTACCAAATCAACCGGGCAATAGCTTCTTTCATGGAGGTTGCCGTGCACAAATCAATTTCGCCACATTGTTGATTGGCGCCGTGAATTGATCAGGTAGAAGTTCGGAGCATCCAACCGAACACCACCCGAATTTTTAGATGACCCTGATTTCCTGATAAGTCATAAATTCCTGAATAAAGATCGCAGCTGGGTCGCGGTGTTTGAAATTCAGTCAAGGGACGCCGGAACAGTGTGATGCATATGATGATTAGTTCATGCCACGGTACTCGAGAAGCAGAGACTATTCTTCTGCGTCATGTACATTCCATTTCAATCACTCGTGGTTGTCTAAACCGAGCAATCTACTCGAACTGGAAATTCACACTAAATAGAGGAGGAAAGAGATCAATTTGACTTCCGGTAAGAGAACGTAACTGCTATTACTACTAGTTGTGGGCAGGGGTGCCCCCTGCAAAGGTTCTTGCGATTGCAGAGATCATTTTCATAACCCCTACTATCGAGGCGCTTTAATCAAGTTGAGATAACATGTCCTAGGGGGATTAATCTTTGCAGCTTGCCCAACTATCACATGCTGGATATCGCGATCCAATTCATCAATGTAGTATTTGGTCGTATTTACTTGTTTGTGATCAAAAAATAGTCAATCCGCCTGTAAATAGTAGGTTGGTCGATTTCGTTTCCTCGGTATCTATAAACTCACCGTCTATTGTAATGTTCTCTCCAGTGATGTACCTTCCCCCATAACGACTACACAACAAAATGATAGCACCAACTAATTCATCTGGCGTACCCATCCGACCGAGCGGCATCCTATCAAACCACATTTTCCTCGCAGCCGCCAAACCGTCTCCAGCATTCAGAATCGTATCCATATACCCTGGACTGATACTGTTCACTCGTATACCATAGCGAGCCCACTCTGCCGCGAGGCATTTGGTCATATGCAAAACCCCAGCCTTCGATACGTTATAAGCGACTTGTGGCTGAGGGAATAAAGAGATCTGTCCCGCTACGGAGGCTATGAACACGACACTTCCTCCTTGACTT
Organism: Agaricus blazei; assembly: GCA_029719445.1. Lineage (NCBI taxonomy): Eukaryota > Fungi > Basidiomycota > Agaricomycetes > Agaricales > Agaricaceae > Agaricus > Agaricus blazei. The sequence continues at coordinate 466,544 of SSNC01000022.1, read as the reverse complement.
TGCGTTATCATGTGTCTTCGGCAAGTTACGTTAGCCTCGGCTGTGATCATACCTGGTAAAGCCTACTTACTTAGCCACCGCCTGAGCACAAAGGAAGCTTCCCGTTGCATTGATGTCAAGCACCCTTCTCCACTCTGCCGGGCTCATCTCTAAAGCATGGGTACATGCGACAACACCTGCAAAGCATAGTAACATCGTTACTGAACTCAATTTCGATTTGGCCTCATCAACTGCTTTCTCGACGGCTTTTTCGTCCGTCACATCGACTGCCATTGTCTCAATACTTGCTTGAGGAAATTCGTTTCTTAAGCCCTGGATCTCAGCTTCCGATGATTTGATGGTTGGAAGAAGATCAAAAATTGCTATGCCCGTCGCTCCGTGCTCTAGCAGCCCTCGGATTGCTGCTAGAGCAAGATTGCCGGCTCCGCCCGTCACTAGAAACTTCAATGACACACCATCTCACAAGTCTATCTCAGTAGACATACCTATCGCATGTTGATCGACAGAAAACCTTCGCATAGCTCTTTCGGCCGCTGTCAAACCTTCTGGCATAGACATTGGTGCTGTCAGTGGATTGGCTGCTTGCGAAAGAATCATTTCCGGTATAGCTCGTTTGTCCAACGCATCTCGAGCTACAATCGGAGATTGTGATTCCGTCGACATCTTCGTATGAGGATATATGTATGGTCGAATGTCAAGAAGCTATCCATTGAATCATCTCTTGAAACCACGTACACGTGAGTTATCGATGTTGTTGGGGGGCCTTCTCATTTTCTCATAATGACTCGCCTTAGATTGACTCGTGACGTGACTGTTCCCGTGCTATCTTTGATCTCCCAGTCAGCTACAGATTCAATGGTCAACAGGGAACAACTTTTTATCTCATACTGTGTTTCTGAGTTGTAACTTAATCCTACACAGTGCATCTTGCCCGCTTTGTCTCCTGTGCCATTAACGTCCTAGTTCAAGTCTTCGCTAGGGTCTATCTCCAACTCTTTGGCCCGGGGTATGTCACTTGGGTGAAACCTAGGCGTCGCCGTTCATCACTTTTAAAAAGAATTCCGATATGTCCATATATTCTGCATTGCGGCCGAATGGGAGTCCGCTCCGAGTCCGTTGTAGGTAAAATTTACGTGCCAAAGGCCCAAGCCGCAACCAGATGACTGCGGCTCGTGAACTCACCCGATACTCAACAGGCCAGCTTTATGTTCATCCCAGCGCGTTGTGCCTGTATTCACCCTCGTGACACCCGCTTTACGCTATAATATGTCAGTATAGTCTTGGCAGTTGCTCATTCCTGGGTTCTAACAATAGCAATATGCCCGTACTTGCCCGTCCGGTGACCTACCGTGGTCCTCAAGGTTTTGAACTTGTCAACTGCAATGCTGCATCATCCAGTGAACGACATGCGTCGCTCAACGCCACACTCGCTGCGCTGCGCTGCTGCTACCCCGCAGTCTGATGTTTTTCGGTCCGCGCATTACGGTCGAAGTGAGCGCTACAAGTCGTTCCCGCTCAGGTTCTCCACCACTTCCGGACCTAACGCTTCAAAGAGCTCCATTGATAAAAATAGTCTTTTAAGCTTTGTACGTGACGTTTTTCATTCTCTAGAGTATTAAACTCAGGAATTTGAAGTATATTTGATAGTAGGCATCACCATATAAATCTTGGAACGCATTGTGAGCTGTAGCGTTGTGTCGAATATCCACACCATCTCGTAAAAAATGGATGTTAATCTTCTCAGGTGTCTGGGCGCTGCAGAATGCCAAACAGAGTTCGACATAATTAAATTACGGCCTTTGTGGAACGAGAAACCCTCATCGTGTGAAGACATTCCAAGGCACTGAATACAATTTTTGGTTCTACTAAACCTTGACATTCTTTCCAGCTTCGCCAAAGATTGATGTAACTGCCATGAGATAATCAAAGAAGTCAAAATGAATATGACCCTCTCCCCACACGTTGTTACTGACTGGTCGCTAAAATTTGTACTCTCCCCATAATCCGCTGGTATCGGTTGTTCATGCTCATTTGTTCTTCTTGACAGTCGGTAGTTTGAATACTGGCTACTGGAATGGGGTTCAAAGGGTTGCAATGTGACGTCGTGGCGAATATAAAAAGTATCATTTCAAAGTTGTCAATTAACAGACAGTTGTTCTGCTCTATTCTCTTACCAAGTACTCTACCAAACTCCTCAAGTATGCGCATGCGTGTATACCGCACTACTATCAATGCTGATTTTGAACTACAGAAATGAAATTGTTATTCACCGCTTTCATTATCACCGCCATCGGTGTCTTGGCCGTCCCAAGCGTGACCGAACGCGCCTCAGAGGACGACATATCCTGCCCTGAGGTCTGCCGAACAGTGAAACCGGTGTGACCACCCGATGAGGTGGCCGATGGAGTCCCTGGTTGTTGGGGTTGTTGCCAACCTATTCCCCCCGATTGCCCTGCAGTTTGCTACCCGACGAAGCCTGTTTGCGCGGTAGGTAAGGCTCCCACTGGGGTTGAAGGTTGTTGGGGATGTTGCCAGCCTATTGACAGTTTCTAGATGATGTACCAAAGTTGCTGTGTTGAGAGGTCCTGTGGGGGGTAAAAATGTCAATAGTGCCAGAAGGCAGTGTTTCCACTCTAGTTACAATAGTAGTGCCTGAGACTGTCAACACTACTGATCTTCTTCAACCTTGATTTCTCGTCCAGAGACTTCTGGGAGCCCGGCGGACTCTGTGCGCGCTCCATGAATCGCAGGCAGGGTTAATGAGATTTCCATGAGTCCGTGTGCATACGTATGCGAGAGAGAGGGAGAGAGCTCAGTTATGAGAGTTAAACACAGGGGAATGATCAATCCGATTGTTGTAGAGACGCAAACGCGTGAAAGTCCAAGTTGTCATCTCCCCATATACGTACCAATCAACCGGGCAATAGCTTCTACACTCATGGAGGTTGCCGCACAAATGTTCGCCACATTGTTGATTGGCGCCGTGAATTAATCAGATACAATTTCGGAGCATCTAACCGAACACTACCGAGAATTTGGATGACCCTGATTGCCTGATAAATCATTAATTCCCGAATGGTCGCAGCTGGATCGCGGTGTCCGAATTTCTGTCGAGGGTCGCCGGAATAGTGTGATGCATATGATCATGATGATTGGCTCATGCCATGGTACTCGAGAAGCAGAAACTATTCTTCTGCGTCATGTGCATTCCATTTCAATCACCCGGGGTTGTATAAAGCGAGCAATCTACTTGAACTGGAAATTTATACTGATTAGTGCTTGAGGAGCAGATTGGAGATCAATCTGACTTCTGGCAAGAGACCGTGATTACTAGTTGTGGGTTGGGGTGCCCCGCGCAAAAGTTCTTGTTGCTATTGAGGAGATCATTTTCATAACCCCTACTATCGAGGCCTTATCGAATTGAGATGACATATTCTAGAGAGGGGGTTATAAGTCTTTGCCGTTTGCCCCGCTTTCACGTCAGGATCAATGTAGTATTTGGCCGTATTTACTTTTTTGTGATCAAAAAATAGTCACTTGGCCACCGCCTGAGCACAAAGGAAGCTCCCCGTCGTATTAATGTCAAGCACCCTTCTCCACTCTGCCGGGCTCATCTCTAAAGCGTGGGTACATGCGACAACACCTGCGAACCATAGTAACATCGTTACCGATCCCAAATTCAATTTGGCCTCATCAACCGCTTTCTCGACCGCTTTCCCGTCCATCACATCGACTGCCATTGTCTCAATACTTGCTTGAGGAAATTCGTTTCTTAAGCCCTGGATCTCAGCCTCCGATGATTTGATGTTGAAAGAAGATCAAAAAGTGCTACGCCTGTCGCAACAACTTTTGTATCTCATACCGTATTTCGAAGTTGTAATTTACTCCTTAGGTATGGCGCCTGGGCGGTGCCTAGGCGTCGCCGCTCATCACTTTTTAAAAGAATTCTGATATGTTTATATAGTCTGCATCGCGGCCGGTGGAAGCCCGCTCCAAGGCCGTTGTAGGTAAAAAGTTACGTGCTGTATCTCCAAATTGCAACCGGTTGGCTGCGGCTCGTAATCTCGCCCGACACTGGACAGGCTAGCTTCATGTTCACCCTGGCGCGTTGTACCTCCACCCACCCCCGTGATACCCGCTTTACGCTATAATATGGACTATAGTCTTGGCAGTTGCTCTTGGTTCTAAGTATAGCAAATTGCCCGTCCTCGCCAGTCCGGCAACCTACCATGGTCCTCGAGGTTTTGGGCTTGTCACTTACAATGCCGCATCATCCAGTGAACGACATGCATCGCTCAATGCCACACTAGCTGCGCAGGGCCGCTGCTACTCCACCACTTGATGTTTTTCAGTCCGCGCATTACGGTTGCAGTCATTGCTACAAGCCTTCCCCGTTCGTGCTCTCCACTACTGCCGGATCTAGCGCTTCAAACGGCTCCATTTTGCATCACAGGAGATAAAAATAGTCTTTTAAGCTTTGTACGTGACGTTTCTCATTCTCTAGACTGTTAAACTCAAGCACTTGGGGTATATTTAATAGTCGGCATTTTCATGTAAATCTTGAAACGTCTTGTGGGTTGCAGTGCCGTGTCAAACATCTCCACCATCTCGTAAAAAAAAGACTGATGTTCATTTTCTCAGACGTCCGGGCGCCGTATGATGTCAAACAGAGTTAAACATCATTATATTACGGTCTTCGTGGAATGAGAAAGCCGCATCGTGTGAAAGATGTTCCAAGGCACTGAATGCAATTATTAGTTCTATTAGCCCTTGGCACATTCTTCTTGAAACAACTTCTCTCCAACCCTCGCCAAGGATTGATGTCACTGCCACGAAACCAATCAAAGAAATCAAAATGAATTTGTCTTTCTCTCTTCAAACGTCGCTACCGACTGGTCGCTAAAAATTGTACTCTCCCCATAATCCGCTGGTGTCGGTTATTCATCCTCGTTTATTGTTCTTGGCAGTCGGTACTTTGAATACTGGCTACTGGAAGGGGATTCAGCCTCTCGGTGGTTGCTGTTTCAGTTTCGTGCGGAATAGCGGTGGTAGGGCTGTAATGTGGCGTCGTGGCGGATATAAAAGGTGTCATTTCACAGTTGTCAATTACCAGACAGTTGTTCTGCTCTTATCTCTTACTTGATTTCAAGTATCCTTCTAAACTCCTCAGGTATGCGCATACACATTGCATACCGCACTATTGCCAATACTAATCCCGAACTACAGAAATGAAGTTGTTGCTCACCACTTTCATTATCACCGCCATCGGTGCCTTGGCTGTCCCTAGCCCCCAACCCACGCCTTGCACCAAGATCTGCCACCTCGAGAAGCCTGTCTGTCCCGCAGGTGAGGCACCTACCGGCGGTGAAGGATGCTGGGGCTGCTGCCAACCCATCCCAACCGTGACCGAACGCGCTCCGGACGCCGACAGATTCTGCACCCTTGAGTGCCGAACAGTGAAACCGGTTTGCCCACCGGGTGAGGCGGCCGGTGGAAGCCCTGGTTGTTGGGGTTGTTGCCAACCTATTTCCCCCACACCCAAGCCTACCCAGAGGCCCTGTCTTGCAGTTTGCCAGCCGACGAAGCCTGATTGCCCGGCAGGCGAGGCTCCCACTGGGAATGAAGATTGCTGGGGATGTTGCCAGCCTATCGGCAGCTTCTAGATGATGTACCAAAGTCGCTGTGTTGAGGGGACCGGAGGAGGAGAGTTAAAGGATCAGTAGTTCCAGAAGGCGGTGTTTCCACTCTAGCTACGATAGTAGTGCCTGTATTACGCTGTTTCAAGTTGGTACTAGCACAAAGACAGTGGACGTTACCTTCCGATCCCAAGCCTGATAACTTTATCTCCGCACTGTTTCATAGGAGCGCCGATAAACCCCATATTGCCCCAGTAAAATGGCCAGTCTAACTAATCTATGCGACGTTCTATACTCCAGCAGCTCAGAACCTCACTCTTCCTCTGTCTTAGAAGAAATGCTTAATTGACGTTAGTATAAGTTTAATGTTAAGAAGCCTTATTTGTCACCATTACACCCTTTTTGATTTCAAGTCCGTGGCCTGACCGAGGAACGACTAACGTCATAGGGATCAGTCTCGCAACAAAACACACCAATTCGATTACATACATGCAGCTTTCTTCTAATAAACAGCATATAAAAAACAGACCATTCACTTTCTCAACTCCTTTTGAGCATACTTTCCCGCTCAGGTCCAACCCCAATCCATTCTACAGGAACATTAAGCCGTTCTTCTATAAATTCAACATATCTTCTACAGTTCTCGGGTAACTCTTCATAACTTCTGGTATTTGCAATAGAAGTAATCCATCCAGGAAGGGTAACATATTCAACCTCGACACGGTCGACAATTTCGAGATCAGCTAGGGAGAGTTGCGCTGCCAGTCAGGAAGAATTGTTGTAAAGAAGAGAAGTAATAACGGACCTGGGAAACCTTCGAGTTCTTTTCCGTCTAATTTGTATGCGACCGCGACTTTGATTTCGGGTAATTGATCGAGAATGTCGAGTTTGGTTAAATTTAAGGCGTCATAGCCGTTGATCCAGCAAGAATATTTGAGGACGACTAAGTCTAACCATCCACAGCGACGTCTTCTTCCTGTGGTAGTACCATACTCTCTTCCAACTTCTTGTAAATGGACGCCGATATCCTGTTCGAGATAATATCAACAATTATTGTCAATAGAAAGTGCAAAGCCACTTACATTAAGCTGTTCCGTAGGGAAAGGACCCCCACCAACACGAGTAGTATACGCTTTAACCACCCCAATAGTTTTCCCAATCATCTTCGGCGGAATCCCGAGACCAGTACACACACCCCAACAGTGGTCGAAGATGAGGTAACATACGGATAAGTCCCAAAGTCCAGATCCAGCATCAAAGCATTCGCACCCTCTACAAGCACCCGTTTACCTTGACTAATAGCTTTATGCATATAAACCACACTATCAATAACGTGAGGTCTTAAACGTTCAGCGAAGAGTTTATATCTTTCGATTTCGCCTTCGGTGTCATATTCAAAATGACCGTAACGTTTGAAACGGCCTTCGACGATGTGACGGAATTTGTTGGCGAATGTGGTGTGATCGAAGAGGTGGTGGACGCGGAGACCTGAGCGGGATGCTTTGCCGGAATAGGCCGGACCGATACCTCTCTTGGTGGTTCCGATGCTTTTGATCGAGGTCGTTAGGCATGACATATAAAAGAAAAAAAAGGAAGAACGCACCTTGACCCGCCTAGTTCAATCTCTTTCAGACCGTCTACTATTTGATGAAAGTCGAAGACGAGCTGAGCGCGATCAGAGATAAATAACCGATTCGTGCAATCGAGTCCTAAGTAACAGGGGTGGTCAAATCAGGATAGGTACAGTACAGAGAGATAAAGGTTATTCGGACCTTGCGCCTGGAGGGCATCTAATTCTTCAAAGAAAGAAGGGACATGGATGACTACGCCTGAGCCGATAACTCCAGTGCAGGATGGATTGATGAGGCCTGACCAGATTAGATTTGATCAGGAACACAATTGGTGACAAGGCACGAAACAGCTTACCACTTGGCAGTAAGTGGAAAGAAAAGGTGGTCATAACTTTTTCGGGTCCAATGGGGACCATGATCGTATGTCCAGCATTGTTTCCACCCGCACATCGCGCACAGACGTCGATCTCGGCCGACAAGATGTCAACGAGCTTGCCCTTTCCTTCATCTCCCCACTGCGATCCCAGGACCACAGTGACTAGAAAGACATATGAGCATATTTCCGAGTTTGTTCACGATAGGACACGCACCGCTCATCGGTCGAGAATAAAGCAACTTGAGAAAGCAGACCAACAGGGCCAAATACGACGCCCGGCAGATCCCGAAGCACGCTTGTCACCCCCGATGGCCGTCTTCCCCTCTCGGCCCCTCAACCCTTCAAAGCTCAACCAGACGCTCAAAAAGAGCCCAGCGCTCTTTGGCATACCCTTCGTACTGCTGATAGTGGCTGCCTCGTATGGGCTTACTACGTTTACCCAAACACGATATGACCTGCACGATCAGAAAGTGAAGCAGGTTGGTGCTTTATCTTTATCAGAAGAGGCTCATGTTCTGACGCGCGCACGTGGGTATAGGTGTCGAAGGAACAGGAGCTAGGCTTGAAGAATAACCGAAAGAAATTCGACATACGGGAAGAGTATTTCGTGAGTTGTCTGATATTGTATTATTACCTATGCTTATTGGGTGATATATGTATAGCGATTGAGTGCTGCAGCCTCAGAGGATTGGGAGCCCAAACGAATACAGCGGCCAAAAGGGCTACCTGAATGGGGTGTTCCACCTACAGAACCACCTACAGACACGCCAACATCATCGAAGTCATAGAAATGTTCTTCGTTCGATCCCCCGACTCTCCCGGTCACTGCCATAATTTATCCATCCCGCTTACGTATATGCTAGGTAAATTGTATCTAAACCGTCGGTACATGCGGCGGCGAAGACATACATAATAAATCAGAACAACTCTCCAGCACTACAACGAAATAGCCGAGTTCAAGCTCAGTCATACAGGCTAATCCAGACCCATACGCTGTCGCCACATGATATCTTGCACAGCGCTTGTCATAACTATGATGACAACTCAGTATTTCGAATGAAACATAAAAGAAAATGGTGTAACCACGTACATTTGGCTTGTTGAGGGTCACTCGAACTGACAATAAAATTCGCATATATCTGTCTTTTAACGTTTTTGTTCTCATCAACGAAGCGCTGCAATAAGTAATCGCAAGCCGCATCGTAATCGGCGCCACCAGTGAAATCAGGAAAAACATCTTTCAATGGATGTTTGTGAAGCTTTTCAATAAGGCCTTGAACGTCGAGGAAGAGCATCTGAAATTTTTTCAAGAATCAAAGCAAGCCAAAGAAATATTTATATCCGCGACGTACGATAGCAGTTTTGTGAAACCACATGGAATTGCATATCGAATCAAATGTCTCCAGCGCTTCTTGTATGTAATTCTACAAGAAGAAAGCAAACAGGGTGACTTGACATGACGAACGGTCACAAGAAATTAACAAGACCAGACTCACTCTTTGCTCTCCATCATCCGTCACAACGAATTGATCGTATTCATCAAGACGAACAAGGAACGCGACAGCCTGCACTCCTTCAAAAAAATGCATCCACTTCCTCCAAGCCCCATCCTGCCTGCATATACGTACAATCCGATATGTGAACTTGCCAACCGTGAAATTCGCTTCTGCTATACTACCGGGTTTGATGCATCGGTTAACGATATCTCCATCAGTAGGAATATAGTCGTCTTTAGTTATGCGTTCGATAGACTTGAGGTAGTGAATAGAGGACTCTCCAAGCTTGTTGACCAACCGTTGGTCTTTGAGCACTTTTTGAATACCAGGATCATGGCACAGATTGCGCATAGCGTCGACTACTTCGTCCTCAGGTGTACTATCAAGTAAGCCAAGGATCACTGCCCGGTAAGTTTCGTTAGAAAGTGCGAAGTTCAGGTTAGGATGATCGAGTTTCAGTAAAGCCCTAGACGTATAATCCATTCAGGGGCCAGAAAATAACGCTTCGACCCTCAACCTACTGTAACGCTTGAATCGTAGATGACAATACATCCCTCTTGAATCCCTTCCGTTCCATCACATTGTAACCACAACCATGATCGAGTTGTAGTAACTGTAGGAATCTAGACTAATATCAATACGATCCGCTCAGAAGGGCACAATAAAATCAATGATAGAACACTTACTGTATCTGTCCCTTCGGTCCCTATTAAAAGTATCTTAGCTTCATTCTTAGCCGCTATCCTGTCCCGTTTGATTTGTTCTTCAGGATCTAAAATGGAAGTACCTTCTGCATGCAAGCGAGTAAACAGGAGCAAGACAAAGAGCACACCTACTGTTCTCGCATCTCTCCTACTTCTAGAGCAAGATCGCACTAAATTCATTTCCAAAGAACCAGAACAGAGAGAGGGGCTCAGACCAGAGTTGAGTGAAGCTGTAGATTAATAATACTATCTGAAGTAGCTGGCAGCTTTTGATGGTAGCTCAGTTTCAATTGATGGCTCTCACACAAACCGCCGTTTCGCGAGAACCACCTTGTTGTGTGTGTTCTAAGATACCTAGCCTGGAACGAAAAGTTTTTTATTCTGGTTTTCAACACTTGACCGCTCTGCTCTCTTGATCGCCAATATAATACTTCCACTTCTGCTTACACCGTATATTGTATACGTCAGGCAATGAGTGTTGATATGAACATTTCTGTCCAGGATAGGACAACAAACAAAAACTACTCTACTCGTCGCCCTCATTACTTTTTATATCTGACTATTCGTGACAGAGCCCGTCTACAATTGTCAAATACATTCACACTCATAATGCGTTCTAAGATAAAGAAACCACCATCATATAAGCACAATAAAACAGGAGATTAAACGATTAATTCAGACCTATACGTTCTCGCAACAGAATATCTTGTACAACGTCTATTATAACTACAAAAAAAAACAGTAGAAGAAAATTCAGCATTCCAGATTCAACATACAAAAGCAGAGGGAAGGTGACCACATACACTTGGAGAGTGAAGTGTCAGTCGAACTGGTAAAATTTGCATATATCTGTCTTGTATCGTTTTTAGTCTCACTAATGAAACGTTGTAATAGGTAATCACGAGCCGCATCGTGATCGGTGCCACCGGTGAAATCGGGAAAGAAATCTTCTAATGGATGCTCGGAAAGTTTTTCAGATAAGTGTGCATCGTCGAGGAAGAGTATCTGGTAAAAAAGAACCTGTTTTAGATCAAAAACTCAAGAAAATTTGAGTGACAACGTACGATGGGAGTTGATTTGAACCACTGAGAATTAACTATCAAATTAAATTTCTCCAGTGTATCACGGATGCAGTTCTACACACAAAGAAGAGAGCGACTTTGACATGAACGAACGGTTGGAAGAGATTAAATTAGACTAGACTCACCACGCTTCGTTCTCCATCCATCAGAATGAACTGATCATATTCATCAAAACGAACCAGAAATGCAAGAGCTTCTACTCCTTCAAAACAGTATATCCACTTCCTCCAAGCTCCATCTTGTCTCCTCATATGTACAATCCGATATGTGAGCATGTTATACTTGATGTTTACTTCTGTTACCCCATCGGATTTGAAATATCGATGGAGGACATCTTGCCAGAGAGGGATGTACTCTTCGTGAGTTATGCGGTTGATAGACCTGAGATAGTAACAAAAGGATTCTCCGATTATGTTGGCCGATTCTGGGTCTCCCAGCGCGTCTTGAATACCACGATCGCGACACAGTTTACGCATTGCGTGGGCTATTTCTGGAGGGATGTCATCGTTATCTACTGTAGTGGGTGCATTGAGGAAAGTTTCCCGGTGAATTTCATTGAAGGGTGCGAGTTTGACACCAAGATGGAGTACAGCCCTGAAAAAAACCATCCGTTGAGATACACTGGTGCATTCATTTATTCAATCCTTGACTCACTGTAACGCTTGAATTGTAGCTGACAATAGATCCCTCTTAAACTCCTTCCGTTCTGCCTCTTCGTAGCCGTACACCTGATAATTTTGTAATCTCTCAAGGAAACTAGACTTATATAAGTGTACCTCCATCAAAATGATACAACAAAAGAAAAATTACGATTGAATACGTACTGTATTCGCCTCCCCAGCTCCCAGTAACAGTATCTTAACTTCGTTCTTAGCCACTATCCTATCTTGTTTAATTTGCTCCTCAATATCTAAAATGTAAGATACCTTCTGCACGCAGTCGAGTAAAGGGAAACAAGAGAATCACTCACCTAAGTTTCCTACTTCTTTCCTCGTACCTATTGCCCGGGATTGGGCTGGAGTCATTTCCATCGAACCAGCAAAGAGGGAGGGCTAAGACAAAGCGAAGGCGCGATGGCTCAAGTCAATACCAGGTTTTCGGCTGGCAAGACACTGAGACCAACTGTTTATTTATGAGCGTATGACACAATCCTGGCATATCAACAGACCTGTTGCATGGTAATCATCAGATTTTTGTACAATCGATATAATTTGCCTTACAGATCTTCTGACTGGTGTCGACCACGAAGTAAATGATAGTAACCAGGTCAAGTCGCATCAACACAAGTCACGATTCGTATTTGTGATGACAATCACATTGACCCGCCCAAGAAGTCCGAGGGGGCGATACTCCGGTTTAACGTTCGAGGCGAGGTCACAGGTATGCAAATCAAACTCACGCTTCGCATAGAACAGGAGAGACTGAAAAATAGTCAGGGAAAAAATGAAATTGATCATCTATCCGTATAGTAAAAACAACAATAGGAAAGCGGTTTCGACCTCGCGAAGGGTCTCATCAGAGGGCTTCACGCTACCCTGACCGCTCACCTTGAATAGCATAGCTCGTATGTGGTAGATTAGTTGCTGGGGTACTGAGTGTGTTGATAAATCTTCGAAGCATATAGGTAGCTTGGAATTGGGATGCGAACTGAGGATTATGAATCGTATCATGGGCCGTACTAGTGATGTTGCAATATGTGATAGGCGAGCATCCAAGTTGAAAGTGCTTCTCAGCAGAGATAGAAGGTTGAGAGACGCAAGATTGGGAGATATCAACACCGAGAGACGAGTATGACAATGCTTTGCATGAGCACGTCAGCCAAACGTTCCCAGTCGCGCATGGATGCGCTGAATAAAATGGGGCCCTGGGCTTTGTCCAGCGGCAGCTATGCTTGGATCCCTCATGTACGAGGTAAAGATAAGAATAGCATGTGCTCTGGTGCGAGTCAAATCACGCGCAGCTGCCTCTGGTCGGAGGTCTGCTGAACCACGAGGTTCATAATCCAAGAGCCCAGCCTCACAGGCTATGACATTGTGAACGAAGGAATAATGCGTTGGCAAGGAGCTCCTGAAGTTGTTTATAAGGATATTTATTTGTGCTCGCCAAACAAAGGATCCCGGAACGTCCGCTCCGAGTTTTTTCCGGAGAGCTGAGAATGTTTGCTCTCCGACGCGCTGCGACGCGTCTTCACCTCCGCCATTGCATTCGCCAGACTGGGCCTTCAAAACGGCTGTCGTCCACCTCTATTCCAGACACAGCACTCGATGCCGTCCCCTCCGCGTTCATCCAGACACCCCCGTTCTGGGTGCGCTTTGCATGGCCTCTCATCATAGGCAATGCTCTCCTCCTGTACGTCTACCTGCCTCGTGTGTGGAATTTCATATTCAAGTAGACATCCAGGACTTCAGCTATTGATATCACTTGGAGCCATTGGTCTAAACTCGTTGAAGATCTCGAAGCTGTCGGGGAACGAAACAGACAAAACGCTGCTGCTGAAGCTAAACGTAAAAGCGATACACTAGCTCCATCCTCATCGTCCGCGCCAGCGGTTGAAGCTGAAACTGACAATGGCCAAACCAATACCCTGACATCAATATCTATATCACCTGCCACCGTGGATACTTCGAAGAAAGAAGAACCAGCATATATCTGGGAACGTAGACCAACATGGCAACGTGCCTCATTCTGTGGTATATATGTCATAGGCTGGGCTTTCTCAACTGCTTATCTGTTGAAATATCGGCAAACCTACGTCACGGGGGTTAAATTCTTCCGTGGGCCTTCTATACCAAAATCACTATCTACTCCCACTCCCACTCTGGCCTCTTCATCAAAGGCAACTCCGCCTCCTACAAAATCTACTCAGGGTTCCGCTCCTATAAACCCCCCCACAAAGGGATCCCAAGAAAACCGTTTCATCCACATCCAAACCGCATCCAAACCAAAAGGCATTACCTTCCCTCTCACTAAACTATCCCTCTACGAAGGCCGAAACGAAACCGAACTCGTCATCCGTTCCACCAGCACGAATTCCGCCAAATCGATATGGAATTGGAATAGGACAGGAGGAGAATATTGGTTTATGAGTCTATCAGATGCGATTGTTGATGGGATGAGATCTGGTAAAGTGGAGAGTGCCAGAGATAAAATTTTGCAGGCGTGGTTCGAAGGTGAAGAGGAGGGGAACAAGAAGAGGAACAAGAAGAAAGGGAAGAAGGGTAGTCCTTAGATTTCTCGATCTGGTAAAGAATTTTTTTCGGGTAGTGGGTATTGCATAATTTACACCTAATAAAACACTAGACAAAACAGTGCATACATAAACGAGAAATAAGAAAGTGGCGTCTTTGGGGGAGGGAATCAACTCGGGGGAGGATACGCTATGGATAAAATCCTCTCCTTGGGAATGATAGATGCAGTTCCCATCGACGTCGTTCCATTGGACGAAACAACCGATACCGCATTCACTTCCTCTCCATATGTCTATATAAACAAATATCCCAATGAGCGTCTTTCCGAAATTTATAACAACGAGGAAAGTATACCCTTTGTCTTGCGCCTCTTATAGCAGCCGTAGCAACGAGTCGAACAAAAGTAGTCGATAGAGTAGCAATCACCAAAGCGATTAAGAATGCAGTGAAGAAACGTTTGAGAGCACGTTTCTCGTGTTCGTGTTGTTGAATACGGTAGTGTACTACTAGCGGATGATCTTCGACTGCTGTCGAAGTAGCAGCAGCAACAGTTGTAGAGCCAGAGGGATATGTAGCGGTTGTTGGTGAGCCGATTGGAGTTGTTGGTTGAGAGTAGTTATGAATAGGGTGATAGGCATGGTGAGAACGTGGATGATAACCGTGGTGAGGACGAGAATGATGATGATGGGTGGTAGATTGGTTGAAATAGGGGTATGAAGGAGATGAGGGACTTCGTTGTTGTTGTTGTTGTGGTTGTTGGCCGGATTGGGTGTATGGTGGTGGTGGTGAAGTGTTTATCGTAGGAGATGACGCAGAGAAAGAGTCTGTCTTAGTCGAATTCTTGGTCACCGGTGGTTGAATACCACCAGATGATGAGCTCTGCTGCGCTTCCTGTTCATCAAGTATAATCATGATCCCCTCCAATTGAATATAAAGAAACTCCTCCGCTCTCCTATATCGTTGTTGGTGTTAAGTGTCGTGATGGGGATGGAGGTAAGAAAGCAAGAAAAAGGTAAGCACCAAGTCACATCAAGTGTCAAGAGAGTATCGGAATGGAGATAATATATGTACCTGACCTCTTGGGCGCTCTGTCACAGAGTAAGGGTTGGGTGGGGTGTATACTGCGGCTTCGGTAACTGCGGCGGGTGTTATTGAATGCCGATATGATGTGACTCATGAGTCATAATTCTTTTGTTTGGGAAAAGCATGTGGTACCTATCAAATCACTTCTTTGGAATGATGGAAGATTTATCAGGAATGTGCGGTACACAAAGATAATCGAGTTATCTAATACACTGTATATATATCCTAGTCCTTCGTTTCCCTTGGGGGCATATTCTGTTGGGATCACTATCTAACACCTGATTCACTACATCATCCCCATACAAACCTAGTAAACCCTTCCCCCTCCACAATTTCCGCTCCCCCCCATACCAAATGCGAATCACGGGCCTCCAGAACATGAGATTGAGGAGGGCCCTTATTGCAGACCACGCGTCACAGCCAAGTACATCAAAATAACCAACAAGTAAACGATAAAAATACAAATCATCATCTTCAATATATGTTCTCCTACACCTATATCCGGTTGGTGTGAGTGATATCCAGCGTCTTGAGACGGGAATGGTCGGTAGTGCGTGATAGGGAGGGGAGTTCGAGAGACTATGAGTGGAGGGAAATTGGGGTATTGATGATGGGTATCCGGGTCATGGTCGTGGTGGTGATGGTGATGGTGGTGGTGGTGGTCATGAGGGCCGTGAGGGTGGTGACCGTGATGGTGGTCGTGATGATGATAGTCGATAAGAGAATGGTGAGTATCATGTGAATATGATACCGAGGCTTCGATATCGGTATACGAGGGTGGTGCAGCATGACTTGTCAGGGGTGTGTTCTCGAAAGCGGGTTGAGTAAAGCCGGTGGTATCATGATGGGGTTGGTGCATAGTTATCCTCTGGTGCCCTCCTAGTTCAAGGTACTTCAGCAGTCCCTCTGTCGTAGAGTGAGATGTAGTTAAGGACGCGGGAGGGAGCGGATGTGAAGAAGGAGGAAGTGTGTTCTGGTTATAGTGGCATGAGGCAATGTGACACTTTACCAGGTATAGTGTCGTCGGTAAGTTACTTTCGATATTAATAACAATCTAGCGTGTACTGCTTTAATCAAGGGGAGATAAAACGTGTTAGGGAATGTACCGTAAATGCCGTATGGGGCACGAGGCACGAGATAAGTCGGAAGGGACGCATATATGTACGCCTTTGCCCAAGTGGTTTAATAACGCCCAGTCGGCAGTATACGCAGTAACCACTGTTTAGTACTTACAACGGGGTATTAAGTGCACAAAATATATTACACGACATTACACAAGTTGCGAATCGCTACTTGAACATTTGTTTGTGAATTCAGATAGACTCACATGGTGTGGCGTTGCTCAAATTGCGAGGCGATAGCCGGCCTCGGTTCTGATGACGCGATTTAGGAGATAAACCAAGACGACATAATCGAAATCCTACAACTTTCAGACCTCCTCTACAAACAAATTCATGCCATGTACCTAGGTTCACTAACAACATAATACCATAAAAAGAGCAAAGAAACAGAGAAGACACCAGCAGTCATACAATAAGCCAGCCAAGGAAATCCTTCTCCTTCATTATGATCAACCTGTGATCGCGTGAGCCGGATGAGTGGGGTATGTACGGTTGGCGACGACGATAGCATGATGTGTGAAGGAGTATATGAGGTTTGTTGATGACAATAGTCATTATGATGATGCGTGTGATAGGTGTGGTGGTAGTGATAGCAATGGTGGTGGTAATGATGGCTGGAATGGTAATCTTGACGAGTTGGCAGTCGTGGAAGATCATGAGGGTCGTTGTATGGATGTTTCGGCGGTGAGTAATTGTGAATATGCATGTCTGTCATCTATACTGGAGTTGTGGTGATGATGATGATGGTGAAAGTTAGACGACAAGAGGGAAGTTAACTCCGAGACACCACACGAACGTGATTAAAAACACTCACGATTATCATCCAGGGATTTACTTGTCACAGACATCAGACCTAGACCAGCATACTTGGACAGGGTTCAATCAGACAGCGGGTTACCAAGAGGAGTACTGTAATAGTAGTGGGTGGCGTTAGTTCGGTTAGACTCGGAGGTTGAACACCTGATCATTGGACAACGCCGTCTTTACATCCCGTATAGTCGAAGGGGGAAAAAGTAGATGTTCTTGAGGGCAGGGCCTAAGTTCATCGGAGTGGAATGACAGAGTGTTTACTTGCCAGTTTGACTAAAGAACTTTGTCAAGTGTCAAGTTTCGGAGATCAATCTGAAATTACAGAGTCCATGAATTTCGATACAGAAAGGTGAGAGTGTTGAAGTCGAAGGGTATAGATAAAAAGTACAACGATTCCAGTGGCTATAGGCACGATGGTACAAACGGGACTGCAGTGATTAACACGAAGCGGGATGAATGTAAACCCAGAGGTGGATATCGAGTCAAAAATAGGGGTTACACCATGCACTGAGAGCACTGAAGGGTATATCGGACCTGGGGGTGGAATAGTCAAGGCGATGCTGGCACTAGTTGTCGGGTAAGTGAGCTTCAAAAATAGCCAACGTTTTGGCCTAAAATGAGAATGATGAGCAAGCGATGAGCAATCGTCTCCACACCCAGCAGTGTCGCAGTAAATGACGTTTGGGCTGTTTTTTGAAATTCACCGAACGGCCAGGGCGAAAGGTGTAGATGTGGCGGACGGGGCAATGGTGTGGCGGTGTCGTGGTGAGCGTGCAACGTACGGCTCTATAAGGCCGATGCTCGGTCTTACGACCTGCAGGGGGATGTACGTAAGGACACAAGCAATAATGACTACGCATCGAACAACTCACAATAGGTAGGGGAGGTTGACTTTCTACATACAAAGGGGATGGCGATCTCCAGTGCACAATCAAGAGGTAACCAACGGCCTGTAAGAGTGTAGCGCTTGCAAAGGTGATGAAAAATACAATGAACAGTCTGAGCGTGGCGCGGCGGGACGGATTCGTCGAGGAGGGAGGGAGTGGTCGTGCGCGTTCGTAAATGTGGTGGGTGAAATTGTCTGAGGAATTTGTCATGTCGAGAAACTCGATATGCGACTGTTGGGCGTAGGAGGCCATAGGAGAGGAAGGTTTATGAGAGTCGACGATGGCGATGTCGGAGCGAGCGACAGAGGAGCTGCAGGCCATGCGGAAAGAATTTTTTGTGGGATGTGGGGCTGTGGGAGGAGACGGCCTAGAAAATATTGGCAGCATGTCTCCAGTACAGCAGGAAACCGATCCAATTGATGCCATCACTCCATCACTGCATCCTTGATCCGAACTCTGTCACGTGGCTCCCGATTCCATTTTCGCATCAATATTATCGGCTTTCTGCTGAACATGTTGTCCGACTCGGACGACAACGATGGCCTCCACCAGATAACAGTCAACGAACACTACGCGAAGGCCTTTCAGTACAGAAAAGAGCGCGAGGAACTCGACAGGCGTGCGTCTTCCCCCCATTCTCCTTACATAATCCCTCACCGTTCTTCCTTTAGTCAAAGAAAAATTGGGTTCAGATATCTCGGAGTCCGATCTAGAAAATGAAGACTCGGACTCAGAGTCGGATGAAACCGAAGACGAAGATGGCGAAGAGTTGACTTTGGCTGTGGATGCTGCCATCTTTCGAACACTGGCGCGTATCAAACGAAAGGATCCTTCGATCTACGAATCCGGCAAAAACATCTTTGGGGGTGCATTTTGCTTCCATTTCTCTTGACATCAAGACGAATATTGATAAATTTTAGAGGAGCAGGAAAAGCTCGCTGCAAAGACGCCGTTTACAGCCCCAAGCAAAAATAAAAAGGATACTGTGTGCCCTCTTCTCGTACTACGCATCATACCAGGCGTTACTCAACTGCAGCGAAACTACAGGCTAAACCAGTGACGATGCGTCAAGTAGCTCTTGAAGCCCAACTCAACCCTTCACGGTCACCTTCACCGGAACCCCTCACACACGTTCAAGAACAAGCAGCTTTGCGTAAAGAGACCATATCTGCTTTCCATACCGGCATCAATGATGAAGCTCATAATGTTGATGATGCTGATGACGATGAGGACCTGCTCGTCTTGAGGGAAAAGACGAAAGATGAACGTGAAGAGGAAGAAAAAGA
This sequence comes from Agaricus blazei, assembly GCA_029719445.1. NCBI lineage: Eukaryota > Fungi > Basidiomycota > Agaricomycetes > Agaricales > Agaricaceae > Agaricus > Agaricus blazei. The sequence continues at coordinate 447,304 of SSNC01000022.1, read as the reverse complement.
GTATCGCGCGTTCTTAGAACGTGAGGTCGGTGACTTGAACGAAATAATCGGTATCGAGGAAGAGGATATTGTACAAGAACGAGATGGGGTTGACGAGGATGCTGGTAAGAAGAAGAAAAAGAAGGCCAGCAAAGATGATAAATCGACGAAGAAGAAACGGGCAACAAAAGAGGACGAGGACCAGGAGTTTCTTATGAGGTACAGCATCGCAATCGCTTCTTAACAATTCAAATACTCACAGCCTACATTACCAACACCTAGTTATATCCTTAACCGCGGTTGGATTGACAAATCCAAAAATCACATACCGACATACAGTGAAATCACATCCAAAAAGAAATCTTCAAAACGGAATCACGTCTCTCATTCCGACTCAGAAGGGCCTACCGCTCTTGACGACGATGACAACCAATCCAACTCATCCTTCGACTCTCTCATAGACCATTTCGAATCCTCCTACAATCACCGTTTCGAGGAACCTGGTTCTTCCGTTATACCCTCCTATCCGCGTACAATATCAACCCTCGTACGTCGAGAGGACACCAAACGTAAAGAGGCTAGGGAACGGAAAAAATCCAGAAAACAAGAAGACTTGGACAAGAAGAAGGAAGAAGTGAGGAGGCTGAAAGCGCTTAAAATGAGAGAAATCAGGAGAAAACTTGAAAAAGTTGGGATCGAGGGTGGACTAATAAAGTCGAGCAACAAAAACTCCATGGAGGGGGGTTGGGATGCAGAAAATGGTGGTGGTAATGATGAGGGTATGGAAGTGGATGATGCGTTGAAGGAACTGGATCTAGAAGGTGATTGGGATCCAGAAAAACACGATCAACAAATGGCTGGGCTTTATGGTGGACACGATGAGTATGATGCAGGCGAGCGCTGGGAAGATGAAGGTCAAGTTGACGAAGAAGGGAAACCTGTTTGGGAAGATGACATTGATATCACAGATATCTATGTACCAGACGATGATGCTGAACCAAACCCCAGCTCGTCAAAGAAAGACAAGAAGAAGAAGAAAAAGAAAAAGAAGAAAAAGGACGGGGTAGAATCTCAGGATGCGGGAGTTGACGTAGATGCTATGGACGCAGATGTTCAACCTCATGAAGCAGAGGAGGAGGAATGGGATGGAACTGAGGAAATGCGGAAACGTAAATGGGATGAATACATGGAAGAAATCTACAATCTCGACTTCAACGACATGGTATGTGATATTCATTCTTTATTGAGATTTTCGGTTCTCATTTCTAAATTCCAGGTCGGTGACATTCCAACGAGATTCAATTATGTCCCAGTTGCGAAACAAACGTATGCTTTGTCTCCTACAGAAGTTCTTTACGCAACGGATAAAGAGCTCAACGAGTTCATGAGTATTAAACGCTATGCTCCTTACAAAAACGATGCTCGAAAGTGGGATACGGCAAGACAACAAAAACTTCGTGAGCTACAGGCTACCTTGAAGGAGCGAGAAAAAACTGGTGGATGGTTAGTTAAGGGTAGTGAAAAAGGTAATAATGATGGATATGAACAGAGATGGCAAGCCGGGGAGGAGGGAAAACCCAAGAAAAGAAAAGGAAAGAAGGAGCGCATGAAAGCTAGGGCTGCGGTCGCTAGCATAGGCGAACACGGGGACGACAATGATGGGGACCCTACCAGTCGAGATGGCACATCGAAGCCCGAGGGACACAAATCATATGGTGGTAGCGCGGACATCCAAAAATCGACTTCGATGAAATCTAAAGAAAAAGAATCTGGGCGTAAACGGAAACGTGAGGACTTTGAGGGAGGCAAAGGCGTGAGTGTGGAATCTGCTTCAGGTGCTGTCGATTTGGTTGCCCAGGAACAAAAGAAGCAGCGACGAGGGAAAGAGAAGTCGGAGGATACGGGAAAGAAGCTTGATGATGGGAAACCGAAGAAGAAGAGGCGGCGTAAGCATAAGAAGGGTGGAGAGGACGTGTCAGAGTAAGAACTGGCGGAATGGAATTCATGTTTGGTACTCGACAAATTGGCCTTTAGATTTCCTTCATTTTTGCTTTTTCTCAGTGGGTTGGATACCCGGTCTTTACATTCATCTTTTTCAGTTCGGCGATATTTTGAACGAAGTTGAACGGATCAGGGGAATGTTATCAGACAGAATGCAGCTGTCAGCAGCACCAATGCACCACTGATTTGTTCAAAACTTCCTCGGGTGTGTCTTACTCTGGATTATAAATGCTCTTATACGCCGCATAATGCCGATACAGATGACTCGTGGCCTGTTTTATGAGCGGTGAATTTTTGTAATTAAACCTAAGTCTTCTTACCTTAGAACCTTGATCAAGTATGACTTATCCATTGAAAAAATTTTCCATGCCTACATGTTACTAATTCCTTCGCTACCATTTGTATATAGACCACTAATCAGTGAAAGAAGACATAGTGCGGTTTTAAGTATAGAGATGTCCTACTTATCGCTAACGTTATTATATAATTCTTCTTCATGACATGGCTCATGAACAGCCGATATAGCTCCTATATGTCCGATAGTAGCTCTCGCGGCGTTTGGAAATCAAGCTAAATATTTTCGTAATTTCTCATACTTACTTGTTGACTCGGCTTAGTTGGGCACTTAGAGTTATAGTTCACAGAGTTGTCAATTTGGGTTACGGTCAAGTTGCGATCTTAAGACTGTATCGGGCTCGCCGGTGGAAAATGCCCCGTCAACGGGCCCCGTGGTGTATCTTTTGATAGGCCAAGCTAGAAGACTAAGCCTACCCATGACAGACAGTTCTTCTGTAGAAACGTGGTTTAATTTTTAATATTAGACATGTTCTCAGAGAAGACTGTTCGGGATCTGTGAGGCTGCGATCGGGTTTATTTTTAAGCGGGAAAAATATGAATTTTATTCTACCTCATCGGATGTACTAAAGGAAGACTGACATGACTTGTACTGCACTTGTCTTGCGGCTGAAGGAGGAGGAGCTGTAGTATGTACAGGGTCATGTGTTAGGAACATACTATCACAGCTCAGGAGTAACTACGAACTGTGATGTCATTGTTCACTAACCTCTTAGCAACGTCCTAAGCTAGCTTCAAATCGTATCTTACCCTAGCTGAGTCCCCGTATCGTAGTTAAAAGAAACCCTGGACCGATGTTCTCCGGCTTCCGGGCCAAACTTGAGCAGTCACGGTGACCACATCTACAGGTTAATTATACTTCATACATCAATTTTGAAGGCAACTGATCCCGGCCGGGGGCTAGTGGTTGACACTGACACCACCGGTAATAATGGACTGGCGTGACATGCAGCGGCGCGCGCCCACCGGCAAGTAGCTCCCGCGCTCTCTCAGCATAACAAATGAACATGTTCGCTCGCCCACAGAGTCCTCAAGTCTTAATTCCCAATGATTTCATCAAGCGTGTTGAGGGTGTGCCGGAGTATATAACGATATTAATTTATCATTCATCATCAATGTAGCTCCACCGAATTCACATGTACCCTGACCTACGCCACAGGCATCCTTAGTGCTTACCCTATGGTTGACAAATCTAAACCCCGAAACGGATTGATGCCTTCAGGCTAACTAAGTACCTGAAAAGTGACACGGGATTGTGCATGTCACTTGTCAGGTACTACCTGTTTCTTCACAGCAGTTTGACTTGTCACCGACTAGAGATGAACCTGAACGGGATGACTTTTGTGTTTTGAGAACAAAACAAAAACAAAATACCGAATAAAACAAAATTAGATGTTCTTTTCATCTGAGTCATCTCAACTAACCACAAAAAGAAAGAAATCGCGAGCCTTCTTTTGTGAAAATTTCAAATTAATTCACCATGGAAAATCGTGTCTTTTGTTTTTATTTCTTTTCAGTTCGCGCCTATCAGTGACAATGAATGTGAAAGCGGTTGTCCAATCATATATGTCACGCTTTCAGGATCGGAGCACCGGTGTTGTGGCGTTGGCAGAGATTTGGACACAGGGCTGAAAGATGTTTTGTTGCGGGGGCGACAGAGCTTTCGAAACTATCTATGGCTTCTAGGTTCTCGAACGATATTGTTTGGGTTTTTTTATGTTTATGTCATTGTGGGTTTATTGGATCTCGATGTAATCCGCGGATTGTCTAAAGGGCCGAGAAGACCACTTTGCGAAGGTTCGTTCGGCCATCGGCTGAATTGTACGGGGACACGAGGCGAGAAGATGAATATAGGTTCATATGTAATGACAGGGTGCGTATAGCTAGAATTATTGTTGTGGCTACACTAGGTAGAATACATTGATACAAGAAGAGCGCGAGGGATAGGGTGGATACATATGGGATGAACTAAGTGACAATAATGATAATGGTGCAGAATATTGTACGATTTCAAGGAGAGTGTTCTGTCTTCGTTCAGAGTCAATCAATTCGTAGTCCATGGATATTGGTGAAGTACCAAAGTAAAGCGTGAACCCCAAGTGGTATTTTCACTGCGAAGATGATCGTAAGAGACGGTTCGGTAAGTTCGCGCAAAACGCGGCTATACGATTAACGGTCGTCGCTTTTCGTTGTTCAGCGTTCAGGGAGGAAAGCCCAAAGCCATCCTCGTAGTAGTTGATAGTGTGCTGCGGTTCGAAAATGATGAAAGAAGTGTTTATCTCGTATGGAAGGAGGCTATATTTGATCTGAACAGCAAATGAGTGTCGTTATACCAGTGCTATGAAGCAGGCGCCTTACCAATTTTATGGGCTCAACAGTTGGTTGATGGTAAAGATGAAACTTCGTGTCGTAGGGCGAAGGTAAAGGGGATGGAAAGATAGACGAAAGGGGTGACTGTAGTGGCGTAACTTCGTCCTTCAATGTCCGCAACTCGTCACATCCCGACTCGTACCCTGACTCCACCGAGGCCGTTTCCTTCACAATGGCTAAGCAAGGTGGCCTGCGACGGGGGAAAGGTACCGTGGACTTTCGTTCAGATCGAGATCGGGATAGCGGCTGCCGTTGTGGTTTTGGGGTTGGCTTGATGACATTATCCCAACACACGGTGGCGAATGCATCGACCGGGGATAGTAGGAGCACATCATCAAGTCCATCTAGGCATTCAACATCGAACCCTATCTCCAGCGCCATTCTATCAACCACGAGGTCCCAATATATATCGGACTCCATGAGGCTAAAGACACTATCAGCTCGATTGATGTCCACGGGGACCGTCTGTTTGTATGAGTCGGGGGGAGCGTCATCGACCACTGCGGACCAGCCCAGAGCCGAAAATATTCCATTGGAGGATTGCGAAGACACAGACTATGTAGAATCAGCATCTGAACCAAGGTCATTACAAGTAAGATATGCCTCACCATAAGTATCGTGCACGACAGCGCCAGGAGATGAACAAATTGAGGCACTTGGGAGAGGAAAGCGAATAGGGTACGAGGGCAAGAAAGAAACGAGGCACCCAAGGGTAGCTGAGTTGATATATCTAGAGAGCTGCTGAGAGGGGCTCTGTAAGAGAAGCTTCCGCTACCTTGTCAACGGTTTTATGAGAGGGGATGGAGCGTGATCGCCATAAAAGTGCGGTAGACCGAACAGCTAATTTGGGCTTCATTTTTATTTTATATCGACCGAAGGCATGGGGACCCTTTTGTTGGTTCTGGCATCGCGAGGTATTACGGCGCTCGAGTTTAATTGTTCGGAACTAAGCTTGACATCGTGGAAGAATAGATTACAGTTAAGGTAAAGGCTGAAAAAGGTTTACACATCCGTAATTGATCATCTGGATCTCCAGGGTCCAGAGTCACCGCCAGCAAAAATACTGGCTGACTGGAGAAAATACGGAGATATGGAGTCTGACAACCTTCGAGTAGCTCAGAATTTTTTAACTAAGTACCTGATTGGATGGGGGGTTACCAGTTGAATTTTAAGGCATTTTTCAAGTACACTACTTGAATACGGAACCTTGCCCAGCACTAATTACTCTCCTGGTCCTAAGGTAAGGACTTAGTTAATCTCCTCTCATGTGGTGAAAGACACTGTTTACGCTGTAAGTGATCTTCAACTCAGCGCTCCTTTTGCACAGTCCTCAGCACATTACAGTCGGACATTGTGAGGAATCCCCGAGTCGATGAGGCCTTTTTTTCATACCCGTTAAATCATGATCGTGGCCCTATGCTAAACCGCCAAGGATCCTTACTATATGTTACGTTTACGATTTTCGTTCACTAGTACTTAGTAGGCCAAAGGACTGTGCTTCCGAGTTTCTCGTGAGACTCTCGTGGAAAAATCGAAACACTTTTTGGAAACGTTCGGGTTCATATTGTCATGGTAGCCACAGGGTGAGGCGAGCTAAGTGCTAGGCCAGCCTGAGACTGAAAGACTCGCACACGTAGTACTTACTACTTACTACTCCCTCCCTCATCTCCACCACTACCTTCCCTGGCTTAGGATCCCTTTCGGCGAATTGCTTCATTTCGTCAGGAAAGGTGGTCATTTCTGAAATGCGTTTGCGACCTGAGCCTCACTTCAGGAAGGTTTGACGAACGACTTCGGAGTTCGGAGTCTCGTAAAGATGTGGGAAGTGTGCAGAATTATCACTGAAAAAGGTAAGTAGCGTCGCCCGGCTTGATCCATACCAGCATCTTCATCCTAAGACATCATCAGCCATACGCGTATGACTTTTTGTTTAACACTGCTTTCAGGCCGTGGGTCTGGCAGCATCAAGTCGTATATAGAAGTATCTACTCATCGAGATGACGGGTACAGCCTGGTGTCAGGTGGCAACATAGCTGATGACTCGGATACGCCGCTGTCTTACGGGAGAATGCTATTCTTCAAAAAAGCGGCATGCCCAACCCTAACGCGTGAGGTCAATCACCTCAGAATATCCTGCCTGAAAAATACGAGATGAGGATCAAAGTAAGTTATTCAAGTAGGATTCTGAACCTCGACCAACAATGACACTCACTTTTCTGTATGTTCTTTCTAAACACCATAACCCGGCGTGATCAGTTTATAGTTTATATGCTTCCGTAAAGTGACAGTAATTGGGAAAAACATGTGCACCCAACGCCCCCGCACCTAACCTCTTGGCAATTCTGACAGCTTCTTTTCCCTTCGGTGGATGTACGACGCGTCTTATCACCCTCTCGAAATCAGGAGTAACACAGATAACCGAAGCTGCGTTGATACCGATAATTCGGGTAACTGGGAAACTTCTCGATTATTCTGGCATACCTTTCGTTTCGAAGTATAGAAACTCATAGAAGCTGTGAAAATATCTGGCCTCGAAAGAAGATCAACATCGTTTTACTACGGAAACTTCTGGGCCATGAGGCCAACAGGTGCACACCGACACCCAATCACATTTATAGACCGGATCTCAACCCTTGCCCATTTCTACTTACTACATTCCTCTACACTCCCCGACGATTATCATGTCTACAGAAATACACAACGATATAGATTATTATATCGAACCTCTGATCTTTCAGGTATGTCCATCACTTCCACTAATCAAACCAGCCACTGATTCATAGATAATTTAGGTTGAGGACACAATTTTCAGAATACCTCGTGAATACTTGTCCCAAGAGTCCACTATATTCCGCGATATGCTTCAGATTCCCCAGCCCACAGACAGCGACTGCGATGGCTCAGTGGACGCTAAACCAATAAAGCTCCTGCAAGTCGCTGCCACATCTTTCCGTTTCTTGCTCAGATTCCTCTTCAATCTCGAAAGGTGTGTCTCTTAACTTATGAAATGGTATCTTTTTTCAGAATATTGTTTTTTGGGGCAGATCTCCACAATCGATTGTTTCCAAAAAGGACTTGATTACGTTGCTTGAGCTTTCTCGGAAGTGGGACATGAAAACCATCCGCGACAAAGTTGTCGACCAGCTTCATTCGCATCTCTTGGATGATCCGGCTCACAAGTGGTACTTGGCCAAAGAATATGGGATTAATCAGTGGAGGCGGCCTGCTTTGGAGAGATTGATTCGACGGAACGAACCCCTCGGTGAATGGGAATACCTCAATCTTGATCAGGATACATTCCTTGCTATTGCAGCTATCCGGGAAGCCTGCTACCCAGTTTTGGACGACTCGCAGAGATGGGGCGGCTCCACCGACATCTCACAATGGGAGTTGAGGCAAGAACGTGGTGCTATTCCTGTGGATTTCAATTTGGTCGTGTTCGATTGCCCTCGTCCAGCCCCACACTCAGAATACGACGACTCTGATGTGCAAGCGGCCGATTGTGATACAATAAGAGACGGAGAATTTTACTTCGAAGACATAGTATTTCAGGTCAGTTCACTATTTATAAATCTCTGGGGACCTATTTTTTGAGCGCTGTCAAATTAGCTGGGCAAGCGTTTCTACAAAGTATCAAATCGACCTTTTTCGCAGCACTCTCCTATCTTCAGGAGCCGCTTTGAAAAATCGGGCTTCACCAAATATGATCATGAAAACCCCTGCAAACTTTCGACTGATATAAACCCCACTGATTTCAGGAATCTGTTACGTTTCTTCTTCCCGCCGTAAGCACCATCATATTGGCATAATTACAACTGACAACTTATACAATGTAGATCTCAGACTATGTCCGCACGTACCCCCGAGGAGTGGGCTTCAGTGTTGCGACTTGCATCGAGGTGGGAGATGACAGCAGTCAAGGATTTAGCTGTCAACGAACTGACTCAATGTGGTTTTGGAACGCCTACAACGAAACTACAACTGGCTAAAGATCTAGGCATTCAGGCGTGGTTTTCTGAGGGTATGCAAGCGCTTATCACCCGCCACGAGCCTCTTGCAGCCTTGGATTACCAGACCCTCGAAATGCGACACGTTATACAAGTTGTTGATCTGCGTGAGCGAGTTCACACTCGCTATCGGCACGGCTACGGCCAGACTAACCATATTCGCGAGGAACGCGGTGAATTACCTGAGAGCGTTTCTTTGGATGATAGACTAGTACCACTCCTATGAAATACATGACCCCCCACTTACCCCGAATAAGTAAGGCATTTCGAATGTGGTTACTGTATGACAGAATATAACGGATTCGATTATCTTGTTAACTCAGTCATTAAACTCCAAAGTATCCCACCACCGTAATAAATTGGGAATATTCTAGCTTTGCTAACAATACGCCAGAGATTGACTCGAGGTACGTAAGAGATTCATAATATGAATTGGCTGGAACAGCCATAAATTGAAATCTCAACTTCTTCCCATCTGTTTCCAATATGTTTCCCATATTCGAGCTCATTTCCATCTTCAATGCATATATCAAATACGTAAGCTCAAGGAGCATATTAACAACATGCCCTGTGTAGTATAGGGCAAGCTATATACTTGACATGAAATGTGAACAAGTACATTCGTCTTCAAGAACGATTAAATACCCGCGTCGCTGGCTTCTACCATTCTCACCCACAATCCACCAGAGACATACATGGTCAAGTGGGAGGCAAGGCGTATCCGGTCCCGTCCAGCAGGACCTGGCTTTCCGGCCCATGCTTGTGGAGGCAACGACTCCGGCGGTTGTGATTCCGTGGCCAGAGTAAAGGAAGAAAATTGTTGAAGCAAGCGGACAAGGAAAAAGGATGCTTCGTTATAAGCGAACTACACGATAAGAAAGATTCAATATGTTTTACTTTGAATTCCAATTTCACATACTTGTTGTCCAAGGCATATCCTGGGGCCCGCATTGAAAGCGTTGAAGATGAAAGGGTTCTTGATGACATATTTCTGTAATCGTTCATCCAAGAAACGATCAGGATCAAATTCCAGGGCTTAAAGAATACAGGTCAGAGGGAAGCGAATTCCAGCGTCAGAGAACATCTACCATCTGGCCCCCAAAGATCCGTCCGCCTATGCATTAAAAATACACAATAGATAAACCTGAAATACAAAATATTAGGCCGTGTACGTTTCTGCGAGACAAACAATCATACCTTTTGCCTGCGGGGACGTAAAGAGGACTAGTGGTGCCCGTAGCAGGAGCTATGACAGTTGGTTGGGTGGCTGTGCTGTTCAATTCTAGATCGGGATGCAAAATGATGAGTTGAAGTAGAGCGTGAACATACCGGTTGTTAATGGGACTAATAAACATATACTGTAATCAGCCTCCGATGAGATGTCTGATTCAGAGGTAATCACTTACACGGGTGGATACAACCTCAGAACCTCTGCGACATCATCGGGTCAGAGCACAAGTGCGAAGTGAGTAGTCATTGCGTACCGTTGAGGAATGCTCTGAGGAACTTCATATCTTTGAAATCATCGTGAGATGGTCTGCTTGTAGGCCCAACTGCAGAAAGAACTTCCTCTCGGAGCCGGCGAAGAATATCAGGACGCTCCGTTAGCATATACACCGAAAATGTTAAAAGCGACGCAGTCTGTCGGTACAGTAAATATCCGGGAAATGAAATAGACTGACGATGTGACTCACGGTATCTCGGGCCGCAACAAGGAGGTTTACCAACTGGTGCATATATGAGATTATCGTCTGAACGAACGTAGCAGGTACAAACCTCATCCTTGATGACCTGAAGGTCTTTGAAAACGAGGTCACAAACTGGTTTACATCGAAACACAAAAAACATACCACCCGTTCCCTGCATAAGATGGTCAAGAAGCTTATCGTCGTCACTAGCTTTTGAACCTATTTCCTTGCCCCGTTTACGTCTTAGACCCTCTCGAACGAATGGTTCCACGAACTTATCCACCTCCGTCCTGAGTGGCACGATCTTGTCACCAAAAAATTCTTTCAATGGCCAAAGCGCGCCAGAGCGACTACGGACCACGATTTGAATCTGTCCGCCGATGAATGCTTTGACGAAAGAATTCGAAGGATGGCTCTCAAAAGCCTTGGAGTTTTCTTTCGCAAAGGGAGAAGGAGCCGTAGGGTAGGGCAGGCCAGCGGTCAGTGAGTGCACGTCGTTTTCGAACAGGAATTCAGTAGCAGAGTCGAGGGTGAATCGTGAAACGAGGTCCTAAACCCGGACATTTAGTCATGACTTTATCAAGAAGAAAAGCCGGTACCTGAAAGTCAATGGGATATCCTTCTGCAAGTCGCTCTTTCGCCCTCTTGAGTGCATCTTCAACGTGACGATCGAAGATATCGAAGTCACTGATTCTTTCTCTGCTAAAAAATGGTCGCGTGATCGAACGGTGGAATCTGGATGTCAAAGTTATTTAATGAAATTACGGCGTGTTTTGAATCCACTGACTTCCACATATCACCTAGTTGCCCGTTACTGTTGTGTTCCGAGCACTGAGATCTAGTTGATAACTCACCGTCTGAGTTAAAAACGCCAGTGCCAAGTAGCGATTTTTGGATATCATACATTACAGGTCCTTAAACTCCCTGTTAACAATGCCATGCAAGCAGCAGGAGTTGAACGCCACCTTTTTCGAACAAGTTGAATTGAGTTGCAAGGATTTCCTATCCAAACCGTTAATGTTTCTATCAGTGTTGTGTCCTTAAATCGACTATACCTTAACATGCTCAGGTTCCGTTGTAAAATACTATATGAAGAGCCTATCAAAGACCAATATTCCTTTAAAAAAATGGAACTGCGTACCCGCTCATGTCCGCCCACGGTGAATCTGAAGATAGGACCATACTTCTGAGTGAAATTGTGATATGTATCCACTGAAGACGATATTAAATAAGCGACTGCTCCGATAAATACTGGTTGACAGATACTGGTTGTTATAATACGCACGTATGTAATTATTTTGGTTAGAGATTAACTTGAATACCTCCAAACCTGATTCTTTAACGTGTGGGGGGAGTATAGCGCCCTGAGCTTGTGCCTCTCTAGCATTCTTACGGGCCTCTAACAGTGGCTTCAGCTTGAACTGAGCAATGGAAGGTATGAGACCGCAGGTAGCGAGGACCCATGTGGGAACTGAGATACGTAGGAAATCCCGCAGCAGTAACAGTGCGCCAAAGCTTATAACATAGGGGGCTAGTGAACGGACAAGCGTACGACCAATAAACTTGATACCGGGGGAGAACATAAGGCGTAGAGAGTGGAGTGTGGATGAACACGTATAGCGAGATATGCCGTGCTAGGACAAAGCGACCCAGGGAGGACTGTATGTTAAATAGTCGTTTCACATTTTTTAAATTTTAGGGGTTCTGACGGTCTGTCTCCGGAAGTTGTAAGTGCCTGCCTGGTGTTCTGAGACAAGAATTCAAAGCCAAAGCAGATACATATATTATGATATAGTACGATGACGCCGTGTAATCATGGATATCACCGATCTGAATATAAGCCCCGATGAGATTGAGGTTACCGACTCGGGTAACCTGACTGTATATTCACGTGAATACCGTGGATACAACTGTGCCCCTATTTGACCCCTTAGATATGCTATATAACCATCTCCTTCCAATAAACCTGAATTACCCCTATGTTACATTTCAATTATTAGGGTGTTAAACCACCTTGAGCGAACTGCGAGTCGCATGGAATTATAAGCCACCATATTTGGCCAGACAGTGGGCCGTTGTTCATGATTGAATCCAACCCTACTGGTTCAAAATTTCCAGCTCGTTCTGTGATACGTCTTCTAACAAGTATTATTACTGAATCATACAAATCACCACAGAGTCGCAATAGATACCAGAACGATCCGATCTATGACATATACCCGCAAACTGACACAAGTTAATGAATTCAATCAAACACAATACATGTACATGATTGACCTCTGTCATGTTCGATAACCGCGGGCTCCTACCAACCAAAAAAATGTATCGAAGTCACAAATGCGAAGAGAAAGATACAAACATTCTACCCGTGGCATCGGGTAAGCCGCATACTGAACTCACCAAATATCTGCATACTTTCGAGTGATATATGATATAAGCCCTACTAATTTCAGGAATCTGTTGCGTTTCTTCTTTCCGCAGTAAGCATCAAAACATTGGTTTAATTACAATTGACAAATTATGCAATGTAGATTCAAAATACGTCAGCCGTAATCCCGAAAGTGGGCCTCAGTGTTGTGACTTGCATCGAGGTAGGGAATGACAACAGTCAAGGATTTTGCTGTCAACGAACTGACCCAATGTGGCCTTGGAACACCTACAACGAAACTACAAGTGGCTAAAGATCTAGGCATTCAGGCGTGGTTTTCTGAGGGTATGCAAGCGCTTATCACCCGCCACGAGCCTCTTGCAGCCTTGGATTACCAGACCCTCGAAATACGACACGTTATACAAGTTGTTGACTTGCGTGAACGAGTTCATGCTCGCTATCGGCACGGCTACGGCCAGACTAAACATATTTGTGAGCAACGCGGTGAATTACCTGGGAGCGTTTTGTTGGATGATAGGCTAGCATCCTATGACTAACACGACCCTTCACTAACACGGAATAAGTGAAGCATCCCGAGTGCTATTCCCTCCAGCAGAATCTAATGGACGTAACAGGCAATGTATTCTTTTTGTCCGTATGTATTACGAAAACATGTTGCAAGTATCATACCAACTCAATCATCGACCGAGCGTAGAATTCCACCAAAAATTCTATAGTGTGTTGAGAATATGGAAACTTGAACAAACAATATGCCAGTGATTGACTCAAGATACCTAGAGGTTTATGACCGGAATTGTGATTATTTAAAACCTCAGCATCTTCTATTCAGCTTTCAATATGTCAGCTGAGTTCCGAGTCCGATCACAATACCAACTGCAAGGATAAAAGATGTAAACTCGACAGACATATCATCACTATTCCCTGTGTAGTACTGCACAGGCCACAAATATTGTATGAGGTATGAAGTACGTCTGTCTTCTAGAATAATTATGTATCCTTCTCGCAGGCTTCTCCCATTCTTACCCACAATCCACCCTTAGCATACATAGTCAGATGAGAAGCAAGACGTATCCTATCCCGTCCACAGGGTCCTGGCTTTCCGGCCCATGCTTGTGGAGGTAACGACTCTGGCGGTTGTGATTCCGTGGCCAGAGCGAAGGAGGAAAATTGTTGGAGAAGGCGTACAAGGAAGAACGATGCTTCGTTGTATGCAAACTACACAATGTGAACCATAGTAGATCAATCGATATATTTGCTTTCAAACTGGAATTCCACGTACTTGTTGTCCAAGGCAGATCCTCGGACCCGCATTGAAAGCATTGAAGATAAAAGGGTTCTTAATAAGATATTTCTGTAACCGTTCATCCAAGAAACGGTCAGGATCGAACTCCAGGGCTAAAAAATTACATTTCAGGGAAGAACAGAAACCAGTGTGAGAGTATATCTACCATCTGGGCCCCAGAGATCCGTTCGCCTGTGCATCAAAAATACACAATAGAAAAATCTATGATAAAAAATATCAGGTGGCGTATGTTTTGCGTATGTTGTACATATGTTTTGCGAGACAAAGAGTCATACCTCTTTCCAGCCGGGACGTAGATAGGACTAGTTGTACCTGTTGCGGGACTGATAACGGTTGGTTGGGTGGACGTGCTGTCGAAATTCTGGGTCGGAATACACGATGAGGTGAAGTAGAGCATTAACATACCGGTTGTTAATGGGACTAACAGACATATAGCGCGAGATTAATTCCGGCTGAGATGTCCAATTTACAAGCCGATACTTACACGGGTGGGTATAATCTCAAAACCTCTGGGGCATGATCGGGTTAGACCATGAGCACGAAGTCAAGAACCTGAACGCACCATTCAAGAATGCTCTGAGGAACTTCATTTCCTTTAAGTCATCGTAAGATGGTCTGCTTGTAGGTCCTACTACAGAAAGAATCTCTTCTCTGAGCCGGCGAAGAATATCAGGACGCTCCGTTATTATATACACCGAAAATGTCAAGAGCGAAGCAGTCTGCAGGAATGGCAAGTATTTAGGACTGGCGCGATCAGACGATACGACTCACTGTATCTCGGCCCGCAACGAGGAGGTTGATCAGCTGATACATATATGAAGTCATCGTTCGGATAAATATAATACGTACGAACCTCATCTTTGATGATCTGAAGGTCTTTTCAGAAGAGGTCACCAACGGTTCTACAGCGAAACACAAAGAAAAACACACCGGAGGTTTCCTGCATGAGATAGTCAAGAAGTGTATCATCATCAGTGGCTTGTGAACCTATTTCGTTGCCTCGTTTGCGCCTCAATCCCTCTCGAACGAACGGATCCACAAAAATTTCCACTTCCTTTCTGAGAGGCACTATCTTGTCGCCGAACATCTCTTTCAATGGCCAAAATGAGCCAGAGCGGCTACGAAACGCAATACGAGTTTGTCCACCAGAGAATGCCTTTACAAAAGAATTGGAAGGATGGTTCTTAAACGCCTCAGAGTTCTCTTTCGCAAACGGCGAAGGAGTGATAGGGTAAGGCAGGCCGGCAGCCAACGAGCAGACGTCGGTTTTGAAGAGGAATTCGGTGGCAGAGTCGAGCGTGAACCTTGAAACGAGGTCCTGGACTCGGGAATTTAGTCATGACTTTGTAGGGAAGAGAAGCGGGTACCTGAAAATCAATTGGGTACCCTTCTGTCAGTCGCTCTTTCGCTCTCTTGAGTACATCTTCGACATGACGATCGAAATTATCAAAGTCGCTGATTCTTTCTCTGCTGAAGAATGGTCGCGTGATCGAACGGTGGAATCTGTATGTCAAGGTAACTATTTGATAAGATTGTAGCGTATTCTGGATTTACTAACTTCCACATTTCGCCTAATTATCTGTCATTGTTTTGTCCTGAGCACCGAGACACAATGGATAGCTTACCATCTGAATTAAAGACACCAGCACCAAGTAGCGATTTCTGTATGTCGAATAAGGCAGGACCTTATACTTCCTGTTAATGATATCATACAGCATTAGCCTAATATCGTCACCTTTGTTGAACGAATTGAATTGAGTCGAAAGTATTTCCTTATTTGGCCCGTTTAGTTTGTGCCCTATGATGGCCTGAATCAGGCTTACCTTAACATGCTCAGGTTCAGTTGAGAAATACTGCGCAAAGAGTCCATCAAAGGCCATTAATTGACGATCAAATTTCATACCCGCTCGTCTCCACCGACGGTGAATCTGAAAGTAGCGCCGTGCTTCTGAGTGAAATTGAGGTATGCATTTACTGACATGGATATAGGGTGAGTAATGGTTGTAATTTCTGGTTATCAAAACACGTACGTATGTAATTATCTCTGTTAGTGAGTAGTTTGAACACCTCCATGCCTGATTCTTCGACATGTGGAGGGAGTACCGCACCCCGAGCTCGCGCCTCTCTCGCATTATTGCGGGCCTCTAGTAATGGGCCCAACTTCAATCGAACAATGTTGAATATAAGACTGCAGGTGGCGAGGACCCATAGAGGAACCGAGATATGCAGGAAATCGCGTGAAAGTAGCAGGACTCCGAAGCTTATAACGTAATAAGCTAGCGCACGGGCGAGTATACGCCCGACGAACTCTATACCGGGGGTAAACATCAGGCGCTGATGGAGGGATGTAGATGAATAGGTACAGCAAGATACTCCGTGCTGAGGCAAGGCGATCCAAGGAGGGATGTTAAATAGTCAGAACTTTGAATTTCTCCGTTTTAGGGGCTCGGCATGTCGGCTCCGGAAGTTGTAAGTAACTGTGTCCGGGTTTCTGAGACAAGAACCTTTTGGTAGATATGTAGTACGACGACGCGGTATCATCATGCATATTCCCCGAGTTGGTAGTCTCGTCAGGGCGCATATCTGGTAACATGACTGTATTAACTCGCTTGGGGTTCAAGTCTCGGAAGACCTGATTTTCTAGTACCGGTGTGACTGCACCCCTACCTGACCCTATGATTTTTTGCAAGACCAATAACAATCGGAGCTTATTAGCTTAATTAGCTACTGAGAAACAGAACAGGGGCGACGAGCGGCTTGACCTGTATGTGAAGTTTAGTAATGAATGCATTGATCAAAATTGATTTACGTGCCGTTCCCGGCCTTGTTCAAAACTCAATATAATTCGAAGGCATTCCCTTCGACCATGATGACGCAAGTTTTATGTGACACGGGTTGTCCTGAATTTAGCCTGATCGACCTACTATTTAACCATTTTTCAGATATCATGGTTCCCATAAAATCATAGATACTATCACCTCTATCATATAAACCTCGTTACTGATCTTCTGTCTCGTATTATGTCCCCCACCAGGCGCCACAACTACAATTTGACTAACGCACAGTGGCATCCGAAGCTCATCTTCCGTGGATTATGATTATTATTCTGGCTCAGGGCCATGTGAAGAAGACCGGTTAAGAACCGGTTAACTAGGTAGAATGCTACGATAAGTATTGCCGACCACCGGGGACGGCCCCCAAACCGTGACGATCAACTTCAAGTGCTATCTACCCCTTAGTTCATGGTCATCTGCCATGAAACATGTATACGAAATAGCTAGGTTTCTTTGTGACAGTAGAAAGACTAGTACCCGACTATATTTAGTACCTATTCGCGTCGCATGCTACCATGCGCACTCAACTCATCTGAATTGCGCTCACAAGCCGCCACCCAAGTTGTGATTCATGATTATAATTAGAATACCATAAGAGGATTGATCTCGGTTCGGCCTCAGTGTATCATTGAGTATTTGGCCGATCAGCGTAGTGGGTGGTTCGGGCTCGGGCACCGCGGTCAATCGCTTCCAACGTTCATTCCCTGCTTTAATTTTCATTTCCAGCGGGAAAGATTTGTCCAATGATCATGGCGACTCTCATTGAGCGTAACACGGCAGGTCAGAGCAAAAAAGGCACGAAAAACCATTGAATTGTTACAGATGACTTCCAGGCTCACAGTGATCTTCCTCGGCTTTCGTTGCCTTATCATAGAATTTGAAGAATAATTACTTCATTTGTACATAATACAGAAATAGAACAATCAATTAACAGTAGTAATTAAGGCTATCCAGAAACAGGCAACTCCACAAGTCCGTTGGGACAACTTGGACCCAGATGCATGATTGCCTACACTGCTACCTACTAATCGCCTCAACTCCGAAGATGTTATCAACAATGACCTTCGCAGACCGCATATGCAGTTGAGAAGCTTGACAGTACCTTGAAGTATGGTCACATTTACCGTGATGAGATCAATGTATACATAGCATCTTGCGTGATTTCCTCAGCGACTCAATTCAAGGCAGGTTAAGCCTGCATTTAATAATCTACCCAGATCTCATCTCAGGCTCCCGCTAACCAAAAATATAAATCTAAGTTATAACACTCCATCTCTGTGCCATTAGACAAGTCACACGCTTAATCTTAATACAAATAAATACAAGAATCACTAGACATCTACTTCCCCGGCTTCTCCCATTCTCACCCAGAGTCCACCCTTGACATACATGGTCAAATGAAGGGCAAGACGGATCCTATCGCGTCCAGGAGGACCGGGTCTTCCGTTCCATGTATGCGGAGGTAACGAATTGGGCGGTTGTGATTCCGTGGCCAAGGTGAACGAAGAGAACTGTTGGAGAAGGCGTACAAGGAAGAACGATGCTTCGTTGTAAGCGAACTAAACGGTGAAAGGCACAGCGGGTCAATCAATACGATCAGCTTAGAGGGGGGATTCCTCGTACCTGTTGTCCAAGGCAGATCCTTGGTCCCGCATTAAAGGGAGTGAAAATAAAGGGATTTTTGACGACATATTTCTGTAATCGTTCGTCCAAGAACCGATCAGGATCAAATTCGAGAGCTGATGGATCGCGCAGGTTAGAGTGAATCCAGGATTAGAGTGAGAGGATATCTACCATCGGGACCCCATAGATCCGTCCGCCTGTGCATTAAAAGTACAGAGTACATGAACCTGAGATACCACCAATCAGGTTGGGTATGTTTTATGAGATGACTGATCATACCTTCGGCCAGCAGGGATGTAGATAGGTGTAGTAGTACCAGCAGCAGGGGTCATTACACACGGCTGGGTGGACGTGCTGTCTCGAGGCTCAATAAACATGCAGAACGATTTGAAACTGAATATGAACGTACCGACTGTTAATGGGACTATCAAAGGTATAATAGATGAGGTTTAGCCAAATGTTTAGTTCAAAGGCATGCACTTACACAGATGGATACAACCTTAGTACCTCTGTGATATCATTAGGACAGATGATAAGTACAAAATTGGAAAACTTCACGTACCATTGAGGAATGCTCTAAGGAATTTCATCTCTTTGAAGTCATCGTAGGATGGTCTGCTCGAAGGTCCGACTGCAGAGAGAACTTCTTCTCGGAGCCGGCGAAGAATATCGGGGCGCTCCGTTAGCACATACAGCGAGAATGTCAAGAGCGCTGTGGTCTTTTGGTACAGTGAACATTGAGAAATTAGTACAAATTAGCGGTGGGACCTACTGTATCTCGGGCCGCAACAAGAAGGTTCACCAGCTGGCGCATATATGAGATTATCGTTGGGATTAACATAGCATTTACGGACCTCATCCTTGATAGCCTGAAGATCTTTGAAAGAGCATCAGTAAACAGGTCGATGTAGAATCAGCAAAAGAATACATACCAGGCGCTTGTTGAATGAGATAATCAAGAAGCACATCGTCATCACTAGCTTTTGACCCTACTTCCTTGCCCCGTTTACGTTTCAAACCCTCTCGGACAACGGGATCCAAAAATTTATCCACCTCCTTCCTGTGAGGCGTGACCATATCACCGAACATCTCTTTCAGTGGCCAAAATGCACCGGAGCGGCTACGGAGTGCAGCTTGATTCGATCCATCAGCGAACGCCTTTACAAAAGAATTGGAAGGATGGTTCTCATATGTTTCCGAGTTCTGCTTCGCAAACGGGGATGGAGTGTCAGGGTAGGGCAAGCCAGCGGATAACGAATGAACGTCGTTTTTGAATAGAAATTCAGTGGCAGAGTCAAGCGTGAAACGTGAAACGAGGTCCTGAATACAGCATTTAGTCATGATTTTGTAGGGGAAAAAAATGAGTACCTGAAAGTCAATTGGGTAGCCTTCTGTCAGTCTGTCTTTCGCTTTCTTGAGTGCATCTTCGACATGACGATCAAAGATATCAAAGTCGCTGATCCTTTCTCTGCTGAAGAATGGTCGCGTGATCGAACGGTGGAATCTAGATGGATACCAAGGTTATTTAATGGAACTGTGGTGCGTTTTGTATTTACTAACTTCCACATATCGCCTAAGCATCTGTTATTTTTGTATTCATTGAGACATAATGAATAACACACCATCTGAATTGAAGACACCAGTGCCAAGTAGCGATTTTAGCAAACCGAACAATGCAGGACCTGATATTCCCTATCAAAATCACGTACAAGCAACAGGAGTCGGAAATCATCACCTTTTTCGAACGAGTTGAATTGAGTTGCAAGGATAGCCTTGTCCGACCCGTTAGCATTTCTCTCATTCTTGTAGCCTGGATCGAATATACCTTGACATGCTCAGGTTCCGTTGTGAAATACTGAACGAGTGATCCATCAGATATCACAATTTGATTTGGTGATCAAACTGCATACCCGCTCATCTCCTCCGACGGTGAATCTGAAAGTTGTGCCGTGCTTCTGAGTGAATGTGAGAAATGCGTCCACTGTCGACAATGTAAGATAAGTTATTGTCGCAATTATTGCGTATGATAGCACGCACGAATGTGGCTGTCCTGGTTGTTGAGCATTTTGAATACCTCCATGCCTGACTCTTCAACATGTGGAGGGAGTGTTGCGCCCTGAGCCTGCGCCTCTCTAGCGTTCTTACGAGCCTCTAACAACCACCTCAGTTTCAACTGAGCAATGTAGACTATGAGACTGCAGATGGTGAGGCCCCATAGAGGAACAGAGATACGCAGGAAATCGCATAGAAGTAGCAGGACTCCGAAACTTATGACGTAATAGACTAGCGCACGGGCGAGTATACGCCCGATGAAGTCTATACCAGGGGTAAACATCAGGCGTTGATGGAGGAATGTAGATGAATCGGTGAAGCAGGAAACTACGTGCTGAGACAACGCGATCCAAGAGGAACATTAAATAGCCAGTACTTTGAATTACCACGTTCTCCATGTTATAGGGGCTCTAACGGCGGCATGTTGGCTCCGGAAGTTGTAAGTAACCGTGTCCGGCTTTCTGAGACAGAAACGATATATAGTACGATGACACAGTATGATCATGCATATTCCCGAGTTGGCAGTGTCATCAGGGCTCATATACTTATCAGGAGCATGACTGTATTGACTTACAAGTCTCAGCAGACCTGACCTTCTGGTACTTGGCCGGGACTGCACCTTAACTGACCCCTATGATTTTCTTGCAAGGCCAATCACAATCGGATCGGAGAAACTTATTAGCTTAATTAGCTGCGGAAAAACTTTCAACCTCATGAACAGACGGACGAACGGCATGACATGTAATTCGCGCAGGGTTTATGTAACACTGGTAGGTAAACCTGATTTGTTTAACCTGATTTGCCCCGAATTTAGCCTGGTCAACCTCCTATCAAACCGTTCTTCAGATATCATGATTCCTATATAATCATAGATACTATCACCTCTATCATCTAAACCTCGTTACTGATCTTCTGTTTCCATTATGTTCCCGACCAGGCGCCACAACATTGTTTCAGCAATAAAATAGTTTTTGATTGATCAATGCACGGGTAAGAAATACGAAAGCTCTTGATTTCACAGTGACATCTGAAGTTCACCATCTACGGGTTATCATGACTAGACCGGTTAACTGGTTAGAATATTAAGATAAAGTATTGTCGACCACCGGAGACTGCCCCCTCAAAGCAACAGCCGCGACGATCAACTTCAAGTGTTATCTACTCTTTCTTCATGCCGTGAAACATGTATACAAAATAGCTAGGTTTCTCTGGGACAGCAGCAAGACTAGGAGTAGACTATATTCAGTACCTTTCCGCGCCGCAAGCCACCGCATGCTCAACTCAACCCATCTGAATTGTGCTCACAAGCCGCCACCCAAGTTGTGCATCGTGATTATGATTAGAATACCATAAGAGGATCGATCTCGGTTCGGCCCCAGCGTATCATTGAGTATTCGGCCGATCATTAGTTATGATTCGGGCTCGGGCACCGCGGTCAATCGCTTCCAACGTTCGTTCCTTGTTTCAAATTTCATTTCCAGCGGGACAAAGTTGTATAATTATCAGGATGACTATCATTGAGCGTAACACGGCAGGCGAGAGCAAACAAGGCACGAAAACCCATTGTGACTTCCAGGCTCGTAGTGATATTCCTCAGCTTTCGTTGCCTTATCGTAGAATTTGAAGAATAACCACTTCATTGTACATGCTACAGAAATAGAACAATCAATTAACAGTGGTAAAGGCTATCCAGAAACAGGTAGCCTGGAAGAAAACGTGCGAGGTCAAAACCGCCACTCCAAACAACGCGCCAACTCTACAAGTCCTTAGGGATAAGAACCCAGATGCATGATTGCCTACACTGCTACCTACTAATCGCCTTAACTCCGAAGATGTTATCAACAATGACCTTCGCAGACCGCATATGCAGTTGAGAAGCTTGACAGTACCTCGAAGCATGGTCACATTTACCGTGATGAGATCAATGTATACAATGTATACATACTAGTAGCATCTTGCGTGATTTCCTCAGCGATTCAATTCAAAGCAGGTTAGTTAAGCCTGCATTTAATCATCTACCCAGGTCTCATCTCAGGCTCCCGCTAACCAAAAATATAAATCTAAGTTATAACACTCCATCTCTGTGGCATTAGACAAGCCACATGCTTAATCTTAAATACGAACAAATACAAGAATCACTAAACATCTACTTCCTCGGCTTCTCCCATTCTCACCCATAGTCCACCCTTGACATACATGGTCAAATGAGCGGCAAGACGGATCCTATCCCGTCCAGGAGGACCGGGCCTTCCAGTCCATGTATGCGGAGGTAGCGACTCGGGCGGTTGTGATTCCGTGGCCATGGTGAACGAAGAAAACTGTTGGAGAAGGCGTACAAGGAAGAACGATGCTTCGTTGTAGGCGAACTACACAGTGAAAACATAGTGGGTCAATCAATACGTTTATCTTTGAGCAGCAATTACACGCACCTGTTGTCCAAGGCAGATCCTTGGCCCCGCATTAAAGGGAGTGAAGATAAAAGGATTTTTGATGATATATTTCTGTAATCGTTCGTCCAAGAACCGATCAGGATCAAATTCGAGAGCTGTTGGAACGTGCAAGTCAGAGGTGTTCCAGGACTAGTGTGAGAGGATATTCACCATCGGGACCCCATAGATCCGTCCGCCTGTGCATTAAAAATACGGAGTACTGGAACCTGATGAGAAACCACCAATCAGGTTGGGTATGTTTTATGAGATAACTGATCATACCTTCGGCCAGCAGGGATGTAGATAGGAGTAGTAGTACCAGCAGCAGGGGTTATTACGCATGGCTGGGTGGACGTGCTGTTTCGAGACTCAGTTAACATGCATAACGTGTCAAAACTGGACATGAACGTACCGACTGTTAATGGGACTATCAAAGGTATAATAGATGAGGTTTAGTCGAATGCCTGATTCAAAGACAGATACTTACACAGATGGATACAACCTCAGGACCTCTGTGATATCATCAGTCAGATCATAAGCGCAAAACAGAGAAGCTTCACATACCATTGAGGAATGCTCTAAGGAATTTCATGTCTTTGAAATCATCGTAGGATGGTCTGCTCGTAGGTCCGACTGCAGAGAGAACTTCTTCTCGGAGCCGGCGAAGAATATCGGGGCGCTCCGTTAGCACATACAGCGAGAATGTCAAGAGGGATGCGGTCTGTCGGTACGGTGAACATGGAGAAATTGGTACAAATCAGCGATGGGACTCACTGTATCTCGGGACGCAACAAGAAGGTTCACCAGCTGACGCATATATGAGATTATCGTTGGGATTAACATAGCATTTACGGACCTCATCCTTGATAACCTGAAGATCTTTAGAAGAGCATCAGTAAACGGGTTGATGTAGAATCAGCAAAAGAATACATACCGGGCGTTTGCTGAATGAGATAGTCGAGAAGCGTATCGTCATCACTAGCTTTGGAGCCCACTTCCTTGTCCCGTTTACGTCTCAAACCCTCTCGGACGAATGGGTCCACAAATTTATCCACCTCCTTCCTGAGAGGCATGATCATGTCACCAACCATCTCTTTCAGTGGCCAAAATGCGCCGGAGCGGCTACGGAGTGCAGCTTGATTCTGTCCACCGATGAATGCCTTTACAAAAGAATTGGAAGGATGGTTCTCATATGCTTCCGAGTTCTGCTTCGCAAACGGGGATGGAGTGTCAGGGTAGGGTAAACCAGCGGATAACGAATGAACGTCGTTTTTGAATAGGAACTCAGTGGCAGAGTCAAGCGTGAAACGTGAAACGAGGTCCTGAATACAGCATTTAGTCATGGTTTTGTAGGAAGAAAAAAACGAGTACCTGAAAGTCAATTGGGTACCCTTCTGTCAATCGCTCTTTCGCTCTCTTGAGTG
This sequence comes from Agaricus blazei, assembly GCA_029719445.1. Classification (NCBI taxonomy): domain Eukaryota; kingdom Fungi; phylum Basidiomycota; class Agaricomycetes; order Agaricales; family Agaricaceae; genus Agaricus; species Agaricus blazei. The sequence continues at coordinate 422,851 of SSNC01000022.1, read as the reverse complement.
CATCTTCGACGTGACGATCAAAGATATCAAAGTCGCTGATCCTTTCTCTGCTGAAGAATGGTCGTGTGATTGAACGGTGGAATCTAGATGGATACCAAAGTTATAATGGAACTGTGGCGCATTTTGTATTTACTAACTTCCACATATCGCCTAAGCATCTGTTATTTTTGTATTCATTGAGGCACAATGAATAACGCACCATCTGAATTGAAGACACCAGTGCCAAGTAGCGATTTCAGCGCATCGAATACCGCAGGACCTGATATTTCCTCTTAGAAATGTCGTACAAGCAGCACGAATCAGAAATTTATCATCACCTTTTTCGAACGAGTTGAATTGAGTTGCAAGAATTGCCTTGTCCAACTCGTTAGCATTTATCTCAGTGTTGTAGCCTGAATCGAATATACCTTGACATGCTCAGGTTCCGTTGTGAAATACTGAACGAGTAATCCATCAAAAATCAAAATTTCGTTTGGCGATCAAACTGCATACCCGCTCATCTCCACCGACGGTAAACCTGAAGGTTGTGCCGTGCCTCTGAGTGAAATTGAGGTATGCATCCACTGAAGACGATGTAAGGTGAGTTATTTCCATCAGTATTGAGTATTATTATTATTATGATAGCACGCACGCATGTAGCTATCTCGGTTGGTGAGCATTTTGAATACCTCCATGCCCGATTCTTCAACATGTGGAGGGAGTGTTGCGCCCTGAGCCTGCGCCGCTCTGGCGTTCTTACGAGCCTCTAACAACGGCCTCAGTTTCAACTGAGCGATGTAGGGTATGAGACTGCAGATGGCGAGGGCCCATAGAGGAACCGAGATACGCAGGAAATCGCGCAGGAGCAGCAGGACGCCAAAGCCGATAACCCAATGGGCGAGTGAGCTGACGAGCACACGCCCGATGAACCTGATGCCGGGGGAAAACATGGGTGGGATGGGGGATAGTGGGTTGAGAGACGGGAACAAGCGGGATATTCCGTGGCAAAACGAGACGATCCCATGGAGGAAGGTTATATAGTCTGTGTTTCCACGTTCTCCACGTGAAAGTTGTTTCTGTCCACAGGATGTCTAACAGTGACATATTGTCCCCGGAGGTACCAAGTAGCCGCCGCAGCCTTCTGGACCAGGAATAGGCAGATTTGAGGGGCTTGGTGGAAACCGGTGTTTAGTGATGCGGATTCTCTTTGACAAATGTATAGTTACCTGACGGTAGCAAAATTGTACCCAGCACAACTTTGATCGGAAGCTGCCGGCATCAAGCGGGAAGCGAACGATTTGGCGGTCATAAGATGAGTATTATTTATGAACAATGAAGGCCAAGGGGGCGTGGGCAGTCGTCCTGCCCGCTATCACACAAGATGCTTCTTCCTGCCACTTCGATCTGGATTCCCCGGTCAATGCTCAAGATCCCGTTTCGATGTGGGAACTTACGTGATTCCGTGCGGCCGATGTTATGTAAATATGATGTCCTCATGACCGATCCTGATAAGCGTGTTCATGTCACAGTCTGCACCGTAAGCTGGAAAAAACAAACAAACAAATTGTACGGGGAAAGTAACAGGGACAGTTGATCTGGATTTGATGTTCTGCATACTGATCAAAATTGATCTGCGCCTTCTCTACTGCCCTTGTGTGATCCTGCGCTGTATCACATGTTTATCATCCATTATAGGACATTAAGAGGATAGTATTCCCTCAGATAAGAGACCCCACTGATATCAATCTACTATATAAGTTGCTCCACGTATACATTCTGTTTTGATCCATGGATCTCCTCGAACACGCCCCTCTGTGCTATAACCCAGCTCTCCTAACTATGAGACTACTACAAAATCAATACACAGTGGACTAAAACCGGTTGGTAGGATACGAAATATCTTGGAGCACGCCCGCTTGATAACCGGCTACCTACAAATTCAAGTGCTAGTGACAAACCCATTACTACACAAAATGATGTCTACACCGATATTCCGCCTGAAAACCCAAAATAGAGCATAAAAATCACGGAGCAAAGAATACGCATCGGGTTATCAGAATATCGGGGGCCGGTTGAAGAGATAGCATGACGAAAGTCATAGTTACTCTACTGTAGTAGTAGTAGGCAGAGATAAACTTTGTCTTGGCATGTGTGTATTGAAAAAATCACATGTATACAGAACAACTGAGAGGTCCAACAGATCAGATGAGTAGTTTATACTTACGCGCCTGTACGCACCCGTGGATCACTCATCCGTAAATTGTGCTTACTAGCAAATCCGGATGTTCCCACCGCCAATCAAATTGTTGTCATCATGACTATTACGGCATATATATCATACCGGTCGGAGGCAAAGATCATAAAACATCGCCCACTCAAGGCAGTGATTACTTGACCGACATAGGCCCGTACACTACTCTCCTGCTTACGGTTGCTATTCTGGCTCGGGCACCATGATTGATCGCATTAGATGAACAGTCCTTACTCCGGGCCTCATTGTCAGCGAGACATAAGATGCCCGATGACCGTCCTTCTGAAGCGTAATATGGCAGGTAAGATGATATACATGGATTAATACAATGGCACACGAGGGCCTGAAACGATTTGGACTGGCAGACGTCTTCCTCGGCCTTCATTGCCTTACAATAAACCTTAACTAGCCACTTGTACGCGAGGCTTCGGCATATCGTAACAGAACAACAAATGAATAGTGAGAGACAGCTATTGAACAGAACGCGCAGGGTCACCGCCACTTTGCATAATACGTCAACAGTTTTACAGTCCGGGTAAGGCCCAAATCTGTGTCTGATTTACCTACCTGCAATCCATAAAAGTCTGAATGCTCATTGACTACTTGAGATTCATAAACTGTCAGAATGATATTCACATCCACACTTTACATCCGCGATTCGAGAAGTTTCCGGGTAGTCATTTGAAATATAGTCACGATTTCTGGTACTTTCTACGCTACATGCTTTCTTGATCGAATAGAAAGTGCTAGTCTTTACTCGTTTAACGGTCAGCAATCTCAAAAGACTCAAGATGCCAGTCGCAAAAAACCACTCATCACCCTCAACTGACGCAATGGCTGAGGCCTCCACACAACGGGATCCCAGTTTCTATTTCTCCTTCCGAACATTCCAGGTATGAAGCCCATGCTGTGCAACGCCAAAGACCACATATGCTCAAAACTGGGTTCAAGGTCGAGAATACGTTGTTTCGCGTGCCTCGACACCTTTTTCTGATGCCGAATGCGGATATCAACCCTGTTCGACAAGGAACAGGAACAGACAACAATGACGACCTGGTGGTTCTCGGTAAAGACATAAAGAAAGATGACTTTTTGCAGTTGCTTCGCGCGGTATATCCAAGGTAGGCAAAAAAAGCTCTCGCCACATCGGACAAAGGACCAACTTTCAGATGACGTCCATTAGACACTACAACAAGCCTGAGAAGTTAAGTTTGGACCAGTGGCAGAGCGTCCTCCGATTGAGCAAAACTTTTCGCCTTAACGATGTAAGACAGAAAGCTGCGAGAAACCTGAAGGACATCTTCTTCGCCGGAGATCTCGTCGAAGCGCTGATGTGTGCGAAAGAGAACGATTTCAAGGACTGGATCGGGCCGTTGGCCAACAAAATTGTTAGCCAAAAAAGAGTTCTCAATGAGGTTGAGTTGGAGAGAGTTGGGACGAAGATAGCGATGAGGATTGCTTATGCACAGGGAGCCGCTGGTAGGTCCAGCCGAAGGGGTGTGGACTTGTAATATCGAGCCATATGATAAGCAGTGCAGCGGCTGGTCATGCAAGCAACTTTCGAATCATGTCATCGAGGATATGTGAAGGGCGCTAAACATGCGGCTTCTTAATAAAGGCAGCGATAAGCTCCGGAAGTAAGGTGCTCTCCTACGTGAGTTTTGTACAAGGATTATCAGCAAGCGAATGAGTAATTGATGACCACAAAGCAGGGAGTGAGAAGCGGCGATTGAACAGAACGCGCAGGGTCGTCGCCCCTGTGCACATTGCGCCAAGAGTTCTATAGGGGTAAAGCCCAAATCCGCGTTTGATCATCTACCCACATTTCACGAAGATCTCATTGCACAGTACTCACCGATCACTTGCAATCCATAAGTTGTGAAGAGTGAAGATCACATTCACAGACTATACCCGCGATTAATAAGTCTCTGCACAGTACCTCGAGGCATTGTCACATTTTCTTATCTGATCTACGTTACACGTCTTCTAGATCGGATAGAACCTGCTAGTCTTTTCTCGTTGAACGGTCAGCATTCTCAAAACACTCAGGGTGCCAGTTCACATACCTACCAATCAACACAGCTGACTCAATGGCTGAGACCACTCCACAGCGGGATCCCAATTTCTACTTCTCATTCCGTACATTCCAGGTATGGGACCTGTGTCTTTGAACATCAGAGACCAAACATGCTCAATAATTCGGTTCAAGGTCGAGGATACCCTATTTCGCGTACCTCGACACTTGTTTCTGATGCCAAACGCGGATATCAACCCTGTTCGACAAGGAACAAATAACGATGACGACTTGGTAGTGCTCAATAAAGACATAACGAAAGATGACTTCTTACAGTTGCTGCGCGCGGTTTATCCGAGGTAGGCCAACTATCCCTGCCATATCCGTCAATATGCAAGAGTTCACAAATTCGATGATGTCCCTTAGGCATTACCATACCCCCGAAGAGTTAAGTCCAAACCAGTGGCAGAGCGTCCTCCGGCTGAGTAAAATATTTCGACTCGACGATGTTCGCCAGAAAGCCGCAAAAAACCTGAAAGATATCTTCTTTGCTGGAGACCTCTTCGAGGCGTTATTATGCGCGAAAGAGAATAATCTGGATGACTGGGTCGAGCCGTTGGTCAAAAAAGTTGTTAGTCAACAAAAAGATTTGAGTGAGGAGGAACTAGAAAAACTTGGGACGAAGATAGCGATGAAGATTGCGTGGGCACAAGGTTCATCGTGGGGTTCTCAAAACCTATTGAATGCTGGTGCGCTAGGCCTCGGGATTGGAGGGCTCTAACGTTAAGTTGTTACACGCGTACGAGCACACCATACCGTACGGCACCCTCACGAGCGTTTCTTATTGCCCGAGCAGCAAGATAGATGACAGTGAATACGGCATGTAGAAGCGGGTCGTGCGAGGAGTCTTCAGTTTACATGGAGGCCATGTGAAAGAAAACGGCAATAAACCTTCGTAAAATGTTCTCCCACATGACTACAGATATTTGTCAGCGATGAACTCAGTGGTGAGCGTTAGATCAAATACCCAATGACGTACAAAGAAGGCCTTTTACCTGGCCAGAGTCGGTCTTGTGATGTGATCACAATGCATCAAAATGCTGGTAATGGAGAAAGGGACGACAAGGCGTTTTGAATAGACAACAGTTGACCAATGGCTACAAGTCCAGGAGCGATTAGGTTGTCTGGCAGGCTCAGAAACAACGACGAACAACTCACAAAACTACAGTAGCGATCCAGAAGTTTCTGTGTAGCACCTCGAGGCACAGTCATGTTCTCTTATCTGATCGGCGATAAATGGCTTCTCGATGCAATAGAAACTACTAGTCCTTTCTCGCTGGGTAGTCAATGACTTCAAAAGAACTTAAAATGGCAGTGAACACACCCACCACTCAATCCCAGTGACTCAATGGCGGAACCCTCCACAAAACGGGACCCCGATTTCTATTTCTCGTTCCGAACGTTCCAGGTACGAGGTCCACGATATTGGACTTTGGAGACCCAATGTACTAAGACACTTGATCCAAGGTTGAGGACACGCAGTTTCGCGTTCCTCGACACATGTTTCTGATGCCAAACGCGGATATCAGCCCTCTTAAAGAAATATCAGACAACAATGACGATCTGGTAATTCTCGGGGAAGATATAAGGAAAGATGAATTTTTGCAGTTGCTTCGCGCTGTGTATCCCAGGTAAGCAAACAGCTCTCACCATATCGGACACAAATGTTAGCATTCAATGACGTCCTTCAGACTCTACAATACGCCTGAAAACTTGAGTTCAGACCAATGGCAGAGCGTCCTTCGGTTGAGCAAAGTATTCCGGCTCGACGATGTAAGACAGAAAGCCGCGAGAAATTTGAAGGATATCTTCTTCGCTGGAGATCTTGTCGAGGCGTTAATGTGTGCAAAGGAGAATAATTTGGATGAATGGATTGAACCACTGGTCAGCAAAATTGTTAGTCAAAGGAGAGCTCTAAACGAGGCCGAGTTGGAGAAAATTGGGACGAAGATAGCGATGAAGATTGCGTGGGCACAAGGAGCCGCTGGTGTACCTGTACCTGATCACTCTGATATTCCAACTCCGGTTATTCCAGCTCCAGGAGTTAAGGGGAAAAAAGGAAAGAAGAAGATGGTTAGGTAAGAGAACCATGGGGAGGTTTGTAACATTTGTGTATAGATTACTTTTGTTTTTCTATTTCCTGTTGAACTGGCATCGACTCAGTCGAATATTTCAAAGGACCGCACAATGAACAAGAATACCTTTCTCCCAATCCCGACGATCATACTCGCTCATCTCACCCTCCTCACTTCTCTTCTTCCCAAAAATCACTTCCTTCCACCCAATTTCCTCCCTCACGAGTTGCCCACGTTCAGCCTCCGGCGATGAAGGCGGCTGCGCCATCTGCTGCAACCGGTCGAGCTCTTCCACCGAAAGAGGTTTCTTGTCGCGCAACTGAGCCGCTACCGACTCAAGAGTCGCAATTCGCGCAGCAATACGCGTGCGTTCATCCGCTATGGCATGTTTATGATTGACAAGATGGATGGATATCGAGGTTATAGCAATGGAATAGAGTGCATGAGGGATGTAGGCCGTGTTCAACATCTCGTGAATTACTCAATCAAGTCTGCCGGATTTCGGGTCACACTATTTTTGATTGCCGTAATTGAACGTCAGAAACAAAAATGTCGTGTATTCATTACCGTGATATGCAAATGATAACAAAAATGTACGAAAGTATGACATTGAACATGAGTAGCTATGAGTCTCAGAATCCTGTTTTGTTCAAAATGCTTCCAAACAACCCCGGAGACTTGGCCTTCTCCTGAGGTGATTTTAAGTAATCAGCATTACTGAACGGGTCCGCTCTAGACTTGGTCGGTGATCCAGAAGTGAATAAGTTGTGCCCCAGCGGGTGCGTAGCACCCGTATTTCCCTCAGAACTTGTCGTATCAGCAGCTGCAGGATCCGTGGAAACACCGTCCGTAATTGAAGAACCATTCACCTTGATCGGCTCACCGACAGCAGCAGTGGCAGTGGAGGAACCAGCCCCCTTTTCATTACTTTTCTGTGAACCGGCATCCTTCTCTCCCTTCTTATCAGACTCCTTCACCGTCAAACCATCAACCTTATCCTTCTTCTCATCCCCTTCCGATGACTTCGAACCCTCATCAACTTTAGACCCGTTTGCCCCCTTGCTTTCTTCTATTTTTGGCATTGTCGAACCAACTGGCGTCGCCGGTGTCTCCTCCTTCTTTGCCTTCTTTGCCTTCTTTGTCTTTGCCAGCTTCGTTCCCTGGCTCGGTGTTTCCGGTACCGGGGTTTCTAACGCGGGTGTTGATGGGCGAGACTGGTCGCCCGTTTGTTTGACCTTGCCCAGAGCCGGTATTGGTGCCGTTTGTACTTGTGGTCGTTCCGGTTTTGGTGGCGTTGGTGGCGCCGGTTGCTGAGGTTGTGTTAGGGGCGCCTGAACCGGTGCCATTGGTGGCGGGAGGGACGGCGGCGGAGTGGTCGGTCGTGCTGGTGGTGTGTTGACTGGTGGGATCCGTGCTGGCGTCTCCTGTAGTGGAGGTAGGTCCATTGACTGTGATAGTGATCCCGTTCGCGGTTTCTGGAGGGGGGTGTTAACTAGAGAACAGAGACGATGTGTCAGAAACAACAACTGAAGAAAGGGTATAGACGGTTATCACCGGTCCACCTAATGGTGTCACTGGAGCCAAATCATCCTCGAGAAGAGCCGGGATCTCGAACAATTCGCGTACAAGTGACTGTAGGTCGAGTCCATGGCAGGTCGCCGGTGCCGGTGAGCGACAGTCGTTAGGTGATCGACGGGCCATTTCCCGGAGGTGCGCAATAGTGAGCGAAGTCTCGATACCCATGCGACGACCTTCCTGAGCTGTTATCGGTTCATCACGTTCACATAGAGCCGCATAACAAGGTATAAGTAGATTTTTGTTCACGTTGTTGTCTTGGTAGACAACGACGCGGTCCACATCTCCCATTGATTGTTTCTCCAGTTCGCGTACAGCGAGTTCCTTGACCTCTGGGAACGCCCATCGATGGGAGAGGTTTAGAATCGCGACCCAGTCAGCGACAGACGCGTGGTATAATGAATATTTCCTATGCCAAGGTAAACACATCAGGACATAAATTTGAAATATGACGCGACTCACGGGTTATAGAAAACCCATAAGAACCGCGCGAATTCGTGAGCCTTGACATCGTCTATGACAATCGCGTTGCTCTCGCTCGTGCCCTGGCGAGTAGCTCCAGGAGACGCTGGTGTAGCAAGCTTGCCCTTGAAATAAGAGCTTTCTCGCTCGAAGAAGTATCGATGCACTCGGAACATATGATGATCGACCTATACATCGATCAGCACACAGCAAAAAGTTACCAAGAAGTAGCAAATACCATGAAAAATAGATCACCGCCGGAGAGATAATACTCTTCATAACGTACTAAGGAGCGGAAAGACGAGTCGTGAAGGTGGGCCATAACGGAGATAGGGGAGAGGGAGAGAGGGGGAGGGGGTAAAGATGGAAAGAAGAAGAGCTCGGTATTTGAACCCAAACGATAACGTTGAACACGTGTAGGCAGCCGAACACGTTGTCTTCAACTCGACGCCTTTTCGCCCTCCCTCCTTGACACAAAAAAGCAGAGCTTTACCCCCCTTGTTCCGATCGACACGAGGCAGGTCCAACCCTGACCATTGTCTGGATGGTCGGGACGTAAGCTTGATACAGCTCCTCGTGTCAGGCTGTGCGACTGTATACGTCTTGGAATCAAAAAGTCCGTGGGCAAGATGCCCGACCACGAGCCAAAGACCTGGCGCGGAGGAAAAAAATTTTCTTGGGACTAAGGGTTCACGCAGATTACTTCCGCTCTGATGCGCGATAGTAGAGTTCAGCCTCCGACAACACCCCGAGCCTATTCAGCCGGTCTGGTGTAGAAACTTCCAGCACGCGATCTGGACGAAGATGCTTGGAGAGTCCTGGTGTGCCACATAGAGGGGGCCAAGAGATGATCAGAGCAGGGCTAAAAATAAACGCCAGCTCGTGTATGATGTTTGCACTGGGTATCTGAGCAGACGAAGCATCCCCCAATCAACCAGACCCTGGCTGCGCCCAGTGGAGCACATCTCAACTTGAGCCGGGGTGGGGCCTGAAAGGCTGAGCGAGATTAATGAGTTAATTCTAAACCTCATGTCCATCCGCAGCCGCGCGATCGCTTCGAGATACTTCCAGAATGATACGTCGTATTGTACAAAACAAATGAGGACAAGTATGCACAACCTATAATGGTACAGAAAGAAACTACATGGTAATGAACAAGAATGGACATGAAACCAGTTTTACAAAAAGCCTGCCCCGCGGAGGGTCAGTCGAAGGTCCCGGTTTTAAAACATATCAGCCCCACAGGCCAGAGCTAGATCTCAGTCTTATCGATGAAATCATCACTTTCCTACTCTTTTGAAAAACGGCAGCCCTCCTCCTCCCCCAGACCCTGGAGTCTGTCCTCCAGCAGAAAGCGGTGATCCATTGATATTGATACCTACAGCAAGGGTAAAGTAAATAATTAGTCAATCCGCCACATGCTTTCAGAGTAAGCGAGAGAATTAATCACCTGGAATTACGTTCATACCCGCAAACGAGATGTTAAACGTCGCAGAAACAATATCAATAACATCCGTGGGCTTAAGATCCGTACGGATAGGGCTAAGCATCCGATTATTCGCTGGTGCAGGAGGCGATCTCAATCGTTCACGAGCTTGATGGATAAGAACTAATGTCTCCATCCCCAACGCCTTCGATTCCTCCAATCCCAATACTTCCTCGCGAGAAGCAACTTGGACATACAACGGGAACAAGTATTTCTCTGGAAGTTGGTTATCTTGATACAACTTTATTCGCGAAATCGGGTCCATGTCATATGTTTGTAAATGACGAATGGCCAACTCTTTAACCTGAGGAAAGTCCCACTTTGTCGCGTATCCGATTACAGTAATCCAATCTTGCAACCCTGCTTTCGAATAATCACCAAATAGACTACAGAATATAATGAGCATCGTCATCACCTTCCAGAGAGAGAGAAAGAAAGGGACGTCAGTCGCCACCCACGTGTTATAGAAAACCCATAGTAGACGGTCAAAATTCTTTGGGTCTTCAGGTAGTATAATCGCATTCGAGCTAGTACTGCCTTTTCTCAAAGGCTCATCTTTGCAAGAACCAGCAGGCCCAAGAAGCTCATCCCTCCAAAATTTAGATTCTCGGATAAAGAAATGTGAATGGACTCTATACAGAGTCGGGGTCAACTGCCAACACATAACATCAGTCAATGGAACGCAGTCCAGACCAAAGTAATCCTACCAAGAAGTAAAGGTCTCCTCCTTTGATATAGTAATCCGGATGCGGAGCTAGACTAGGGTTTCGACCAGAACCGATACCATCAAGTCCAGCATTGTTTGGTTTCGGAGGCATGAGTGATAACGTGCGTGGGCAGGTAGGGTATTGAGGTTGAGAGGGGGGGGGGGGGGGGGGGGGGGGGGGGGGGGGGGAAAGGGTAGATGAGAGAAGTAGGGTTTCGAACGAATCGGGTTGTTATCTATTGGTTCCCCACAACCTGGACCAGAGCGATTACCGCTGGGGGGTGCAGGGCGTAAGCTGATTCATCTGCCTCATGTTGGTTAATTTCGGTGTTCTCTAGAATTGGGGTATAATGATGACGATTGAACTTATTGTCCACTACTCGGGTTGAGCCACGTAAACATCGTCTAGTTGTAGTCGAAACTTCTTGTAGACTTCTAACGCCGATATCGCGTACTGTGGGAGTTGCGGAAGAGTTCCCGGATGGACAACTTCAAGGCTTCACGTACTCTTGAAGAGACGACACAGCCGTATCGCCATCGATGAGAGACGAAGAAGGGTAGGATTAATTATCCATTGAAGCCTTCTCTCGGGTAAACACGAGCGGCAGAAGGTTCCTGAGAAGGAAAAAACATGTAGAAAGCATGAATCTTCGAGACACTTCGATAATGACAGTTCTGACAGAAATACCTCTACAACGTGTTGGGAGTATATGAATATGCAAGCTGTGTGTCACTGTGTCCACATTTCAATTCAGCTGTCAACATGAGACGATCAAGGCTGATTTGATGGGATCACTTAAAGATCCGTCCTTGTATTAATCAGTACCACTACTGAACGATTCGACGCTTGGCCCATTGTGTATCAAAGTATCAAAAGAAAAACTCCACATGTAATCTATATTAGCTCAGAAGTATTCTACCCAAGAAAACAAGCGAACATAGCCAGGGCTGTTCTAATTTTTCACTACTCATGTTCCCAAAAAAAGACACAAAAAAAATCCCTCAAGTCTTCATCTTACTCCCAACTAGCGGCCACACGCTACATCTCTGAAACTGGAACCCAAACACACCCTCTAGTGGGTTCAGCTTCCACTTCCGGGATGTCGGAATACACATTAAGCCCGGCGAGCAGGACCTATATCAGTATCTAAACAGTCAAAAGAAAAAATCTCGAGGTCAGGTCCGAACAAAATCTTAGGTTGACAATGGAATCATAATAGACAACAAGGAAGAAACATACCAGGTGACATGATGGCTTGAATCTCCTCAACAGTCATCTCAAAAGCCGTAGCAAAAATTTCTTCTTCGCTAATATCCCTCCTCATCGGACCCGCCACACGATTGGTCCCAGCACGCCCACTCGGTGGCGGTAGTGGCGCACGAAGCATTTCTCGCGCAGTAACGATATAGTAAAGGTCCTCATTATCAAGACACTGAAACTCTCTGCGTTCAAGCCTACTTTCCCGCCGAGCCAGAGCAATATAGAGCGGAATAAGAAACCTCCGTGGTACATTGTTATCACGGTATATTTTGATCTTGTGGGTATCCGTAACACCGGGGAGTTTGTCGATATGTTCGACCGCGACTTCTCGAACCCTCTCGCATTCCCATTGATTCGCCAAGCTGAGGATTATTTCCCAGTTTCCTAAGGATGTATCGTAGATATCGAAAAGCCTGTGATCGAACGATTATAGACTGCTTTGGAAATTTCATGAAACGATAATATTGAAGGAGCGTACGGATTATAGAATATCCATAGAAACTGGGCAAAATCCTCCGCTTCAATACCTTCAATCAGGAAGGCAGTGGTTTCATCAAATCCGGGACGCTCATAGTGTGTCCCTGGAGAGACAGGTCCCGCCATCCGACTCCTCCAATACCTGGATTCCCGAAGAAAAAAGAACGAGTGTACGCGAAACCGCGTCCGCCCTACCTGTAACGGTTTTTCAATACCCGGTGAGGACAAGCGAGATTATTTGAGTCACTCACGAGAAAATGCAGATCGCCCTCTGGGATATAGTACGTTCCATGTCGCTGCAGAGCATCAGTAGACATCGTTAGTATACGAATTTTTGTTGTAGGCCAAAGTCAGATAAGATAGTTTGCTGTAAGTGACAAGACGAGCAGTCGTGTGATGTAGGCCTATCACACTCAGGGATCTCTTTAGCATTATAGCTAAATACCCCCCTCCCGAAAAGAAGGATCTTACGTGTTCTAGCCCACGCCCGAAAAGTCGGTCAGGTACTTCCATATTCATCCGCCATGCGGCCTAGAAGAAGCTATCCACGACACGACGCTGCGGCAAAGCATAGGGGGCAAAAAAGTCAAATGCAGAGCCACCGCGCAGTTAGACGAAAAAGGGTTCAGTGACTGCGCTGAGGTCCTGGTCGGTTCCTCAAGAGATCCGTCTGAGGCCGCGGATGAATTCACTAGAAGGTTCTTGGTTCCAAAATCAGATTCTGACTCGAGGTTGCCACGAGGCAGCCTGACAGGGTGGAGAGAAGGCACACAGTCAAATAGGCGTAAACAAGACTTGTTATTCAACGAGAGAGAGAGAGGGGTCCGTAAAATCATCGTCATCATAGAGTGAAGAAGGGGTTCAATCTAGAAATTCAGCATCGGGATTGACCCACAACATTCATAGTTGTCTTCGTCAAAAATCATCAAAATCATCTATATCCTCCCAATTTTGATCCGACAATGCCGTTTTATCCGCCTCCTGCGATGCAGAACGTTTGGTCCGCTTTTCAGTTATCTAAGTGAATACATGAGCTCATCGTCGCTGGCTGAAGAAGTTTGAAATATCAGACTACCTGTATCTGGGTCGTGGAGAGATATTTTGTATGTCGAAACAATCAAATCATCCACATCTTTCTCAGTGACTCCCTTTCGTAAGGGACTCTTGGCGTCAGGAGAATGTGGGACCCTCAGCTGCTCACGCATTTTTTGAAGGTGCCAGATATTCTCAATCCCCAAAGTTTGATATTCCTTGAGACTAAGGAATTCTTCTTGAGAGATGAGCTCTCGGAAATACCTTACTAGGTATCTCTGCGGGAGGTGGTTATCTTGATAAAGGACGATACGGCGAGCGGCGTCAATAGAATGGTCGTTTTCAAGGTACCGAATTGCAAGATCCTTCATCCTTGGGAAACCCCATTTATGAGCGTACTTCAAGATGATCATCCATTCCTCGAGTGACACATGCGAATAGTCCCCGAATTTGCTAAATACAAGGTGGTAAGTGGTGGGCGTCGACTCATAGATGTGCAAATCTTACGTATTATAGAAGATCCCGATAAATAGGCGCATTTCTGCAGACCCAATGTCATCAAGCTCATATGGTTTATCAGCGCTGTCGCCTTTTTTTAATGGGTGGTCACCAGGGGCCTCGTTGCCAGTGAGTAGTTTCCGCCAGTGTTTCGACTCCCGCGTGAAGAAATGGGAATGCACATGGAAGCTTGCGCCATCAGGGAGCTTGCGCAGTGATTAAAAATTTTTTGTGAGAAATCATGACCTCTGGTCGACTCACAGCAAGGAACAAATCCGCTCCTCGGAGGATGTAATCGTTGGGATTCCCGTTAGGAGTCCCGTTCGGCGTCGGTGGATTACCACCAGTAGTAGGTTTTGAACCCCCTCGTGCCATAGCTTCAAAATGTGAACACTTGTTGAGGGAAGGAGGTTCAGAGGAAGAGGGGATGAATGATTGAAATTTGTTGTGATCTGATCCAACCCTCTTATGTGTCCGGCCTGGGAATCAGAAGCATGTCGTATACAACCCTGATAGGAACATCAGAAACATGAACTCGGCAGGGGACTCGGGGAGTGCGACCGCCTGGACGGGCTGAGGGCGATGCAAGTCGAGTCGCGAGTGTCGACGAGGGCGTATCAGGTCTGAATCAAGTGCGCTCCCTTCCTTGCATCACTGTGCGGCCCCCGAGCCGGCTCCGGCCCGCCCGTTCTCCGGGTCGGTGATTGTGTGGCGCACTCCGTTGAACAAGGGGAATGAATGATAACAATACAATTTCATGATAGCTGTACATTAACTTATGGAAAGGAACCAGGTATCGACAAGTCTTCCCACTTCTCGCCAGCATCCCCATCAACATCTTCCCAACTCCCAGTTTCTGACTTTGCTCCCTCGTCCTCATCCTTTGCATTTCCACTACGCCGGTCCGGTGGGCGTTTAGTTCCCATCTAAAAGGAGTATGAGTTAGATGTAACACTCTAGAAGAATATGAGATACCGAGCTACCTGCAGTCGAGTCATTAGAGTGGATTGTCCTTTTATACGCAGCCTTGACGATATTTGCAACTTCCTTTCTATCGAGATCGCTGAGGCTTCGTGTGGCTGCTGAAGACAGTACCTTCGCGTAAAGTCCGTCCCGAGCTTGGTGTAGGAACCAGTAGTTCTTAGGCCCCAAGATCCGACATTCTTCGAACTCGAGACCCTCGGGACGGGATGCCAGCGTAATGAAATATGGGAAGATAAAAGTAACCGGGACTCCGTTTTTTTGATAAAGGACTATACGTTCGGCGTCATCCATTGGGTGGTTGTCGAGGGACCGCATTGCTAGAGACAGCACTTCTTTGAATAACCACTTGTGTGCAAAATGTTGGATAACTATCCACTGGTTTGTTGTGATATGGGAGTAGTTCCCATAGTTGCTAGTTTATCATTGGTTCAGCATCGTTTTGAATAGCATTGAAAATGACTCACTTATTGTAGAACACGCCTAAAAAATGGCGGAAGTCCTCTGGAGACTCATCTTTGAGGGCGTATGGACTGGCAAAGGTGTTACCTCGCCTTAGAGGCGCATCTGCGTTAGACTCTTGCCCTAACAGCTCTTTCCTCCACCACTCCGACTCTCGAACGAGGAAATGGGAGTGAATTCTGAAGCGAGCCTGATGTGACCCAACCTGTTAAGACACTCATAAATTAGAAACAAACCCCAGGTTCTGTAATGAGGCAACTCACAACCAGATGCAAATCTCCTCCGCTAATGTTGAAGTTGTTCATCTTCACTGGATGGAAATGACGTGTATTTATTGAGGCGCCGAAGAATAGAGGTGGCGGGGGGTATATAGAGCCGAGTGAACGTCACTGGTCTCTTATATAGCTTGTACCTCCTGGGAAGAAGAAGCACATCCAATCTTCCAGAACAAGAATGCTTTAGTTGAGTGGTATAATGATGGCTCAACAACACCAATTGTGTCATTACGTGAGGCTGTCGCACCAAAAGATATTCGTGTTTTAACTTTGTTCACCCAGCTTCTACAGACAACAGGAGGGGGCGGGAACCCCGAGGATAAAAGACGCTCCTGAAGGTGGTGTCATGACGATGTTTCCAGGACTTTCTGGTAATAAGAATCCTTCGAGAGTCTTCTTGTTCATGTTCTTTCTACCGGATGCAGAGAAGATGCTGTCAGGGGGATCTAAGCGATGATGAACACGAATTTCCCGGATTTGGTAAAATAGGGATATCATGTGATCGCGGCTTCTCTGCCACGAGGCAATTCTGGGGCAAACTCGATATCAAGGTTCAAGAACCCCTTCTTTCTGGTGTCTCGGATCTTGTGACCGGGAGGCGTGGCTTGTGGTGTCTGTGAGCTAGTGGCTTCTCCAGAGAGACGAAGACGGAAGCTTATGTGGTGCCCCTGAAGGTTAATTAGCCCTGATCAGTATTCACCTCATCATGGAGAAGCCTCATTTCATTACAGACCTAGAAAACCTATTGAAACGAAGATTTTAGTCCACTGAGATCGAAACTCATGCTTCCTAGGGTAAAAGTACCTCGGCATTGGAGCCGTAAAAAACTTACACTTAACATGTATAGCATTAAGTATTGAGTAAAGTAAAGAATGAAGACAACAAAGCTCGATAACGGACGTAACGCGCTATACTTGTCTGCGATGTTAAGCCCTCTCCCACGAAAAATAAAATGAAAAATAAAATGAAAAGATAAAGTAAAAATAGAACGTGTGTCCGGAAATAGAAATCTTATAATTGCCCATAATCAGTGCCGAAGTACCACAATACCTGTATGATATCATTCTATGACTTGATGGTTAATTCAGAGCACGCGTGGAGAACAATTCAAGGCAAACTCTCGGCATGACTGACCTACTGCGCGCGTATGATGACAGGTATTGCTTTTCTATCAATGAGTCTAGACCGGCCGCCCAGTAGAATGAGCGAATAAGGTCTCTGTCTCTTTACGAGCTTGTACACGATAGTGCGGCTGATTACAAGGGCTACAGTAAGAGAAAGCCTGTGGTTATCTCGCAGCTACTGCACTTTCCCTTACCTTCGGGTCGACCAGCGCATAGACGTGCTCACGGACGAAAAAGCCGACTATGCAGCCAGTGAGAAGATGCCCCTGCCGCCCACCCTGGATCGAAGCGACGGCAACCGTCCGGCAAATCACAAGGCAACACTTAATCGCTCAAGATCTCGGGTTCGAAGGTGTCATATACGTGGCAACTCGTCTAGTTCCTTTATTCTTCCCAGTTGTTCTGTCCGCAGCCGCAGTTCTTGTCATATGTTGACTAATGTTGATCACCAAGACATGATATAAAAGCAATAATTCTCGTTGATTTTTTTAGCCCCCTTTTACCATGGCCAGAGATGAATCAGGACAGCAGGCCCTTCTGTCCCAGGGTGTATCGTCTCCTCCACCTTTCAAAGGTTCGAAGTTGTGCATTTGTTTTAACGCCAGAAGCTGACCAGGCAGTATTCAGGTCAATCTCAAGCAGATGCTCCAGCCATTCCTAGCCAAATAGTCGTCACTGTAAGGCATGATCGGCCTCGCTGCCGCTTCTTCAAAGTGCTCCTAGAAGCGTTTCTTTTGGCTTGCGTTGTCAAGTTCGTTCTGTTATCCGCACTATGGCCAAATTTTGGAGGCGTCCCTCGTGTATGTCATTACTTGCAATTTAATCACCTAGTGAGCTTACCCCCTTCATGGATGCTTCTGCTCAACAGTGGAATATCGGACCTAGTAATCTAAGTCCAGATTATCCAGTCCCATCAGATGTCAACTTGATCTCTTGCGATAAGCCATTGAAGAGTGCAAATCCAAGGACAACGCTCAGCGTGGACCCTTCTTCTGACATTTACCACCTGGCTATGGGCTCTATGCTTCACGGTACAGTACGGATAACAACCGGCAAACACGACTCTGTTAGATTTCACGTCGCGCTTGATAGCTCTGGTCGGGAAGAAGATACACTTATTTGTTCCTTCTTCAAGAGGGATAATGGACATGGAGTTGGAATATTCGTAAGTAATTTGCGAGTGTTATCTAGTGTCGCAATTTGCTGACGCGCGATCATAGAACCCACATAGAGGCTGGGGCTATAGGCGAAGTGTCAAATATGATATTGTCGTTGAGTTCCCCGAGAATCATCCCATCCTCAATCAGTTTGTATCCTTTGCAGAAAACTCGGTATATACAATCGACGATATCAAGGATAAAGTATTTTTCAAGAACCTTAGTCTATCAGGCACAAAGGGCGACATATATTCCAAGGTGAGTCGGAACAGTCTTAAAACAGAGCCACCCTTCTTTAAACCATCTTAGTCGGTTGCCGCGCACCACGCGAGATTCTTAACATTCGGCGGCGATATCAGGGGCTTTTACAATGCATCCGATTTTCTCGTCCTTCATTCGAACAAGGGCAAGATCGATGTTGACGTCGGTTTCGGTCACGTCGAATCATCAGACCCAATGCTTTACATAAGTACTTCCAATGGGTTCGTCATGTTATCCTTGTTGACCGTGTTTTAGCCTCTGACATCAATATTCAGGGAACTCAAGGCCGACATTCGCCTTTACGATGGTACCTCCACAAAATCCGGGTCAAATTTTAGAGTGTCAACCAGTACAACCAATGCCCCACTCGACGTCTCCTTCCTCGAGGCTCCCTTATATTCCACTTTGAACTGCTCAGCTGGCACATCAAATTCCCCTGCGGAGGTGACACTAGATCCGACATTTGAAGGTCAATTCTCTCTGGTATCCAGCTCGTTATTCACTCCTGTCATCCATAAACGCAATGTGGAGGATCCATATGGGAAGGGTAGACGTCGTGTTGTGACTAGGAGGATGTTTGACCAGTTTACTAGTGGGAATGTTAGCTGGGGTGGTGAATCTAAGGGAGACGGAAGTGTTAGAGTCATGACGTTAAATGGACGGTTGACTTTGAACGTTTGAGAAGCAACTTGCACTGGTGTTGTTCTCTCTGGGGAGAAGTGGATGCTCTTGCGACGTCATGTTTATACTGTAATCGGTGTGAACAAAATGCTTGGGATGTATTATTCCTAAGTGTTGGTTTCACGGTCGGTGATGTACACGAGCAAAATTAATTTGTAAAACGAAATGAAGAACATAGAGATTGATAAAAGCAACGTCACGGCGAGTATAAATTAATTGCTTCGGAAAGTCTTCACTCGAAAGGTCCTATCGAAGTTTATATCCGCTGAAGTTTGGGCTGCTCATGGCTCTGAGTCATATTGAGATAGTGGAGAAATTCCTCCGCCGCTATCACGAGCATTTCAGACTTGCGGTACAGACAGGACTCGTTGATTCATGGAGGAGAGAGAACTTAACACACCTTAAATCCAATAGACCTGAAAAGGTGATCAAGTTGGAAAAATAAAAGAAGGAAATGAAGGATGTTGTCAATGGATGAGACCAAGGAGATGATTTGGGTAGAAATGTCTTATATATATCGTAGAACATTTTGCGACCAACGAGCCGGTGATTGTGGGGCGTCCCTCTGCCGCAATACGCCTGCCACAGCGAAATCACTATATACAACGGGAGTGAACAATTACAATACAATTTCATGATAGCTTGATATTAACTCAGAAGTAAGAAAAACAATCAGATATCGACGAGTCTTCCGCCTTCTCACCGGTATTCTCTTCCACATCTTCACAACTCCCAGATTCAGACTTTCTTCTTCCATCCTCATCCTCTACATCCCCGGGCTCGTTCTTATAGGTCCTTAGTTACCGCCTGAAAGGAGCATGCATTAGATGCAACAATGCGGGAAGATACGAGACGCCAAGCTACCTGGAGTTGGGTCCATCTCGTTGATTGTCCTAGTATACGCGCCTATGACGATGGTTGCAACTTCTGTTTTATCAAGATCATCAAAGCTTCTAGCGGTACTTGACGACAGTAGCTTTGCATAAAGGGCGTCGCGAGCATTAGTAAGAAACCAGTAGTTCATATGGCCCAAGTTGTGGCATTCTTCCCGGTCGAGGCTTTCCGGTCGAGATGCCAGTTTGACGTAATACGGAAGAATATACTTTTTCGGGATTTTGTTCCTTTGGTAAAAGACAATGCGATCAACTAAACCCATATGACGATTGCCGAGGTACTCGAGTGCCAGTGCTTCCACGTCTTTGAAATGCCATTTGTGGGCGTAGCGCAGGATAGGCATCCATTGCATATCCGTGATACCAGAATAGTCCCCATATGGTCTTTAAAGCAATGTCAAAAATCGATCAGCGACATTTGTTTGGAAGCCATGTCAATATACGACTTACCTATTATAGAACACTGATAATAGGTGGCGAAAGTCCTCTGGTGACTCATCTTTAAGGTGGTATGCTTTGGCAGCGCTGGTACCTGTCCTTAGAGGTGTGTCTTCAGAGTGCTCAGGCCCTAAGAGCTGGATCCGCCACCAATCAGACTCTCGAGTGAGAAAGTGAGAGTGGCATCTGAACTGAGTCTGATTTGGTCCAACCTAATCAAGCGCTCGTAAATGGAAGCACATGCATAGAATTTCAATGAGATTACTTACAGTTAGAAACAAGTCTCCACCTCTAATGTTGACGTTGTGACCCATATTCAATGAAGGGCAATGAAGCTAATGTATTGAGACGCCGGAACACAAAGGCGGCGGGGAATGGGAATGAAAGAACAGAGTGAACGTCAGCTGTCTCTTATATGGCTGTCGCCTCCTGGGAAGAAGAAGCACTGCCTAGTATTTCCAGAGCAAGAGTTGCTTAACCTGAACGGTACAATGATGGCTATACACGCCATTACGTGAAGCTTCCCCACCGATAGATAATCTTGTTTCGATTTTGTTCGCCCAGCTTCTATAGACAACTGGAGGGGCAGTAGCCCCGAGGATAAAAGAGGTGGGGGGGGATGTTTTCTAGGCCTTTCTACCGATAAGAACCTTTCCCGAATGCAGTGAAGATGCCGTCGAAGGGATCTAAGCGAGATGAACGTAAATTATCTGGATTTGGTGAAATAGAGATGTCATGTGATTGCTGCTTTGTGCCACGACCCCACGAGGCAATTATGGGGCAAACTCGAAATGATTCCCTTCTTTCTGGTATCCGCAACGGATCTTGTGACTGGAAGGTTTGGCTTGTAGACTTGTATTGTTCGTAAAATATCCAGGGAGACGCTGTAGCGCCCCTGAAGGTTAATTAGCCCTGATCATCAATTGAAATTGAAGAAGCCTCATTTCATTAGAGGCCCACTCTCGAAGCCTGTGTGATACCACTCCAAGGCTCGCATAACATACTTCATTTCAGACAAAACATCTAGGAAACGCCCAACCAAACTCTTGGCATTACCGACCTACTGCGCACGGATGATGATAGGAGCCGCTCCTCTATTCTGATGAATCACTGTGAATTTGAAAGTCCGTGTCTCTCTATGCGCTTAGACATGATAGTGCGGCTGAACTTTTTCTAGCTTTAGGTGCGCAGTACTATGAAAAGCAAGGACTCGGGTCCGAAGGTGTTTGTTGCCTGGTGACTCCCACGCTGTTCTCTGATAGTTCCACAACTGGTTCTGTGCGCAGCGCCGAACCGCAGTTCTTGACATATGCTTACCTGATGCATATCATCAGGACGTAATATAAAGGCAAGATATTTCGCGCGCTGATTGTTGCTCCCTCCTTCCACCATGGCCATAAATCAATCAGAGCAGCAGGCTCTATTATCCCGGGGCATATCATCCCCTCCACCTTACACAGGTTCGAAGTTGTGTAATAATATTCCGAAGCCAAAACGCTTACCATTATTCAGGGTACTCTCAGACGGGTGTAGCATACGTACCGCATGGGCACCCCGCGCCTGTCGTCGTACATTCATACGTTCCTAGCCAAGTAGTCGTCGTACGGCACGACCGACGTCGCTGCCGCTTCCTCAAAGCGTTACTAATAGCGGTTTTCGTGTTCTGCCTCGTCAAATTCGTGATATTATCCGTGCTATGGCAGGATTATTGGGGCGTCCCTCATGTACGTCTTTGTCTGATTGGCTGATTGCCGAGTCCTCTGACGCATACATTTGCTCAGCAGTGGAGTATCGGACCCGGTGATCTAAGTCCAGACTATCCCATCCCAGCAAGTGTCGACTTGATCTCTTGCAATCAGCCATTGAGGAATGGAAACCCAAAGACAACATTCAGCGCAGACCCTTCTTCTGATACTGTCCTCCTCTTGGCTCAGGGCTCCATGCTTCGTGGTTCAGTACGGATAACGACCGGTAACCATGATTCCGTCAGATATTCCATTGTGCTTGAAAGTCTTGGTCAGGAGAAAGATACAATCGTTTGTTCTGTGAAGAGGGGGGATGGTGAAAATGGAGTTGGAATCTTCGTAAGCAGTTCGCCATTGTTGCCTAATGTTGCAATCTGCTGACGCGTGGTGTCATAGAATCCACGTAGACGCTGGGGCTATAGACGAGGGGTCAGATACGATGTTGTCGTCGAGTTCCCCGAAAATCACCCCATCCTCGAACACTTTGAATCCAACATAGCCAACTCAGTGTATACAATCGATGATATTAAGGATAAAATATTTTTCAAGAACCTTGATCTACGAAGCACAAACGGCGGTATATCTTCCAAGGTGAGTTATAATTACCTCAAAAACGGAGCTGTCAGTCCTTATGTGTGACTTCCACCTTAGTCGATTGCCGCACACCAGGCGAACATTGTAACCTCCAATGGCCACATCACAGGCTATTACAGTGGATCCGATAATCTCGGTCTTTACTCGTCCAACGGCCGGATCGATGTTCAGGTCGATTTCAGTCAAGTCGAATCTTCCGAGGCAATTCTTTCCATGGCTACCTCTAATGGGTTCGTCATACTATTTTTCGTGACCAATTTTTAGCCTCTGACCTCAATATTTAGGGCACTCAAGGCCGACATTCGTCTTCACGATGGCACTTTGAGAAAATCCGGCACGGATTTCAAAGTTTCGACAGTTACCACAAATGCCCGACTTGATGTCTCCTTCCTCGAGGCCCCCTTATATTCCACTCTGAACTACCAAGCTACCACGTCAAATGCAGGTGCAGAGGTGACACTAGATCCTACATTCGAGGGTCGTTTCTCTTTGGTGTCTAGCTCATTATTCACTCCTGTCATTAATCAACGCAACGTGGAGGATCCATATGGGAAGGATAGACGTCGTGTGGTGACTAGGAGGACTTTCAGGGGTCTTATTAGTGGTGACGTCAGTTGGGGTGGAAACTACAAGGGTGATGGAAGTGTTAGTGTTGCGACGTCGAATGGACATTTGACTTTGAATGTCTGAAAAGCAATCTACTTTGGTGAGTGGAGGCTGCTGCGACGTTATGCGTAAATTTGTAGTTGGTATGATCAAAATGCTTTGCATATGATATTCACAAGTCATAGGCCTGCCGAAGTTTAATGGCAGGTTATGTATACGAACCGGATTAGGTTACAACACGAAAAAAATACACCTTAGAAATAATAGCATCGCGGTGGGCGTGGATTATTTCGAGCACGTTTTATTCAAGAGGTCCTATCAAAGATACTGCAGAGGTTATCATTTGCAGATTGGTGGAAGCGAACCTACCCACCCTTGTCTGCGGTAACCTCTTGCTTAATTCAATGTTTGGTATGTGGCAGACACTAAGTTACTTCTTAGCTAGTAGATAGATAACGTTACAGAAAATTCGCAGAAAGCCTGCTCGCGCCTCTCTTCCGCAGTTATCGCCTGAAGGTGCGTAATTGAGTCCAGTTGGACCTCAACTCACTGTGCCACCTGAGATTGCTCGATTCCTAATCGCTACCTCGCAGAGCCAGTTTGGTGACTGGAATATTAGATCATCCCAGATCCATGACAGCGGGTGGTACATCGGGCAAGGTGCTATCAAGCCTGTGCTGTTAAATGTGCTGCCTTGAAATGACCAGCGCACAACTTGACCTTGCTCATGATAATTGAGGGTGACAAATGATCGCCAATCCCAGAGTTTCAAATAGCACATAATTGAATTCGTAGTCAGTATATTTATGATAGATTACTAGAGCGTGCTTGACGATAAAGCTATCTATAGAATGCCACACTAGCAGGGGTCTAGACTTTTCCGAGAAAGGTTAAGTGATCTGGTCACTTAACAGCACTTTCAACAGCACTTTTAACAGCACTTTCCCTGCTGTGTCAGTTGCTGTGGATGTCAGATTACACGAGACCGATGCGGATTAGTGCCACCTTATTTAAAGATATCAAAGCACAACGTTTTTGTCAAGATTATTGTATGGTTGGAACAGAGTAATAACTCAGACGAAAGGGCTACTCTCGCAAAAAGGAGAAAATGACCCTCATAATGTCGGCCAACTCTGCAAGTTACACTACTTGTGCTGATGTCATAACCGCGTATCCGGAACCCATTGCTGTTGAATGATGGTGTCACCTTCTGCTTCTTAACTACACATGTCTCCTCGGGATGTGGGTCAGATGTCCCTGTTCTATTATGACATGGTTACGTAGTGCATCATCCTTCCAGCACTTCTAAATCTCAGCTGTCGCGTGCGATTCGATTCTTACACTTCAACGTGTTACAGCCACATTAGCCTTATGCAGATCAATCACTGTGGTCACATCCTATTCCTCCGAACACCTCGCGATCTTTAGATACCAAAAAAGTATTTCTTCCCCAGAAAAAGGAAACATCGAACGAACCTACTACCTAGTCAATGTATAAGGGAGGTGATAGGACTTATCCTTATCACAGTGCCTTGTTATCTGAAAAATTAAATATTATTTGGAGATAAGCGCTCAAGCTTCATCTCTTTCGGCATTTCCCGGGGGTTTGGGAACCTCAAAAACGGTTCTGCAGTTCACTCCATGCTTCTACCAAGTGCACGCCCTTTTCGCAAAGCCTTTGCAGTCGCGAAGATGCAGCATTTCTACTTCTTGATATTCTAAAATAAGTGATGGGATGAATGGGTTTCGGTTCGATCTGGGAATAACTCATCACACGATCGTATTATTCCCGGTCGAGAACACACGAGCACTGATGACGTTCAGCAGCATTTCGGAAACAAGGCCGCTGCAATCTTTTGTTGCATATTCTGTAGAGTTGGTACCTCAGCACTTGGCTGCAACTAACAGCCAAAGGTTTGACCACGAGGCTTAAAACACGTTCCCTTCTGACAGAGACATGATTACATTATTAGAATGACGAACTAGAAGGGAGAGCGGAATTCTGATGAATGATTATACCAAACATCATCAAAGATCTAAATGCCAATGCTCATAAACGCTGAGGATGTTAGGATGTTGGCAGCATGGCCGAATTCCATTTCTGACTTTTCTGTCCCAGAAATTATATATGGCCTAGGTTTTTCACCAAGACGATCCACAGCTTCCCCTCCTTCCCTCTAACACTTTTCTCGTGTCTTCTTACTTCACTGACTCTGGTCTTTTTGATATTGGCTCCATGTCTTCGGCATACCTTATGCAATCCGATACGTCGTATCCAGTAAGGCGGGGGAAAGCTTGTGCGGTGTGCAGGTCAGTAGGCCTACCTCCCTCGAGTTTTTTCATTAATCTAACGTCTTTCTGGTCGTTCAGGGCCCACAAAATAGTATGTCACCGGACTGTATTTCCCCAGGAAAGACGTTTGAACCTTATTTTCAATTTCAGAGATGTGATGGCATACGCCCAATTTGTGGTTCTTGTCGACGACGACCTAAAGCTGATAGATGTGAATGGGATAATTCTCAAAGCAAGTCAAGGGTAGCGATGCTCATAGAAACCATAAAAACGCTGGAAGCCCGGATATTTGAGCTCGAGCATCCAGAGCTAATCACCCCTCCAGTGACTCTGCATAATCCTTACCGCGAAGGCGAGGAAGAATACCGTCTATAGATATTTGTCTACGATGTCACAACCCATCATACCCAATGAGCGACCTCTCACACGGCGGGCAAAGTGCTGTCAAGTGATTGCTCATGATAGTTGATGGTACAATTGATCGCTAATCCCCGAATTTCAAATGGCACATAATTAGTGTAACCTGATCAGATTCCATGTATGAACTTCGAGTTCGTAGCTACGCTAGCACATTCATTATAGACTATATGCCATGGCATTAGAAAAATGAATTGTATTGTTTCTCAACTTAGTAAACGAAGCACATTCTCTTGCTTTCGATTCCAACGGACTTCAAGGCATCAGAGTATATGTATCCTAAACTTTATCTTTAAACTTGCTCATTGTCGCTGAGTGCACTTGACCTTTCGCGTGTATCGCACTTTTGATAATTCCTCAGATTGCCATCGGACTGATTGGTTCTGCCCTCTCAAACCCCGCCCCAATGGTCGCAGTAATTAATGTATGGTCAATTTCGTGTCGACACGTTCGTGTTCTAATTTTATACTCTTACCTGCTAGAAGTCTTGCCGCTCTACAAGAATTTTCAGTTCTATCAGAAATTTCCTTTAATGGCAGAGTCATTATTGCTTGGAACAACCCAAATGGGAGAGCAGCATAAAGGACTCAACACTCAACCTCTCGAGCGTCTCGGCGCCCCTGAACAAGCACCCCTGGTTCATCGACTCCGAAGTCAACAAGTGGAGAGCACTTGTTTGCAAGTGACGACTCAATAAGCCCTGGCAGGGTCACCTGAACGAAGACGGTGACCGTCGCTCAGGGAGAATTTGATCCCCGGAACCTGTGACAACTATAATTAGCCATTGACATGCCTGTCGAGAACCCGCCGCGCTACCCTCCTTCCCCTCAGCCTCGAGGGTTGGAATCGAGCATCTGGTTTCCTG
Source organism: Agaricus blazei (assembly GCA_029719445.1). NCBI lineage: Eukaryota > Fungi > Basidiomycota > Agaricomycetes > Agaricales > Agaricaceae > Agaricus > Agaricus blazei. The sequence goes on along the minus strand of SSNC01000022.1, from coordinate 396,184 downwards.
TTACCTTTGTCCCATCTTTTTCATGCTTCTACCTTCCAAGTCCACACCTCTCTAATCATCGGCATCTCGTTAGTCGCGACGGGAGGCACATGAAAGACTAGAATTACGCACTCGCAACGACCCAATGGCCTGGTTATAACCTCACCGTTATCCCCTCTAGGGCCCTTAGTTTCCAATCTGAAGCAAGCAGCATATGAGCGCGCTCGCCAAGCACATCCTTGCTGCCGGCATTCTACAGATCATTTAGGTCATCCCATCCTCGCTCTCCATCTTCAGCGCCACCTCAGCGAAGTGTACCTTTGCTCTTACCTTCTCCTTCCTGTATCCTTGACTCGATTCCCGTTATGCACTGTTACTCAGTGTTATTTCCAGCTCGCAATCTCATACAAGGCCCCACATTGTGACAACTAGATCTGTGGCTCCGACTTGATGAAACAGTATCCGGGTTATGCGCGGCCGAACCTGTCATGTATGATTCTAGGCCACCCTACCATTCGATCCTTCTCTCTCACACGCAGGATCTCTTGTTACACTCTTGCGCCGCCATCCTGCATTCTCATCAACCCGGAAGTAATCTTATAACGGTATATTGGCCCTGTTAAACTTTTGGCTAGTGCCTTGTATGGCATGAGTGCATAATGATGTTAACTTTTATGAAATTGAAGGTTGAATCAGGGAAATAGAATGGGTCTCAAAATTTGTATAAAACCAGACGGAAGGTTGTAATACGCCCTCTCATACCCAATTCTCCCCCTACTCAGGGGATTCTAGTATTGGGGTATTGGTCCGAACCTAGAGAGCATGCACTCGAAACTGCATTTCGCCTCCCTCTTGCTTTGGGCTACAGCCACTTTCGCGAAGATCGGTCCAAGGGGTACTATCACCCTCTCCAACAAAGACATTAGCCCAGATGGCTTCAAGCGCTCGTATGTTCCTACTTTATTCCTCTCAGTGAACGTTCACTGACTCTATATCAGAGCGTCAGTAATCAATGGCGGTCATCCGGGTCCTGTCATCACTGCAAACAAGGTAAGGTTTTTACCGGTACACAATGCGTTCTGGCATCGACTTACAGGATGCTTGCCGGCATAGGGAGACAATATCAGAATCAATGTTGTCAACGAGTTGACTGATACAACCCAGATTCTGGGCGCAAGCATTGTACGTGTACCATTGTTCTCTAATATTGGCCGAAAATATGAATTTTCATCTAGCATTGGCACGGCATGTTCCAAAGGAGAACTAACTTCATGGACGGTGTTACTGGTGTTACCCAGTGCCCAATTGCACCGAATAACTCCTTTGAATATTCCTTCTCAACAGGGGTTCAGGCCGGTTCCTTTTGGTATCATTCACACTTCAGTACGCTCGTCATTGATTGAAATTGGTCAAAGAGTTCAACATAGTTTTAGATGTACAGTATTGTGACGGTGTTCGAGGGGCTTTGATTGTCTACGACCCTCATGACCCGATGAAACGCATGTATGATGGTGAGTGAGGGTGACTTGTTACACTATGACATGGGTGCTAACGGTTATCTAATAGTTGATGATGGTAAGTGATAATATTGTTTTCAATAACTTAATGTGAACAACAATATCAGAGTCGACAATCATCTCACTTTCTGACTGGTAACTCTGGATCTTTCGCTCAGAGACTTTCATAGATTGATCATTTTCTTGTAGGTACCATACACCTGCTATCAATATCGGCATTGGGAGGCCAGATAGCACTCTGATCAATGGGAAAGGACGATACGTTGGCGGACCTGCCGTCGATCTAGCTGTTGTCAAGGTCGAGTCGGGCAAACGTTACCGTTTCCGCCTGGTGTCAATGTCTTGCGCCCCTAATTACGTATTCTCTATCGATGGGCACAACCTCACCATTATCGAGACTGAAGGGACTGCGACCAGTCCGATAGCTGTCGACTCTATAAGAATCTTAGCTGGTAACACAATTCAACTGCATAACATTGAAAACTTTGTTTACATGTGCTGCAGGTCAACGATATTCCTTTGTCTTGAACGCCAAACAAAAGGTCGATAACTATTGGATCCGTGCCCTTCCCAACACGGGTAACAATGGCCTTCAAAACGGATTTGACGGTGGAATCAATTCCGCTATTCTGAGGTACAAAGGAGCGGCTGCAAAGGAACCCACATCGCCGAGACTGAACTCCACCATACCTCTTCTTGAAACCAACTTGCACCCTGCCTATCCGGAACCGGTTCCTGACGCTGATGAAAAGCTATTCTTCACTCTTCAACTAAATACCTCTGCCCCGCCGCACGCGATATGGAGATTCAACAACACCCCATTTGCAGAGCCTAATGTTCCTGTCTTGCTTCAAATCTTGAACGGAGTGGACCCAGACGAGCTCCTCCCCAAGGGATCCGTATATCGTTTAGAGCGGGATAGAACCTATCAGTTGGATATTCAAAACGGCCTCGTTGGTGGCCCGCACCCATTCCACTTGCACGGCGTAAGTAAATACTATTGTGACAAAGTCATTACGAGCTATGGAAGACTGATATCCTCTATATCCTCTAGCACGAGTTTTGGGTTATTAGAAGTGCAGATAATGACCAAGACAGTGTCAATCCCATTAAAAGGGATACTGTCAGCGGTGGTACACTCCAGAACGGTGGTGTTTTCTCTATTCGTTTCACGACTGATAATCCTGGACCCTGGATTCTCCACTGGTGAGGTTCACATACATAATGGTCTTACCACGTAAATAACGAAAACACTCTCCAGTCACATTGATTTCCACCTCAGAGAGTAAGTTACGAAGTGCCGAAATCAATATGCAATTCTATAAGCTGATTGATGATTGTTAGTGGTCTAGCTGTTGTGTTTGCGGAAGCTCCTGAAGCTATCGAGGATACTAACCGGGACCCTCCTGGTTTGTCATCTCCGTGTTCGCATTTCGTATTCTCTCACTCATGTTATTCTAGATGCTTGGAAGGAGCTTTGTGAAATTTGGGACGAGCAGCCTGACAGCGTTAGGAATATTGGTCAAAGTAACGCATTCTAGTCTTGCTTTCTCCACGGTATTCCTAATTGTTTCCTTCAGGACGTTAAGATACTCCAAATTCCGGATTGACGAACGCTGTAACTATCTGAGTTTACTGGTTTCATTGAATATGGACATCTGGTTTCATTCTGACGAGCAAGTTTATTGTATTTCATAAATGTTGCTTGAATGATGCCCAGGATATCTAACAAGCCGACGTGAGGATGAGTAATTGAGCATCAGACAATGGTGTTTCGTTAGAGTGTCAAAGATTGTTTGGCGTGATTGACCGCAGCTTGATCTACCATCTCGGCGTCAATGAAGATAGTGCTGACCACTGAGTTGTACAACTGGCGGTTGCAGCTATAGATTTTCTGCAGAGAACGGCACACAAAGAACTATGTAGTAGTGAAGAATAAACTGTATAGTTAAAGGGATAGAAAATGAAGATGGGTCGACGAAAGAGAGAATGAGAATAAGCCGGAACTATAGGAAGATATAAAGATAGAATATAGGAATGTGGTCAGATTGCGTTACCGATGTAGATGTCGAAGCATCTTCTATACAAAGAATGTTTGCTAGCAGCCATTCCATCAGTCTCATCCCGAGTGTTTGAACCCAGTTGAACTTCTACTCACTGCGCCGCTCGAGGTTATTTGACTCCTAATCGTTACCTCGCGGAGTTAGTCAGGTGGTTGAAATGTTAGATTATCATACACTATCACGGGGGGTGATCGTCTTGACATGTATATAGCATAACCTGTAGCGCTAAAAAAGAATTTTTTTTGTCATACTATTTTGGCGATCGAAGTTTATTCTCGCTTTCGATTATAGCCAGCGAACTTCAAGGCATCAGAAAATATATGAATATCATAAACTTTAACTTGGTCATCGAGGGTATACTTTTGACTTTTGATGACCCCTCTGATTCTATCGGAGTGATACCACCCTCCCAAACTTCGCTTCAACGGTTCGAACGAGTGTTACAGGAGCAGTAATTCATGTATTATCTCATGTTTGTCAGAGTTTTATACCTCGTGTTGACCCCGTCTAACTTGATACTGTCATCTGCTAGAAGTCCTGCCGTTATACAAGAATTTTCGAGCGGGAAATGGAACGAAGACTCGGCCCCTCAAGTGCTTCGGCTCACCGGAACGGGTGACCTTACTCCATCATCTCAGAAGCGAACAATCGGAAGATAATTGGATGCAATATGATAATGACTGAACAGATCCCAGGCATAAAGTCCTAGTAGAACAGGGACAGGACAATGACCATGGCTCAATTGAGGAGTTGATTAAATGACACTTAGTCATCAGCCGGGTATGCTTCCATTGATAGTACCCGACGGGGCCGAACATGTCTCCGATGATTCTAGACCACCCTACCTTTCGGTCCTTCTCTCGCTTTCACGCCACATCTCTTACCAACCTCCCGCCCGCAGCCCTGCTATCCTGGATTATTATCAATTATTTCATGTCCATATATTGACCCAAAGATTGGTTAGTGCTTTGTATGGTCTCGATCTTGGCACTAGTGCACAAAACTATTTTTTATGAAGCCGTAAGGCAGAATCAGGAAAGTCAAATCAGGAGAAATTTGTATAAACCCAGATGGAAGGTTGTGCTATGCCCTCTCATACCCAATTCTCCCCCTCGTCAGGGAGTTTAGTATTGTGGTATTGGCCTGAAACCGGAGAGCATGTATTTTACACTGCATTTCACTTCCCTCTTGCTCTGGGTCGCTGCCACTTTCGCAGAAACAATTGGCCCGACGGGCTCTATCACCCTCTCTAGCAAAGACATTAGCCCCGATGGCTTCAAGCGCTCGTATGTTTCTGCTTTATTTCTTCTAGTGATCGTTCACTGATTCCATATTAGAGCGTCAGTAATCAATGGCGGTCATCCGGGTCCTGTCATCATTGCAAACAAGGTAAGGTTTTATCAATACCTAAAGCATTCTGGCACATCGACTTACAAGGTACTTACTGGCTTAGGAAGACAATATCAAAATCAATGTTGTCAATCAGTTGACCGATCCAGACCAGATTCTGGGCGCAAGCATTGTACGTGTACCACCACTCTCTAATCGTGGGCGAAAATCTGGATTTTCATTTAGCACTGGCATGGCATGTTCCAAAGGGGTACTAACTTCATGGACGGTGTTACTGGTGTTACCCAGTGCCCAATTGCACCGAATAACTCCTTTGAATATTCCTTCTCAACGGGGGGCCAGGCCGGTACCTATTGGTATCATTCACACTTTGGTACGCTTGTCACTGATTGGAAGCTGATTGAAGTGTTGAATACAGTTTTAGATGTACAGTACTGCGATGGTGTTCGAGGAGCTTTGATTGTCTATGACACGGCTGATGACCTGATGAAAAGCATGTACGACGGTCAGTGAAAGTGACTTACTACATTGTGTTGCGGATGCTAACGGTTATCTAATAGTTGACGATGGTAAGAGATATTACTGTTCTCAATAACTTGATGTGAATAACAATATCAGAGTCAACAATCATCTCACTTTCTGACTGGTAAATCAGGATATATCAGCTGAGACTTTCACAGGTTGATCACTTTCCTGTAGGTACCATCAGCCTAGTACCGAGATTGTTGGCGCGGCGAGGCCGGATAGCACCTTGATCAATGGGAAAGGACGATATGTTGGCGGACCTGCCGTCGACCTAGCTGTTGTCAAGGTCACACCGGGCAAACGTTATCGCTTTCGTCTTGTGTCCATGTCTTGCGCCCCTAATTACGTATTCTCTATCGATGGGCATAACCTCACCATCATCGAGACTGAAGGTGTTGCGACCAGTCCGATAGTTGTGGACTCCATCAGAATCTTAGCTGGTAACACAGTCCAGCTGCGTAACTTTGAAACCTTGCTTACATGTGTTGCAGGTCAAAGATATTCCTTCGTCTTGCATGCCGATCAAACGGCTGATAACTATTGGATCCGTGCCCTTCCCAGCTCGGGTAACAATGGCCTTGAAGAAGGATTTGACGGTGGAATCAACTCCGCTATTTTGAGGTACGAAGGCGCGGCTGAAAAAGAACCAACATCCCCGCAACGGAATTCCACCATGCCTCTTCTTGAAACCAACTTACATCCTGCCCACCCGGAGACAGTCCCTGACGCCGATGAAAGGTTATTCTTCACCCTTCAACTCGATAACACCGCCCCGTCGCGCTCTAGATGGCGGTTCAACAATACTGCATTTGCAGAGCCTGAAGTTCCTGTCTTGCTTCAAATCTTGAGCGGAGTAACAGATCCGGCCGAACTCCTCCCCAAGGGATCCATATATCGTTTAGAGAAGAACAGAACATATCAGTTGGACATCCAAAACGGCCTCGTTGGTGGACCGCACCCATTCCACTTGCACGGCGTAAGTAAATACTATTGTAACAAAGTCATCATGAATTATGGTAAACTGATATTCTCTAGCACGAGTTCTGGGTTATTAGAAGTGCTGATAATGACCATGACAATATCAACCCCATTAAAAGGGATACTGTCAGCGGCGGTACACTCGATAACGGTGGTGTTTTCTCTATTCGTTTCACGACTGATAATCCCGGACCCTGGATTCTCCATTGGTGAGGTTCACATCCATATTATTCTTACCGCGTAAATAACGAAAACTCTTTCCAGCCATATTGATTTCCACCTCAGGGAGTAAGCTACGAAGTATTGATATCAATATGCAACTGTATAAACTGATTGATGGTTTTAGTGGCCTAGCTATTGTACTTGCGGAAGCTCCTGAAGCCGTCAAGGATGCTAACCCGAACCCCCCTGGTTTGTCCGCATGTTCGCATTTCGTATCCCCTTACTCATGTTATTCTAGATGCTTGGAAGGAGCTTTGTGAGATTTGGGACAATCAGCCTGACACGGTTAAGAATGGTGGTCACAGCAACGCATCCTAGGCTTGTATTTTCCACGGTGTTCCTAAGTGCTCCTTCATGACGCCAAGATACTCCAAATTCTGGATTGACGAGCGCTGTAAATATCTGACTTTAGTGGTTCATCCAACATGGGTATCCAGTTTCATCGTAACTAGCAAGTATATTGTGTTTTATGAAAGTTCGCTGAACGGTGTTAAACAACATCCAACAAGTCGAGTCGAGGATGCGTAAGTGAGTATCACTGAGACACCCGTGTTTCGTCAGAGTGTCAAAAAGTAGCTTGTCGTGATTAACTCTGATTTGATCCACCATCACTGAAATAGACGTGATAGACGGGATGGAAGCGTTAGTGTTACGATATTGGATGGACGGTTGATTTTGAATGTAATGAAAGTGGTTGCTAGTTAGTGTTGACTTCTTAGTCATTTTTTTCGTTATAGTCAAGTTTCCCCTCCTGCTGCGTCCTTTGTAAAAGGGCATTCAGGTCAACAAAATGTTGAGGTATTTTTTAGATGTATTATCCAGAAGCCACAAGTGTCGTGGCCGGCGAACTGTATTGTGTATGAGAAGAACTAGAATTTCAAGACAAATAATATCTAGACCTTGTTGGCTTTGAAGCGGTTAAAATCGGCCAGTACTCTGAACTTTTGTGAATAACAATCATAGAAACTGGGGATCTCAATTGAATAGCCATCTTTTCTGTACCGCAATCTTATACAAATTTATACATTATACACATCATCTCCACATTCGCCTCCAAGCCCGTTCCCCTTATTGACCTTCTTATTCGCAAGAGCAAAACCATAACCAGCTAAGATCGGGAATTAGTGAACTTGGGTCAGAGGACTTCTATAAATCAACGTACAATTGGAAGTAGGGTCGGAAGCCAGAGTGATATAACTCAGGGTCGATCTCTTACGCCGTTGGTTTTAGTAGCAGAAGCTCTGGGATTGGCGGTTGTGTTCACGAGGCGACTAAGGTCGGGAGCGGGACCATTCCAGAAGATGGAAACAACCATCTCCTCCGTAATCTTTTTCATGGTTTCGGGCAAGGGATCAGAGAGAGATAGGCGTTCGGACATTGCTCGCAAACGTTCGCGAGCACCGGAGATGATAAGAGCGGAGGTCATACCCAAAGCTCCACCCTCCTCCAAGGTCAAGGCTTCCGGGCGAGACAATAAATCCACGTAAAGCCTTTGAAGGTATTTTCTATCGGCATCGTGTTTGCGGTAGAGGACGATGCGTTCTACCAGTGTCAGGGTGAATTTTCCTGGAATTTCCAGTTGACGAAAGGCCAGGTCCTTGACCTCGCCGAACTTGTACTGGTTAGCCAATCTTAGAATCGTCTCCCAGGTGTCTAGGGGCGCGTCGTAAGCAGAATATTGCCTATATGATCAAACAAAGATTAATAACAAGACGACATTGAAAGTAAATTAGAGGAGACCCACTCATTATAAAATATCCAGCACAGCTTGGCGAAGTCACTGGGAGTGACCTTTTCCTTGGCTTGGATGACGATTGTTTCGTGTTTATTTGAACCAGGCTTTTGGTTCTGGTCTGAGGAAGCTAAAGAGTTGAGGCGTTCACGGAAAACGGACGACTCCCGAGTAAGAAAGTAGGAGCTGAGACAAAATGCAATATCATCGATCTGTCAGAGCGGAAATCGGGATCATTTAACCTCAAGTCGTCATCTCATGGATCAGACACGACTTACGATGATGGTGACATCGCCTCCTGGAAGGTAATACTTGGGATGATTTTTGAGGCTTTTTAGGTTTGAGTCGGTTGAGGGCGGCATCGGGGCGAGTGGGGTTGGGATTCAATGAAACGGAACTATACTCTTCACTGCTTACATTCGACTCAGCCTTTATAGCTGTAAATCGCATGCGTTTCGAAGCTTTACAATGTGAACCACTTGAAATTTGGTTGTTTGGTTAGTTCCGAGCCTCCAGGCCCTACTTCGACGCTACACCCGCGGATAAGAAAAAGCGGGTGTGGAGCGTCCCGCCCCACAGCTGACTTCGTGCCTTGTCCCTCACCGAAAAGAGCCTTGAATTCTTATTTTGATTTGCACTAGTGTAAAGACAATATGGCATGTCGGGACGGAGAAGGTGGTGATTTAGACTCGAATAATAAGACCCCGTAAGTGTGTTTAGCGAAGTCGAGGACACGAGGACAGGTTTTTGTTCGCGAGGTGGACGAGACCCGGAACCCGGTCGGAGAACACAAGAAAAAAAAAATTGATTTGACGTATACGATCAGAAAAGTAGTATAGCATCAGGCGCGCCACGAGCCTGGCAAATTCAAATTCAGATTTTTGCAAAATTCCTCAGCGCTGATTGACCGTTCGATCAAAATAAATCCGGAACTCCTCTTCCAGTTCATGCATGTACACCTTCCGCAACAGCGACATTCGAGTTCTCGTTCTTTGGTTTGAGCTGCGCCATTTTGCGCTTGAATATTTTCTGGGCATTACAGATAGCTAGAAATAAGTATATTGTACGAGTTGGTAGAACGAGTAATGGAATATTAGCCTCACCTGGCGCTTTGCCTTTTGAGGAGGAGGGCATAGATCGATTTCTACCTTGAAGACTAGATTCCGCGAGCATGACGTCGGCCAGGGAGGTCGTTGTAACTTGCCTGTTAGATGTGGTTCTCAAAGTTGGTTTGGGCTATACAACAAAGAACAGGGTTAGATCAATGGTGACCCCATGAGGAGAAAGATTCGGTGGGCTTACACGGTTCTGATGTTGATTGTATGCACCTGGACGCAAAGTTGAACATTTCAGCGACTTCTGGAGACCCATGACAGCGGAGGAAGCCGATGTATTCTCCAACGCCGATTTCACAAGTTTAACAACGTGTTCGTGGGACAGAGTCGAGTCCTCCATGATGGGACTCATACCTGAAGCCTGAGTATGATCGCTTGCTTTCCCTCGTAAGATAAGTTCCCGAACATGGGTTATGGTGACAGTAAGCTCGCAGCCGAGGCGAACTGACTCTTCCAAAGTGAGGGGGTCTTCACGTAGACACAATTCCGCATATAGCGGGAGCAGGTGGTCGCTTTGTACTGAGCATTGTTTATAAAGCACGATTCGAACAACGACGGGAAGTTGAAGGTCAGCTAAGTGTTTAAGAGCCAAAGCATGGATTTTGGGGAATTCCCATCTTGACGGAGATGATAAAGTCAGAATGTTCATCCAGGCTGGGGCCTGAGTGTTGGTATAAATATAGTCTCTATTAAAACCACGACCGTGAGGTTGAGGAGGATGTGGTAGGACAAAATGACGTACTCGTTGTAAAATACATGCAAAAAATTAGAAAACTCTTCAAGAGAAGTATTTTCAATTGGGATGGCGGTGTGATCACTGAGGCCGTCATATGCTGCGTGTGATGCTCCTGCCATTCGCTCTCGGTAGCCTTTCGATTCTCGACAGAAAAAGTAGCTATGTACGCGAAATAATGTATTTTCGATCTGCGGGCATCTTAAGATATACCAAGGAAAGACGGTAACAAAACCTGACCTTGAAATGCAAATTTCCATCAGATAAATAGTACTTTTTATCCAGGCTAAGGCCTTTGAGATGCTTTTCTTTGGTTGAATGGTTTGGTGATGACATGACGAAAGGAGCAGGTGTACAATGCAGGAGGCTCTTTGCTGAAGATATAGCGCCTTTGAAGAGTCGTTTTAGGTCTTGCATCGAGGCGGTAACCAAAGGGCGGGAAGAAACGTGTGCGCAGAGTACAATACCATCGTTTGCTTCGGGGTGTCTCCTAAGAAGCCTCGTGGGTGGAAGAGGAGGCGGTCGAGAAATTTCAGGCTGATCGAGATGGATCAGCAGACTCGAGATGAGCGGAATTGGGGCTCGAGGCTTGTGCTCCTAGGGTTGAGGCGGGCTTCGTTGCTTCAACGATGGATCTGCAGAGCTTGATTCATCACAATTCGTAGGCCTCCATTGGCTAGGGCTGATTTTCTCGACGTTTCTATCCTGAAACCGGCTATCGTAGTCTTAGTTTGAGGTATTCAGTTGGCATGCAGTGTAGACGAGTTCGGACGCCTCCTTTATGGCTGCGGCCCGGCAAAGCAGCAGGCTCGGATCATTCATTGCTTGTTTACTCCAGGAATCCTAGACAAACATTAAATCTGCCCTGACATCGCGCATCACAGCGTCCGGCTCGTTTCCTCTCGTCTATCTCCCTCTTCATCAGGTCGTCGCTTGTCAGCACTTCAGCTGAAGGTTCACTTCTGTAAGCATCGAGCCCCTTCGCTACTCGCCTACCAGAAACCCACTCTGACTGCCCCTCTGTTCAAGTTGTTCAGTGCTCGGTGTTTATGCTCGCCGAATAATTCCGGTCTCTCGTTTGCCCAGGCCGAGTGCATGAAACTGCCAGCCCATGTCCAGCCCACCCGCAGGATAACAGCTCTTTATCCTCGGTCGTGCACATTTTCGTAGTGCATCTCTTCAAGTTCAGCTCACGCGTAGTCGCGTTCACCGAGCTCTTTTCTGTCCCTCGGAGCAAAAAAAACACGTGGGTTTTGGCGTCTCCCAGGCGGTCCAACAAGGTTGACCAAACGGACGCGTCATTCGGTATCGCGATAGTATGTCGAGCTGCTAGTCTTTGGAATCATGCACGCTGATCGAATCTCCCTTAGATTTTTATCCATGGAGGCGCATATAGCCCCTGCAGAGTGGTTCATCTTGATTCTCTTTTTGTATAACTGCTCCCTCATCCACCTTGGCTCGACCCTGTAACGGAAAATACGAAAAATACGCGTTGGTGGGTGCGTCTCGCGGGGAGGAGGTTCTCTATTTCACGTGTTCAAATCTCCGTGTCCGAGTCTTCTGTTTCGGCTCACCGATGATGTCTGGTATCTGCGGTGCGGAGGAGTGTAATTCTGAAGCTTCGTTTCTGTGTGGCAATATCCAGAACGGAGCTGGATGTGTCCATAGATGACTAGAGACAGAACCTAATGGAAGGCTCTTGAATTACAGAGAAACATATGCAGTCAGTGCTTGTCTACGAATATTTTAGTTCGCTTGACCAACCTTTTAGGCCATTGTTGCCATGATTTCGTTCCAAGATCTGAAACCCAGGACCCCTCTTCTGCCAGACCTCCATTGTCTTTTGTCCCCAAAATCAGAATCCTGATCAATCTGGGAAGTCGGCAAAGTCGATCTAGGTTCACATCTGCCACCGCCCGCTGTCTTGGCCCCCCGAGGTTGATCCCAAGGGGTAACTGTGGGGTAACGACTCTTGACTTACATGATAGTATGTCCAGTGGCATTGTACCCCTGACAGTACACTTATTGACATTTTCCCGTCTAGATCTATACCTTGTTATCAAAATAGCCGCCTGATTGCTTATATGTCATTTTGTGATGGCAAATTGTTCTATCCTGAACGTCTAAAGATCGGAGTAATTCTCGCTTGCCTGACCTCATGTGCCGATACTTTGTCAAAGAAGGTACGCCGCAGTGTCTCCGGAACTTATTGTTAAATATCCTAATTCAATTGCAGGCATCTAGTGGCCGTCGCGGGACGATTTGAGGGTGCTCTCTAAGGTATTTAAAGAAGGGTGTGGTACCTTATGACAAACCCCAAGTCCCGCTACTTTTTCGATCGGTAAGTAACGTAAATAAGTATCATTTATTCACCAAACGCTCATTGTAGAATGTATGCTTCAGTTATGGTTGTAATGCATTCGTTCCGCCAAATTTTGGTTGTTGTAGCCCTGGCCATGATTGCAGCGGCTTATGCAGCTAATATTCGCGTTCGAACTGAATATCCAAACTGTAACCTAGATCTTTGCGAGCCAGGACCGTTGCCCTGCCCTTTCCCCGGAGCGTCAGAAGAGGTTAGGGAAGGATGTTGGACGTGCTGCCATCCCTGAAGCCCGAGGCACGATGCATGAGGGCTAGTAGGCAACAGATATTCTGCTTACTATCAATACGAATACAATGCGACAAGTGTACAAATAACTACGGGGAAAGACGGATCGACTTGTTGGTGCAGTAATATGAAATCATTTCTCCAACATTTATCGACTGAGGCCGAGTCCGGTTCTCTCCTGGACGATATCAGGATCCAAGGGACTAAGCCTCTGCAGACGGATTTCCAACGCTTCTCTTCTTCAGTGGTGCCCCGATCATGCTGCTGCCACTTGCTATAGATTGAGATTTTTGAGTTTGCTAGTGTATGAATGGTTTTGATATTGCCTGTGGATTGAGTAGCCGGTAGGAGCCCTAAATAACTGAGGTGAGTTATGTTCAGCTTTTCAAGACTGTATCGTGTTCTAACAAAACATTCTCTGCCTCTGTAGTGAAAGGTGGTTTTCGACTGAAAGTCCCCGAACTGCATCGCCTATCGTTCTCCTTTCTCCCTGATCAGCTGGTGACGTTTACATTCTGGCCGAAGTGGCATGTAAGCCCTCCGCTTGTCCTATTTCCCTCAAGTCGCGCTTACCTTCCCGATTAGGGTATTGAAGGTTCATACATATACCTGGGCGAGAGAACAAGAACTTCCTTCCTTCCTTCCCTCTGCCAATACCAACGTCCTCTATATCTTGGCTCCCACGTTGTGGGGCTGTTCTAGCTCACGACAACGCTCCTACAGCCTGTCCCCTATTGCCCTAGGTGCATATATTCGCGCATATAGGCATCCCACCTTTATCCTGCTGGCCTTGGTCTCCCTTACGTTCAGTTTCTGGTCAATCTTCCAGGTCCTCCGTCTTCACGTAGGATTTGCCGTTCCTCGTAGTTCTCGTTATCGCTTTCGTCTTCTGGCAACTCCTTCCTGCCGTCGCTACATATTCGCTTGATGACCCGATAGGTGCTTCATCGTCAAATCCACTGGCCAAGGTCTCCGCTAGGGCTTAACTTCTGATTGGTGGCCCACTTCAACTCGTTCGATCCCAACCTGCAACGCTTTTCTCCAACTTGCCATACGGTTCCATTTGGTGACGACTCCACCGACACAGTTACCTCCATCATGCTCACTTATGATATCACCGAGTTCGTTGCTTATGAGGACGGTGACGCTCGCGTTGTTCACATCGACCCGGAGAGTACGCCTTGCCTCCTCAACGGTACCTACTCTATCCGTTCTCACATAAATCTGGATCGTTCCAACCGACGCTGCTTTACCAGCAATGCAATTCCAGATGCTGATCGCGTTCCACAAATTATCCACCAAGCTGTTCACTTCGATATTGGTACATATGTCACCTTGCATAGCTCTACCCTTCTCCTTTTGACCTACGAGGCATTCATGGCGCACATCAAGGAGACATTTCTCCCTACCAATTGGGAATTTGAGTACGCATATCGTCTCACCAAACGACAAGATGAATTGGACTTTCTGGAGTGGGTCTCTATCATAAAAGCCACGAATTTCTGCCTCGCAGGCACCGTCCATCACAAGACGGAAGCTCAATTGCTTATATGGTTCAAGTCGGCCATGAGTCGTCCATTGTGGGCGGCGTATGAGGGAACCGACAATTTTAAAACTCTGCACAGCAGTACAGACCTCATACAATGGGTTCATAGAGTGTCTGCAATTGCGGATGACTGTGATTATTCCATGAGAGTAACAGCCAAACCCTCTCGATCTTCTTCTGTGGCTAACGCCATGCCTAACACTCCATTCCCCGGCTGTGTACATCCTGGTCGAATCCCTTCTGGCCCCTCCCACTCTGTCTCTACCCGCTCTGGCATCCCTCCCTGTGCTAAGCCCCTCGAGTCCCTCCCACGTACCACATCTTTGGCACCACCTCCTTGTGCCCCTCTCATTTCAGGTTCCACTTTTGCTCGCTCCGTTCCTCCATCATCAGCCTCCACTTTATCCTCTTCACGACCTTACACCACCCTTAGTGAAATTTACGATTCGCTCCCGCCGCATGTCCCGCGTCCTCCGCCCCTTACCAAGCCTTGGCACGACTACCTCCTCAAGAACAAGGGTTGTTATAAGTGCCGTGGCATTTTTGTCGACCATTTGTCCAGTGAATGTGATATGGAAAAGAACATTAACCGCTGTAATTGGTCCAGAATGTTATCGGCTGATGAATGCGCTCCGCTCTTGAAGGCTTGGAGGGACCGCCGTCAGTTACTGCCTCGTGTCGCTGGACCTGGCCCTCTCGCGACAGAAATTGTCACTCCATCAATGGAAGAACATTTGAAAGCTTAGTCCACCGCTACCTTCGACCTTTTGTTAATGATGTGCTATGTTGCGGACTTAATTTTATTGTCCCGCGAGATACGGGCGGCAGGCAATTCAAGGCAAGTTGATCAGTCTAGGCTTTACTGTAGATCGTCAGCGTATAGATAATCATACCTACCCAGTTGAATGTAGGCAAATAGACGATTGACCAAACCTGGCATCCGCCTGTGCGACTGCGAGATCTGAGGATAGTACAACACTGTATGCCGACTACTAAATCACTACAGGGTTACTGAACGGAGTATTAGAACTACTAATTCCCTAGCATCTACTTAAGGCGTAGCTGAAGAATTCAAGGCCCTAGTCGGATCAATTGAGAGAACAGGCTGTGTCCGGGATTGATCCATCGTAGCTTGTAGACGGAATAATCTTCCGAGTTTTTCTATCTACCCAATTCACAACTTGAGATGATCCGAAATGTGGAATAAAACTGGAAAAATACTCTCTTTCACGATACTGAAAACATAAACTCTCAAATATAACTGTCAACTACGGGAAACAATATTTTGGCCGATAATGCTAAGCTCCGCTGACCTGCAAAAGTTGTTGCGATGCCTCATCCAACCTCTGAAGCTTCTTCACCAACTCCTCTCTTCGATTCGCAACACCAGCATTCTCCTGAGCAAATTCTTTGCAGATACGATGAGCTTCAAGAGAATTGAGGCCTAGTCCGTTCCACAGGAGCGGGAGAATATCGCGCCCGGCCCCGCATATGAGTTCTCTATCAATGGCCATGGGAATGTTATCTGAGAATCGCTTGTACGCAACTAGGGATTGTCGGTTAACGGTGCTGGTATTTATGGGCAAAGAGGGGTATAGGGTTTACCTTGGAAATACGCTCGTACGTCCGCCATAATTTCAATAGCTGGTTCCATACTGTCCGCCTTGAGTAATTTGGCCAGGTCATTGGCTTGGACGCCACTGAAACCCATCTCTGTCAGCCCGCTAAGCACTTTTGAAACACCGTATAAAGGGATTGGGGCTTGTTTAGAAGAGGATGTTGTTGAGCTGGGGGATCCGGATGTCGTGTGTGCCTTGATAGAATTCATGATATCGGTGTGATTGCTCTTACGACGAGCGCCACGATAATAGACAAGAAACTTTGATCTGTAATCAGAGAGATAGTGGGTGTTGAGTGAAAACGGTTTATCTTCGATATCGAGGAGCCAATCGATCTTTTCTTCTGTTCTGGCCAAGCAAGTCTTGAGGTGATCTTGTAGAAGGACACTGCAGAGAAGACTTTCGGATTGGTATGCCAGAGCGGTGGATTAGTGGAACTCACCGAACGCGATGTTCGAGCATTCCTTGACCAAAGGTCGCGAAATGCTGCTTTACCAAACTTTTGAGATAATCTGATACCGTATTGTAAACAGCCTTGCAAAGAACGTGTGCCGGACTTCGCCACTCTTTGATACACTCATCTATAAATCCCTGTTGGACGACAAAGGGATAATTGCCAGGTAGTTCTCGGGCACGGGATCTGTGAAAGGGAAAAGATGTTATCTTGAGCTCCGATAGAAAAGTGTGGTGACCTACCGTTGAGCTCGTTCAAAGACCTCATCTACATATATAGCACTGCTTTTCTGCTTCCGCTTGACCGCAACTGTACGTTTTGTACCGAGTTGTTCACCCTCATCCTCAGAAGGGTCCTCATCCTCATTGTCCAAGAAGTCTGCGCGCGGCATTTTCTTTAAGCCAGCATAGCTCTTCTCGTATGACCGAAACTTGGGTGCAGTTGCCTGTATGGCTCTGCGAAAGTGCTCCTGGGCTGGGCGGATTAGTTGTATCAAACCTTTTTCGTCGGCAATTCCTGCGATATGTTTGGCTACGTCTGCAACGAATTCGTGCAACAGCGTTGCGACTTCGTTGACGGGTTGTTTGGATGGTTCACGAGGCATTTGAGTGAGGAGCGCTTGCGTCACTTGGACTGATCTTTCGAGTTCTTCCTGGATTTCAGGCAATCTAAATCATACCGCAAAGAAAATTGATGTTCAGTGTCATACATTTTTGAATGGATATTGAGATTAAAACGTACCGCTTCGCGATAAGATCAGAAAGAACACTACTGAGACGTTCGACTAAATTTGTCGTCCGAAGAAATTTCTGATACATGCCCTCCAACTCACACCAGGGTGAGTTTCCAGCAAAAAATTGCTGTTCACTTTCTCGTGCTTCTTGCCATGTCCAATTATTCTTCAAGTCATTGGAGCTAGGTTGCTTGACGCAATACCAATTATTTTCAAGGGGTTCCCTCTCATTTCTGATGAATTTTAGCCACCCGGATTCCTCTCCAAGGGGAATGCGATCGGGTTTAGTGAGTACACCTAAAGGCTGTTGTTTGTGGCTATTTACGAAACGAGTGATAGATCGTGTTTACCGATTGTTCGCTTGCCCTCAGGGTCATATGCCTTTGCGATTTGATGCGCCCCCTGGTTTTCGAAATCGGCTGTAGATACAGTTAACCAAATATAGAGGGAGACAGGTGAAAGACTTTTTTTTACTCTCGCATGCGACGGTCAGCAAGATGATGCAACTTGGCTTTTTGATATAGGAAGTGACGAGGGTTTCGACAAGCTTGATGTCATTTGTGTTTCCACCCCGACCGACACTTGCGATCAAACCTGTAAGATATGGGGATTACCAGGTAGCTCTGTAAACATAGCACAAGGAAGCGTGCAAACCGGGGAGGTCACAAAACGAGAGGTCAGCGACATCGGGGCCACTGATCTGTAAAGAAACACAGTTGTTAGAGAAACTCAGTTCAGTCTCTCCTGAGAGATCTTCGTCATCTTCGAGAAATTGTTTCGCAGGTTTTCCCGGGTTTAGAATAGCGCGTTGAGCCCGTCGGATGCGTTCTTCCACTTTACTCTTGTCGTAGATTGTAGATCCAAAAATTTCGTTACGAGACTGTCCAAGTGGCGCGCCAGTGGCATCGGTAGTGAAGCGCAGGCAGACGACACATTCCCAAGGCGAACAAGAATAGGACAGACGACATTCTGTCGGACATCTAGCGAGATGGAGTTCAGGGAGGCGGACTGGGTCCACAATAGGGTCTGGACATCACCTCGTACAGGTTCCTGCGGCTCGCGGAAGCGTGATGCCGGAGATAGATTCGATCAGAGAGGATTTGCCGGCACTTTGCGGACCGATAACTGCGATCTGCGGCAAGTCGATATCAACTTGGACCCTTCGGCAGACCCGTCAGCGTCTGAAGATGTGAGCAGGAACTAGTAGTATCTACCCGGTTGAATGGAGTCGATTGACCAAATCCAGCATCCTTCTGCGGGATTGTGACATCTGGGGTTGGACAGCCCAACCCCTGACGCAGAGTTTTGCTCCCCAGTTCCTGAGCAACTAGATTTCGAGTTACTTGGCGCCCCGGGCATAGTTCCAGTACGAGGTGTGGACGAAGAGGGTTCCATCATTTGTGAATAAATGGGCTTAAATACGCCGCCACGCACGATCTACTAAGAGGCGGCCTTCCCAGGGAGTCGAGTCATGGCCTGCTTCTTAAACATCCAAGAGTGAAGTAATAGCCGTTGCTAGGGTGCTGGGGCTTCGAGTTTGACTGACAGCCTTCCTGTGGACCGCCCCGGCTAAAGCGGTATCCCCAAAACTGGCTTCAAGTACTTGTTCTATTAAAAACATCAACAGTGAACGATTCCGTCATTGAAATTTATCCACATCCACATGTAGAGAGTCCATGATTCTATACAGTTGCTCGTTTCCTCCCAAACGCTGAATCTCCCGACGCGTTTGCGCCTCCAGCTTCTCAAGCACAGATAAAGTATATTGGAAGGATTTGGTTCGATCACGTAAATAGGATATCGCATGTTTTTTGAGTGTAGGAGTCGCAGGCCGTTTTTGCAGTACGTCTAAAGAGGTGTCAACAAAAGCGGCAGAATGCAAACGGGGATGTACCAACTTAGGATTTGCCGATTAGAAGTGTCGGCATGGATGCCGTGTACGACCGGGAAGGAAAATTTACCTTCTGTTAGGTCTTCAGCAAAGCCTTTATTAGATGTGTACTGCGTGTCGGATGTTTAGATGGGTATATCACGATAAGCATAAAACACACCTCTGGACTTTGCAGGTTCATGAGATCATCACGGATCTGGAAGAAAACCCCGATTAAATTCACGAGCGGTATATAGTTACTGCTCCTCGTGAGTAAGGATACTAAAACACAAAGAGACACCTACATAGCCGTGTTGTTAGTGGCACATGCCATCATAAGTCTGATCCCAATCCGGAGCAGTCCACCGGTTTCTGATCACGATCAGAAACCAGCTTCTCAGCATCGATTAGCCAACGTTTACGCACTGTTGTTAACCATCTGGATGTATTCGTCTTCGCTAGGACATCGTAAAGAGTCACGCCAGAGGATCTCAAGGCCTTGACCGCGGTGCAAAGACAATAGTTCAGCTAAAAATTACTATCTGAGCTGAGTAATAAGCCGGGCAGAAGATACCGCGCACACGTCACAAGGACATCGAGGTCCGAAGTCGCAGAGCGATTCCGCAAAGCAAATAGTTCTTGGTACGCGAGGAAATATGCGTAGTTGGCGCTATTGATAGTTTGTGGGATACCATAGATCTTATGAGCAACTGTGGCACTGATCAAAACTAGGCACGGTTACAGCCAGGAATCTAGTCACCTGGTTGACTTCGTCGTAACTGCGAATCATCTTCTATATCGTCCACCCTGGCCGATGGTTGAGTGTTTGGCTCCCCCGGATTGACAGAGCATCAAGCCTACATGAGACTAGCCGTGTGAAGCATATTCACGACTTTAGCAATGACCGCCAGATCATCGGCAGGTACGTGAAGCCACAGATTGAAAGCCTCGATAAGCTTTCCTCGAATCTCCTTCCCTGGGTTAGCGGTCGTGTAGCTAAAAGGTTCCAACAGATCCTGCGACAGCAGCGTCAGGGGGCCATCATCGGCGTTGCGTGGGTCAGGAATGGCGACTGACCGACTCATTATGCGAGGTCCAGCGGGGTTCCTGAGAAAGTAGGCGGAGAATGTTGTCGTACTTGTCCATGATGTTGAGGTGGACAAACCTTTTAATCCAAGTGCGTAAGGGCACAGCCACCCGGTGCTTTGATCGAGTCGGCCTACCGGAAACTGTGAGTAAGGGGGCATGTATCAAACTTTCAAACGCTGCTATACTATATATAAATTGCAGGGGATTCATACACGGGTGGTACAAGGGTCTGCGACGAGAAAAAATCTGTCCAAGGCAAGAGCGCTGACACAAATGAGGCTATCAATAGTATAAGTCAGGTGGGGACTTTGCCGCTGAGCGACGTAAAACATGGGTTGCAAACTATCACTGGGAACCAAATTCACAAGTGGGGCGACTGGCAACCAAGTTGCAGAGTACCGCCACCATCCAAGAACACTCTCCCAAACGTACAAGTCCTCCGCTCACTCCCGTCTACCTTGTTTCACCGAGCCAAAACCAGGGAAGCTCAAGGGGAGAGGGGGGTAAAACCCCGTTCCTCGGAAATAATACAACGGGCCACTCTTTGGATCACAACCCACCTTTACAATTGTGTTCTTTAATGTTTTCTCCCACCCAACTTTTCTCTCTTCCCCTCATCCACTGGACTCGACACTGTCACATATTCACATATCCTGTGGAGCAGAAGTTATGAAGGGGTAACCTCTTGCTTCATTACCTTTTACACGACCATTGTACTGACCCACAGACAATGTGCGGTGCTTCGCAAACAGCATGAAAAATGACTCGTTTCACACCCGCCACTCGAGGACAAGGAGGCCCTACCAGGTGCTCGGGCATGCTCGGTAAGTGAGAATTTCATGAGCGGCGGACGTCAACTTGACAAAAGAGACCCTTTGTGCACCACAGACAGCACGCCAGCCGAGAGGGCAGACCAATCTCCCTTTGTCTGGCGGCCAAGTCAATATGTACACACTACCTCACCACGAAAAATTTCCTGATCCACGTTGGGCGAGACCGCAGCGATCACCTGGTGACCTCATAGACACACAGGCAGACAACTGCATCGGTTCCGTGTCCTGAAACTTACTACTAAACCTCGTTTGGAACCGAGGAGCCTGCGGAAGCGCTGCAAAGAACCACCAGTTATACCAGCCTACGAGGCGTCATCTGACAACAAATTGCTATTCGTGGATCAGCGCCTAACGCATGTGTGTGGAATCTGTGGTTCTGTGGCGCTCCTTTGACAAGGCACGAAGAAATCCGTCTCCAACTGATCTTGGGCCACCGGACCAGGGTCCCGTTCCGCGGGTGAATTCGATACCACAGAACACCATTAATGGAAAGACAGCAACAAATCGAGGTTGCCGCCAGCAAGCGCCGCAGATAAACCAAATGGAAAGCAGTATCCAGCCTCCCGCGTGCCGCTGTCGTGCACGGTGGACGTCAAGGAGCAGGCTCGCGAAAGGAATTCATTTGCAGCGAGACGCGGAATCAGTCGTCATGGATCGAAGGAGAATTGGATTTTGCATTGCCCATGTCATGCCAGGTGGAGGAGTGCTATCAAAATGTCTTCCGCAACAACTGAATCCGGTATCCGGGCATTTCAAAGTCCCGTGATGGGCCTGGAGCCTCCCACTTTACCTTCTTTCCGCTCTGTTGTTCGGTCCTGTTCACCTGGCCGGAGATTATGAACCGTTTATTAGGAGCTGGCACTCGACACCTCCGACCTCTGCTCACCTCTGTCCCTCCGCGATCCGCACTGGTGGTGTCTATTGCCCCTCTTTCACCTCGAGTCTGAGCGTTTCAATTCTATTTCATGATGACAGTCTTCGCTCCACCATCACCAACGCAACACGAATTGACCTGCAGCGACGACACCCAGGCCTCCATCTGCCCCAACTGTAGGACGAGGTTGACTGGCTTGACCTCTGTACCCCTTTCGCCAATACCTCATCTGCTCCATTCGAATGCGATTCCGACCGAGGAACAGAAGCAGTCTATCCATGAAGTTATCGGGCTGGCCATGGTGGACATAGAGAGGCTTGAAGAGGGGGTTCGAAGGGTGGAGAACGTGCTGGGACAATTAAGGCGCGAATGTCGGGCGTTGAAAGAGTTTGTTGATACTCATCATGCATTTCTGACTCCCGCAAGACGAGTCTATCCTGAAATATGGGCCGAAATTTTCAAACGCTGCCCTCGCGGTTCGGCGCGTCGTCGTTTTCCCGAGGTGGAGGATAGCTTTGACCCGGAAGAGGGACCGTTGGTGTTGACGCAAGTGTGTAGCGCGTGGCGGCAAATAGCCATAGCCACACCACAACTCTGGACTACTATCAGGTTGGCGTATCAAGGGTACAGCACATCCCAGCACTGCCTCATTCGGTTGTGGATACAGAGGTCGGGTGGCCTCCCGTTGACTGTCGCGGTTATCGAACACAAACCGGCTGATCGTCCCAAGTCTTACCCTCCCCTCGACTGGAGCGAGGACGATTCTTTGTATGAGCTATGCTCCTCTTCCCGGCGATGGAAGGATGCGTACCTCATGCTTCCGCCATCCAATCTGCCCTGGTCGGCCTTTCATTCCACCCGACACGAGCTGCCTTCGCTGCAAAAGCTGGTAGTGAACACGTCTCGTGGTCGCATTTCCCCGGATTTAAAGGTGGATATTTTTGAACAAGCACCCCTTTTGCGGAGTGTGACTCTGGATTATGCAACATCTTTTTCGATGATCGCCCTGCCGTTGACTCAGATCACTCGCCTCGAGCTTAATCTGCATAAACATACGCCTGCTTCGATCGACACTTGCCTCACCTCCCTCGACCTCGTGCCGAATGTGCGGGAATGCGTGCTTCATATTGGATCGAGTGAGCCGTGGACCATGCTTCGGGAGGTCCATCATCAACAACTACTATCACTAACAGTCATTGCCGAACCGTTACGCGACAGCACGCAAGGGGGCCTCGCGAGGTTGTTCGACAACCTCTCTCTTCCCAAACTAGAATCCCTCTCCGTTCATTCTATCACTAACGGTCGACGTTGGGATCACTACGCCACCGGCCGATTCCTATCTCGCGCGCCTTCTCTTCAGACGTTGGAGCTCAAATGTGATAATATCAAGGCAAGCGAGCTTCTAGAGGAAGTGAGAGAAGTGGCTGCTCTCACGTCACTCACACTTTCCGTACCGACGAGGCCTACAGAACAACTGCTAGATCATCTCGGCTCCACAGATCCTGTGGACGTTCCCTTCCTCCTCAATTTGAGGTCCATATCCTTCGAAGGGGTGGCCAAGCCAGATTTTGTGTACCGTATCAAGAAGATGATTGCACGCCGGATGGTGTTATCACAACATGGGCGCACCGCCCACCTCAACTTTGTCAAATATGACTTCTCGTCTTCTCCTTCTCCTGGACTCGACGCCGACTCTGGAGGACAAGCGCGAGACGGCTCAGTTGATGTTACAAGACAATCAGCCTCTTTTATATATCGTCAACGAACGAATCCCCTCAACTCGATTCCAACCTCCGGAAACTGTATGATTATCTAGCATCACCCTGGAATTTCACGTTCTACTTGTTTATTTTTGGACCGACAGACAATTTCGTTTTCGGTTAGCCACTGATCTTGTGATTATGTCTTTTTGCTTCCATCGGTACTAAATAACTTCTTACGAATTTGATTTGGCATTACTTGCACACTAGCGCTGTTTGATCGGGGGATACTTCGAACGAGAACTGCACCTGGTTCTTCTATGTACTCTTTGAGACGCGGACGAGAATGAGGCGAGGCGGGTACCTCGTGATGCCACAGGGCGACTGAGGCGCGCCAAAAATAACGACAAGCCTCGCGGTGACACCGTGGGTATATGATGCAGCCTTGTGACGAACCCGCATATGCTACCCGACGTCGTTCACATCTCTTGCATCAGGCTATACCATTCACAGCCCACAAGGAAGGCGAGGGCTGGGAACTCAGTTAAAAACCGTGTGGAGAAGAAAACATGCCCCTGCTTTCTTACAACAGCGCGTTGCCCTTGGACCTCTGGAACAGCTTGGAGGGATTTTGCAACATCATGAAAGGATCCTTTTACTACCTTACCGCACTGCTTGCCTCGTCTTCTGTGCTGTCTAATGGGGCAACAGGGGCGATCAAAGGAACAAATGCCCAGTATTTACTCGGCTTAGGTCAGTAGCTAGATCGGCAACAGGGGGACATTCTAACGATCGTTTTAGGAATTGGGGACATCACAGGGTGGGTCATTGGGAAAAGACGCGTCAAACTGTGCTAAATTATCACGAAGTCCTGTCGTGGAAACTAATATGATGGTATGATAATCAATACAGATATGTTGTCTTCCACTTATGTTCACTCGTCATGCGACAGGGGTATGCATCACTGGGACAAACAGATACAGGCCTGCACATGAGGCAGCGAAGCCGGGCGTTCATCGTCGCCGATGCTTCGAACCCCGAGAATAGGGTTGTTTTCATTAACGCGGGTAAGATATTTTCTTCTCCTTCCCGAGCAATGGGGGGCTTTCGTCATGTCGTGAGATGATCGGCGCCTGTCACGGCTAAAGTTGTTGTCAATCATACTCTATTGATATCAAGCTCATTTTGCCTCGTAGATATTGCAATGGGCGACACTGGCGTTCGTAGGTCCATTGTCAACCAGTTGACCGCCGAGTTCCCCGGAGTATACACCAATGAGAACATTGCATTCGTCGGCACTCATCAACATTCCGGTGTGGGTGGTTATCTTGAGAACCTCCTCCCTCAAGTCACAGCCCTCGGATATGTCAAACAAACGGCGGATGCTATTGTCGCCGGTACCGTACGTGCCGTACTAGGTGCTCATAATAGCCTTGCCCCTGGCAAGTTGAGCCTAGGAAATACCACCATCCCCGATGGGAACATCAACAGGTCCCCTTCGGCTTACCTTGAGAACCCTGCTTCTGAACGGGCTCGTTATCAATTTGATCAAGACAAAGATATGACCCTGTTGCGCTTTGATGACAACAGTGGCAACGCTCGAGGATTTTTGTCCTTTTTCGCTGTACATGGTACCAGCTTGTACGAAGTAAGAAACAAGCTACCGACACGGTCTTACCATGTGGTCTCACAGAATCTTCTTCTGTAGAACAATACGTTGGTAAGCTCCGACAACAAAGGGATGGCAGCATATCTCTTCGAATGTACGTCAAGTCCCTCGGGTTCAAAACATATCACTGATTCTTTATTCTCTCGATCAGCGTCTGTCGAACCGAATACGGTACCGGGAAACACAACATTTATTGCCGGATTCACTCAATGTGAGTTCTTGATGGTGTTATGAGCTTTGCACAATTGACTAATTTCCACGAATGTCAGCCAATGTCGGGGACACGAGCCCGAATACGTCCGTATTTTCTCCGACTGTAGCAATTGTAACATATAGATTTAGATCTTCTTAGCCTCGGCGCGTTTTGTGAAAGCCCCGGAGAAGACTTCGATGGGCAGGCCTGTGACTTTGTGCACTCCACTTGTGGGGGGAAAACAGAAGATTGCCATGGACGGTATGTTTTAAAGTTCTGCCACATGTCTGGGCACTGATTTTGTTCTTGTAGTGGTCCGGGCTTCCGGACCTCCGACTTCGAGAGTAATCAAATCATCGGGAATTTGCAATTTGAAGCAGCGCAGACGATTATGAATGGTCAACGTAGCCCTGTTAGTGGTACGGTGAAGAGTGTCCATGCCTATTTGAATATGTCAGTCTGCGTTTCGCCCAGGGATCGATTATCAATTAATCGTGTTGTATCTCACTTGGTATTCCTCAGGTCCTTCCGTCAATTCAATCTTCCGAATGGGACTTCTGTGTCGACATGTCCGGCCGCTCTTGGTGCGTGTGGTTCCTTCCGGTTAGGTCATGTCTTGACGAAACATTGTTTATTCAAGGCTTCTCGTTCGCTGGTGGCACGACGTAAGGACATCGATCAAACTGTATTCTTTTAATGCACTTGTCTAAAACTCCTTATTCAGGGACGGCCCCGGAGCATTTGACTTCGTTCAGGGCGACAATTCTAGCACCCAGTGAGTTACTTACATTGATATATAAGCTTCTGACGACAAATCATCGCTCCGCAAGGAATCCGTTTTGGGAACTTGTGAAAGGTAGGTTCGAGTTTCAGAGTATAATGATGTACGAGTTTGTGAGACGTATATACATTTTAAAGGCGCCGTAACTCCCTTGCCCTCTGATCAACAGAAAGCGTGCCAGAGCCCTAAACCCATTCTGCTTAACACGGTATGTTTTTATTTGATGCAATGAGATACCGTGACTGATGACACCTCATAGGGCTTCGCTCATACCCCATATGATTGGTCCCCGACCACAGTTGATGTTCAAATGCTGCGCATCGGGAACTTCGGTGCGTTTCTGATTCCTTAGGATGACTATACAGTGACTACAAGTGATCGATCCATGACAGTGATGCTCATAATGCCAGGCAAGTCGAATACAAACCCTTGTCGTCCCTTTATGGAGCTAAAACCCGTTATAGGCGAATTGACAACAATGGCTGGAAGAAGAATGAGGTTCGGTAGCCTTTACTGTTTTTGTATGTTGCTGACTCTCAATCACCACTTTCTTCGCTCGATTGGACATTTCAATTATCATACGTGACCTTGCCGGGTTCAACAAACTATTGTCCACCCACCCAGAGAAGCACTTCGCGCTAAACTGATATCTTCTGGTGTGCTCGGCAATGATGCATATGTGGTAATTGCCGGACCAGCCAATACATACGCCCATTACGTGACTACCCCCGAGGAGTACGCAGCCCAGCGATACGAAGGCGCCAGCACTATCTTCGGGAAATGTAAGCGCATAGCCCCCGTCTAAGCCCTCACAACGCAACTCTGACGGATTGTGGCTGAAGGGACCCTTGATTCATATATTGATAAATATTCGAGCATGGTCCAGTTCTTGGCCGACAATGCGACAGGGAGCCCCGAATCTGACCAAGCTCCGGCTGACCAGACTTCGAAAGCTATTTCGCTGCAGGTCAGTTGATCGTCCCTTTCTCAGTAATGCCCTGGTGATGAGTTATATAGACGCCCGTCGTTTTTGATGCTGCGCCTTTTGGAAAAAAATTTGGTTCGGTGCTGTCGGACGTAAATACTAGTCCCTATCACGCGGGAGACACTGTTCATGTTCAATTCGTTGGGGCTAACCCTCGAGTAAGTAGACGCCGAAAATGTTCTGTAAAGATACTTGGGGTCATTGACGCATTTCCTCGGGGTTACCCAGAACAACCTTCGCCTGGAGGAGACTTTTCTTACCGTTGAGAAGCAATCAGGAAACGCATGGCAGATAGTCAGAACCGATTCGCATCCGTCTACAATCTATCGATGGACTAGGACTAGCACCGTGAGGATCATCGTTACTGGGAATCGCCGTCCCTGACCCTAATCCGTTTCATCCAGATCACAGGCATGAGCACTGTTGATATCTCTTGGTATGTTCCATATTTAGGCCCTGCTTCGCGAAGTAAATTAATGAAACCACAGGACTATTGAGAGTGGCACTCCTAGTGAGTGAACTTTAATCGCAAGCCCATTCGAACTTATCTGACGAGAATTCGTAGCCGGATCGTACCGAATTAGATACTTTGGGGACTCCAAGCCTGTCATCGGCTCGATTAGTCCGTTCGTAGGTACTTCGGGCGTCTTTACTGTGGCTTGAGGCGGTGGTATGATTGTGTACCTGTCTGGACTATGTAATTGTTTCATTGTTTTATTAAAACGAATGGAAGGAACACGTTTTACATGAGGCGTTCGGCGCCGTTCGAAATGGAGCTCAACTGCATAACGAACAATTAGCTGAGTGGTTACCACTATTTGCTATGGAAGACGTAATTGGCCATCTGACGTTAGCTTACCGAACGTTAGTATATTGGAGTGGGTGAGGAAGATGGTATGATGTAAAAAAAAAAATTCTAATAGCTTGGGATTTTGATGAATATTTGAAAGGTTACGATAAACATTCTCGACATAAAGGGGATAAATCTGGGGCAAGCTATGGGTCTGGAGGGTACTTGTGGAGTGTTCTGATGCCTAAGTATGAGCGTGATGGCTGACAGCGGCGCAGAATTTCGTTTATGGGATAGTGCATAGTACACGTATATATTTATATGCAGATGTGAACAGTATAGTACTCCATAAAATACCCGAAGCGAACAGAAAGCGAAGATAAGAAAAAATCAATCCAAAACAAGATCTACTATACTTATTACAAAAACAAATGGCAAAGATTGAGGGTTCATTGGTGATATAACGATTGGAGAAGGGAATTCCAATGGAAAATGACGTGTGAATCCTGTATGTTTAAATATAATATCTATTATGGTGTGAGTCCCGATTTGTATGCTTTAATGGAAGGAAGACGGCTCACCATAAGTTATGTTGGCAACATACAAACAAGTAAACTACAATGCTTGAGGACTTTTTGTTTTTTTTTTAGAGAGCCTAATGTGTCCGGGTAATCAGTAAGCTTGATGTACTAGCAGGCAAACATAAACAACGTACCATGAGAGGAATGTCAGCCGAACTAGGTAGAAGCTGACAGTCAGAGAAGCCCTCGCTCGAGGCTGACGTAGCAGGAGAGTATATCCGCCAATCGGCGGTCAAGCATGCCTCGAGGTCGTAGAGGCCTACTGATTTGTCGGTGGTGGGGATGAGGTCGAATTCGCTAAAAGCATCCGGGTCGAGCGTGAACAGCTCGCTTAGCTCGAAGTCAAGTGCAGGACTACCTCGGATTGCTGGTTCACCGAGGGGAAAGCTGTCCAAAGTTTGTGCTACGGCCGCGTTTCCGTTTTGAAAAGGAAACGTGAACTTGTAGGCCGCGTGGAAGAGGGGTGTAGAGACGTGATACGGTTCCTGAACGACTTTTTGGATAATTGTGTATTGTGTCGGATCTAGAAGCGAGAAATCAATGGCCGCTCCGTGCCGTACAAACTCAGACAACCCACCTTGATTCCGACATAGCTCACTCCAGAAAGCTGGGGCAAGTTTTGTGCTGTATAGTAATTCGCCTTCAACTCCTTCAGGGTTTGGACCAGTGAGTGTCATTTCGGTTACTTCGGAGTGGACGACGCCAGCTCGTGATCGAACGGTGAAATGGCTTTTGGCAACCATCGGAGAACGAGAGACCAATGTCACAGTGGGATCAATCTCACTGATGTGTCGGGGATACTGCGAAACGCGAGTAATGTTGTATCCCGGCTGGGAGGGAATAGATGGTGCCTGTATGGGAGTTGGTCCATGGGAAGTGTTGTTGGGAAGGAGATCGATGTAGATAATATTGTGGGGTTCATCATCACGACCGAGACCGCCGACGCCTCTGTATAGTAGGCTTTGTAGGGTAGCATGAGCCTCAGTAGGTGTAGGGGGTGCAGAACCGTCGCTGTTTGAATCCGTGTCAGATACGCTACCCGAGATGCTGAGGGGTGATGGTCGTGGCGCTCGACTTTGCGGCCGGTAGGGGGTCAAAAGCTTGAGTACTGATGACAGTTAGTACATCCACGGGTATCGCGTTTAGGAAGGCGACTAACATTGCCTTCCTCCACAGGTATCCCGCAGTTGTTGAAGACGACTGCCCACTTGTTTTGCCGTCCTCCTTTTACCAGTCTTTTCAAAGATATAGTCGGAGATAAATCTGTTCCTCATGGGGAAGCGACCGAGTAATCGAGTCTCTCGCGAATCATCAGGTGTGTATTGTTCGAGACCTATGAAGGGTGAGGAGCCTGATATCTGAGACAAGAATTCCTATACCTTCAAGAAGAGCGGCCTCGAGCTCAGGGGGCCAGACGACCTCACCCCCCTTCAGGGTCTTCCAGCTTTTGCGACCCTTGACGATGGACTGGAAGACATCTTGAGTCTTTGTGTTGGGTATAGAGGGGCAGGCAAAGCCTGACATCGATGAAGAGGGGGATGACGGAGCCGAAGACGATGGCATAGCAGCAGCAGATGAGGAAGCGTAAGGTATCGAGGCAGACTGCATCAGTGGAGAGTAACGAGGGTTGAGGATAAAAGACGCTTGGTTTTATACAGAGCCGCCAAGTATCGGCGGGAAGCAGAGAAGCCGTGCGTCATCGCGATCCTGTTCGGTCCATAGAGTCGATAGTGGCATGTCTGATCTCCAGATGCTAGCCTACAGGAGGTAAAGGCTGTGGAACGTAAGCCAGAATTGAACTTCAGGTTCGCCGTGCTGATCTCGACAATCTCCCGATGCAGTGTGCTTCGTACCGTACCGGGCATTGTGGAAAAAGCTAGCCGCCCTTATTTACCGATTAAACTGGACGTCCGTTTGGCGCCCTGGCCATTTCCCATCACTATTTTGTCAATTCTGACAAGAATCTGATGAGGTTTTCGACAAACATTCCCTATTTGGCAGGCATGCCCAAGATCAATCCAGATCCTACACAGCCACCCGGGGCTCAATGCATAGCGGGTCTTTTTCTGGACACGAAGTCCGCCAATTCCCGAGTCTAAACTCTTAATGGATCGTCGTGGACTCTTGTTCGGGTTGAGGCCAGAATCCCACCTCTAAACTCTCGGACGCGAGAACTTTCTCTAGTAGGCCTGCAAACCATAGATCTTCCATGCCAATCAACAGATAGGCAAAGTATCGCTGGACAGGAAGTGTTGCTCGGGTTCAACGCGATCATCTTTTTGAACACCGTGTGAACTATCCGCATCGAGCGTCGAGAGAAGCTCTTTGTCGGCCAAGAATAACCGGTGGAGATTGTTGGAGTTGAGAGCCACTCGAATATTGACTTCCCTCGATGTCACCCGTACCTAATCCGGGGGCGCATTCTACGACCATACTGTCTCGTGCACACTCCCGTATTATGTCAATTCCACCCGCCTGCTCAGATCGCACCTGCACTTTCTGTGTCGTGTCCAAAGATATCAAAGCCCAGAGAAAAAACGTACTCGCATTCAATCATCCTTCAAACGCCGATGCTCCCGGCTTTCTCTGGGCACATCTGCCGGAAAGCATCTCAGGGTGGAACTCTGATGGGAATCCGAGATGCCTGATCCTCTCGAAGATTTATCGCCCATACAATCTCTAATTAGAGAGTATTAAATCCATCTCGAAAAAAAAAATGCGATTTGCTCGGTCGCTCGTTTATGAATAGCCTGCTGGGGAACCGTGGTGAGAGTCTATGACATCCTCGACTCCAATTATTCACTTCTCACAGATACTGAACAAGGGCTAGAGGTTGCGAAGTGCACGGGAGAATTCGAGGGGTTCCGAGCCTCAGACGACACGACCCGCGAGAATCGATTCGAAGGGCACAAGAGCATGTTGATCTTCCGTCCCAAGTCCACTCTTGCCTAATAAGGCTAGTTTTGATCCGATCAATAATCTTATATCGGCCCGGTAAAATGAGATCGCTCTCATATGTGCTCAGAAGCCTGGGGCTTCTCGATACTTGCACTGAGAACAACGTGAGCCGAAATGTCATTTCCAGGGTTGAGACTCTCCAGCACCACAACATCGTTGATGGACGGCACCCAACTTTCACCGGAACCCACAGGGTGATAACAAATAAGTGCACAGCTTTCCGCGAAAATCAAGGCTTCACTGACAAGATCGTATGTTTGGCTCCCACCCTAGGTGTAACGATTTCCAATTCAATCGTTATACATAACCATAAAGAGAGCGGAAATGGAATTCCGCGGGTGAGCTAAATTTGAGTACGAAGACGTTGGTTCTCGACTTACGATCAGCGCGTCATGTTATTGATGGCGTCGCGCCACTAAACCTGGTGATACACCGAGGGTACAGTCATGGCCGCTCCTGACACTGCTCGACGATGGACTTTGAGCTGAGTTTGTTGCCGAGGCGGTGAAACGATCACATAACCTTTTTCTCTCCCCAACAGTAACAAGAGCATTCAACTTTTTTTTTTTTTTTAATTTTTCAAATAAACCAGTGATTCATTGTTTGCATCAAGGGCCACCTAGTTTACTGATCTATCGATAATGATCCGTATTCTGATACACCCACCGCGCTAATGTGTGAGTCGAAGCCCGCAGTCGAGGGCGCGCGCGACAGATGATTCACTCTCCATACTTCCCAAGCGAATTCTGATCTCTTCTACGTTGTGATATCATATCAACAGTCTTGTTCGGCTACAATTTTTTCTTTCTCGCCCCCAACCTCAAAAGTATCTACCCAAGCTGGAGCGATAACGCTCTCAACACAAAGCAAATTAATCAATGCAATACAACTCCGGTCTTCGGGTGGCTGCATAAACGTTTATCCGGAAAGCCATCTAAGGGACTAACACAGGTCCCCATAACACACATCATATTACATCATGGCACAACTTGTTTCTATCATGTCGTCGGCGTATAACAGTACCGACGCATGTGCCTTCACCGCATCTGTCCACTTAGTTAAAAACACTTCAAGCTTCTTAAAAAAACGCTATTTTTACAAACGCAATCACCGCAATCGATGCATTGCAAGGGGTACCACGGGGGGGTTGTCAAACTCAAAGTGATCCTTCCCCAGCCTCCCCTCTCCGTGCACCCCACTCCAAGCGCCTAAAATTTCCCCGATCACTATTTTTGCCCATATCCTGATCAAATGGATCGTACGAAATACCACGTTGCTCGCAAGGCTGTCCCACCCTCACTCACCCTCCCCCCCGCCCCCACAGCCTTTCCCCGAACTGCACTATCCCCTATCAGTAATAATAATCATTAATGCATCGCATCCTCATTCCATATCACTAATGCAATGACGCACTCTAGCTTAGATTCGCATGTCAAGTTAGTAATACTAAAAATTCTATACATTGTCCGTCTCGGAAAAATACAACGTTCGTTCGTAACCTAGCGTAAAGATCAAAGTCAAGTTTGAAAAGGCCGCCAACGACAGTGTCCAAATTTCAAAAAAAAAAAACAAAACGTAGAACTATTCCTGCCATACGCCAAACCGACGTGTTTGAGGCACCAATGAGGTACTGTGTAGGTAAGTAGTGTTTGATTGACTTCTTCAGTACCAAATGAGAACAACACTCTATTGGACTCAGATCAAGGACGCCGCGTTTCAATGCCGGTTACTTCACGTTCCTGTACCGTTAACTACGTACAATATTAGCGTCAGATCAAATACCCAGGACTCGAATTACCGGCTACTTCAATCTCCTGTACCGCTCATGGGCGCAATTCCCAAGGGATGTCGCTAATGCTCTAGACCTCGGATGAGTGCTGTCACCGCACTTCTTGGGCCACGGCACTGGTTCAAGTTACCAACAGAGGAACCCGAACTTCAAGGTACGGTCGAATCACGAACACAACATCCGCTTCACAAGTAACCAAAATGAAAACAAATACAAAGAATAAAAGCAAAAACAACGCAATAACGTTAACATCTCGAAAGCAGTCCGTTAAAAGTATAGACACGTCGCGAAAACTCGTCTCAAAACAATAGAAAAAAGGTCCAGTAGCGATAGTATATGAATTATGAAGGGTAACGATCGATTTAGTTGGAATGTTCGTATAAATGAAGGGAGAATGAAAATTATGAGCACACAGGAGGTACGGCGGCATCTATAGCGTCCCATGCGTCAGGATATTGACATCCTGCAATAGCGGTCGGCGCCAAGGCGGTATCCTGGGCATTAAACCAGCCACTACCAAAATCAACGCTCTTGGTGGCGGTCGCGGTCATGGTGGGAGGAGGCAACGAGACAATTGATGCAGTGGAAGTATACGATGGCAACTGTGTCACAGCGACATTGACTCCAGCGATTGTAGCAGGAGGCCAAGGGAATTGCGACGTTGAGGCGGCTGGTATGTCTCCTGCGCCGGCACCTCCAGTTTGCCAAGATTCGAAATTACCATCAAACTCTTGTCCAGTAACGCCAAGAGCGGCGCAAGTGCCAACAGCAGTTCTCGGGTCTTCGGGGATCCATCCTCCCTCGAGGCCTAGTGAGTAAGACCACAGAGGTGCCTCAACATGACCAGCAGTAGAATTAGCGATCTAAAGATCATGTCAAGTTACATAATAATGAGTGATCATTTGGGCGAACCTTCCAAGTCCAGAAGAACCAATCACCGAATGCGTCCATGCTAGCCTTTGTGAATTGCATCAATCCCGCTTTCGTACTTGCGTCCCACTTTGATGC
The DNA here is from genome assembly GCA_029719445.1 of Agaricus blazei. Lineage (NCBI taxonomy): Eukaryota > Fungi > Basidiomycota > Agaricomycetes > Agaricales > Agaricaceae > Agaricus > Agaricus blazei. Next base: position 361,890 of record SSNC01000022.1, on the reverse strand, counting down.
GTCTTCCCATTGACTACAGTCGCCACCATACGAGTGCGAGTTGCCGATACCGTTAAGGAACAAACCACAGTCATTAAAGCCGTTGCTGAACTCTCCTGCAAACGATACACCAAATCCGTTTCGACTGTTGTGGCAATTAGTGGTAAAATTCACATCAAGGGGGTACTATTGAAGACATACCTGCCATTCATGGACTTTGCCCAGGCATTACAAGCTTGGGCAGGCCATTTGCCTCCGGCATCGACTCCGGTGCCGGTATTGATGGGTTCTGTGGCGGCTTGACCACTGAACGCAAAATAAGGGTGTGAATCGAGGGCAATTCTATCCGATCCTTGCATGAAACCAGCCCACGAGCTCATACCCAGGAAACCATCGTGGATACTTATGAAGGGGCCATTTCCCTGGCCTTTCCCAGTAATGCCTCTTATCATGTCATGAACTTCAAGATAACTGCGACGATGGTCAGAATCATCAGTCTGCACATATTTGATCTTGCCTTACAAGCTGGAAATTGTATCAACACCGATTGTTCTGGCAAGAGCTTCATTGACAACGCCGAAGATCTGCACTACGTCCTTGTATTCCGGTTGAGAGATAAACTCCGTGATAACCCGGATGTACTCCAGAGCTCGCTCAGCATTAGCATATCCCATAACGCCGTTCAAAAAGTTAATTTGGCCTTGCTTCCCGGAGTGGTTGTAACCTTAAGCCAATGTCAGCCAATGAGATTAAGTTCCGGTTAGAAGGAGCCACAGACCGTTCTGCGAACCGGGAATTGTATGAAGATCCAGATTGATGCGTAAACCGTACTTGCGCGCCCACTGGAAAGCCTTCAAAGCATACCTGAAGTGAGAGTTGGATTGAATAAGTGCCGTCAAAAATCGTGAATAAATACTCACTTCCAAGAGACTTTCTCCAAGAACGGTTCGCCATCCCACTTCTCAATAGCCCAGAAAGGGATTGGAAGTCGGATCCAATTCAGCCCAGCGCCGGCAATCGCGGCAAAATCTTTCTCTGTCTGGGACAAATACGTTAGGGTGCTTCTTCTTCTGAATGGAATAGAAACCTACAATAAATGTCTTGTAATGTTCCTCTAATTGATCTAGGCCTCCACTTGCTGTATCGGCTGCCATGGCAGTAGAGAGGGCCCATTCATCACCGGCACCGTCATACTTTTGATACAAGGCGGGCGTAATAAAGGGTTCCAGCACAAGCCATCCACCAAGATTAACACTAGATTGAGCGGGCATTTGTTTAGAAGTATCCCTGTAGCCTAGAAAGGTAGCTGCTCACCCATAAATGCGGTTCTTGCTGTAGTCCCAACTCTGATTGAGTGGTGGCGTCCAGGAATTGGGCTGGGCACCATTGTTGATGGGATCGTTAGGATCAGAAACCCCTGTATAGAATTGTATTTAGCATTAAGCGGATGCTGAGGCTCTGAAGCTCGAAGACGGAAACGTGCGGCTGATGAGCTAAAAATAGCTGGGCGGTAGAGAGCCGAAAAAGGAAAAAGCGATCACGGGAGATGGATGCAACAAAAGACTCACAAAAGCCGCCAAAGTTGTTCTTGTAGGTAAACGTGGACCCGTCTTCCGTTGTGACAGTTGAGCCGTCTCCGCCTGTGATGGCGATGCGAGGTGTATTTGAGGGCGAGGGCGCAGCGGAAGTATGCTGATCATCAGAAGGCGCAGAAGCAGCAGCATGATGATTATTGGGTTTGATGACGGTAAAGTATACAGGAAGAACCACGGCGAGAACGACGACGACGAGAAGAACCGCAGCAGCAATCACCCATTTTAATAACGAGCGCTTCTTTGCATTACCATGAGCTACTTCTGCGTAGGCAGGTTCTTTGCTCAATAATGGTACGGAGGTATTTGGCAGAGTAACCTTCGAGTCGCGTGGAGAAGCATCACTGGTCGAGAGCATCGATCCTCGTATCGGATCATTGTCAGTCATGAAAGGAGCGTTTATCGCTGTAGGCAGCGCATCATATGCGGGGGAGGTGGGGCGTCCCGCCATCGCGAAGGAGAACGAGGGGTGGTGGAGGGAGAAGACAGCGTCTGACGCCGAGAAGTGTTGAATTGCGCACCCCCGCAGACCACTGAGCCGGCCTATTTTCGCCGGGAACGCTGACTAAGCAGCCCCTGCACCCCCGCCCCCGCTCGTGTTCATAGTGTGCGGCCGCTCTAGGAGGACAGCCCGTCCTCTGTCTTGCGTACTGTGCAAAAACGCGTCATGTAATAACGAGAAACTATTGCCGTACCCGGACGGTAATGGACGTCGAGATACCCGGCGAGTATGTCCGACACATGGTAACATGATTGCCGAGCCGGCACAGCCCGTATTGGTCCATATTAATAACACCTCCTTCAAGATCATGATCAACGAACCATCGAGCAATGGAATTTTGAGATACGGTCTCTGAAAACTATCGTAAACCACTTCCGACATTGTAGTGTTGAGTGGGACGGAGATTACTATCAGCTCCCTGAGTATCGTTATTGCTCGTGGCCCTTGAGTCTATCCATAACCATTTGATGACAACTACATCGGCAGACGTCTTTTTACGATATGTAGGGAGATGTTGGATCTATCATTCAGAAGAGATTTTTCGACAACTTCATACAGTAGACCCTTGCGTCTTTATGTAAATGGTTATTTGACCCGCAATCACTCTATTCTATTGCCGACAGGGATGAAAGGTATCTACTGTAAGTCCGAGGTGACATGAGTTATGAGACAAATGACTTGTAGGCTATGCAACGAAGTGTCTAGTATCCAAATCAGTGGTACAAGTAACATGGAGTCTCAGGAAAGACCTGATTTATTGCAAGTATGTACGGGGCTATCACAAATGCACTGTATCCACCCGCGCTGTCTCCTCATTGAGAGCCTCGTGGATCTAGGGTAACCCACAAATATTCTATTTCACGTGTTTAACTTTGACATTGACACACCTTGGTACATTTTAATTAAATCAAAAACCAGCCAAAATTCAATATGTATCTCCCACATTTCCCGCCATCGCCGAACCATCGTTCTCTCGCATGCAGAGATCCATTTTCTATTCCGGATAGGCCATTCAATTGCCTCGGCCTCCCCGATTCCCTGAATCATTCTGCGAAATTTTCGCTCAAAGTTAGTAGAGAATTTTTAGAGTGAGGAGGCCGTGCCACTCGTGGAGATCTTAAATGACTAGATGTTCATAGAAACAGGATAACCCTTCAGCTTGCTTTAGTCGGCCAAGAAACCCGATCCGACGCATCCGACACGCGACGGGCGGTAGAAGAACTCTATACCTGCTCCGCCGCTGAACCAAAGCCTCGTCTCTCAGTCCCTGCCTTCTAGCTTGGCCCAAGCACAAAGTTTCGCTTCCGTATCTGAGAGACCGGCTCTGCGCCCATTAAAATCCCCCCTAATCAAGGGACATGACAAACTTTTATTCTTTGTTCTATTTTGAACCCCTTGAGGCATTGTCGACCGCCTTGGGGTCACCTGTTAATGAGTCTTGTTAATGAAAGTGAGGGGACACTCTACGCAATCCTTATCAAGCTATATGGGCGGATACCGGAAATGAGATTCCTAGACAATACAAGTTAAAATAGATTGATAAGATTTCTGACATTGAAACTTCAACTTCTTGTGTCGAAAATGTCGCGTCTACCAGAACACATATGCTAATTTTGCGACAAAAGGGAAGCCCAAATCCCATGATGTCCGTTATAATCTTGTGAATCCCTCATCCAATAGGGGCACGCCTCGGTCGGGAAATGACGGCATCGCCTCGCTATAAATGAAGTCATTCTGGAGTAAGATCATCACGGTGCCCTATTCGCTTGCTGTTCGCCTCCTCCGACCAGATCTCGCTACCTCATCCTAATCCAGGTCAGTAAGTAAGGTTCTGGGCACACGAAGTTTTAGTTCAGGATCCGATCAAATAATCACCTCTCTCTATTGAAGGGTAGTGCCGAGATCAAACCTTATCGTGGTCCACGCCCAACTCTGCCCACTTTGCCGTTATGTGAGTCGAAGACCCTTAAGACGGACCCTGAGTGTAACGGTTTAATCCCGTCTAAAGCATCCACTTGTGGTATGAACTTTCGATTTGATATGTTGATGGGAAATAAAAAGCATCCGAAGATGTGGAATCTCCGAAAGCGTTATGTTTTTTTAAATATATTCCGAATGGATGTGATAGCCTCTCATCCTCAGACCCCGGCCTATATTTGAAGAGAGAGCGCCCCACTATTATGTTTGTGGTTCCAATGGGTTTGTTGACCCCGGCATCACGTACTAAAATTACGCCTCTCAACTCATGTTGACTGGGACTTAGTCAATATTCTATTCAATCAGTTAAGTCATCCAGAAACTCATGGAGGGGAACCTTATTTAATTTATCTCGCAAATATTCTCATGTTCTAACCAGTTTGGAGCTGTCGTCAAGCAAACCCCCAAAAAAAGTTTGTTCAACAAAGCGATGGGATGAATCATTCTAGAAGCATCTCGTCAAAGGACCGGCAAACGTGTAATCGTACTGTCTATAATTTTATCAAAGTGGAAGTAAGGCTGCGAAGAACATAACAGTCCGGCTGGATCGCCATCCAGGAAAACAACACATCTCACCCTGGAAAAAACCCTGGAAAAAATCGGTAGGAAACCGTTGAAACTCCGCGGCATTGAGTATGTTATCCATCTGTTGCCCATTTTTTTCAAAAATGAATTGAGTCTCCAGGACACTCGCATTTTCCGAGCGGTTCAATCGTAACTGAAGACTCGATGTCAGATTGCAAGCTATCGATCTTCTTTTCATCTCGCTTGCCTAGGGATAGCTTTTCAATCTGGATTAATCACACGTTGTTCAAAACCAGCACATGATATACCACCTAGCGTATCGAATAGATCTGCAAGTTCGTAGGACCAATTTAGCTCAGAAGAACAGTATCTTATCCAGTGGCTCAGGTAGATGGTAGAAGCCATGTCACCCCAATGATCGGTGTCGTGCCGACGCGACGGCCGGAGGAATGCGACCACCTCAAACCGCCTCCTGATCATACTCCCCGGACCAGAGCATTTACATTCCCGCCCAACCGGAATATCGCAAGACGATGCGACCTCCTCTTGCACCTCACAAGCGTGTCTTCCATTTTCCCGGCTCAACCTCTTACTTCACCTGCAGATCAGAAGCACTCTACCGCTTGTGCCTTGTCAAGACAGGATCCGTGGCCACTCTCGGCCCCTCTTCCCCTCCTTTGGCTCTCTCTGCCTATGTAACTTGGGTTACATGTCTTCACATACCCGAGTATTTATCTCCCTATGACTCCCCGCCTCTACCCTCTCCCTCTCATGCATCACGTATGGCAGAAGACTTCTCCACCCTCCGAATCGGACAACATTGGGACATTTCGAACTTCCTTTAGGCCGCCTAGCCTACCTTGTGAACTAGAACCATTTTACAAATTATCATCCCGCGGACTGTGTCCGTACCTCACGCCACCAATCCAGATCTTGAAAAGAAAAAAATATAATAAAATAAAAATAAAAATAAATCGCCATCTAGCCCGAGCTTCGGTTAGAGAGATCCTTTGCACGATTGAATACAGGAAAAAAAAGGCCGGTTGGTGTGGACAACTTTCAACGCAACAAAGCTCGACAGTTGTCAGCTGCCAAAAGTCAGTTTGGTAATTAAAAATTCGATTCTGTGTCGCCGTCGGCCCTAGCCAAGTTTGAGCGCTAGCGAGTAGTGTACTAATCGCAATCTCTCGGCGGTCGTCCACCACCACTACCATAAATTTTCGCTGAATGAGGTGCAGACAGAGTACAAGGAGAGATACTGTAAATGTATAGAATGTATAGAGAGGTACAGAAGTGTATAAAACATTCCCTGAAAGGGTGCAGTTCTCGAGGCACTTACAACATTTCTGACTTCTTTTCCCACCATTCCCATGAGTCTTGCACCTACAACTGATCATGTTTGCAGTCGACCATCTAGTCAATTTGAACTCTATCTCCAGGCGCGCGGCGAACTTTTACAGAGGGATCTAGGCCGGTCTGCTTGTCTCCCCTCTTTCTCATTATTCATATTATTAGTATACATGCTAGTGTTCTCAAATTTGTGTTCGAGCGGCGCATTACAAATCTGTTTGCTTCCCCGAAACCTTCTGATTTCTCTTGAAATGAAAGCTCAGACGACGGATCTGGGGCTGGGGACCAAACGCAAGGCGTACAGTACAGTATAGTACAGTCCTTCCCCAAGGCGCCTAAATTTTAAGTTTGTGTCATCCCTGAGCCTGATTGTTCTCATACAAATAGTCGAATGATTTAATAGCATTGTATCACAAAAGATGTTCTTCTTTATTACAAGCAAAAATCATCAGAAATCTATTTGTAGTAAGTCCGCGAAGTTCATCGCAAAGAGAGTTCTAAGTGTTGGAAACCGAGGCGTGCCGGGCAATCATGAACTGGAAAGTGATAGTCTCAGTCGTTAGCTTCAGCCACCAAATTAAAATTATAACAGTATTCTGTGCGTTCCCACCTCATCCCCATCTATCAAAGCGTATGTCTCATAGTCTCATCTTATTGAGGCTTTCGGACTTTCGATTCCCACCAGTGCCTCCTCATCGGACGCGATGTAGCTAAATATAGATCAAATTAGATGACGCCAGTTGAGCTCACTTGGATGGGCGCACATAAAATTCATCATTGGAGCTCCTGAACCACAGAAAGATAGAAAGATCTCTTCGCCTCCTCAAATATCAGCGCTTCTTTTTGAGATAGGATATTCCAACAGAGTGTCGGTGCCAAATTGAGTGATGCCAAACCAAGTTTTTGGACAATTGGGAACCGAAAGATGTCATAGGCTGTGGAGAGTCGCAAATTACGAGTTTCCCTCTTACACGTACTAAATGAGATGCTATTCTCCCTCTCGATTCCGGTGAAATATCAATGACGCCACAATGTCATAATAGCTAATCCGGTAGCTGCTCTATTACACTGATAGTACTGAATGGATAGAAAGAATTCTACTCGGTTCATCAATGTTTAATATCAAGGGCAATAAAAACATGGGATTTAGAAATACTAGATTATGTACTACCAAGAAGCGGCCCCATTTCTCACATGCAGGTCTATTGTTGTCTAAGTTCAAGTTTTATAGTATATCGGGATCATGTCGTGATACTGTAAACACACGAACGGCGGTGATGGAGAAAAAAAGCTAGAATCGGTATAGCGTAGAATTGAAGAAGGCCGAATGTTTAATAAAAGACGAATCAACAAAAGGTCATGTAGTGCCCAGGCCACATGACCGTCCGCCTAGCACGTTTCCTCATGCCGGTCCGCATATAACAATATACTTTTAGACCACCAATGGATCTCCTTTCAGATTTATGCTTCTGTATAGTCTTGGAATGCACCCGCTTCCTTGGGTCCAACTTGCCAGTTTATTTACCAGAGCACTCTCTTTGGCGTATCACTCTGCTCCTCATTGGTCCCGCCGCATTATTGTACCACTTTCACTTGCTCAGATTGAACATCCACGGCCGCATATCTCCCAGCGGAAATTCATTAATGCGAAACCGGTAACCAATCGGAAGTTGGCCACTATGGGATCAGAACTGGATCAGAAACAGAAAAGAATTTGACAAGACTGATGCTTGTCCCAGGCTATCCTATCATCGCAGCAGGACTGGTTCAGTCTTGTTAACGCGACAGACAGATGACACTGCAGGCCATTACAAAGGACCCCGGTATCGGCTACAAGATTTAACTGCAAGCTATGACCTTAGGATTACTGACGAACCAATTAAGGGATAGTCAAGGAGTCCGGCCCCATCGCCCACTCTATCTAAATTAAAACGAAGTTGTTCTTGATGAACGGAATGAAAGGTATTCTGGCATGCAATGTTTAAGGGTGCTTTGCTTGAGGAAAAACGATATTCATGATGATCCAGGAAAGGTGACTGATCAAGTATGGACAATGATGTGTGGAGTCTGATTGAATAGAATCGGTCTTGTTGGATGTCCAAGTTTACGGCCAATACGGGAGAAGCGGGTATGTGTGAGATGAGTAACTGATTCACAAGAAGTCCACCACCGACGTATGGCCACATTATGAACCACAGCCACACGGTACCCTCTGCATCCGGATCCTTTCCAGTTTTTTTAAACGCAAGTGGAATGTTTGATCCGATGATCCACAGTTTTGGCGGAGGACGCAGGTTATCACGGCGTGGCCTACACATTTTCCTGAAACGACAAAATAGAGTCTCGGTGTCACTGGCGACTTCGATGAATAGAACCTTCACCAAGAATGTCGTTCTTCGAATGGGTAAACGGCTGACGGACCGAAAACGAGAATTGAATTAACCAGGGCTAAGACTAGACAGCAAACAACGGCAGTTGCAAGGAGGTAGTGCATGCAAACTCGGAGTAGCATTCAAAGGAGTAAATGACCTAACAAAAGCTGAAAGGAGGAAGAAGATGAGAAAACGTACAACGAATATATACATCTAGCAGGAGAGTTCAAAGTTAGTGTACTAGTAGGATCCGGAGATAGTAGTCTACCTTGAACAAGACTAGTTAGTATTCCACGGCGTCGTCATCGTCGGCTTGCATGGAGACAGATTCCTCTTTCTTCGTTGGTGAGGAGTTTGAATGTTCCTCTTTTATGGTAGGGGATTCGTCAACGTCCATATTGGCATCAGGTGTCGCTGAAGGTGGGGTTGGGGAGCGTTTTCCTTCGACAGGTGATTTGGTGTCAGTTTCCATCTCTCGATCTTGAACTTCGGCACGTTCAGACCTCAGTTTGGCCTCGTCTTCTGTGGCCTGTTTCCGCAGGAGGTTGATTTCTTCAATACTCGATGCGCGTTCCTCTTTGAAAAGACCCCATTCGCGCTCGATCGCCTCGGAGACCTTTAGGGGCGTCAAAACGTGCAAACAGGGATAGGAAATTCTGTACCTCTTGCTTCCGTTTCGCTAAGAATGCCTCCTGCGCCGGTGTCAGTTTTGCCGGAAGGTAGTACAGAGGTGGAGGATGAGATCTAGGCGGAGGGGCAAGGGGGTTCGTGGGCGTTGACTGCGAGTCATCATCAAGAATAGTATCCGACGTCAGGAGGTATTTGGCAAGCAGGGGGTACCGTGTACGGCGAAGCTTGTGCTAAAATTTTCGATGAGCATCGCCGAGGTGGAGGAAGGAAATAATAGTCGTACTATTGAGTCTTTGCACTGCAAGTCTTCTTCCTTTCGGTTTGCCGAATTCTTGCTCTTTTTCGCCTCTTCTGCGCGCCTAACAGAGTCAGTCTCTTTGCGTAATTTGCTTTGGAGTCTTTGCTCAATCAGTTGTCGTTTCTTTGCCTGCCGAAGAGCCGGTGTGTCAAAGGGGGTAACAAAACCAGGATGAACGGACAGACCGCTTCACTAGCATTACGTTCTTTGTCCTCAATTTTGGCTTTGTTCAGTGTGCCTAGCACGAGTCCGAACATAGATTTTCCGCGCTTTCGCTCTCGGCCGCCATCGAGGGCTGATAAATCCAGTCGTGGTCGCTTCTTGGTTTCTGGCACCGACTTCGGAACATCAGCAACGGCCGCTGCAGCATTACTCTCTGTTTGACTGCAACATGTGTTAGCGACGAGCTCGACCGCCAGACGAGGATGTACATACTCTTCGGACGACATTAGCCGCGGCTTTGCTGGCTGTGATGAAAGTCAGTGACAAGGACCGTGGGAACGGCATCTTTGCCTGCGACCACAACAATCTCCGTTATGCCCCCACCGTCGGCGACAGCGAGGAAAGCCAAGCCGGGCCAGGCGAAGGGGAGGAACAGCACCCGAAAGGCAACTCCAAAGAAACCTGTGTCCGAGGCGGAAACTGCGCGACGGCTGTTCTCCTCGCTTTGCTCACAGATCGATGGTGCACACTTTGCCAATGCTATAAAGACCTGCGACAAAAGTGCGTGTCTGTATCCTACTTCACTGCCTCGGAAAACTCATCTCGATCGTGTAGTTCTCAGGATCTATCCTGATGATGTCGATGCCTTAAGCACGAAGCTCTTCTTACTGCTGCAGATTGACCAATACCAATCAGCTCTCACTGTCATCGACGGAAGCAAAGACAAGTCTGAACTTGCCTTTGAGAATGCCTATGCTTTATACCGTTCGCATGAAAGCGCTAGTGCACATGAGGCCACAAAGTCTCTCAAAGAGAAAAACCCTGAAGATCGGGGTCTAGCCCATCTGGAAGCCCAGCTCGTGCGTCTCTTCCGTCGTTTTATAAGCATACGCCATTGTGCGAAATGTTGTCCCTAGTTTTATCGCGATGGCATGTATCAAGAAGCGCTCGACCTCTACACCGAATTACTGGACAACACAGACCCTGTAAGCTTCCCCGAATGCCTCACCACTGTCTTGCTGGTGCTTAAACTAGTCAGGCTACGGAAGAACATTCTGATATCCTAACGAACCTTCAAGCGGCTCAGAAGCAACTCGACTTCATTAACAATGACTACCTTCATGCTATAGACACACTCCCTGCTTCTATCACGAACACACTTGAAGCTGCGCCACCGCCCATGCCGTCGTCTTCCATCCTCACTGCGGCCCCTTCAGCACAACAGCAATCGCTAACGACGCCAGTGGATAAACCCAAAAAAGTGCGGATGTCGCGTGTGCCACCAGGCGTTACTCCAGGCGTCACACCACCACCGGACCCTGAACGGTGGCTAAAGAAGAGTGAACGCTCGTCATACAATCAAGGACGAAGAAGGCGTGGTGGCGGTGGTGCTACTCAAGGTAGTGCCGCCTTTGATGCTTCTGCATCGGTCAGTGCTTCAGGGGCCAAAGGTGGTGGAAGCAAAGGAAAGCGCAAGAAATAGTATTTAGGCCTCGAGGCAAGTAGTCACTCCTTCAGAACCTTTTGATGATCTGAACGTAATCCTGCGACAGGTTTTCGTTAATTACCGGACGGGGTGTATTGTATTCCCGTGAAGAACAATTCTAATTCCTCGTGCCCACCTGCATGCGTACCGTCATGATCATAACCAAGAAGACGTGTACTTTTCCTCTTGTTTCTTGTTGTTCTTGTTTCTCGGGCAACACACAATCAAGGTTGGCTTAGCTTGCGAATATTTAAGTCGAGTTGCAATGTGTATTATAACCTCCGTCTTCGTCCAACGGAGAATACCCACCGTGCGGCATTGGCTTCATTTCATCAATGGCTATGTTTCGGTTCAAAAGATGACCCTCAGAGGTGCGCCTAAATCTTCTTCACCATAAGATGCATTCATCGTTTCTCATCACGGCTCTGCCCTAGATTGAACAAGCAAGGCTTTGATGAGGTACACCCACTTCGATTAGGATAATACTTGTTTGAGCCATCCAACCCTGGAGCGAACGTTCTTCAATCCATTAATTCTGCGTGTTGACCTGCAGCCTCATGCTAAGCATAATAACAATTACAGCTCCCAGTCATCACCATGCGAAATCCTCGCTGTTCCTCCAGCGCTTCCCTTGGCCGTTTGTCCAATGAGGAATGAATTCACCTATATCACGTGTGCCCTGATCACAACTTTCCCGGCTTTCCCGACATTTTCTGTCCTCGACTTCCTCGGCACCAGTCGTTCTAGCACTTTCAAGGCCTCTGATTTGCGTGTAATGACTAATTTCAGGTGTTATTGACTTCGATCACGACACGTGGTGTCGTCGCGTTGTCCGACCCCTTGCAGTGTTATAAACACTTTGAAAATGCGGCAAGAGGCTCAGACAGTGTCGTCTTTCCCCTCATCGCCCTACCTGACCCGCGGACTTTCAAAATTATGGTGCAGTTGTCAAAAGTGCTAGGTGTAATCATCATTGCCCGCAATGGTGACCGATACAACTACTATCAAGATCCCTACACCTATGCGGGCTCCAACACCGAGACTACCGCTCTCGGAGAAGTGAGTGTCCAGGTCTTCACTGCGGTTCTCACCACATTGACGGATGTTTTTCTTCGTAGGTGGAGTCTCACAGCCTTGGCTCCCTTCTTCGCACCACCTACTTTGACAGCGCCTCTACCTCCTATATTGAGGGTATTCGTTCTGACCTCGTCGACAACAACGAGGTCAAGGTTCGCGTAAAGGCTGGTGTCGAGGGGACTGTAGTCTTCGACTCCGCTGTCGCTCTTCTTCAGGGCCTTTTCCCTCCCACCCTAAAGAACAAAATCACCCTTGCTAACGACACGACTGTCCTTGCACCCCTTGGTGGTTATCAATACGTCCCTGGTTAGTATCTATATATAGCTTTGGAACTATCAAGGCTGAAACTTGCCCAGTCGAGACCGTCGAGCCCGGCAACGATCGCTCTCTCGAAAGTTGGACAGACTGCCCTGCCTTCCAGAAACACATCAAGGAGTTCTATGCTTCTGCGGATTTCAAGGCAAAGAGCAAGGATGCTCAACCATTTTTCCATGCTGCGAAGGATTTCGTCTTTGGCCGCCCAACTACTCTTGAGAACGCCTGGAACGTGAGTATTTTGAGAAACTCGTTCTTTGTGATGAAAATGCTGAGAGATTTGAACAGATCTATGACTTTGTCAACTCTCAACTCATTCACAACAAGACCTACGCTCACCGTCTTCCGCCCACCTTGATCGAACAGGCTCATCACTTTGCTAACTATCACGAGAACGGAGTTTTCAGTGATAGCGACATCGTTGGTATTGGTAACGGTACGTGGATACCACATACAGGTATCTAATCAGGGTCTGAAGGCATGTTCCAGTTGCTGGTCGGACTCTCTTGCACACTATCCTTTCCTCCCTCGAGCGTATTGCTTTCAATGGCGACCCTCTCCAGTTCATGGTCATCCAAACTACCTACCAACCCTTCATCTCGTTCTTCCACCAAACCGGTATCATCAAGGAACACCCCGAATTAAAAGGCATACGTGAGTCTTGACTGTTACATGCCCCACTTTCGGAACTAAATAACGGACGTAGCCGACTACTCCTCTGCCATTGCTATTGAACTTCGCCGTGGTTCTCCCCCTGATATCCGCGACTTCCTCCGCATTAAGTTCAAGAACGGGACTCATTCTAACTTCAAAGATGTTCACGTCTTTGGCCATCACGCTGATATCCCTTTGACCGAGTTCATTTACCGTGCTGAGGTATTTGCACCCTTCTCGCTCGACTTCGTTCATACCCACACACCCTTAATAGAATGCTGCTATCACTAGCAACAGGCAGTGGAAGGAAGCTTGCAGTGGCAACGCCATTGCTTTTGATGCTGCTGAAATCATCACCGGTGGCGGTAACCGCGTCCAAGCCATGTTCTCCTTCGCCTTCGCTTTTGTTGCCTTCGTCTGCCTCTATGTTGTCTCCAAACTCGTCACTCGTTGCCGTCAACGCGCTCGTGAAGCGCGTGTTCGTTTGGAAGGTGAAGAGGTGAGTCAGATCGCCATTAACTACGGCTCTATCTCGCGTCCACAAGGTCAGTCCGTCATCGGGGATGCAAGTAGCGTCAATAGCACATTTGCGCACCAGGCCGGATATCACCCTGACCGATATCATTGGGTTCTTTGAGCATCTTTATGCCGGTTCGAGTTGTGGGGTTGACATGACGCGTTTTTACTTCTTTTTTGATCGGGGATGGCATTTGCTCATGTTCTGTTTGCAGAACATTAATGTTCTCGTCGTTGAGAAGGCCAGGTTGATTTGAATGAGGACTGTTGTAGATTTCATCTCGCAGACACATCGTCCCTTTCCTTTGGTTTGATGAGTCTCTAGAAGTTTTGGACATGATGTTTCGTGCTCATCATTATGTGATTGTCTAGTCTCTTTCAAAGGTTCGCTATATGTAATATCTTGTTGTCTGTTGTGTTCGCAATTCCACTTCTGATGCATTTCTCAACTTCTATAAGAAACTCCCGAGGACTTTGAGGCTCTAGCTTTATTACTGGGAGGAGCATTGTTTGATGACTATGTTTATACCTTATGCTGGTGCATGCTTCTGGTGGATAGAAGGAGCCCAGAATTGTTTGGTACTTTCAAAATAGGGATGGTTTTATGGGTCTTCGTCATTAGCTCAGTGACAGTGCCTCGGCCCAGATGATGGAAATCGCGATTCCTCTTAATCAATCTCCCACACTCATCATACCTTCTCTAGTCGTCTTTTCGGATGAAACTTTTAGCTTTGATGAATTTCTCATGTTACTGCGGTAATTGTCCTTCTAATTCCTAGTTCGAAAGCCTCGAGTCAAGGGTGTCGGTGGAAATGAGTCAATTCTTCGACTTATCAGCGGTTAGCACATTGAAGCTACACAGAAAGTAACCACATTGGACCTAGATTACCTATGTTGGTATTTGCGACATTTGAGCGGTCTCAAATCTACGATTTGGCCCTGGATTTATTGATTTGACCAAGTACCTAGTGTGTCTCTTCAACCAGAAGCAGGCAACCATGACAGGATGTTTCCCAACACCCTGAATCACAACTGCGTATCGCTCCCAGGTGCTCGGAGTTGAGATAGTCTAAGAAAAGAGATTGATTCCCAGTAACAAGACTTCTCAACAGCACAAATGAGCAGTCAGACGAATTACAAGTAGGCGTCCCCAATCCGACCCAGTGCCGGCCTCTACGAACTAGCGATTAGAGCAAGCATATAGGAGGCAATCTACCATGGGCCACTAGGTCTACGGAAGTTTGTGAAATTGTGAATGAACATTTGGCATGCGCATGCGTGGATAGTTGAATCTATCTGAGGATGCTGTTGTCGGATGTTAAGAGATCTGACTCAATGTTGCTAAATGGACTGAGATGTAAGTGGGCACGTTCTCTAAAGACGATCATATTCTCAAATGACTCATAATGACTCGGAGGAGTTGCTGTGGATGTTATTGAAGCTGTTCTTCCGGTAGGTGAGAGCCTACTTGCCCTTGATAGGATACCAAGCCGCATGAGCAGGAGCGCAATGTCATTGGTATATCTTTTGCCGGAAACGTATAAAACTTGAAGGAGAAACAATTATCCAGGTACTACAATCTTCCCAAGCTCTTGAACGCCATGAGCAACAATACTTTCGACATCTCACCATCTATTCCAAAAGACCTTATAAACAACAGTACCACAACGCTTCAAGGGCAGATACTCCTCGAAAATCAACTTGCATTTGTCGCCCCGACAACCGTGGCAGGGACCTTCTACGGCATTGCAGTCACCCTCTATTGTCTATATATGTATTCGGCAGTAGCTCGTCGACTTCGCAACAATAATCGAAGACAAACAAATTTTATGCTTGCACATAGCACGTTGGTGATGATTTGCGGAATCTCTAGCCTGATAGCAAAGGGTTGGATTACCCAGGATGCCTACATCAAACATAGTGGGTTTCCTGGCGGCCCACATAAATACACCCTCTCAGCTTGTCATACCCACCCAATAATCACCTTCGACAATGCATGTCGGATGTTGGTCGATATATTGACGTCGTCAATTCAGGTGACTTGTATTATTAGATTTTTTGTGGTCCCCTTTCGCTGATTGGACCAAGGTCTGGCGTGTATGGGTCATTTGGAGAACGACCGGCAAGTGGTATGGTAACCTTGTCACTGGACTGCCTCTGCTGTCTTTCCTGACCTTTACTGGTAAGTGATTCTACAAACCGGCCGTCCCTGTCATCTTCAGTAAACTCCATCCGTTCAGCATTGCATATGAGGAGCGTCATCCTTGCCGCAATTCTACCGATGGTGGAAGCTGAGCAGTTCTATAGCAAAGCAGCTCGAGCGGCAGACTTCGCATTACAAGGAGCTACCACTGTATTTTGTACTACGCTCATTTCTGGGTACCTTCTTTATAGGGATCGGCAGCTGCGAAAATTAACCGGTATGAAGATCTGCAGAAAATTCTTGGCAATCCGACAACTGATGCGAGACTACTCCGACCTTGACAGGCAGGTCCGAACTGATTATATCATACAGAGATATTGTCGCTATGCTCGTAGAGTCCTATGCTCTAGAAACTGCATGGCTGTTAATTGTAGCGGTTTATTTTGGTTTGGGTTTTCCTACGGGAATTTTTTTCTGTGCGACCAAAACATACATTGAGGTAAGACAATCGTGTAAAGCCATTAGTAGATTGTTCATTACTAATTACATCCAGATAATTGCCTACCTACTCGTGCTGTACCGGGTCGCCAGCGGGAAAGCCTATGAATCACAAAGATCACAAAGGGTAGCTAGTAGCTTGCGCTGGAATCACTCCGGACATGGTGCAACAACGCAACCTAGCGAAACAGGAGGAACAAGCAATGGTCTCCAATCAGCCGGATCACCGGAAGCGGATAGCAAACCATTTGACTACAACAAAGATGTGGAATCCGCGTGCGGACGCAGGCTGGATGTGGACAGCACGCAGAGTGAATGTTCACTTGACGCGGACAGCACGCAGACCGGGTGCTACTCGAAAGCGGGCTGGACGCGGGTTGGCCCATAATGAACGCCGCGTAATAGCGAGAGGTGGTTGGATGCGGGAAGTTTAATTGCGCGGGGTCGACGCTGCTATAATGCAAGACTACAACTGATTGGCGGTGTGGTCAATGCCGTGACGGTACCATAGGAATGAATGCGCAAGCCCAATTGTGAGGATACCGAGTCAACAAATAGGGACATCTGAGATAACGTGGGTTGAACACGGGCCCAGGCGGCTGCAGGTAGAGGACGATTAGTAGTACGGAAACCACGCGGACAATTCGCGGACTGACTTCAAATATTTCACGATCTATCGCATATTTCGGGCCACTAATGTGAAGTTTATACATATCATAAGGTCTGCTTCGTCCCTTTTTGTATAGATATTACCAGTTAGAAAATACTAAGTACTAATATGTAATAAAATCGACTGTAGCTAGAATTTTGGATATTGTCACATGTATTTCTCGTGTATTACCGAATTTTGTGGTCAAGATGATTTCAATGTTCTAGATTCATGTTGTGTATCGGGAGAGTGAATAATTAACATCCATATTGGGAGAGGACAACTTGATAACCGAAAGGGAGTCAAAAATATCAAGACCGTCGTGAAAATTTGATACTGGTGTGGACTAAATCTGTATTTATCGAACTATTTCCTCACATAAGGTCGATATTGTTCAGGCTGTTTGAGTTATTTTGAACTGGGAGCCAGGAAAATCTACCTTGATTTCCGGCGTGAACCGAGCTTGACGAAGATTAAGACAATTATATGTCGGGATGGCGCGCCAGCGGGATTATGTCGCAGTCAATTGCAAAAGAAATTGAACTGAACTACGGCCATCGTCGTGAATACACTACCTGTGACCCTATTCCGGTGATTGTCGTGGTTTCCGTACAATGAGGACCGTTATCAGGTGCGGTGATTCTTGGAAAGAAGTTGTTCACAACGACTACGTCCGTATACCACGGCTCGTCGTAGAGGCTGTTCAATAACAGGCGGGCCAAACTGGAGCAGGAAACAGGAGTCCTAAATCTGTAACAAATAAGATCATAACTGATGGTTTCTGGCCATTGATTGGCATTAGCAGTGTAGTGTGGCTACAGTCACCACATCGGACAAGTAGAAGCGGTTTAACATGATCGCTACTAAGTCGCTTCTGAGCTGCCAATTATTTTTAAGCTGGTATCTCTTCTTTGACATCCAATTGTGACCATACACTCACTGAACAAGTTCTCCCTAATCAGCATCACCGAATGAATTGATTTTAAACCTGCAAACATTTTTTCTGGTTTGATGTTCCGAGTACCGGTTTAGCGGTTGGCCGACAGCTATTGGGTATATACGCTCGAGGAGCCCATGTGTACGAGAACAACCTTAGTATCTGATAGCAGGTGCCCGATAGCTGTATAGTTTGCGGAGTCTTTTCTTAGTATGTGACCGGTTACCAGATGCACAGCTTCCTTTTGATGCAGGGTCGCATCCACAGCCGAACAAATCACAAAGTAATGCTCAAGGCTGCTTTTAAGTAGTAGCTACTAATCCATCATTCTTCTGTTGCTAAGACCATTTCAGTTTCATTCTACCGTCCTTCTCTCCACCGATCCTCACTCCATTGGGGCCAGTACAACCAACTTGTAACACCCATTTGCCACCTCCACAGATAACAATGTCAGACGGTGATTGTTGTATGTTATGCTGCTGTTGTTGTTCACTTTTCAGTGAGTTCTTTGTTGTTAAATTCAAAAATGGCCTTCTGAACGATCTTACAGGTTTATGTAGCACCCAAGTCGGCATGCATCCTTTCTGTACGAAGACTCCCCACTAGTTCAGTGGTGACACATTCAACCCTAACACCACACCAGGTTTTCCTCGTTCTTGCTTCAAATGTAGACGGTCAAAATTCGATGACGATGATTTCATAAATGAAGTCGTCAAAGACAACGAGCAGCGGCGAACAGCTGTCCCAGAAGATCTTGAAGCTATGCATCATGTCAAGCAACCAGAGCCAGTGATGCAGATGAGCACGCGATATCCCCCTCAAAGGCCATTGAGCGATCAGATGCGACCGGAATTGAATAAACCTCAACCAGAAATCCCGAGAGGGGGCAATAGCTTGGAAAGAGGAGGAGGACGAGAAGAAAATTAGAGGCTAGCTTGGCTGTTGGTTTCCTGGACGTTTTTTCACCTAAGATTTCCTAATGTCAGTAGTCAAAACTTACGTAATACCGCCAGGTGCGGATTTGGAAGGAAAGAGATTCTTCAAAGACCAAAGCGCTAAAGGAGTACATTCGTCACTAATCATTAATTCAACTATCGGGCTCTCAAACAACAAAACTAGTATAATAGGCTCTTGAAAGAGGATAATCGGCCGAGTGCGTGTATCCTGTGGCACTTGCAGTCGTGGATATGGTAGGTTGCACTGTCAAGGGTTCGCAGACCAGACCGATTCCAGCGTTTTTTGGGCCAATGAGTTGGGCATGGAAATTTCTTTGCCGGAATGGGCACTGCGATGGCCGCAGTAAACAATACTGTAAGGATGGCATTGAGCGTGAGGGTCTTCATCTCTGATTTTGGTCTTCAATGTCAGAGTCTCTCAGACATCTATATGATATTGGCTACGTACCAATCGTGAAGCTGGGTATCAACCGGCTGACAGTCGTTTTAGTATTGAATGCGAAGTACTATATTATATTGGTCAGTGGGATACTCAGCTGGTAGATCAGGTCGCGACGTACGAGAGATGATGACAAGCGAATATAAGTTCCCTAAAGTCAGTAAAGTCAGCCCTTTTATGAGTGAACTTTGCAACTCTTTGCAGCTTCTTGCAAAAGAAATTCTCAAGAGACCATGGAAGTGCGCGCCGCCGAAGTTATTTGAATGAAGAAGCAGTCAAGTGGCGCCACAGTTGACTGTAACACCGATCACTGCAGAACTTCGCCGGGAATGGATGAGACTCTAATCAACCCTTCAAACGATTAATTCCCTTTGTGCATCACCACCGACTAGGCCGCTTATGGGCCTTCACAGTTATATCGTAGGTTTCTCACTGACATATCCCACTCCAACGTGATCCGGCCCAAGTCTTTTTCTCGGTTTTCCCAAAAGAATCTCCCGATTTATTACACGATGCTCAAACATAATTCACGGTACACTGCAGCAAGTATACAGATAAATAATCTATCTCTCGAGTACAATCTAGGATGTACAGATGCGGGACCGATGAACCCTATGCCACCTTGCCCGAAGGCGGGAGAGATCCGCGCCTTTATGTGAGACGCGAAGGGTGAGAAACATAGACCAAGCGATTGTCAGTGTTGGTAGCTACTCTGGGTGATGGCTGGGGGAAGCTTGGGCTCTTAAAGTAACGCTCAAACAGACTGGCAGCCCGATCAAAGTCTGCAGCATACTATGACCGGTATATCAACGAACAAGAACCGAAGTCGGGCGTAGTCGACCAAGTCATTCATGTTGAGGGCAGAGCAGTCTTTCGCTTTACATGGTGCTTGAGGAGAGAGTCCGAAGAGGAATATCATATGATCCCGAATACGACATTAGAAACCTAACGCTTGGATACTTGTGTGGTGTATATAAACAAAAGTTAGAGGCAAACTGGCCATAAAGATCGTGATATTGAGTATGAACAACATCGAGGGACTGGCACAGGGACATCTCCTACGTTGACTCATTCGTTTGTGCTTCGGGGAAGACCACCGGAAAGATCGTAATCAATGTACCGTTGGTATTTTAAGAATACCTTGGGGTATCATTGAGAGTTATTACGACATGCCGAGGATTCAATTTTCCAGAAATAACCACGTTGAAGGAGTTATTGCTATAGCCGCAATAAGCATATTTGACTCTGGTAGCTGTTGAGGAAAAAAGGAGGAGATGATATCGTCCCTGGCTCCAACAGGCACAGTGTACTCCCGGACATGTTATATTGGACGAATGATAAACAATCTATACGCCTATTGGTCATGTACTTGGAGTATCACCGCTCACTGTCTAATGTAAAACGGAAGCGACTCATGATCACTACTGAGGATTGGAAGCGGAATCTATCGAGTCCGGGTTTTCCGAATATTATTTCCGTCCATTTCATTACACCGGGATTCGAGTACATGTGGATACTTCCAGGGCTGAATGCTACATTTTCTGGGAATTTATGTTATCCTCCAAAAACTTCAATCCTTTAAACGGTTGATTCCTATCCCACTCTAAACCCACCTCCGCTCTCCCTATGCAATTTGATTTTTCGTTTCCCTTCGGAAGTTGGTCGAAAGTTTAAGCTACTTACTTAATTGCACCCTAGGATTTTCGAGCCTAGAGTTTTGACAAAGTTTTCGTGATCTAAACAGTGACATCTCCAGTAGGGGAAAACAACAGCGCACTGACGATGGAGCACAAAAGACGCCGGTGTGCATTTTTATTATTACCACCCATCATGAATTCCCCGCCTGTGTTCGTCTTGATAGCCTAGCGCCACACATCTGCCGAAACAAGTTCCCATTAGTCCGGACACTGACTTCAAACAAGAAAACAGATGAATAAGCGGTGGTAAGGGGACTATAGTAGAAATAGTACACCGTAAGCCATCGGGAAGGACCGATGCTACAATCGTGAGATTGAGGGGTAAATTGCCCGTCGTTCCAGCATAGCGAGTATCTGATTTTAGGTACAATTGATAACTCCTACTCTGGATTGTGGGTATTGATGCGTGATACATTCTTGTCAATGATGATCGAAAGGAGGGTATTAAACCTTGGCATACGGCCTGACGAAGTATTCTTTCGCACCAGCACTTCTTAGGAGTGAGGGGGACAGCATACAAGAACCGAAGGTTGTAGGGCCGAGCAAAATATAAGACTGATCTCTGCAACAATTGAAAACCAGGTTCAAATCTTATCGATCCATGGTCCGTGTGTGTGTGACAGAAGTTATTTCAAAATCAAAACCGGGGTGAGTGAGAACGATCAAGGATTCTAATAGGAACATGGGGAAACAAAGGGCGCACATAATCGATCTAATGCAATTAAAACTCCTTATGAGTATCCTAGGGGCTTGCAGCATGTATAACATAGCTTATGCTTTTCAAGATTCCAACCCTGAGGGCAATCAAACGGCTCTACAGCCCAACATCCGTGACACTCGGCCTTCCCTGAGCGAAAAGTTGGCATTTTTGAGTGTGCGAGTGACGTACTGGCCGGCAATAATAGCGATACAAGGAACACAAAAACAGGCCCAAATAAGAGTTTCATCGTCTAGGCCGCCGTACACGTGAATCAGAAAGAGTCTGCCGTAGAGCGGAAAAAAACCCTCGGGCTTGACGGTACCGTATAATTTTGTCACTGCCGACGTTAGTACACCGAATAAGAGACCGAGAAGACTAAACATACAGTTAGGCCTAACAGCCTTCTAGTGAAAATGCACCGATGAAAAAGTAGAGAAAGGCGAAAATGAGTTGAAGTTGCTGGCAATGAGTCGAGGGCAAGGCGTTTGATGATGGCATCATTAATTTACTAGGAAAGCTCCGCAAACATCTTCGTCTCTTCTCCGCATCCTATGGATCCTACGCTCGCCGGTAATGACTGTTCGGCCTTGCAACCGAGTGATAGATCCTTGCTCTGCTGAAATATGTCAAACTTTGTTCAACATGCTCTCGTAAAGTTATACGGCAAATTTCAACGGCGGGCTAGTTTCAACCTCCCTTTCAAGTAGACGCGGAGTTTCAGGTCTAAAAATTGTCTCCATTACCGCTACTTTCAAGAGGTGGGCGCGCCGACGGGGACTCGCACGTCCGTAATTGCATACGTACGAGTTGCGCGGACTGATCGCGCCAAATATATCCCTTGGAAACCCTCAGGCCTCAACCCCTTCTGTCAATTCACGAGATGCTTTCTCTGGGGTATGGAAAGGTATAAAAGGGGCCATCGACAACTCTCAAATTCATCCTGCCAAGCAGCTCTTGTGCAAACAACAAACCTCCCAGTAATTTGTAAGTCTCGGTCATCGCCTACTATAACCGTCTCTGACGTCAAAAAAGACTGTTAGCACTATGAAGACGAGCATCATTGCTTTCATCACCGCGCTCATCGTTGCCCCCGTTGCACTGGCCAACCCAATGCTTCAGGCTCGTGATGCCAGCATCGTATGCACATGCGCCGGTGTTGACTGCTCTGGACCCCCTAGCAAGCTCCTCTGCCAGAGGGAGTTGGAGTGCTGCCCTGGATGGAAGGACTTACCCTGTGATCCCCTTCCCCGACCCACCGGTATCGTTGGAGGATTCGTCACCTGCCAGTTGCCTTGAGGGAAATGAATTAGGAGGATGTTAGAGAGCGAGGAGGCCATCGGAAAAAAGGAGCTCTCCAAATGTTAGACTGTGATTCAACGGAATGTAAAGATTGTGGTCAAATTATATTCGCTCCGGGTCTTATTAAGCCTTACTCATATTTGAGTTCGTGCCCAGTGGATTCGATGTCAAAAAACAGTCAATCATGAGGTCCATAACCTCAGTGTTGAAGAGTAATACCGTGTTACTCAATCCCTATCACAAGGGTATTTGCCTCGGCCTTCTACGATCTAATTTTGCAAATGAAACTAATTCTGCCTTTGGTCCGCACGACCTACAATGATTGTGGATAAGAAAAGTTCTGTTTTACTAGTAAGCACTTTGATTACACCTTACTAACTTCTCTAATATCGGAAGAAGATAAAAGAGGCGATGTAAGCTATTCGTCACCTCTGACACTCCTGAGATATCCATCCTCGCCTGGTGTAGTTGCTCTGCCGTAGTTTACCTTGCCGAGAACGCACTTCCCTTCTATGTAGTTGTAAGGTGCTCCTGTCTAGTGAGCCCCTGGGCTTTGGCTCCTGGCATTTGCCGAACTGTACTAGAAAAGATACCTATTGTGGCGTTTCAAATTAGGATGTCAAGGTCACAATCGGTTGTTTCGAAGGCCATACTACTGAAGCAAGACTTATACTCCCCAAGAATGAGTGCAATGAAAGATAAATACTGAATGACTACGAGCGTAAACACTGGTACAATTGAATATACATGATAAAGAACAATAAAACAGTTACATAATAACATCTCTTTTTACCCCCCACCCTTTCCCAAACACGCTCAAAAGTTTTTCTTTCACCCAAAACACCTTTGTCAATTTACATTCCTGTCTCTGAATCCACCATTCCCATTCCTGCCAAAACCACAAGCTAAATCCATTCGACTCTTTTAGCCATCTCTGACTCATTATCGATCGCTCTTCATCAGCAGCTAAAAACCATTGATAATACCACCACGGACGTCCACACTTTCCCATGGGGCCGACGTCAAAACCATAAATGCCAGAACGAGCATCTGGATTGTCTAACCATATGCCAAAAATCCTGTCAGGAAAGAGGAGGAAAAGGGCATTGATAAGCGTTTGGTCTTTTCCTACAAAGTAGCCTTTGCGGATATAATGATCGTGGTAAGTGTAATACGTTTCTGACCACCAAGAAACCGTTTTTGGGGATCCACCAAAAAATGAGCCTAGTGACATCAATAAATCATCCGGATCAAAAGTTATGATCATACAGATGACCGCTCACCTTCACTGATGTCAACATCAACAGGGCCATCATCCTCCCTCCAATACCGCCTGGTCCTATCGAACATACCCGTAAACGGGAAAAAGAGCAAATCCTTTTTTATCTGGTCTCGTGATGGCATGGTGTCGCCTGCCACCTCGACAACACGTTCAACACCGAGGTTCCACACTTCTTCCACGCGGTTTGGGTTGGGCCACTTGGTGTACACATGTTCGTCTCGAAAACTCCCTGCGTCATTCCAAAAGGCATAGTCGTATACCTCACCCCTTTTTTCCTTCATGTGTTTGACGGCACTATCGAGTAACCAAGGTTTGGCGTTCCAGACTGCGTATAGTTCTGGATTGTGATATGATGCTTCTCGATCGATGGTATGAAAATGTTCATAAGCGCTTTCTAGGCCTTGGAGTGGTGTGATATCGAATGGCGAGGTGAATGAAGTGTTGACGTAGATGGGTAGAGAACCTCGTAATGAGAGAATCTTGGAATGTAGGGATGGAGGAGCATAGAAGTATACTGGGGTCGTGATAGATTTCAGAAACTTGGCTAACCAGTAGTCGTATTCTTCATGGGAGTGTTTAGATTTGGAGAGGGGGAAGAGAGCGGACACAAGTAATATTTTTGGTTCGGCGAGGGTAGAGTTTGGGTGGGGCAACAGGGACGGGGGTGAGGGTGATAGGGGAACATGTTTAGGGGAAGTTGTTATTCTCTTGAAATCATATGACGTCGTGGCGAAGTAGATGAGGTAGAGAGTAACAACACAAGCAAAGAAATAGCAGGCAAACCTCGAGACTTGTGGTCCGTGGAGGGGGGACGATACATTGAGGAACACGAAGGCTGTGCCGAGGTGAGTAAACTCGTCTTAAAAATCCGATTACACCAGTCCCAGAATACTTAATGGGAAAAGAATTTTGAGACTCCATCATGAAAGGAGTCGGGTGTTTGGTATGCCGAACATTCGGCTCATTTCAGCCTGGTCTCATCGTACCTGCACGGCACGAGTGTTGCAGCCAATCAGATGCCTGTGGAAGACCATGAAACTTACGTCCGCAGTCCCGAAGTTACCTATCTTTCTCACTGCGCGATCATTGAGATTCGAATCAAGCATACACCTACCACGTGCAAGACAACAACCATACTCCTGGTATCAACCAGACTCTCCAGTCCTAATTCCCATGAAATCATGAATGAAGCACGCTGCAAAGCACGAGGACTAAGTTTTAATTTTCTAATTGTGTACGGCCGCATAAAACCACATAAACATCGTTGCTCCATTACTCACCGTTTGAGAGTAAATGTTAATGTTCTATTTTTGGAGACGATCAAAAAGCCTTTCGAAGCGGAAATTCATCCCCGGGAATATCTGGAAATGATACCAGTATGACACTATGAACGACTCTCTTCTTGCCACAAGATGTCCGACCATACCCACCGGCAAGGATACTGCGGTCAGCCGTGTGTCATTGAATTATCTTGACTCTTCTTTTTTGTAAATATGTGACAATAAATGTACGCAGTTTCTCAGCGCAATTCATGGTCACGAGCTTGACGATATTTTTGTAATCTTCTCGGGGTAGATTTGCGAGTGAGAAGTCTGATTTTCACAATTGTCATGGTAAGACACCACAGACGACCAATATTTTATATGTGTTTCGCCGTCAATCAGAAAGGGTATCGAGTCCGAGGCGTGAAGCAACAGGTTTTTTTTTTCCTTCGGTAAAACGGCGCCAGACATTACGATCCGTGTTGCACGTCAGCGCACTAAATAGTACAAGTGGATACTCGATATCAACCATAAATAATCGGGCCCAACCTGTGAGTCACACGAAAACAAGTTCCACCGAGTTTCCATAGCTGTGTCGGCTGCGGTCAGCCTGCGCACCGATACTAGTCACACACTATCATCGCAGTTACTTTCTATCCATGCTTTCCGGTTATATGCCTCTGTTTGTACAAATGGTGAATTATATGGGTGAGTGGGTATAAATAGCCATATGCGAATCATCCCTTGATGTAAAGAAAGTTGAGTGCCAAGGCTATCACAGTGGGTGAATATAAATGGCTCTTACAAAGAAACTAAGAAGAACAAGAGGTAGGTCGCGGTTGATACCTTCAAGTAAGAGCCCACAAAGCACTTTCTATTTGTTCTCCTCCACCGCCAGTGAAGGAATCAATGCAAAATAAATCACGCAGAGGCGTCAAGCTCGAATCTTCCGTAGTTTCGATCTAGAATGCGGGGGCGATCAATGATACTGCGGCCAATATGGCATGTGATACTTACGCAAAGTTCTAGAGAATTAGATTGGTTCGCTGCTACGGTTATGTCGAACTCTTCGGGTATATGGGAAGACGCGCTTTCGCCCGGATTTTGGGACATCTGTATGTCTACCGTCTCGTCGCACAAGTCTCCGACCCGCGCGAGATTCATCTCCTGCATGTGATATTCTCGTACACTGAGAGGCATATCTTCCCACTCCACGTCGGGAGAGTATCTCCTTGAGAGCTCGGCGTATTGGTCCATGCCAATACCGACTTCTTCTAGAAAGTTATAAAATGAAGGTGCTGGAGGGGACAACGAGTAATCTGTGTAAGTAGAGTAGAGTGGGGAGGCTGCTGCTGCTGTATATATGTTGGTTCCAGAAGCAGACTGAATGGAAGACAAGTGCTTACAATACTGATTGTCGGTGAGTTCGGGTAAGGCAGGTGGGGGAGATCTAGCATCGTCTATCGCCATGTCGTCTTGGATTGAGGGATCATCAATACGATGGGCTTTCAAATCGAGAGGATGTGTAGTTGAGAGAAGATCGGGTAAAAAAAGAAGAGGATCGATCCTGAGATTATGAGGTGAGGCAGCGGTCAAAATATTAAGAACAGAACTCACTCGAACTCTGATGGCAGCGTATACTCCACGGGATTAAGCTGGGGTTTGCAATGGTGTCCCCTGAGGCTGACCTCGGTGAGAACATGTACGCTAATTAAGAGAAAAGCAAATACACACCATTGAGCTTCGGCTGATTCATAGGCAGTGTGCTTGACGAAGTGTGTATGACTGCTGTTATTGTCGATCATCATGTGCGCCACAGGAATATCGTCCGCGGTTTGCAGATCTTGCGCAGAGATGTCCATTCTTCCTAGCATGTCCACGATGCTGGGCACGGCGCGCGGGTGGTTTACAAGAGTTGCCATGGGGTTTGTGATGATAACAGAAGCTGTGTCGGCGCGCAGAAACGGCTAGCACATTCATAAAAGGACAGTGATGTAATGGCACGTGACGGATGCCGCATAAACGGAGGCCCACAAGCGCACACAAGGGCAATGGTCTCTGGCTCTGCGCTCCTCGGCCTCGTCGGCTGGTCAGTCGTCCCCGACCTCGCCACCCGCCAGCTCCTCGCCTTTGTCCACAAATCCCTCGCCAACAAGCTCCCTGCGTTCGCGCCCCCCGTCCCGGGCTCGCCTGCGTACCGTCAGCACTATGCCTATACCTTTGCTTTTGTCGTTCTCGGCTACCTGTTGTACAACATGATCCAGTCGGCTCGTGCTCTGCCGCCCAACTTTTATGAGGTCCTCGGAGTGGCCTCTCATGTGGATGAAAACGGTTTGAAAGCTGCTTTTCGCCAGTTTGCAAAACAGTTTCATCCCGATAGACCCGGTGTTGGAGAGGAGGGTGCTCAACTCTTCATGCTGGTCAGGGAGAGTTTTGAAGCTCTGAAGAATCCCACTGTCAGATTCGCATACGATAGGTGAGTGAGCCATACCGACTGCATCGAATTATCATCTGAACCTGCTAGATTTGGGCCCAACGTGTTGACCTGGAAAACTTGCAAAACACAGCGCGACTTCCTGTACCAGGGTGTCCTACAGTCATCAGGCTACCACATTGTCTCTTTTGCCGCGCTCCTCTTCTGGTCTGCGATCGGAAATCCAAGCCCGGTCTCCTTTGTACGTGTCATTTTGCGCCACGTCGTCAGAACACGACAATTGATTCATCCCCTCCTAGTGGCGCTACATCCTCTTTTCATTCTTCCTCCTGTCTGAGCTCACGCTCGTGCTCGCGCCCTCAGGAGATGAAACCAACATCTTCGGTTACATCTTTTCGAACCGCGTCACGTTTCAACACATCCTCTTCTTACATCAACTTTTCATTTTTTTCAGCGTGGCTCTCAGTCGCGTCGCTCCGCTCTTTTCGTCTCCCGTAGATGATCCACGCGTCGAAAAGGCAGTGTTGGAAAAAACGCAAGTGTTGAGTAGCGTTGCTGACCGTGAAGGTAACCTTTTTTCATCCGCGCGATTTACCGAAAAATGCTAATGTGTATTAATTAGCATCAATCATCTTACACACGGACTTCCATTCGATATGTCCATCTGCGACTTCGCCCATTACCAATGGTCGAGCGACGGTGCCGCTCATGACACCCCTGTCTAAAGAAGAAACAATATCCGTTTTACAAAAAATCACGCCAAGAGTTCAGGAGCTCGTTATCGAGCATAATCTCAAAAAGGATTCCGGTCCACTTAGGAGTGCTTGGGAGCAAGCTATCTCAAGAGGAAGAAGGCTCTTTTCGTCCGCAAGTGGAATTCAGAGTCCAGTGAGGAATTTCTGGGAAGCGGCTGCGGACAGTGGTGATATCACGTCTTCTGTCATTGATGGAAGCACTTATTGTGTTATTGAGGATCAACATCAGGGGATGGATGAAATGAAAGGGGAATTGGGTGAACCTTTGCCTTCTCCACGACCTTCTCCACCTCGTTCAGTATCACCTGATAAACGCCCCATGGGCGTGGAAGAACGGGTGTTGCAGGATTATTCCGTGGATTAGTTAGCTGATTTTTGATCCGGGTAGGCGTGTTGTAGTTTGATAGTGTACAAGATCCATGGAAAAAAGTTGATCTTGCCCTATGCCCTGATGAAAGGGATTGCTTTGTTGACGTAAAATCTTTTGCACACTTCGTCATCGATTCTTTTTGTCATTGCTAAATGTATGCATTGCACTATGACTATGGCTTCTCCAGATTAATGAAGTCGATTGGTCTAGCAAACCCGAAAATCTATTGGTAGATGTATATAAAGAGATAGGAGTGATCTGATTTGCATTTTGTATGAGGTGTCTTCGGTTTGTACCCGACGCGGCGGTGCGGGAATGAAATGAAATAACAAAGGATCGTACATACAAAGGAATCATATAAAAAAACTCGTAAAGCGAATAATTAATCTATATCTTCCATTTCGATTCCAAATGGGCGCTTTTGGTGTGTGTGTGTACATAGCTTCCCTAGTGGACGGGTCCGGATGGATAAATTGGCGATTAATTGGGTTGGACTAGACCTTGCGGCGTGTGATCATGGGCTGTATGCTAGTGCCAAGTGGGTGGGTTGAGATGCAATTTCGGTTCGCTTAGGATAGCGACCCATGGTAGGAGAATTAATTCCCCTCCGGGAAAAGAGACTTGCCCGGGCACATGATGATGGAGGTTGTCAGGGACGATTTTGCTTGAATACTAACATCATTTTTGTCCATGTGCTGCGAGGATTCGAAGCGTGACTGGGTCGGTGTGATTATGATAACTGCCGCCGAGGTGTGTGTTTGTGTTTGGTGGATATTGAGTTTGAAAGTTATTCGAGTGAGGGGTGTTGTAGGTTGGTTGTTAGTTTTTTTTTTTGCAGTGTTTGGCGCCGGGGCGTGGTTGTGTTTCATCACTTGCTGTTGAAGAGTTTCGTTGAAGGTGTTGAAGGAGGTTGCTGTTTCGTTTGGTGCGGGTTCCTCCCGGGACTAATTATAAAACGATGATGATAACAACATTGAATTGATTGTTTCTCGACCACGATACAGCACGCCAGTGATGCGAGTAAACCCGGGTTTCTGCGGGTTTCTTTACATAGTTGCGTCCCAGAAAGCAGCGACAAAAAAGGGCATGTTATATGTATATATTGGCAGTTTGATGATGAACAGCACGACGGTGAAATATACATGATCGATGGGGTGATACATGCTTTTAGAAGTGTTCGAAAAAGACGGATCCAGGATCGTTGTATCGAGTTTTTTTGTGTTAGAAGGGGATGATGATTAACATCCGAAAATGTCGATTTGTGGTCTATAAGGAGAACGTAAAGGAGTTCGGGTAGATGCCCGACCAATGAGGGGGAAGAGGGTGGGGGGGATTGCGATAGGGTGAAAGGTGGGTGTCGGGTGTCGGATGTCGGATGTCATGGTTGGCCCGCGTAATCACTGATGTCACTCTTGGCATGTCTTTTTTTCAACATGGTTTTTTTTTTTTTACCCGTGTAGGACTTCTTCGCGTATTTTGTTTACTGTTACATTAGAGGAAAAACCCGCGGTGTTTGATTTAACACCGCTTTATGGATGGGAGCGTGGGTGACGGATGGCTTGTCGTGTATATCTGTGAGGCTGTGATGATCGTCACTGGATTGGTCGTAGTCTGTGATGAACAACGAAATCTTTTCAATTAGAGAGTGTGTGAAAATATTTTTTTTCCACATCAGTAGATCAAAGTTGTTGGAGTCGGAAATGTGGTGTGAGTCGGTTCGTGGGTTTATGTTTCGTCACAAGTCCGTTTATATGTGGTCTGATTTTGGGTGGCTGATGGTTTGACTGTGTTTGATAGGTGTGTGGTTGGAGTGCCGAGCATGATTTTTTCTTGTTGAGGTGTTATGGGTGTCTTTTTGCAGATATATTGATCGGGAGGCGGCGGTTAACAGCGATGAAGAGATGTTGGGGGCAATTTACAGAGTCGGGCATAGGCTCGGACATTACTTGATGCCCGCATTGTACCTTGATTGAACCCTTGATTGTGATGGCGGCGTCGGGGTTATTAAGAGCGAATGATACTTGGGTTGAGTAATGTGACTTGTTCGAGAATTAATAACGGAAGGGGACCGTGTGGTTGTTTTGTATGTATGTTCGATTTTTGGGGAGGGAGATTTTGTCAATTCAGTTGGGCATTTAGAGTTCGAAGTTATTGGTTGTGCGGCTGGAAGGTAATTACCGGGTTGGAGAAGCTCATGGTCGAAGGGTTCGGGCATTTTTGGGTACGGAGATCTGTTTTACTCTTGGTAAAGTAAGAATAAATCTTCTGAAGAACATGATAAGGTGTCATCGATAACAGATGACATACTCTTAGATTTGTGTGTGTTGGCCACGATCTGGCAGGGCCCAGGAATTGAAATATCGAACTTTGGAGATTCTTTCGCTCGTTTCCCTACCTGCAGTTTGGCTTGCGTGTTCCTGGTCGGTTATATTTAGGTATATGATCGGTGGAGGTAGTAGTAGCTATAGAGTATGTGCTGCGACTGCAGGTACTGGCTGCGTGTACTGCCAGGAACATGTTTAATAGTGACCCCAGGCTGCCAAGCTGTGTATGATGGTGACAGGCACGGTAGGCTCTGCATTGCCTTGGACCAAGCCTCCGGCAAATGGCGCTCAACGTGTTGGATACATGTGAAGGGCCCGGTAGCCAAGTGGACCGTGATAAATGTTAGTGGGTGGGGGCTACAGTTGCTAGCAGATAAAATAGCTGTATGTCGGCCCACAAGAGGGCCCGTCCAAGCCAGAAATCGTGCTGTCGAGGAGGAGGACAGGAGGCAGGCACGGCGCGGACCAGCCAGGCACTTGAGCTGCGTGCCTGGCGAGCTGGTTCGGCTCTGCGGCGAGCCGGCCCGTCTTGATTCCCTCTGCCATCTCTTTCCCAGTTCCCTCCCTCCCACAGACCACAACCACTGCCATGCCCTCGCCGCCGTTCTCAGCGACGACGACTCCCGACGACTATGGCTTCCGCCCAACAACGGCTAGACCTCCTGCGACCGCCGACTACGACTATCCCCACCCCCCACCCTCTAGCCAGTATCCCTCCGAGTACCCCATCGAAGAAGCCTACGACGCGGAGAGCGACGACGACGACGTTTTCGCTTTTCTACCCCCCTCTACCGCGGACCAGGAGCAGCAGGACAGCGAGCGCCAGCAGAGCGGGCGCCCCGACACTTTTTTCTCGAATTATCGACCCCCTACCGCCGCTCGCTCACCCGACGATATAGCTTTTCCCTCGCCGATCTACGACCCCTACGGCCAAGGCAGACTTCCCTACGACGACTCTGGGAACGCCCCCGCATCTTCCTCCAACCATTTCAGCTTTGAATATGGATACCCAAATAATAATACCTCTCCAGTAGCACCAAACAACGACAGTTCTAGGTATCTTCCCGCTCAAAACTACACCCTCCACGCGCCCCCACAAAGCCCACCCTCGACGGACTCTTATCACCAGCACAATGAGGATCCATACCGCATGAAGAGACTCGACTCCAGAAACGATTCCGTCCTTCCCCCTTCCTCCCCCTCACGTAATGCCCGCGCGTCAGTGCCTTCATCCGTCGAGGACCTTGAACATGTTCATGGCCCCATCGAAAAGGCTAGCAGCCTAGGCCCAGAGACGGATATCGAGTCTCTCGCGGAACATTCCCACCACCAAGGCCGACAGGGGAAAATCAGACATGGGAATCAGAATTCGGCTCCTTATTCGCATGGACGTTTGTCCAGAGCAAACGATATTGGCGCTGCTCCTGGCTCCGGAGGTCTCAGCATAGGGCCAAGTATGGACGAAAGTGAAATTGGAACGAGCAGAGAAGGGTCTATCAAGTGAGTGTCCCGTTTCCCCTCATTTTCATTTTTCATTTCCTCTTTTACTTCGATCATATTATCTTGCCTCCTTTTCCACTCGCTAGCGTCACTTGGGTTTTCCCCATGACTACTACCCATGCTTTGACGTGCACCTCCCGCTCCTTTTCATCTATCACTACCAACCACTGCGGCGTGTATGCAGTGTGCTTGGGCATCTGCGATACATTACCCTCTACTTTACTGCCAACTTTACCTCCGCCCTCATTTATCCTCGATCGAGGATGTCTTCCGAGGGTGATACGCAAAGCGGAGATGGAGCGGGACACCTGTCGCTTTTTGACAACTCTGGCAGGAAGAATGCTATATGCCCACTCTGGCCATTTTGACGCCTTTTTCTTCCTATTGCCATGCACGAGGAACGGGTGCCTTGTAGCGTAGGCTTTCTGGTGACGCCAAAGAAGCTTGCGCGAGGCGCTGTCGGGCGCGATGCTCTGCGCAATAAATCTCAACTTTACGTTGATGGCTTCTCTTTGTTTGCCTTTTGCGCTATACCCCCAAAGGCCCTTTACGTTTCTGCCGGGCATGAGTGGCATGGATCAGCGCGAAGTTGCTTCGTGAACGAAGTGGGTGTACGGGGGCCCTTGTCCCTTGCGTGGTGGATCCAAGAAGTGTTGGACACCGCGTCGCATGAGAAGAGTTGTTATTTGTTTTTGGAGGTCTAGGCGTTGCACATCTGTCGCTGTCGCTGTCTGCATCATTGGGTTTGGATGACCGTCATGACATCTTTTCTTTCATTCGCCTTCTGTTCTTTTTTTCTTTCTTTGATTCTCCTTTTTTTTCGATCTTCTTTTCGATTGGATTTATATTGCAGGCTGTGGACGACCCCCTTGTGTCGGCTCGCTCGCTCGCAATGAACCCCTCGATCACCTTGCCTGATGCGACTCGTATCACTCCCTTACCACCTCCAGTACTGACTCGCGTCCCTTCATTTACCACTAGGATGGAATTTGACTTCGACGCTATCGAAGAAGAAGACAGCCCGTTCCCTGAGGTGCGGGCCTCTGTTTCCAACGTCGACGATCCAGACATGCCCGCGATGACGCTCCGTATGTGGTTCGTTGGTCTGACTTTGTGTTTGATATCAACGTAAGTGTATTTCGATGCTAAGATTTATGCCCCCAATCTAATCACCGTTGATACTTCTAGTGCCCTGAACACCTTTTTCAACTTCCGCCTACCGGCTCCCGCTGTTGTGCCTATCCTACTACTCCTTATCTCCTTCCCCATGGGAAAGCTTCTCGCCTTCGTCCTCCCGATCAAAAAATACCATATGTCACTCCCATATATCCCTCCCCGACTTGTATCAACATCTTTACCATTCTGGATTCTTCGGATCGTTCGCCCCCTGACACACCGACGTGTATTCGAATTTTCTCTCAATCCCGGTCCATGGAATATCAAAGAACATGTGCTAGTGTTCATCATGGCCAACGTTGCTGCCGGTCCTCCATATGCTCTCAACGCCATCGTCGTGTCCGAACAGTTCTATGACATCGAGTTTGGATATTGGTTTGCGTTGGTATTGGTATTGGCGACACAGTTAACTGGATTTGGGCTAGCGGGGCTGTGTAGGAGGTTTTTGGTTTGGCCCGCTAGTATGGTTTGGCCGCAGAACTTGGTGGCTTGTACTTTGTTGAACACGTTGCATGCGGAGGACGAAGATGATGGGATTGGGATTAGTCCAGCTAGTGGGAGTGGGAGCGGAAAAGGCATCACCAGATATAGGTTTTACCTTATCGTGACCGTGGCGTCATTCTTCTTCTTTTTGTTGCCGGGTAAGCAACGTTCAAATTGTGTCTCTATGGGCTGAGGCGGTAGCTGACTCATGCACTTACTTAACAGGTTACCTCTTCGAGGCGCTCTCAGTGTTCTCTTTTGTTTGTTGGGCTGCGCCGTCAAGTGTACCGGTCAACCAGCTGTTTGGCATACGTTCAGGTTTAGGGATGAGTGTATTAACATTCGACTGGTCGCAAATCAGCTGGATTGGGAGTCCTCTAATGGGTGAGTCGAATTCAATTGGTTAACCTGCATGTTGATGTTGATTACGGTTTTCTATTTAGTGCCCTGGTGGGCCGAAGTACATGTTTTCCTTGGATTTGTTCTCTTTTTCTGGATTATGACACCGGCGCTGTACTACTCCAATGTGAGTTTAGACCGTTCTTCAACTCCGATTTTGGAGCTGATGGTCCGTAAATAGTCTTGGAAACTCGCACACTTCCCGATATCCGCCAATGAGCCTTACGATAAATTTGGGAACACCTACAACATTACCCGTGTACTCCGAAAAGATGATACCTTTGATGTGGACGCATACAACAACTATTCCCCGCTATACCTTCCTGCAACGTATGCCATGACCTATCTGCTCGCGTTTACTTTGAGTACGTGTGTCATTGTGCATACGTTTTTGTATCATGGTAGGACGCTGTTGAATGGGCTCAAGAAGATGCGGGTGGAGCAGGATGATATTCACGCGAAGTTGATGAGGAATTACCCGGAGGTTCCGGACTGGTGGTATCTGATTAGCTTCTGTGTGTTTTTCAGTTTGGCAATCGTAGCAGTGGAGGTACGAGTTCATTTTTACTTCTTGGGTTTTGTTGAATATTCATGGTTTTAATTCTTGCAGGTATGGGACACGGGTGTTCCGGTGTGGGCTTTGGTCCTCGCTGTTATCCTTCCCGTTATCTATGTCCTTCCCTCAGGGTTCATCTATGCCATGACGGGACAAGGAATCAACTTAAATATCCTCGCACAAATCATTCCGGGAACGCTGCTTCCTGGTAATCCGCTCGCCAACATGGTCTTCAAGGCATACTCGGTTCAAACTTTAACAGAAGCCACTGGTTTCGTGCAAGATTTGAAACTCGGTCATTACGTCAAAGTTCCACCTAGAGCGACGTTTTTGGTTCAATTTGTTGCTACGACATTGGCCGCGTTTGTTCAAGTTGCAGTCAAGACTCTGATTTTTGCGAATGTGCCGGATATTTGTACACCGGATCAACCGAGTCAATTGGTTTGTCCGCATAATCAAGTGTTCTTTACTGCGTCTGCAGTTTGGTGCGTGTTTTTGTGCCTTTATTGAGTGGCGAGACGTGGCTAAACATCTATTTCAGGGGTCTGATTGGGCCAAGTCGGCAGTTTGGTAAGGGCTCGATATATCACCCGCAGTTGTACGCTATTATTGTGGGAGCGTTCCTTCCTATACCATTCTGGCTATGGCAACGGAGATACCCCAATTCATGGATCAAGTGGGTTAGCACACCTGTCATTCTTAACGGTGTGGCGAATATCCCTCCTGCGACGGGCATCAATTACTCGAGTTGGTTCGCGGTTGGATTTATCTTCCAGTATTGGATAAGGAAGAGGAACTTTGCGTGGTGGAGTAAGTTCAACTATGTTGCGACCTCGGCGCTGGATAGTGGTGAGTATTGCTTTGTCATGAAGGCGCGATTTTGAAGCTGAGGGACTTTTGAAGGCACGGTGTTATCGTTGATATTTATTTTCTTTGCGCTGCAAGCACCGAAAGGGGGAATCAATCTAAACTGGTGGGGTAATTCAGTGTTTGTGAACAGTACGTCAACCCGTTTCTGCCTTCGTTAAATTTGGTGTTGATGGTGCTTTTTAGCTGCGGATTGGCAAAGAACGCCGTACTTGTCTATACCTCCAGGGGGGATTCCCGACTCATAACCGGGAACCATTCTCTATCTCCCCCATCACTTCTTTTTCTGCTTGTTTACCCCTAAGTCGCGTTACCCATGTTCGCCGCTCCCCCTCCGATTATCCTCAAGCCCCTACATCATTCCTTTCCTTTCAAAA
The DNA here is from genome assembly GCA_029719445.1 of Agaricus blazei. Lineage (NCBI taxonomy): Eukaryota > Fungi > Basidiomycota > Agaricomycetes > Agaricales > Agaricaceae > Agaricus > Agaricus blazei. The sequence goes on along the minus strand of SSNC01000022.1, from coordinate 325,352 downwards.
TCCGGTGAACAACCTCATGACTAAATATGACCATTACACTTCGCAATCCTGATCTCTATTCCCCACTCATATCGGCATTTCTATCAAATTTTTTGTGCTATCGAGTTTCTTTTCTTTCTGCATTGTTTTGACCACCCACCGCTACGAATCCAAACAAGAATCTCTCCTTTAACTCTCTACTCTCCTTGCCATCAATTACTACCCAATTTTTCATCTTAGCTATACTTTACTCGGCAATTCTTCTTATTCATTCCTTCGACCGACCTCAAAGTCTAGATGTCCCTTTAGGAACACGGACGATTAAGGGGAGGCACGGCATTCGTTGGGTCTGTGGGTGCTCTACTTTTTACTTCGAGTGTGACATTCTTGATATTTATAAACTGGTATTCGTTCGTGTTGGTTGGTCTTTACTAGTTCCTATATTTCCTCTATTTTTTTTTTTTTTCATATGATGGTTCGCGTTCGCAATTTTTTCTTCTTCTTTAATCTTCCGCGCATACTGTCTGTATATACTTTTTTTTAGATATTGTAGTATCTTCTTTTTTTTTTTCGTTTTGTTTTGGTTTCTTCTGGTTTTTTTTTTTTGCTTCACTGTTAATGACATAGGATCCAATGTTGGATTGACAAGTGTGTCAGATATCGATTTCGTAGTATTACTTTCTGTTTGTCTCTTTTTCTTTTTTTTTGTTTTGGCTTACATTACATACTTGGCATGCATCACAAATAAATAAAGAAGCAATATCTGGTCATGGAAGTGGTGTGGCAGGATTGTATGCGAAGCTGAGAAGTCACTGAGGTCGAGCGACTTAACTGTCCGAGAATAGAGCGCAGTGGGGTCTCCATACAGATGGCCTATCAATATCAGATAAATGGAGCCTAAAGCAGGATCAATGATACGCTGATAACTTGCGAAAGCTTCGAAGTGGTAAAAAATAATCCTTGTATGTATATGTTATTAATGTTCACAGGCTCGGTGTTCGTGCTGGCGGTTCGATCTTTATTTTTAACCCAAGCGGTTTGTTGTTGCGGTTTAAATTTAGGTGAGAAATTAGATGGTCCGACGGTTGCCCGTTGTCATCACTGGCAGCACCCATCATCACTGTTAAAATTGTTTCTAAATTCATAGTAGGTTTTATGTTTGCCCCAAAGAAAAAAAATATGAAATATGGGTGGTGCTTAGTAGCCCTCTGGTGATAGGAGCACTTTGAACCCTTTTTTTTATCGCGTTAGTCGGTTCGCTGTTGAATGTGGATTGGTGCTTTTGGGATCGGCTTCGAAATGTGGTTCGTGGGGGGGGTTTATCCGTGGGGCCTGTTTTTTTTCCGATTCCATGGATCAAACCACGTTCAGTTGAGTAGTATGTATATAGGCTGATGAAATTTCATTGGTCCATTGGCCGGTTCATCGGGATTCGGAAATGAAATAAACACAAGGAGAAGGTTTGTGAAGAGTACCGCTCCGATAAGGTAGATACAGTCGTTCTGGCAAATCTCTCATGGGTAGAGGAGACACTTTTTGAGTATGTCAGCCTCGCTGTCTATTGATGATGGAGAAGCGCTGATAAATATTGCATTGGTCATTTGCACCGAGTCTCGGACGAAAGAGCCCCATTCGGGGAAGCGTCTGACGTGTCACTGTCGGATTGAGGATCTGAGGTCTGGTGACTTTGAACGTGAGCGATCTGATCCAGTGATCAATTATTATTGTTGAACAAGTGATGGCTTAACTTATCTTTGGATGCGGAGATTTGCGTTATCTTGTCCGGTAGAGTATACTCTCATGGGTGGAGCAAAACGTAGGCCCCAATAAAAGCTGACAGTTTGTAAGAACCTCTGTAAATGATTTGATTATATTTTTTTATCCCTCGCAATGGTGCTTGCTTCATGGTCCCTGAATAGAAGGAGCTGGCTTTACCTCGACTCTGGAATTTTAGCTCAGGTCTTCCTTGTGTCTTCCAGAAGCAGACGATGGACAGGTGGTGCCCAAGATAGACATGTCTCCGGACCCAGCTCAGTTTTTCACTCTGCGTACACGCGCCACACCATACGGTCTTAATAGTACCACTAGTGGATTGTCCCCTTCAAACTAGTACTTAAATGACTCATTCTGAATCACTGCCGGTTGATGCAGTGGTGTTTAGTTAGTCTGGATCCTTGAAACGAAGTACCTGTAGTGATGTATGACGCGGAGTAATCAAAGATTAATAAGTCGTCCATATGTGCGGGGGAGCCGAGTTCAACCACTAAATCTGATAAAGATAAAACCATTAGACGCTAACGCGATAAGTGTTGATTGTCCTATTCAATCTCAGAATTCAATTGCGGATAGTTCTTTGAACATAACGAGTACTTAAAATAGTAAAGTTGGGACTGCAATTCCATTTTTAATTGTCTATTGAATGTCGCACTCATCTGATACATACATAAGCCCGTAACATACTCGATATTCACAGGTTTTGCCTGGCTAAGGGAGTGAGTTCACGCGTATGCGCAGTAATCGTGTGATTAATCATTGTTGTTGAGTTGTGGATTCTTCGCTTCCCCGAGTGAGAGAGCTAAAAAGCTTCATATCGCCGAGAATGGAACTTGAATGTGCGTTCGTGTACGTCGTCTTTCCGTAAGAATACCAGGAAATCAGAAAATGCCGATGCCAAGAATAACATATTCTTGACATCGGCCGTACGAAGGGACACTGTGATTTTCTCGAAATGATGTTGATGCGCCTAAGGAGATCAGATCTGCGGACGCTTTTAGCCTGACATTTCTGGTTCATAGAGGTGATTGTAGTAGCGTACAAGTTTTCGTCCTCATATGCTCTGAATGTTAGTCAGGCTTTCGGAAAAACGGCTATGTTTAGGGCGGATCAGGAACTAGCCATCCATCGGCGATTCAGCGGTCACAATCGAGCTAAACAGCTTCTTTGGGCTGATACAAACCATCTGTTAGTGCATCAGTTTTGCCTCGCTTGGAAAGCCTCAAAAGGCGCTTCATAAAATCCTTTGGCTCGACTCCAAGCGGGTAGGGAAAGGGCTGGTTGGTGATATTTTCCTTGACATCCCTGAGCTTGTCTTGTAGAAATTAAATTGTCAGCCACTTTGAATACTTTGGCCTGCCAGGAAAACCGGCTCACTTGTCATCAAACATTTGTTCGACAGTGTCATATGTTAATTGGGCCAGTTGTGTGTTGTCAATAAAGATGCTCATGTCTTGGCAGACGCTTTGATTTTGTTCTTTGACAGTTGGTTGGGACGATACAAAGGAGGCGATGTTGACTCTTGCGCTCGTAGAGGGGCTGCTCGTTTCGAGGGGCGAAGATTGGCATTGACATCGAGCATGTGCGCAACATCTACGGCGTCTATGTATTAGTATCTTCATTAGAACATTCGTCAAAAATAGAAATGATACACGCTGTCTCTCCTGCTCAATAGACCAACTCATTCTCTCCATGAGGTTCGCCCCAAGCTCCCACAAAGCCCGGAAACCGAGTTATAGAGCCGCGTCGGTTTACATACCACCTTCCCTCCTGTCCGACAATTTGCGTTGTTAGTTACGGAACATTTCGTCAATTCAAGTTAGAGACACCCCTTGACCTTCCATGAATCATCGTTCTCAGTATCTCAACAACTTTACCTGTGCCAAAATCCATCCCAAGTAGCACTATCACTGAAAGTCAACTTTCCGACCCAGGGAAGTAGAAACCATTACTCCCTAGATAGGCCTGTGTTCTGAAGCTGCGTCGTTGTATTGAGAATAGGTTTACCAGATCAATACCGGCGTCTGTACTCTTTAGCCATTACCAGATTATTTCTCATGTAAAAAGCTTTAGACGGTTTAACAATGTGAGCTGGATTGATGAGCGACTAACATAAATTTATTATTATCCCTGCTTTAATTTGTTGATTTCTACTCACAAATGGGCGTCGCCTATAATCGCTCCGACTTGACTCCTAATAGCGACAGCCACAGAGACATCCCAGATTCGATGATATGGAATGCTTGATTTAAAAACGGTCCATTCCTGCAAAGAAGCAGCTCTTTGTGAGCTTCACTATACCTCACGCCAAAAATTCGGGAATTTCGCATAGGAAGTCGACATTTACAAACATTTTCTGTTTCGGAGTGTTCGATAAGTTGGAGTTCATCTATGGACTGACGACAATTAGCATCGTGGTATCATTGAAGATCCGCTGTCTTTCTTACCTCTTACGATCTGATATCCTTGCCTCAGGCGTGGATTGTCTGGCGCCATCCTGCATCAAGACATGTTACATGCACAAAATGAAGCACTGGATCATTATCCAGTATGAATTGTTCGCGAATCAAAACATGGCATGATTTCGAATCAATCGTCTGCTGACTCCGAACAACAATGCGAGAAAATAATGGATGTCAGTGGATGACAGCGAGATCCAGTGCCTGGAAACATGTAATTGCAGATCAAGCAATTTGTGATCTTTGTATGACAACGCGTCCACGTTTTTGATGAGTTTGACCGTTGTGTATTGCATCAGGTTCAAGATGCCATGGCAAAGGTTTTAAAGCATTATTCGTAGAGTTGAAAATGACTGTACTGTTTCCGCAGCAGTTCTGTACTGGCAGTGAGTCCAACGAAGTTGTGAAAAGCCTTGGCAATTGATAGAGATTCCCACGCTCTACTTCTTCACATCACGATCAATTGATCGGCCTGTACACTTGTAAGTGCTGAGTTCCTCGCAGAAAGACCTAGTTGTGTCGATAAATACTACTGCTCAGAGATGATGAACGTCATAAGCAGTGTTCGAGCATTAAAAACTCTCTGTAAACTAAGAATACTCTACATAGGATAACAAAAGTATTGACGAGGGGCTAGTACTAGGAAAAATATCTCTAGACTTATGCTTCATTATCAAGCCTCTAGTGACTACAAAGCACAGAATACAAGGCAAGCTTCATCCCATAAACATCGCTTTCACTATCTGGTATACTAAACCACCCAAAATTACAAGACTAACAGATGGCTCGGACGTCTTGGACGAAGACGACGGTTTAGGACTATCCTCGGGAGGCAGGAAACCAATAGACTCGGTGGGGCTGTTCAGCCCAATATTTGGCGTGCTCAACCCAAAGGTTGGTATGCTCGACCCGGTAGTGAGCTTCGTAGAGATATCAACTGCTTCATCAATGCTACGAAGGATAGAGACAAGCTGAGGACAAAAGCACAAAGTTGTTTGTCAAGAAAGACTTACGTATATTCAGCATAATCGAAGCTCAAGAAGACCTGATACGGCACGCCCGACATCCGAATTTGCATATGATGCGGCCGATATATGAGCCCTGCTTTGCTAAACACCAGTGCCCGATAATCCCTTTTCGTGAAAGCAGGTATTGTTGGATCACCAGTGTGATTGATGAATACAGGAGGTTCGTTGTCAATTGTGAAGTTACACTCTGTGTTGACTGTGATTCCACTGCCTTCGTTATAAGTAGATATAAATGGTCGTGCCTATGACAGATATCAGCTGAAGTACAAGCAATTATGATTGACCGAATGAGTCAGGGTGAGTTATCATACCATTAAAATCAAAATCTACGGTATTAGAAAGGACACCCGTGTCAGGCTTAAAAGTAGCAGCCGTCGCCGTATGTTCAAAAAGCTGGTTCACGTCAGGTTTGATTGCACATTCTTGACATGCTGGGCCTGCCCAAACACCCGGCGGAGCATATTTTGGGATAATACCAGTTTCCCCGTCCCCGTTCTGGTCATCAATGGTGACATTCTTCAACACAGCTCCAACAGATTGGAGTAATGCGGAAAAGTAAAGAACAGATAGAGTGGAGAGTATCAAAGGGAGACTACGACCAGGCATTGGTGTGCGACGGCAAAATAGGTCTGGTTTCCAAAAACAAGGGTGGCCTTTTAAACGTCGTGAAGTCAGGCAAACTCGCTGTTCCCTCATCCCATTTAACGGTTGGTGGGATGCTGTTGCTTATGAATGGGCAAATTCAGTAATTTTGATATCTGGTTAGTGACTCAAAATAGACTAATCAAAAGGTGAGACAAGGGAAAGCGATAGTGGCGACAAAAAACTGGTCTTGCAAATCACGAGGAGGGATGTATAGACTTCAAGACACGTACTCGAAGCCAGTGAAAGGAAGTATTGCTAGTAAACGTTTGGTATTTTACCGAGTAAAGCACACCATGTGGTCGATATGGTCGGCAATGCAACATCAAAGTGTTGAAGGTTACTAGGCTGGTCAGGTTAGCAAAATTCAACAGACCGTATGGGTGGAACACAGCCTAACTACAGCGCCGATCGTTGGTCCAGGCGCTGTAGGAGTCGATTGTGTAAGATATTTTTAATGATAGTTCTTTGTTCCCCAATCGCTCATCGGCAGTCTGTACAAACTCTTGATCCTCTATGATCGCGGAAAAGTAAAATCGTTTGGCCAACATGTCATTCTTTTACTATACGTACATCCTTCACGGTCGTCAATAATATCTTCAAAACAAAGCAATCTATCTCATGCCTGCTAGCGTTGGATTGTCTCTGGGAAATGCGCACAACAAAAGGACGAAAATAACTCAATGATATTCCCTCTTAGAAATGTCAAAAAGATGCTTTAAGACATCCTTCGACTCCAACCTCAGTCCATCATGGAAGAATTGGTTCGTGATATATTGTTCGGTCCCCTTGATCTTCGACGCTGTATCTTGTGCAAAATTGAAATCGAGATACCTAAATAAGAACAGGCTTTCAGTACGTCATTCTATGGAGGGGCATTGTAAAGGGGCACTAACATGTCATCGTAATAGCTGATGAACGAGATCCATAAATGGTGAGCCAGAAGTTGTTCGGAAAGTCAAATATAAGTAGCTCACGTCGCAGAGGTCACTTTGACTTCATTCTCTGATAATTGTTTCAGATCGTAAAGAGGAGGCCAAGTGGAGTCTTGTGCCAGTAAGTGAGCAGCTCGTTTCCATGGACGCAAGTGAGCATAGTCATCAAACATGCTCGAGAATATCTGTACGACATAGGGATCCACATGATTCTACGGCTTCGTATGTAAAAAAAGTCCACACACGCACCATCTCTCCTGTAAAGTAAATCGGTTCATTCTCTCCTAGAGTCTTGACATGGGACCACAGGAACTGGGGATGTTGAGATACAGTTCTTTCAGCTGCCCATCGCGGAGCTCGACTATATGTAATCAAATATTATAGGATAGAACCGGTTTGCTTAACGCTTAGGAGAGCTCGTTTCCAATTAAAAGAGTTCGAAACACCCACCCTTGACAATAAATAGGTTCATGAATGATGGCGAATAGAGGATTACCGTCGTATGCTTGTGATTGTTCAACTGATTGCAGAGTCTTGTATCCAATTTTCCCAATCGTTTCAAGTTCTCTCGCAGCGCGAAGCACAAATTCTGTAGAATGACAGAAGAAAGCAGGCTTAGTTTTTGAGCAGTACTTCGATTATCGAATCGACTTACGGTGTACCCGATCGATCCCGGCTAGGAGTCATTTACTGAATGTGAGATAGCTTTCTTTACTCGTGTTGCACTCACCAGTCATTCCAAAGTCGAATCCGAGTTGTTGCCATCGTTGAGGGGTAAGCCTACCACCATTTGGGAGAACAACGTCATTGGCCTCTAAATAGCGCATAATCATCCGGATCTAGTAAATTATGTATGACCGCTTCTTAGCTATAATATATGACATGGTACACACCCTTTGGATATCTCGGGGATACTTATCGTAGTAGATTTTGTTTCGTTGGATGACACGTGCTAGCAAGCGAATAGTCGGTCCATCGTTTCCTGGGTCTTTCAAGGGTTTGACTTACGAACGATTGCGGCGTACACGGCATCCGGTTCTTCTACCAGCGGTGCAAGCCCACCCGTAGTGAAAGCCTCTTTGATCCCCTCGCTGAAGAACGAAAGGTATGTTATAGTACAGAATCCACCAAAACTTTGACCCAAAAGTGTCCATTTTCTATCTTCAAGGTTTTCTTTATGGCCAAGAATGACTTTTCGTATAGCTTCACAGTCCCTTACTTGTTCACGATAGGCAATTAGCGTAAAGATGGGATGAAGTTAAGTACGGAGTAATAGAAAGTTGGTGCATACCAATGTTGTCTTGTCGGAAATGTTTAAGATAGGCGGCAATTTGTTCATCTGACTGGACGTGTGAAGGGAGGGTATCAGGAGTGAGGGGAGTGCTAAGCCCTGTGCCTCGTTGATCGAGCCAAAGAACCTGATTTGAACATAAGTCAGTCGGACGTGAGTGTATACAGCTGAGCTGAAGACATTACCTGATAACCTTCTTGAAAGAGCTGGGATAGAGAAAGGATGAGTGATAAACTGATCATTCACAAGCCTCAGATAATAGTAGACGGTACCTCGGCTGCGAATCCAGAGTTCCTTTGTAAAGGTACTTCACCACCAGGACCTCCTACAATCACGCGTCAGGTATGACCATTGCTTAAAATCAACCCATAAGGCTTACCTTGCAGATATAATACTCAGAGTACAAACAAGTGTGGGTCAATCGGCAAGTTCTCCGAACAAGGATGCAGCTTACTAAATGGCAGCTTGTCTTCCTCTTCCGGAGTCTTCGCTTTTTGAAGCGGGATTTCTTGTCTCGCAAATACTATGATCTTTTCTCCTGCAGGATCCGAATAGTCGAGCGGGACTTGAAAGAAGCGTTCGACAACTTTGACTCCCTCTGTAAGGTCTGATCAACGGAGTACTGGCAGATGAAAGACTTTGGTCTCACCTTTGATAACATACGTTTCCTGTTCTCCTGCGTAGAGTTCAGTAGCCATCTCGTTAACGAATGTGGGGAAACGCTATCAATGGATCGCGGTGTGACATCAATATGTGCCCAGATAGGTCAGATGATCTTCCCATGATGCACGCCAACAAGTTGTATAATGGGCATGCCGGGTATATATTACACGGTTGGTACATTCAGCTATGCTAGCATAGATCCGAACCAGTGAATATTGACGTCGATGAGATAGATCGAGATGTACCAAAAAGCGCAACGAAAGCCATTATGCATCGTGCTATCGGCCACCTTTAATGAGTTCAGCCCCTGTTAATTTGTCCTTACTTGTATCGATTTCGAGATCCATAGGGTCAAATTCAGGTGCGGTCCCAGTTGTTGTAGTGGAAAGGGGTTCGTCTCCGCAGCCACAGTCGTACTCGTCAGTTAGCTTGTTGCAGTCAAAATCTGGTTTCTTCAGCCGCTCATTCACCTTGTTATGGAGGGCACATAGCCTTGAAGGAAGGGGAAAAATTTGATATGAGCGGATAAGCAATATAGCGAGGACAAGTATGGATACCACTGCGAAGCGGCGCGACGCGAGGATGTCTGTTAGCATATGTCAGTAACGTTAAGTTTCAGAAATACGTGTAGATATCGCACTTGTGGTGGATAGGCCTTTAATAGTTCCTGAAATTCTGTTGCGCATTCGCCGCAGGGATACAATCGTGACGATAGACGAAAATACGAGTCGAGTGCTTCGCGTTCATCTGGTGTTGGGTCCTAGAGAGCTGAGGGTCAAACTGTCCGATCGTTGGAAGGTGAACGCACTTCGGGAAACCGTAGGGTTACTGTATGCCTGCAGACCAGGTTAAAATCATGACTTGGCGTGGAGCCAGCACGTACAATAACTTCCAAGTGGCCCTCCCAAGTGCAGCCCTGTCGGGGATAGAATGACGGAGGGAGGCGAGTCAAAGGGCAAGATAAATTACTTTGCGGTTTCGTTTCCTAGTTTTGTCATAATAACGCCGCCATTGGTGACCCCTTCCGGAGGTGGTCTGTTCCAGGACTTCTCGACGCCGCCTTCGCCGAAAAGCTGGCCTGTCCAGGGGTCGACATATGCGCGTAATGGAGGGTGCAGCATGGCCAGCATGGTAAGCACAACCTGCAGCAGGTGTCAGTGAGTTCCATTGTGCCGGCAATGTCGCGTACGATGGAGGCAACGATAACGAAGAGAGACTTTGCGAAGCGGGAGATCATGGAGGGCAGGGAAGAAGGGGTGTGGGAAGGTGCTTACATATGCAGGATTGCCGTTTTGGGCCAAGTCGCGCACTTTCCTTCCGCCATGGTATGCCGTGTTCTGTTGTGTCAAATGCTGCTCTCACCGCGCCTGTAGTTGCCCTTATCTCTCCTCAGTGCCGCGCAGAACAAGCCCATGGCAAGCTTGTCTCTCTTGCAACCAATTATCTGCTCGATCTGACCATCCCACTTCAGCTGGTCGAGCTCAAGAACGGCGAGACTTTCAATGGCCATTTGGTAAACTGTGACAACTTTATGAACATTACCCTCAGAGAGGTATACCAGACAAGTGCTGATGGAGACAAGTTTTGGAAACTCAAGGAATGCTACATTAGAGGAAGCACGGTAGGCGCTGAGTCTTACCCCTCATATGCCATAATCCTGATCTCCTCACAGATAAAGTACTTACGGGTCCCTGATACCCTCCTCGATCAAGTAAAGGAAGAACAAAATCGTGCTCGAGAAGCCAACAGGAACTCGCGCGGCGGACACACCGGTCCTAGTAGAGGTCAGCCATGTCAAACCTACCCCCTTGATTTTCTAACATACTCCTTAGGTGGTCGTGGTGCGCCTGTCCGAGGTACGCACTCTCACAAACTTTTAATACAGTCTAGAGCGTGATATAAACCATCCTAGGCTCTCGAGGAGGTGGACGCGGTGGACCACTACGTGGTGGTAGAGGTCGTGGCCGTGGATTATGATGACATTCGATATGTAGCCAAATCAAAAGCGCTTGCCCTCAACCAAAGGATATTGTTTCCGGAAAGGAGGATCATTTGGGGAATGCAACGGAGGGTTGTTAGATTGTGAGCTCCCAATTACGCACCGTATAATCACTTTTCACATCTGTTGTAGCAAATTAATACTAGCGTATGTGCAAGCTGTTTATATCAGTTCTGCATCAGGTTATGGGATAGCGCATAAGATCAAGCTCGCCAGTATTTTTATCACCAACGTGCCCGATCATACTGTCACCGACGTTGTCCTTCTTGACTGGCACTTTGATAAATGATACCATGATATCCCACCATTTAAACAGATAGGTGGCGCCCTTGTACCCTGGTCATGGACTTAAATCATCAGGACTTGATATAGCCCTGCATATATGTGGAGATCATTGTAAAAGGAATTGCCCCTACCCTTGAAACTGAAAACGACGTATCAAGGAGTGGTCCGAGACAGCGGTATATAGTGTTCTAGTACATTCTTGGCTATACGCTCGCCCGTAATAAGATAACCAGAGTTGGTTGTAATTAAATTGAAACTCATGCATCCGGAGAGATCGCCTTAGCTTGATACCTCACTTTGTCATAACTGATTCCCATACTATCTCTCATTTGAAAGCACACCTTGTCATCTATCTTCTAGGAGCCACAGTTTCTGCGAAGAACATAATTCATATATCATTCCTCTCAAGCAACGTGTTCAGCTCAATTTGGTACTACTCATCTTGGTGTAAGCCATGGGTACTACCGAACTATTTGTAGATTTAATTAGCTATGCAGGGATAGGCTGCGGTGTATTGACAAGAGAAAGGAATATAGTTATATTACAAAATGACCCCAGTTTGTTCGGCCCGTGTATAGCTTGTACTATAGAAGAAGGGGTAAAGTAACATTGTCCTTGATAATGTCAGTGTATTTTTACAACTCGTTCAAATAGACCCACTCGAGCTCCCGATGGAACGGGAAAAAACAAACAACCGGTGATGAGTGGAAAATGTGATAAGCGATTGGGGTATTAAGCCATACGGCTTACACGCTTCGCTTATTTTCCCCGAGGGAGGCTGTTCAATTCAAAAAGCGCTTAAGGCACGATCGAAGTATGCTTAAAACCAGAAAAAGGGGAAAGAAGCAGTGCAATTCTGGGTGTTGGGCGTCCTAAGATACAACTTTTTGTAGCTAGAGACGTAGTTTACTAGACGAAACCAGCATATAGTAATAATACAAGCCATGAGGAAATGATAAATAGAAGCTCTGACAATACGCGACTGTATCCAAACATCAATGATGGAGTCTCATTGACACAACCTGAGGTACGTGTGAAGGAAAAAATTATGAGAAAACGAAACTAGCTGGAACACTATCCCTGGACAGTTGTCCCCTATCAGCAGGGAAATCACCAAGCCCTGTTATCTTCCTCTAGCAACTCTGCGCGTTCAACATAATGAGATGCCGGCTTCATTTTCCGACCCATCGGAAGTCGTGCCCAAGGGTGATTGTCTGCTTCTATTGTCTCTGCACGCTCTATGGTTTGTGAAGAGGGCTTCGCTTTACTCTTCTTTGTGGATCCCCAAGCGATGTTGTCTTCCTCTAGCATCTCCGCGCGTTTGTGGTAGTGCGATGTTGACTCTTCCGAGGCGGGCAGCCTGTAATGAGATGCAGGGTGCATGTATGGAGGTGCCGGCGGGTCTTGGCGACCCTTGGTAGGCACCCATGCCAAGTTGTCATCTTCTAGCATTTCTGCCTGCTGCTCATTATGAGATAAGGAATGATTAATGAAGGGTTTTGTAGGGATACTTACGATAGGTCCATTAGGGTTTTCAAACAATGTCGGGCCTTTGTGGTCGCCGAATGAAGTTGCGTAGCTGGCGTCGTCTTTGAGAGAGTCCTGAATGGCATTCGACGATCATTGAGAATGTATCACTTTGGTAATACCGAGAATCATACTCACCGCGTCAATGTCATACGATGAATAGTTCAATGGTAGGCTGTGAGGAGCTGGCTTCTGGCCCTCGGATGAGGAGCGGAATTTGGCCTGCGTCAGGAGTGAGTATAAGATAACAGTTTAACCTGTCTCTGTAGGAGCCACTCACGATGAATTTCTGGAACATGGCTACTGGTGGTACGATAGGAATACGGGAGTAGGAGAGAGTTGTTGTAAAGCGGACTGTTCAAATAATTGAAAGAGTCGCTGAGGTTGGAAAGAAACCAAGTGGTTACGATGAGGTCTCCCTAGCTTGCAATATGCCGTACTTATACTCTTGGTTTGCGGTCCTTAATGGGGATCTCTGTGGTGCTAACAGACGTACAGCATTCGAAGGAGATTCTGATTGTGAGAGAATGGTGGTATGTCTATTCTTGGACATGATCCCTTTGTTTGATGCCAAGCAAGGTGGGGTAGATTTTGTTTGATTCATTTTTATTTTCGGCCTACAGTCTCGTATAACCCGATACCCATATGGCCCTTGATCCTTTCATACGGTCGCCTTGCCTATGATCATCTTACAACACACCCTTTGATTGAGATTTAACTCTTTAATTCTGGGTAGACACCAGGGCCTTGTACCCACCGCCACCCGGGACCGCTACATTAGCAAAACACCAACTGTGAAGAGAAAATTTTAGGGTCCACGGAGGCCTTGAGCCCATTTCCGGCGGATACGTTATACCCCTACCCGTGATCAAGTCTGGAGCCCTAGGCGAGCAACCGAAATTAGAGTCTGATGCACGTGGGAGTGCTCTATTCAAAGGCATATTCCGCAGTAGCATTCAAAGGTTAGCCGGTAGCGCATGCTGTACAACTAACGATGTAAGGCAGGTGGAACTATAACAGATGCAGTGAACAAGTAAACAGTCTTTTTTCGTGTACGGACCTTCAATACAACTTGTCGCGTGCTTCTTGCACTCGGTCTATTTTTGGTAGTATTGCGGCACGTTCGGCAGTGGAAATTTGAGATGATGTCAACTCGACTATCAGTGGCATGCGTGAGGTCTCCCCGGAATCCGGATTATCCCTATGAACGTCGGAGGCTATGCATTGACGGCCGACCTAATGCTATTGGCTTTTCGAGATATTTTGTCCGCTCGAATTTTATTCCATTCCCCTCACGGAGTTAGCCCCGTCTATGCCCTAAAATTAAACTGAGATTAGATTTGGGCTTGACTTATTCTGTTTTGAACGGAATCGTGTTTTTTTCTCATGTGGTATTTGAATATGGTTTCCCGCAGGTTTCCGGGTCCCGGAGACAAAGAATGAGATCGAATCAGGATTGAATATTGAATATTGGTAAGGTACCAGGCACTTGGCTGTGTGCGCCTATCTGCTAATTAATGTTTACTCATCCTTGTAGGTTGAGTGGAGTTCCAACGTAATATGAAACTGAAAACGGCTAGAGATATCGACGTCCTGAACATGACTTCAGAGTGTAAATAGCATAGCGTCTTTCGCCTTTTTCCGGGACAAGGGCTATGTTGGTCCCACGTCCAATAAAGTAAAGAACGATGTTCGCACAAATGGCATTCTAGGTACTCTTCGACGTCGAGGCCCCCGGAATAAGGATGTTCTAACGCCTTCTATCACACTTATTTGCAGCCTTGGGCTTATTTTAGTCCCCCGCTTAAACGAGCTGATTCTCATTCTGAGATTTTAAATATACAACACCTTGTTTTGTGTTCATCACATTGTTATGATGTATCGTTTGCTGCTTTTTGTTGCGGTCCGGTGCTTATGTAGCGTCGTTGGATTTTCTGATGAGGTATCGAGGGAGTTTCAGGAAGTCAAAAGTGATACATACTATTGTGCGCAATGATTACTATGATCATTCAGTAATAGCGCTTGAGACTTTTTGGCATCGGATAATTTTTTTGACAGGCAGGTGTCTACGCGTCTACGTCATTTGTGGGGACAGTAGACGGCTGTGTTTTATAACTAGTAAGTACATCCAAATATTGATAAAAATAGGGCAGGAAAATAGTATCTTCATTGTTGGGCCTCAGGTGGGGTAAAACTTGGATCTGACGTGCAAGCGAACAGATACTGAACAGATAGAAGCGTGAAAAGTATGCTTTTACCAAATGAGGAAGGTTGTTCGGTCCGAACCCTGATTTTTTCCCCACGCTGGGACCTCAAGCGGGTTAATAATAATGGCGATATCGGTATGTTTTCCGAAGGGGCGGCCTGGCCTGGGCTTGGCGGAAGTGTACGAAATATTGTGAATTCAGTTGTTATTTCATTCGATTTACAAAAGACGGATGAATGCAACCTTATTCATGTAAGACTGACGATTATAAACTCATTGTTCACTCATGCAAAGTGTAGAGGTTTGAGTCGACTGGAAATCAGTTCAACCAAGAAACGTCGACTCATGACATCGTCCACTTAATATCTCCACCGCACGATGTGGATATCATAATCAAGGTGGATTTAAACATTGGAAGCGGTGCCTCGTCTTGATAGATGGGAGAAAATGAGCAAAATCTGATTGCGGCTCCAGAAGCAACTGGAAACGCCTAGTCCCACAGCCTCACTCTGGCGATCATTCATCACCTAACAGTTTAACTTCCGACCGTAAGTGATGGAGCTGAGACTATAAACGTTGAACTCCGCTGATCTGAGGCTAAAAGGTTTGTCCCACAAGGGTTACAAATGTAATTATATCCGAGTTCTATTGTTATCTCCATACATGTCGCCTACCTGGACGAAAGAACAAAAAGACAATGCTATGAGGCAGAAATCATTCTTGATTGCCATAATTCCTCTTATCGCAGTCTATGATAACGAACATGCAGCCTGTAATCTGCTATCTCCTCAAAGTAGGCTTCTAAATTACTTTGTCGTACTGATGGTGACCCAGTTGTATGCACTTTAGCTTCCACCTGATGTACAGACCTATGACAGCATACGAGATCTATCTGCTGCCTTTGGCGACAAACTCGACCAGCTTACAGTCGCTCTGGGAGCATCCACCCATGCGAATACATCCCCAGAAGTCATCCAAGCCGTAGGAGAACTACGCGAAACCGCCTTCCAGCATTCTGCTAAGCTGTCAAGTGCTATTATCAATGTCTACAAATTCACAACCATGTACCTCGTTCTTGTGTACCACCTGTCTTCTCACGAGGTCTCGAGGCAAACACTAAAGCATATTCGCCGCGTTAATGTTCATGCCACAATCGAACTGAAACATTTAGACGTAGCCCAGAAGGCGACGGTCCAATTTAAGCGGGATATCGTGGATACCGTCGCTCGTATCAAAGCGGCACTGGTTAGTGGTGAGATGCGAAGTCTTGGATCAGTCTTTGTGGGCTCATAGAGGCGTTCTCAGGCGACCACGAAGGTGATATATTCACCGCTGAAAATGGGCAAACAGTGATGGAGCTACTTGAAGCTGTCGATGAGTGTATAGCTCTCCTTCGCCAGACCAACGACTACTTCACAGAGATGAAATCTCAAACAGCAGATGAGAGAAAAGCCGAAATCAAGTCCAGTATACCCTCGGACGAGGAGATAACAATGATTCGAGAAAGATGGATACAATTCGAAAAAAGTGTGGAAGCTGTGCATGTTAGCTTTCCCGCTATTCGACAAAAGCTGTTCTTTGGCAAAAACATAAGGAGAGCTGACAATTCCGATGGAGCAAGGCCATCTGCTACCAATTCACCAAATCCAAGGGGTACGCAAAAGGGCCGGAGAATAATCCTTGGGGCTGAAAAAACACATTCATCGTTCACGGCACCTGTGGTTTCATTCTGGAAATCATTCATGCCCTGCATATACAAACCTAACAAAAAATGTTTTTGACAGACGTAATGTAAACTGAAATTCAATGATCGTAAACTTGCAGTGAATCGAGGATGATGTGACTCTGCATTTAGGCCCGGCTGAAAGCGTCTGCTCAATGTTGCAAGCTAAATCCGATTTATCACAGAATATTAACAAGATGACATCGACGATTGTGTCGAAATCAACATAAACATGAATTCTACATGGAATCTTGGAAGAAAAAGGCAACAACTATGGGAATACGGTCTAATATACAATGAAATCAAGCCAAGGTCCGATTCATACAGATAGTTCGGCGTCAACGTCCATGCATTTTCCGTTGGTTCAGAATGTCATACTTGTGAACTGAGTCTTTACTACTGAAACCCTTCAGGCTAATACTCTCCGCGAAAAGTACAGTATTGATCATGGTCAAGAGGGACTCCGGTACAGTCCGTGACGG
Organism: Agaricus blazei; assembly: GCA_029719445.1. NCBI lineage: Eukaryota > Fungi > Basidiomycota > Agaricomycetes > Agaricales > Agaricaceae > Agaricus > Agaricus blazei. The sequence continues at coordinate 308,360 of SSNC01000022.1, read as the reverse complement.
GGCCTCTCTCCCAGATCTTGTGTCATTGAGCAGTCCGTAACGACCGCTTTCGCCACCATATCCCAAGAGGGGTGGCATAACCTCAGTTGAGATCTTCAAGATCGCATCAGTGATGCCTTCCAGCTTCTGTATGACTTCTTTTACTTCCGAGATTGTTGCCAGAGGTCTTCCCGCCCATGTCGATCCTTGGAGCACCCTATCGCCGTCTTTCTGCCACTTCTGGAGCCACTTACCATTGTTTTTATCGTATCTTTTCTCCAAAAGTTGCATAACTTCCTGAATGCATTTGCTAATTTTTCTGTTGTGGAGGATAAAGCTCCGAGTCACCTCCTCTACTTCCTTTTTCAAGCGAAGAAATCTTGTCTCGTTTGTGTCCTGTCTCGCGTAGCGACTCCATAAAGCGAACATATTGTTCATCTTGTAAAGGATTTCACCGAGTTCCTGGGCAATACTGACAATGTTGTCGACAAACTTGTCCCGGTGTTTCTTGTGGATGATCTCCTTCGAGAAAAGAAGGGAACTGACATATTTAGAAACATTTTTGGCGCTGTTATGGAATTCTTCAAGGTGAGCCACTGTAGGGCTCTGTAGTACAGATGTGAGCCTGTTCTTTAAGAAGGTGTAATTCATTAGGATAACTCACTTTGACTAGACCACTTCCTGGAGATTCCATCTCATTCACAAATTCATCCAGCTCCAGTGTGTCAATGCCAATTGGGGATTACAATTTTGTTACGGAGACTCACTTGCACTGCCATCACGGTATATCCAAGGTTCGATCTTGGGATGCCCAAGCTGTTTTGATCTATGAGTCGCCCGGAGCTATCGTGTACCTCGCCCACTTGTTGAAACGAGGGGAATATTAGTCCTTCTGGCTTTCAAAATACTTAAACTGAATTACCAATAGCTTCACTCTGAGCTTTCTGGATTTCTTCACTCCGCATTTCAAGTACTTCCAATTTCTCTTTCTCGGCTCGTACCCCCAATTCCGTTGCTGAGATGATATCATATCAAAATCAAAGTTGGTCAGGGACCTAATAAATTGCGAACCTTCAATCTTACGAGCGCAGGCGCGTGCTTTCTTGTGACAGAAAACCTTTGCAATGAAGAGGTGAAGACTGTTCATCAATGCAGTAGACAAAAAAAACTGCATGGCTTCAAGACTGGTGTAGGTAGCCGGACAATAGAACGCCGCTAAGCGAGAGTGTGTGTAAGCGAAAGTAAATGAGACGATAAGAGTTTAGGCTGATGTGAAGTGACCGAGTTTTTAGGTAGAGAAAACTGTCTGGTGATTTGATAGGCAGATAGCCATACATGAGACTATTTATACTTGTGCGTAGAGTCCAAACGTCGAGTGGCGAAAGCCACTGACGACAAAAGAAATCAAAATAGTGAAAAGAAACTTTACTCAGCAGGTCCATGCTTTGTTGTGTCATTGCTACCCAGGCAAGGACACATCACCAGTTAGAATATAAGCTGATCAAGGCTCGAGAGTGGTAATGTCACGGAGCGGGTGATCGACCGCATCAAGCACAGCAACAGGTTTCACGACAGTCAAATAGATCGACAGACAAAGGGTCACGATATCTCCACCAGGTTCTGGAACGGAGGCAAGACTATTATAAAACACTTGTTAATCCTCTTGTCGAGTCTCATCCCTCAGGCTGGGCCCCTTGTAGAATGAGTTTTGTATTATCCGCTTCCGCAAGTTTGACGGTTTCCCGATGAAGCTAATATCGGTCTTGTGAGCAACCTCCGAGAGGCAGAGTCAAGTATCCGGGTACCCTCTTCTTGGAGTTGCGATAACCTGTCCAATCGCTCCTGTGCATACACTTGAGATGCCTTCCCCTCTTGTTTTTGATTACGTCTATCTGTAGGGATGAGTGATCGGCTATGCCCGATTCGGCCGATCGCCATCCCTCATTACAACCAGCATCATCCCCAATGCCCGCACTCGCTTTGCCCCACCAGCACTCTCGTGGAAGCGGCATACACTCAAGATAGCTTGCAAAACTCAAGACAATGTTAATTTTCGAGTTTCGAGTCATCGCAGGGACGAAAATCAATAGAAAACGGCCACCTTTTGCCTTCGGACTCGTCCCTCCGGCATACGACAACATCGGTTGTGTACTTTGGCAGCTATGGAATAGATTAGAGAACGGTCCTCTCCCCTTCGAGGAAGAGGACGAGGAAACTCTCGTTTCTATCTAATTAGACATTGGTACGAATTTTCATTTCATTTTTTGTGTCGTCGGTGGCTTTCACCACTCGACCTCCACACTAAAGAAATCTGTATATAAGGGACCTTGCTGTAGTATGGTACCCATCGAATAATTAGCCTCTACTTCCTCACTCTTCGATCGCCCCAGCACCCATCGCCATTTTGGTTCCCCCAAAGTTGGTCTCAAGCCTCTCCCTCTCGTCCTGAATCTCTGCCTGTCCTCTGGCCGTCTCGCTCCCTTCTGCCACCCCTTTTTGCTCTCACCGTCTCAGCTCCCTTTCTGCTATCTCGCTCCCGGTCCTGAGGCCTCGAGGTCATTTCGTCGACCTCACATTGTTGAAGAACTCGTTAGCGCTTCAACGCCGTGCTGAGCTCATATTATCCTCTCCCCTTTCACCTTTGGTGCCTACGGATGCCCACAGTTGCCCGTATTTTTTAAAATACACCCTTCCTATCCCATACTCTCTCTGAGATCTACAACACAGGTAGACAACAGACCGCGCATACTGGGTAACCCGACGGGGCTCCAACCTCGTCCTTACTGCCTGGAGACCTGAAGAACTCAAATCTCCAGGTCTTTCCACTCCCCCACTCACAGTGTCGGAGATCGCATAGTGTTTATACTCCACACATTTACCTACCCGGCACCCTAAGGAGACCACATTTTTGATCGGCTGTGAGCACTCGATTTCTCATTCTCACTACCCATGGCAGATCCACTATTTATCGTGTGTGACTTCTTCAAGGTCAGTTTCTCAACCTCTATGACCACACTATTCTGACTGTTCAAATAGTTCTCACCCGGGACATTGTTTTGATTTGGACACACGAATTATCTAAAATAATTCGCGAATAAAATCGATAGCCTTACTCAGTCGTGGCGTTATCGCATTCTGCCAAGACCTCTTTGGACGTTGTTCAAGCTGTGCAAGAACTACGCGAAGGTGCCGCGAGGCATTGAACTATCAAAAGCCGTCCTGCATGCTTTCAAGTTCACATCTGTATACCTGACTTTTGTGGAACATCTATCATCACTCGAAGTTTCAGATCAAACCTTCGTAGACATACGTGGTGTACATATAGACGCTTCTGTTAAGGTAAAGTCTGTGGAGGAAGCTAGTAAAATCATGGCTCAATTCAAGCAGGACATCACGGACGTTGTTGCTCACATTAAAGTCGCTTTGAACGAAGGTAAGTCTTAAACGTTCGTTTCTCAATTTATTCCTATAGCCTCAAGAAACTGCGCTTAGAGGGCGATAGTCAGGAAGTCTTTACCGCAGAGAATGGACAGGCAGTGACAGAATTGCTTCAGGCTACTGACGAATGCAACGATCTCCTCTGACAGGTCGGTGACATGTTAAAAAGGAGCAATAAATAAGATCCTGCGTTCCCTCATTGGAGGAGGTAGCATTGATGCAGGAACGGTGGACCAATTACATGAGAACCGTGGAGGCTGTGGATCTTAGTAGCTTTATTGGTACTATTCCAAAGCTACGTTCGGCTGAAGTCGTCAGAAGAGCTGCTCGTAGCTCCAACAACGACTACCGTAGTTCCGGTGAAGCAGTACCACAGACTAGAACGTCGAATCCAGCAAATGAAGTAGATGGGCGGAAACTGATTACTGGCACGAAACCACCCGATCCTCCACGCGTGGAGCCAAGTGTCTTGTTCTGGAGATCATTCATACAGTCTATGTACTCATGTTTGACTTTGAAGTGCTTTAGATAGAGGCAGCTGTGGGCGAAGTACAAACTGCCACCACCACCGGCCCCCCGGTTACCTCCGTCTATATTCTATTAATTGAACAAGGACACGTTTCCATTGCTGTCAATCACGGCTCCTGCGAAGTTTCAGCTCACGGACCCATGGGTAATCGACCTGGCAAATGTCTCGACTACGAACCGGAACTGGTACTGATCAGTCGGTTTCAATAGCTTTTTGAGAGTCGAGCTAAACGATAACCTAATATGTGTATTAAATACCTGTTACTTTTTGTTAGTAGGTTTAGATGCGAGGTTATTGTTCTTACTTGAAACAGATCTTATGCTGTGACTCAATCGCAAAGTGACCGGTAACATCCTATGTCGCAGTGGCATTGGATTTGCGAGTCAATGGTCTGAACCTTTGCTAGATTCCATTCTTGTATAGATCCTCTTGGAGATAATTCGGTGCTTGGCGTAAGGAAGACACTCTCAGCTCGCGCAGGCGCTATCTGCCCGTGGTGCTGACCCTACTTATTACACCAACGGCATGTTCAAGCCACATCGTCACTGACGTTCTCGCAGACGTTCAACGCTACCTCGTACCAATGCAGAGTCCCCTCGCCTCTGACACATCTAACAAGTCCCTTGTACAGGCTGGTTTTTCAAAGAAACAACAATGACTTCCCTGCACACAATGTAAGAAGATCCCGAACCACATGGCATTGTCCGATCTTGATGCCATCAACAGCGCGGACTTCAAATTTGATTCTTTGTTGTCTAAAATTAGCTTTACCATCGCTGGGTTGCAATTTGCTTCAGGGTCGAGGGGTAAGAGTTGCGCTCCGACTTCCTCTCGATCTTGTGTACAGCTTTCGATGCTGGTCATAAGGGCAAGCCAGACAATGTGTTTCTTGGTCTTCTGCAACGGAGCAGAAGTGTCTCAACTACAGCACATGGAATGGCTATTCATTATTCTCTGGAACGGGGCGATGAGACCCTGGAATCCAAGGAATAGCGGAGTGTTGTTCAAACTTCATCAACTACGTCTGGAACGTTCTGTATCAAAATAGACTACGCTGACATCCTGCTTGCAGGGGAACGAAGACAAAGACGAGTGATATTCATCAATTTAGTTGCGGATCGCCGAGCCCTTTCAATCCAAGTTTGATGTGAATATAACCTCCTGTGCTCACACGCGGTGCAGGTGGTCCCAGCACCAACATGATATATTCCTACCAACAATCGTCGCCACTGTCGAGTGTGCAGCATGAGGCTCCCAGCGCATACGACTATTCCGTAGCAGAACATTTGCCTTGTCCGTTTTAACCTAACGGTTACTAGGCGGATAACTGTAGAACCTGCCTATACATTGAGACCCACAGAAGCTGATATCTCAACATGAGATCAATCGGACAGTATGGAAGATGCCGGCAACAAAGTTGAACAAAGCACAGCCGGAAACAAGGGGTGGCACCGGAGAAATCCGAGCTTTCAACCGTCGTTGCCTCCTCGATGACAAGTGTCCGGAGTCCTCATAGGAACTTTACCAAATTTAGTCAATCTGCGTATGATTAGATTACATGGGTGCAGACAAATCTATCCAAAATCCTTGTTTTTGGGAACGTTTGGGCGCTATTTCGGCCTCCATTGCTCGCTTCGTCTCGTCCTTCAACCTTTCAAAATGGCAGCTTATTAGGATTCCACTCCTTTGCAAATCTAAGTCTTTCCGGCTCAGGAACTTGCATGCCTTTTACTCCGCTGACAGATTGCCGGCCACTCCTATGTAACAGTACACGGGGTTGTAGCAACCCTCAATTGCTCACCCAAAAGGCAGAGTTTTGCCCTTATAGGATTTGTGAAAGACAGATTCTAAGCAGTGACATCCAATCTAATCATATGCAGATTAACCAAATTTGGCAAAGTCCCTATGAGGACAGCGGACACTTGTCATCGAGGAGGCAACGACGGTTGAAAGCTTGGATTTCTCCGGTGCCATCCTCTTGGCCGGAAATGAATCGCATGATTCGTAGCTGGTTCATAGTTCATTATGCTGCCGTAAAGCAAATAGAAGTACATGTAAGTCATACAACAACGGAAGTCCCTGTCAATTTGACAACCTGCATCCCCTTGGAGATCAATCGACAACCGCCCCGACTCGGATTTAAACAATACAAGAAATACGAAAAGTAGTGGTGTGTCAGTGAGAATGTTCAACTACTAAAGGTGGTTTCTAACACTCGAAACATCGAAGGAGAGAAGCATACGACAAAAAGCTCGGAGGAGAAGCATTTGATTACAGGGAAGACACGCTGAATCACAGCCGCCCTCAGGTTACAGTATCAACCAAACGCTGAGATTTCGTTTCTCTCACTATAGGTCATACTTGAGTTAGCCGGAAAGGCAACCGAAAACTCCTCTCCCAATGTCGTGCCCTCAGTCATGAGGAGTGTGAACACATTGATGGCTTTGCGGAGTTCTTCATCGGAAACCCAGTGTCGGAGCGTTCGCCTTCCCCCTCAATCTCACTCGCTATGCAGGCAGAGGTAGCTCCCCGCCCCCAGTCCCTCGGGTGAAGCTCATCTTCGGGTTCGCACCCTCCCGAGGTGCGTATCCTTAAAACCTCTTCCGTTCATGACCAGAAACTATTTACTAGACCTATTCATTTGTACACTCCCAGTAGTTGAAGAGGGCCTGAATCAACGTTAGAGCATCTTTCTTCACACTACACAATGCTGTTACCAACTAATGATGACGAGGCTCAAGAACGGCACCAATAACAAATATCGTTAATTGGTGGTAGAGAATCAAAAAGTAGGCACATAAAATACGTCCGTTGGGTGAAATTAGTGTTATAATGTTAAACTACAATACTACCGATAGTCTGTTCTCCAATGAGGAAAAAAAGAGGTAAAATAACTACAATGTACAATCCCTTGACGCGGACATACAGATTTCACAGGCCATACTGAATAAGACACGGTGGCTGGTATAATCAACGTTATTTGGCTTTTCTAGGAACCAAAACCGTGTGTTTGCTGACTAGATTCTGCAAGATGATGCTCTCGGTTGAAAGAGCGGCAGATATCATAGTCAAGGTAGATTCCGGTACGAATAATGATACCTCCCCCCAAGTCCATCCAAACTAGAACCATCGACTTCATCGCCCGGACCCAAAGTGAGAGGTAACATAAGCTCATTTGAGAGCTTCGATATGGCACTGACCATATCATTCAACTTTTGCACTATCTCGCTCGCTTCTGAAGTCGTGGCAAGAGGTCTCCCTTCCCATGTCGCCCCTTTGTGGACTCGATCACCATCCCTCTGTAATTTCTGAAGTCCTTTGCTGCTGCTTTTGGCGTGCTTTTTGTGCAAACTCGTTTCCAGATTATCAATGCGGTCACGGATTTCTCGGTCAAAAGGAAGAAGGCCGTGAACTACCGCCGCCGCCTCCTTCCTCACGCTGCGAGGCACTGGTTTACCTGTTCCCAGCTTCGTGTGACGACTCCACAAGTCGAACACGTTTTTTATTTGGCGAAGCACACCGGCAGTTTGTTCGGCAATTTTGCAAATGTTTGTAACGAATTCGTGTTGTCGGTCCTCGTGAATGAGCTCCTCTATTGAAAGAAGAGACCTGACATCACTAGAAAGGTTCTTCGTCAGGTGGTAGAATTCCTCAACCTGAATAGTGGCACGATTCTGGGGGGTGGGATCAGCTCCATTCTAAGCGCTAAGGATTAGGCTCACTTTTATTGGACCATGTTCTAGGGACGCCAGTGTATCCAGAAGTTCATTAGCCTAGACACATCAACTTTGGGATCGGTTATTCCATCATAAATACTCTGATATTCTCACCTGATCATCGAAATATCGGTGCGAGCCGAGACAAGTGTCCAAATGTGAACACATGAGATTCACGTCGTCTTCAAAACTGTCGACTCCCTCCGACTCAGGTTGCGTACGTTGTGCGGTGGTCATCCTGGTCATATGCTCGTTCACCGAAGTATATAAGCCGTCATTCATTTCAGTCAGGGCAAAGGAACTCTCTAGGAGAGCTTCCTCGCTAAAATGCAGTCTTTCATCGTGCGCTTCAATCACCCTCAATTTTTCCTTGTTCATTTTTACTTCCATTTGCATTGCTAAAGTCAAGTGAGTCTCGATTTTCCCAGTTACAGCAATTGTTTGGGCCCACCTGTGACTCTGTCTTCTGATGATTGCACTTTCTTGTGAAAGAAAACCTTAACAAACGGTCGCAAGACTGCCAAACCAATGGTCATAGAATATGTTACAATGTCCGCAGGTTTCCCGATAGGAACATCAGCATTCTTATAGCCGATCTGTTTAGCCTTTTCGTGCTTCATTTTGCGGTCTTGCTCAGCGAGATTAGTGTTGATTTCCTTCTTCGCTGCAACGATGACCTCTTGATGAAACTAGAAGCCGATGAGTAAACGTTCAGCAATCCGGGAAAATAAAGCTGACCTTAACTATTTTCTCTTGAAGTTGGGTCAACCTTCCCATTCCCTCTATACCGTATACTTGGGATAGTTCTGAAACATTTTTCTGAATATCTTTGATTGTCAAATCATTGTACCAGGGATCCGTGTTGTCCATTTGTGCTTGGATCCTCTCCGCGTCGGCCTTCATCTTCCCCACTCGAAGAGCAGAAGACCGTCCCTTTTCACGAAGCCAGAGTATATTTTGAACAATTTCACCCATCAAAGTTTGCATCCCTGCCGATAAGTCCCTAGAAAGTACGTGGACTCCGGTGTCTCCTGAACTATTGAACTATTGAGGAGCTGGCAATAAAGGAAGAGATATGGCACTCACACCCGTGTTTCGTCTTGTAACGAGTCCGGCGGCGCCAGGCTAGTGACAGCTTGTCTACAATAAGAAAGGAATTTTTCGATGCTCCTCGAAGATTCGAATTCTGAGACATCATCAGCGACGGAAGTCATGGAAGCGATTGTACTGAGTTGGGGATTCGTACATTATCCTTTGAGTCTTAAATACCTGCATCACAGGCTTTTTCATTTACGTAGGATACCTTATTATGAACAAGAACTTCTAAACAGCAGCGCAGGTTCACACAATGAAGTCGGATATTTTTATCGGGTGACTGCTGTGCTCCAAGGGTACCATGTTGAGAGTGGCTTGTGGTTTGGATTGATGGCAAGTAGCTCGGTTCGGTTTATGATGAATTCACATGGCGTAAGGTGGGAACACGACTTGTGTCACAATTGAAAACTCAACGGTGCTCATTCAACCTCCTCCAATTTTCGATGTCGGCGGCGAATCCACAGCCAGTGGTATGCGTTTTCCTCAAGGTAAGTGTATCAATCATCATCGTTGACTTGTCCTGACCTCCATGCATCAGCTTCCACCGGACCTGGAGATCTACGACCGCATACGGGATTTGTCTGCAGTGTTTGGTGACAAACTCGACCAGCTTACAGTCGCTCTTGGAGCATCCACCTATGCAAATACATCCCAGGAGGTCATTCAAGCTGTAGGAGAACTACGGAAAACCACCCTCACTCATTCCTCTAAACTGTCGAACGCCATATACAACGTCTATAGATTCACGACTATGTACCTCGTTTTTGTGAGCTATCTGTCTCCCCACGAGGTCTCAAGAGAAACACTCAAGCAAATCCGCCGCGTGAACGTCGATGCCTCAGTCGAACTGAAGAAGATAGAAGTAGCCCGGAAATCAATGGTTCAATTCAAGCAGGATATCCTGAATACTGTAGCTCGTATCAAAGCGGCACTGGTTAGCGGTGAGATTTGCAGTCTCGGACCAGATTCTGTGGCTCATAGAAGTGTTCTCAGGCGACAGCGAGCGTGATGTATTCACCGCTGAAAATGGGCAAACGGTGACAGAGTTACTTGAAGCTGTCGATGAGTGTATAGCCCTCCTACGCCAGACCAGCGATTACTTCACAGAGATGGAGTATCAAACAGCAAATGAGAGAAAATCCCAAATCAAGTCCAGTATACCCTCTGACGAAGAGATAACAATGATTCGGGAAAGATGGATACATTTCTCAACGAACGTGGAGGCAGTGCATAATAGCTTTCCCGCTATCCGACAAAAGCTATTTTTCGGCAAAAACATAAGGAGAGCCAACAGTTCTGATGGAGCAGAGCCGCCTGCCACTGACTCGTCGAATCCAACGGGTCCGCAAAACGCGCAAGGATTGATTTTGGATGCAGATACAACTCGTCCATCGTTCACGGCCTCCGTTGTGTCATTTTGGAAATCCTTCCTACGATCTATATATTCATGTCTGACATTGAAGTGTTTTAGATAGCTCTGTAAGATAGATACCACTTTCTTCTTTCCTGCCGGAATATTTTTGTTGAAACTAATTCTAGATTATATAGCTAGAGTGCGCCTAAGTAATGAACAGCAGTGTGTGTAAATCTTTGAACAATAAGAAAGCGTGGACCAAGTTGTCGCCCTGTTATTGTTATTCCACTGGCCTCCTTAGGTTCTCGGGCTGTTGTTTACAGGCTTATTGAGCTCGAACAGAGAGTGGGAAGAACAAGAATCAAGGTCTTATACTCTTTCGGAAAGAGAGATAGCCATCATGCAAGAACATTGGGGCAAGTACACCACGAACACGAAAGCTGTGATTGATGTCGTCAAGTTGGTGAGAGCATTATTACTGATTAGTATCAGGTTGGTGATGTGTGGTTCAATTTTCAACAAGACACTGGTTCGTGGGCTAGCTTTCGCCTGTGCGTTTGAAGCGGAACTTTTGCAGAAATGACAACACGTAACGATAAGAACGACTCAAGCTCGTTGGTAGTTTGTTAGCGCTCAAGTTATTGTTCTTCAATTTCAATGTTCGACACAGAGATCACTATGCGGTGACCCAGGGGCAAGGTTACTTCTTACGTCGCGCTGTCAAACCTGCCATCACACGGTGTTCCGAGCCTTGCTTTGCCGGATTCTATTGTCGTTTTATAACGGTCCGCCTCGGGATTAATCGGTGGTTGTAAAGAGCCCAAAGACATTTTTAGCCTGTGTTGTACGTTGGCGACGCCAACCCTCTTGATTACACCAAAACCATGTCCAACTTCGCCATTGCACGTCGAGACATCCAACACTGCCTCATACCGAGTGCAATATTCATCGCCTCTTGTACTCTCGATACAGGTTTACGAGCAACAATATCGGTTCCACTGTGCACAATCACGGAACGCAGAATACCGAACCATACATGCCCATCTTGAGCATTCGCTGTGTTTGAATATCACTGATCGGATCGTGATGCCATCAAGAGCGCGGACTTCAAATTCCAACCTTTGTGTCTAAATATAGTGTCACCATCGCTCGTGGGTTGCATTCGCTTCAGGGCTATTTGCAGATCGGCCCCTCAGCATGTAATTGCTGCAGTGGTCACACTCTTACCGGTTCCAGTTGACTTTTCGGCTGACTTAATCCGGATTTATTAAGCGACGCTCGAGCACGGTCCACGGTACACTAACGGGAGTATACAAATGAATAGGTCTAGTATTAATAATTTCTGGTGATGAGCATAAAAGGGTATACTATGTCATCTATCCCATAAGTGAGAGAGGTCTGTAGCTTTATGTGAGGGAGAAGGTAGAAGCAGAGGTCAGACATGTGACCAGGATAGAGGGGCTAGTGTATCTAGCCACGGTAAAGGCTTAAGGATAGGTGTCATGGAACGTGAAAATAAATACAGCAGAAGCTGCAGGATTGGAATTGAGAAAGGTAAGGAGTGCGCATCTCAGAAGAGTGTGGAATCGAAGATGCATTTTACCCAAGGGGCTGGAGCCACCTCTGCCTGCATAGTGAGTGAGATTGAGGGGGAAGGCGAAGGCTCCAGGGATTCTAATGAGGAACGTCCCAAGGCCATCATTGTGTTCACACACCTCCTTGAAGCGCTAGCGGGTTCTTCAACAATGCGAGGTCGGCAGAGTGACTTCGAGACCTCAGAACCGGAAACGAGAGGGCACAGAGAGAGCCGAGACAGCGAGCAGACAAAGACAAGGTTTCAAAACTAAAGGGAGAGGGTTGAGACGACCTTTCGAGACTTCAATGTGACGACAGATGCTGGAGACGATTGAGCAGCGAGGAAGGAATTATTCGACCATTATTTTATTTGTATACAGTTTTCAGCGTAGAGAGCCACCGACGACGTAAAAAAAGGAGATGAAACTCGTACACGATATCCAACTGGAAAGAATCTTTTTATTTGCTCTTCCTCCTCGAAGAGGAGAGGACCGATATTGCCTCCTTTCCTTGTCTGCCGAAATGGGCGGTTGATGTTGTCATCGTACGTCGGAGGGGCAAATTCGAGCGATAAGAGTAGCCGATTACTCTTGAATCTCGTGCTTGCGATGACCTGATACCCTGTAGTTAATGCCGTCTTGAGTGCAGGCCGCTCCACGAGAGGGCTGAGCAGGGGAAATCGAGAGCGGTGCGGTCGGGACGACGGTGGTTGTAGTGAGGGATGGTAATCGGCCGAATCGGGCATAGCTGATTACTCATCGACATCCCTACATCCTCATGACTGAGGGCGCGACATCGAAAGAGCATTTTCCGGTTGCCTTTCCAGCTGACTCAAGTGTGGCCTGTAATTAGAGAAACGAATTCTCAGCGTTTGACAGATGAGAATCCTGATAATTGTAATCTTGAGGGCGGCTGTGATTCAGCGTGTCGTCCAGGCTGTAATCAAATGCTTCTCCTACTAGTACCACAAGCTCCCTGCCGTATGCTTCTCTCCTTCGATGTTTTGAGTGTTTCAAGCTACCTTTAGTAGTTGAACATTCTCACTGATACTCTAGTAATCCTTGTATCTCTTGTATTGTTTAAATCCGGGTCTGAGTGGTTGTCGATTGATCTCCAAGGGGATGCGGGTTGTCAAAAACAGGGACTTCAAACTCGACTTCCCTTCTATTCGCTTTACGGCAGCATAATGAACTTGAATTATGAACCAGTTACGAACCATATTGTTGGCTGTGCTTTGTTCAACTTTGTTGCCGTCATTTTCCATGTTGTCCGGTCGGTCTTGTGTTGGTTAAGACCCCAGCTTCTGTGGGTCCCAATGTATAAACAGGCTCTACAGGTATCCGCCTAGTAACCGTTAGATTAAAACGGACAAGGTGTGTTCTGCCATCGACTAGTCGCATACGCTGGGAGTCTCATGCTACACACTTGATAGTGGCGACGATCGTCGGTTGGAACATATCATGCCGGCGCTGGGACCACCTGCACTGCGTGTGAGGACGGGAGGTGATATCGATATTCACATCAAACTTGAAAAAGGCTCGGCGATCCGCAAATAAATTGATGACTATCACTAGTCTTTGTTTTTGGTCGGCAAGTAGGATGTCAGCGTAATCTATGTTAATATAGAATGTTCCAGAAGTAGTTGAACAACACTCCGCGATTTCTTGGATTCCAGGGTCCCATCGCTCTGTTCCAGAGAGCAATGAATAGCTATTCCATATGCTTCTTGAGGCCCTTCTACTCAGTAGCAGGATACCAAGAAACATACGGCCTGGCTTGCACTTATCCCCAGCATCAAACAGGCGTACATGAGATCGAGAGGTAATTGGAGCGCAACTCTTCCCCCTGGACCCTGAAGCAAATTGCATCCCAGCGATGGTAACGCTAAATTTAGACAACAAAGAATCAAATTTGAAGTCCGCGCTGTTGATGGCATCGAGATCGGACGATGGCATGTGGTTCGGGATCCTCATACATCCCATCGTGTGCAGGGAAGTCGCTGTTGTTGTTTCTTCGAGAAACCAGCCTGTACAATCACTTGTTAGATGAGTTAGAGCCGAGGAGGCCCTGCATTGGTACGAGGTAGCATTGAACGTCAGCGAGAACGTCAGCGACAACTTGTGGATTGAACATGCTTCTGGTGGGTTGGCACCGCTGACAAATAGCACGAGCCGAAAGTTTTACGCCCTCACAACGAGCACCGAATTATTTCCAAGAGGAGCGGAATACTAGAAGGCTCAGAGCATTGACTCACAAATTCAATGGCAGCGCGACCTTAGATGGTACCGGTCACTTTGCGTTTGAATCACAGCGCAATGATCTATTTCAAGTAAGAACAATAAACGAAATGCAACCTGCCGTCACCACCACTCTGCTGCCTGCTTCTATCTATATTCGATTAATTGTGAACAAGGATATGTTTCCATTGTTATCAATCACGGCTCCTACGAAGTTTTGGCTCTGGCAAATGTGCCGACTACGAACCGGAGCAGTCAATTTCAATATCTTTTCCTAGAGCAATAATCTAGTACAACAATGTCTTAGATACTTAATACTTTTCACCACTAGATCTGGACGCTAGACCACAACTGCCTCTATCTAAAGCACTTCAAGGTCAAACACGAGTATATAGACTGTATAAATGATCTCCAGAATGAGATCCCTGGCTCCACGCGTGGAGGATCGGGTTGTTTTGTGCCAGTAATCAGGTTTCGCCCATCTACTTCATTTGCTGGATTCGGCGTGCTAGTCGACGGGACTGCTTCACTGGAGCTACGGTTGTTAGGGTTATGGTCAGCTCTTTCGATACCTTCGGCCGAACGTAGCTTTGCAATTGTACCATAAAAGCTGGTATTCACGTCCTCCACGTTCCGCATGTAATTAGTCCACCGTTCCTGCATCATGGCCACCTCCCCCTCCGAGGGTATACAGGACCTTATTTTTTGCTCCTTCTCGATCGCCAGTAGCGCCTTCATATCCACGTGAAAATCACCGGTCTGTCGGAGGAGGTTGTTGCATTCGTCAATAACCTGAAGTAATTCTGTCACTGCCTGTCCATTCTCTGCCGTAAACACTTCTTGGCTATCGCTTTCTAGGCGCATCCCTTTGAGCCTACGAGGATAAATCGAAACAAATGCCTGAAACTCGCCTTCCTTCAAAGCCACTTGAATACGAGCAACAACGTCCGTAATGTCCTGCTTGAATTGAGCCATGATTTTTCGAGCCTCCTCCACCATCTTCACTTCAAGAGAAGCATCAATATACGCTCTACGAATATCTACAAAGGTTTGATCCGAAACTTCGAGTGACGATAGGTTCCGCACAAAGATCAGGTATACGGCTGCAAACTTGAAAGCATGCAGGACGGCAGCCGATAGCTTCAAACAATGCTTAGCAGCGTCTTCGCGTAGTCCTTGCACGGCTTGAACAGTGACCGGAGAGGTGTTGGCAGAATGAGATGCCGCCACAACCATAGTAAGCTGGTCGACTTTATTCACGAATACTTCAGATAATTCGCGGATCCGGACAAAGATACCCTCTTCGGGCGGGAGCTAGTTGGAAAATCAGAACAACGCAGTCACAGAGTTTGGGAAACTGACCTTGAAGAAATCACATACAATATGCAGTGGATCCGCCATGGGCGATGAGAGTAGAGAGAAATTGAATGTGAATATCGCGCAGCTGACAGTTTCTCATCAAAAAGCTGGTTTGAATTGAACGCAGGCTCCTACCCAGCTCGCTTACTGCACGTGCGCTTAGTCAGAACTTATCTACACTGCAGTAACCGGCTGGCACCAAAGGTTAATCGGGCATCACCGGCATCAAATTGATGTGACTTCCCTTCAGTTCAGGTGTCTACCTCATTGTTGGGCATCTACTCGATAAACTCGCCTTTTGAAAACATAATCTACTATTATATGGTCTATACATCTAAACTCAACTTTTATACCAGCTGGAATCCAAACATCGGCAGCAGCATAACAGAAGGATGTAATTCCCACAATGTTGATGCGCTCTGATGGGCTCTGTCACGCGAGTGAACAAAGATGTTTTTGACATCGTTTGCAAAAAAACGTATGATAAAAACTGGTATATCAGCAGCCTAACTAGTCCCGGAGAGCATTATAATATAATTTTCAAAATCACAAGCATTTTGGTGCTGATATACTTGAATTCATTATATATGAGGAAGTTCACATGTTGAGGTCAACAGAACCGTGAGGGATAATGTGAAACTGTGCTTAGAAGGCAGAAAAAGCCTTAATATGAAATACTATACAATAAATTCATTATCAATGAGTCAAATGGATCTGCAAAAATCAAGTGGAAAAGCAGCGTTACACCGTGGGATACCCTCGGTGATTCCCGAAACGCTTATGGTGCCAGCCGCTAACTGCGTTAGCAAACCCTTACTTTGTTCGTGTTTGGTTGAGTCTGCTATAAGGACGTACGCACGTGAGTGAGCTGGGTAGGAGCCTGAATTGAACGTGACCTTACGTCAATACGAACCGAACTCGTGATGTCACCGAATCTTTGATACAAGGTCTCAACAAAGGTCTTCTTGGAAACAGCTTTGTTTTAACACCCACCATTGCCGCCATTGTATTACTACTCTGTCTCCGCGCAGCGGAGTGTTTGATAGAGTACTTGAATAGGGCTCATGGAGGGAAGTAATAACCAATCATCATGCACTCTACTTCTACTCCGTCCATGTCCTCATCAACTCCAGAAGACACGCTGCATAACTTTTCGATGGCAACAACATCTTTTATTTCTTATTTCCAGGAAGCCCTCAAATCTCTTGCACCAATTAGTGAACAAGATGAGGATCCAACGCAAGTGTTTTCCCATTTGAATCAACTTCTGAAAGTAATCCAAAACATCACTAGTCCACCAGCGAAGACATTATCTGTCGGAGCACAAGGTTTGATAGAGGAAGTTCTCCAGGGATTGTGCTGGTTCCGCGATCAGAACAAAGCATCTGCTCTTCTACTAGGGGATCTCGATCTGCGGTTAGCAAACCTACAAGTGACAACAAATTCCATAGATCCTAGCAAGGCATGGCACCAGAGGTTAACACTGGACGATATCAAAGAAAAGATAGGAGGGGCATCCCATGTGTATGGACAGGAGGGACTAGACATGTTACTGTACTGCGGCTTCAAGAAAAAATCATAAAGGTACCCAGATATTCGACCCTGCCTCTCGGAGGTTGCTCATAAAACTGCTATTAGCTTCATCGGGAAACTGTCCAACTTACGGAATGGGATATTAATACAAAGCTCATCTTGCAAGACAGGGATGAGGATCGACAAGAGGACAAACAAGTTCTCTATAATAGTCTTGAAGCTTCCGTTCCAGAACCTGGTGGAGATATCGTCACCTTTTGTTTGTCAATCTGTCTGGCTGTCGTGAAGCCGGTTGCAAAGGTTTTCTGTCACAAGAAAGCACGCGGACATTCTCGTGAGATTGAAGGTTGGTGCATTGCCTTCTTAGCTCTCTTGGCAGCCACGAATGATGGCTGATACTGTCTCAGCAATGCAGGCAGCAATGTAAGCCGAGAAAGAGAGATTGGTGGCGCTTCAAAAGCAGGCCGAAGGAATCAAAAAGGCTGGTGCAGCCATCAGGGGATGCGAAAAGCCTTGGAGGATATGAAGGGACTTACTTTCCCCTCGTTGGCCCAACAAGCACAAGAAGTCACTGAGTCGGGGCAGCCAATCAATCAAATCAGTGTAGATCTCTTGAGATCAAACCTTCGAGTTACCTTGATGGGACAACAGATTTTCCATATGCAGGTAAGTCACCGCAGCAAAAATTGTATGCAAGTCCTTTCATTGATATTGACACATCAAGCTGGATGAATTTCTGAATGAAGTAGAATGTCCAGAAAGCGGCCTAGTCAGAGTGAGTCCTGCCTCATCATGCCTGGAAGAACGGGCTCATATTCAATGACAGAGTCCTACGGTGATTCGCCTCAAAGAATTCCATAACAGAACCAAAGATATTTCTAAATATATTGGTTCCCTTCTTCTCTCGGCAAAAGTCATCCATGAAAAACACCGAGACAATTTTGTTGATAATATTGTCAGGATTGCCCAGGAATTTACAGAAATCCTTGACAAGGTAAAGAATATGTTCACCGTATGGGGTCAGTACGTGGGGCAGGGCACAAGCGAGACAATATTCCTTAGCCTGCAGCAGGAAGTGGAGGAGGTAACCCGGAGCTTTATTCCGTTCGACAGAGAAATTGGCAAACGCATTCAGGAAGTTACGCAAATTTTGGATAAAAAATGCGACAAAAGCAATAGCAAGTGGCTCCAGAAGTGGCAGAAAGACGGGGATAGGGTGCTCCAAGGATCAACATGGACGGGAAGACCTCTGGCAACAATCTCGGAAGCAAAAGAAGTCATAAAGAAGCTGGAAGACATCAATGATGCAATATTGAAGATCTCAAGTGAGGTTATGCCACCTCTATTGGGCTGCAGTGGTGAACGCGGTCGTCACAAACTGCCTAATGGTGCAAGATCTGGAGGAGACATGTTACAAAGTGTACCGGAGTCCCTCTTGACCATGATCAGTACTGCACTTTTCATGGAGAATGTCAGCTTGAAGGGCTTCAGTAGTAAAGAATCGGCTCCAAAGAAGTTACAAGCTCAGCCTCAACAATATCGATGTTGACCACTCAATATAGCATTTACCTAAAGAGGTTACAAGCTAGTACACTAGTGAGAAAAAGGTCTGAATCACAGTTACATGGTATCAACTCACCTCAGCGTCAACAATATCGATGTTGACCACTGAGGTGAGACAAGCAGTGGCTGTAGAATAAGTATCCAGCATAAATCGGCTTAAAGAAAAACTGTACAGTAGCTGTATAGTATAGGGGTTGAAATTGGACTCATGTGTGTCGCGAACGACAGGAAAGAGATTACATGAAACGAAGATAAAAATAAAATAGAACGTGTGCTGAAGTCCCTTCAATAAGCTCAAGTATGACATTCTGAATCAACAGAAAATGCATGAACGCTGTCGTTGAACTATATGTATGAATTGCACCTTGGCTTGATCGCACCGTATACTAGTCTGTATGCCCATAATTGTAATATTTCTCTGGTGTTCGTTTTTAAAAGGAAAAAATTAGTAAGCCTAACTTAACTATATGGTTCGTTTATGGCATTGAAAGACTGGTCCTTGAACAAGTAATCAGTTCCTTCTGGCGACCAATCTATTGAATGACACACAAGTGATTTCTGGCTGGTAATCCTCAACCAAAACACCGTCCACATCGTACATCGCCAACGTTTTTATATTTCAAATCGATTTTAACTGTACACATGCAATGATCGAGCATGATATTAATATACATAATGATCCTTCCTCTGTTGTTTATAGTACAAGAGAACGCCCAAGAAATTCCAAAAAAAAAACAACAAACATACATCTCAATCAACGACAACCAATCCATCAAACGACTTTTTGCACAAAACCTTCTTCATAACACTCAAAGGTGTCAACTCACTCTCCGCAGTCTCCTCCGCCTCGCCCTGTGTCATAAACGTCTTCAACATCGCCGGAGAAAACCCGCTCATCATAGCCGTGCCCTTCCTCTCCGATTTAATATGAACCGTCTCGCTCCAAGAATCCAAAGTAGATAATTTCCAATAAACTATCTCCGGGATATCATACCCAGCATCCTTGTACGCTTGCTCCACTTTATCATGAACCGTCTTTCTTTTGGTCGCGTTTTCATCAGCCCAACCATCCTCATCATCGTCGTCCATATCATCGCTATCATCTTCACGACCACCACTATAATCATCATCATCGAAGTCATCGAAGTCATATTCCATCTCCGAAAACACGAAAATCCGCTTGACCATATCCTCCTTGGCGATCCTATGCTCTTTCGCAAGAGGAAGAATAAGCTTGTTAAAAACAGCGAGATAGTCGAATCTCGTGCTCGACCACTGTTGTTTTTGTCGCATCAACTCAGCTACAACGCCTACGAGGCCCTTCTGCTCCATGTTCTCAAGGCTGACAAATTGAGGAGCCGAAGAGAAGGCAATAAAACCAGCGTTAAATGGAGGTTTTGTGAGGAAGGCCAGCATAAGGGTAAGTCCAATGGCCGGGGAATATGAGAGAGATGTTCTTTGGATCATAGTTGTTCAGGTAACCCATCCCTGATGAAACATCACAAAGAGCGATACAATTTTCGAGAGAACCATTTTCTTTCATCCTCGCGATCAACGTGCGCCATTGAGCATTAACGACTTGGATCTCTAGTTCGATTATCCTTTTCTTCATTTCGATCACCAAGGGAAATTTGGAGGTATTGGTAACCTTTCCGAGAGCATCGATGAGACGGATGGCCTCCCCTACAAGCTCGTGGGGCATAAGAGTTGCACCACTGATTCTCTTCTGCCCTTTCTCGACATCAGCTATGTATTGTCCGAAACCATTGGGGTTGCGTTGAATGAAACGAGATTTGTTCCTTGCCATGGATACAGAAGAGATAGGGCTATAATTTGTCCTCGTCCGCTTTGTCCGTTTCTGTTCGGGCATCGGACGCCGAGGAGGGCGAAGAGCTTCGCGAAGAGGTTTGAGAACCCAGCGACTGTAAAAGCTACGAAGAATGATACAGTTCTCGGGATTACTCGGGATGGGATGCGGAGCGGCAGACGGAAGGGGTCCAACAGCGGGTGGTCCGTCAGGAGAGAAGAGGAGCTGACAGATAGCAGTAGAGATATTGGTGACGCGATCGTGAGAGCCCGACGGACTAGGAGCCCACTTGCCGGCCAGGGAGATGGATTTCAAGAGCTTGTACCAGCGTTGTTTATCCTCCGTGAAGTTCACAGTCTTGAGTTCGTCCAACACTTTCACGTCTTTACGAATCTGTTCGGCAAACATTCGAGCGACCGTGATGTACAAAGCCCGATATTTTGTATCGCCTTCAAGCTTTTTGGATAACCGCTCATGGAATTGTCGGTGGAGTTCTTTCCTCTTTTCTCGAGCACGCGCGCTTTCCCGTTCTTGAATTGCTTTAATCTCCTCGGGTTTTCTCCTCGGCTTGGCCTTAGGCTTTTTGGGCCGACGTCTTCCCATTGTCTTCGAGATAGGATAGTTATGCAGGAAGGTGGCTTGCTGGGTGAGGTTGCTGAGCTCACCGCACGTGGCCAGTGCTAGGATGTTGAGGAGGTCCTTCCAGTAGCCATGAGGACGTCCACCGTCTTTGTCCTTTGAGGTGGTACAAGTAGGGGAGACAAGCAGATGAAGGTTGGAAAGCGCAGTGCGAGGATGATTATCATACAACCATCCAAAGGCCCTAAGAATAGAACGAACGCGTCAGATCAGATTCATAGCTACAACATCTCACACAAAACGCTCACCTATAGAAGAGCTTCTTCTCGCTCTTGCCATCATGGATGCTCCTGATGTTCCAGATAAGCCTCAAGGTCACAGCAGGGTCCTTATTCCAAGCCTTGTCGAGATATTCACCAACTTCTTCAAAGGACCCGTGGTCGAGAAAATAGAACACATCAAGAGTGGCAGACCCAGTAGAGTTGAAGGCCAGGCCCATATTTTTGTTGTAAGCGCGATCGTCGGAGCTCAAACAAGTCATGAATGAGTTGGTTGGAAACTGAAGGGCGTCATTGGCATCCATGTTCGCGACCAGGTTATCTGCGGCGGGAGCGGGAACGAGGACATCGAGGAAATCAGGGTTGAAAAGCTCGGGGATATGAGGGAGAGTGACGTTTTGGGAGGGAAGAGCCATGGATGCAGAGAGACGAAGCAGCCGCGTATTTATCTTCCATCGTCGTGACTCCACTGACTGACTGACGCGCCGTGATTCCAACTTGTGACTCTCAGGGACGGTGCCGACCCCTGATTTCGTTGAACAAACTTGGAACAACCAAGAAAAGCAGAACCATGCCGAAGTCTTTGCTCCATATTCCTCGATGCATTGGAGCATATCTATCAACATTTCCACAGCCTCACTATGAAGCTGCCCATCCTGCCTCTTTACAGACCTGTAGCACGTATTCTTCCGACGAGCATTGTCATACGCCAATATGATCTCGGGTTCGAAACGTCAAAGACTGAAGGCCTTCATCCACAAACCTCTTACCAACAGCACAAGCACCGAGGCTGTGTCTAATGGTCAGTACAGTGATACTCCGTATCGTGGCTACACCCCTCTCATCTACAAATTCAGACATTCACCATGATGCACCAACCACTTGTTTGACTACTGGCTCCTCGAATATTGTCGGAAATCAATCACTACGTGATACGAGTGAACTCACTGAAGTTGTCAACCCCACGTCCTCGCCCCAAGGTCATTGACCCTCTGATGGAGCATCTACGTAGTATATTGACATGGTGCTCTTAGATCCCGGGAATCATGAAGGCTCCGGCGGCAGCGTCTTGATTTATGCCAGTCCTCTCCCTTGGACAAGCCTATTGACGATTCAGCGACTTGTACAATAGCGAATACCCATGACACAAGTGATCAACAAGGCAAAGGTAAGAACGTCAGCGCGAAGTTGAATGTATTCATGATTCACTCTCCCCACAGCAATGAAGCTGCTTTCCAAGCATGTCATCCAAGGCGCTGCTCACGACTCATCCGCCTGTGATCCTCAATCCTCCCAGTGTCACCCAGGTACCCGAACCGAAATCAGCAAACATGTCATCGCCTGGTTGTGCGACAAGGAAAAGAAAAGGCTACTCATTTGGCTATACGGTCCTGCTGGGGCTGGTAAATCCGCGACCATGCTGAATCTTGTAGACAAACTGGCCAAATCCAAGCGCCTCGGAGCATCCGTGTTCATTTCCGAATCAAGCGAGCGTAACGACTCCAAGCGACTCTTCTTCACGATCGCACATCACCTCGCACAACACATTGAAGATTACCACACCTTCATTACCGAGAAACTTGGTCAAAATCCTCAACTGATCAACCAAGGAATACTCGCACAATTCCAAACTTTCATCGTGGAACCATTTGTCG
Source organism: Agaricus blazei (assembly GCA_029719445.1). Classification (NCBI taxonomy): domain Eukaryota; kingdom Fungi; phylum Basidiomycota; class Agaricomycetes; order Agaricales; family Agaricaceae; genus Agaricus; species Agaricus blazei. Next base: position 285,663 of record SSNC01000022.1, on the reverse strand, counting down.
AGATGCCTGGCCCAGTCGTCATTACTCCCATACCTGCTCATAATGCAACATCACCACTCCCGGCGCTCGTCAATCAACACCCAACCATAACCACATACCGTCCTAATGCGGCGATGGTATCCCCTCCAGGCGACAATCCGTCACCTCCATATACCCACCATCGATCCGTTCATCTTACTACTCAACCGCTCCTGTATCATCCGCCAATCAATGCCACATGTGCCCATCAACCAGAACATTTGGCGCGTCAGGATTCCTCTGTCGCTGCAGAAAGTCCGCCTCGCGTAGAGCGCCATTTGTATCCAAACCCATATCTTCCTGCCCCGGCTCTGATTATTCCGTATCTCCAACAACCTCCACAATTCGCCCCGTCCCCGTTTCCCCTCAGCCCCTATCCTCCCCTTATCCCGCTACACACCCGGACCGCCCAATATTCTACCCTGTGCACGCACTGTCGGGTTCTCAAAGTTATGGTCTCCGGCCGTCTTCCGTCACTGTTACTCGACCGGAGTACTCGATTGATCTACTTCATCAACACTCGCTCTGGAAAACTCAGGGTATAATATCGCCAACGCCAGAAGTGAGCTATTTTTTCAGAGTGGAGACGCTCCTGACAGGTCTATGCCCGCAATCGCACCAATCTCAACACCAGAATCAAGGCATATTCAGTGGATCTCACGATCTGGTCATCTCGGATGGTACGCTTATCGACAACAGCACGACCTCGGACAATTGTAAGCTATCCGCGCTGTATAATTTTATACCTCCACTTACCGTACGACAACTGCTTATCAGCTTGCTGCCAAGTACAGATCTTATCGGCAATTCGTTCAGAACGAGATAAGCAGAGATCCATCTCTGCTTCGCAAAGCACTATCAGTGCAATTTCAAAAATTCATTACAAACCCCGTCATCTACCGGCAGGTGTTTGATCGGTCACGTCGATTCGTTATTATCATTGATGGGCTCGACGACTGCGATAACTCTGTTGTACAAGAGCAGCTCCTCGCATTGATCCCTCGATTCTGCATCTCGTGTCCTACCTCTCCCATCATATGGTTTATTGCCAGCCGTCCTCACATCACATCCTTTTTTGAAAAACCCGATGTTCAACCTGCTTACACAAGGGAAGAGGTGGCCATAGACTTAGATGAGGCGTGTTCAGACGTCCAACGTTATCTTCGCGATGAGCTGAAGGAGATCAAGCTCGCATATCCTACACCCAAACGCAAACGGGAGTGGCTCTCCGAGCTGGAATTCACGAAAATCGCTACAGCTGCGGGCGAGTTATTTGCATATGCCTCGACGGTGATCCGATACATCCATAATCCTTACTTCGGAGACCCGGTGTCTCAGCTCGGTGATATTCTGGCAGCCATAGACAAAGGCTTCAATGGCCCGTCCTCAAAAATCAATAACCCCTTGGCTTTGCTCGATGCTTTGTATGCCAGAATCATCCCAAAGATACCGGATAGTAGCATTATCAACACTAAGAACATATTACTTCTTCACTCAGACTACAAGTCCCCGCGTCTGCGTCACTTTCGAACGCAATGTAATATACTTGGGTTGACAGAAGGATGCGGCTCTATCACAAATCCTTCAGAGATTTCCTGTTCTATCCACTGCGATCACAAGTTTGCAGCGGTCTAAGTGATTTGGAGATGCTCAAGGCTCAGTATTCTTCGCGAATTGTTGAGCAGGTTCCTGCTAGCTTCGATTGCATGGACCTTAGCGAAAGTATCAAGTGTGATGTCTATGGTTCTTTAACAGCTAGCGCAAGTTTTTGCCACGACATCTCGCTATCTTGGCCTCAGGATGAGCGTCTCTCAAATGCCGATGATGAACTGAGGCGCCGACTGTACGCTATTGCGATGGAACAAATATGCGTTGATTTTCATCCCAGAAATAAATGCATCCGGAGGATGAGTTGCTTTAATAATGCTTCGGTCGTGGATTTTGTGCGAACATCTGGGCATGTTCGCGAGTCGAAAGCCCGAAAAGGTGATGTGGATGTGAGGGGCGGTGGTGTGCAACGTTGAGATCTCGTGAGATGAAAGAGGTCACGGGCGACCATGGTCTCTGGGGCATCCAAAGTCCAGAAGAGTTCTGCTTTTCCCAGCATGTGGTTACTTGCTGAGACGAGAACGGCAGTGAGGTAGCCATCAGTCTATTCTTGGTGGGAATTCGCAGCGCCAGCACTGCCAGCGGTCACAGCATCGTTCTGACCAGACTTATAAGACTGCTCCTGGTTCGCCCCCGGTTCCTCAGCCATGTCGCACAGATCCTTCCCAACTCGCTCGTCACGTTCTTCTACTCGCTACTCTCCATATTCCCACTCCCCTTCTGCTCATCCTTCACCTTCATCATCTAACCAGGATTCTCCCTCCTCGAGTGGCGATCATGAAGCAAGCCGCCCCTCCAATGCCTACCTCTCTCCCTCCACCCATCACATCCATCCATCAGCTTCAAGCACCTCCCTTCCTCCCTCTGTGCGCTCTAGCGCTGGACCATCTTTGACACTCCAAGTCGATGCGGCACAACCGTCGTCCTCTACCCTTCAATTAGAACACTCACATTATCATGACAACATGGATGGCCCACAATCTCAACATCACGCATTCGATCATCTTCATCGTCCCTCTCCTCATCCCTCTACTTATGTTCCATTCCCCGACCCTACATTCTTCGACTACCACCAACCGAGTACCCGGTCTGATCACGTAGAGGAGTCATCCATCACTGTTCGCCAGCCAGAAGATGGGGTTTTTTTGAACAATCCTGTACATCGACTTATGGTAAGGCCAGCGACAATTCGACAGGGCCCGGTTGTAAGTTTTCTTCTCCCTTCCCTTACCTCCAGACAGAAGCTGAGATTTGTTTCGTGGATAGTACCAGAGCGAAGGCATTCTTAGTGGATCGCAGAATTTTTCAGTGAACAACAGCACATTTATCGACAACAGCACTACCCCCGACAGCTGTAAGTACTATCGGCATTATATGTTTATTAAGCCTTTACTTACTGATGTTTTTGCAAGTCATGAGTAAATTTCTGCGACATACGATCATTGGAGCGGAGTACGACTCTTCTGATCGCGACCCACCTCCACGATGTCACCCAGGAACCCGACTCGCAATCTTAGGACGATGCAAGGCTTTCATCGATGGGTGCAATGGCGAAGAGAAAGTGCGCTGGGTTGTCGGCTGCGCTGGAGTGGGAAAGTCGGCATTAATGCAAATGATTGCGGAGGGAACTCCTGCTGATGCATCAGTCTTCCTGTCTGTCAACGGACGTCATGACGGAACAAAAACTTTCACAACAATCGCTTATCAGCTTGCTGTCAAGTACAAATCTTACCGGCAATTCATTCAGAACGAGATTAGCAGAGATCCATCTCTGCTTCGCAAAGCATTATCCGTACAATTTCAAACATTCATTGCATACCCATTCATCCACCGGCAGATGTTTGATCGGCCACGTCGATCCGTCATTATCATTGACGGGCTTGACGAGTGTGATAATCTTGTTGTACAAGAGCAGCTCCTCGAGTTGATCTCCCGATTCTGTATCTCGTGTCCTACCTCTCCCATCGTATGGTTTATTGCCAGCCGTCCGGAGCCCCACATCACTTCTTTCTTTGAGAGAGCCGATGTACAAACTGCTTATAGCAAAGAAGAAGTCGCTATAAACTCAGATGAGGCGTGTTCAGACGTCCAACGTTATCTTCGCGATGAGCTGCAGAAGATCAAACTCGCATATCCTACACTCAAACGCAAACGGCAGTGGCCTTCTGAACTCGAATTCACAAAAATTGCCACGGCTGCGGGCGGGTTATTTGCATATGCCTCGACGGTGATCCGATACATCCACAATCCTTACTTCGGAGACCCGGTGTCTCAGCTCGGTGATGTTCTGGCAGTCATAGACCAAGGCCTCAATGACAAGTCCTCGAGAATCAATAACCCGTTGGCTTTGCTCGATGCTTTGTATGCCAGAATCATCTCAAAGATCCCGGATAGTAGCGTTATCAACGCTAAGAACATATTACTTTTTCGCTCAAAGTTCAAATTTGGACAACGGTGTAACTTTCGAACGCTATGTAACATACTTGGGTTGACAGAAGATGCGAGTTATGCTGCTGTTCGTCATCTACATGCCGTCATGAAAGTCCCGGTGCCGGACGAAGCTGGCCATGAGCAGCTGACGTTTTATCACAAATCCTTCGAAGATTTCCTGTTCGATCCACTACGATCACAATTTTGCAGCGGTCAAGGTGATTTGGAGATCCTCAAGGCTCAGTGTTGTTCACGAATTGCCGAGCAGCTTCCTGCTAGCTTCGATTGCATGGACCTTGGCGAAAGTATCAAGTGTGGTCCCTTTGGTTCTTTAATAGCTAGCGCCAGTATTTGCAACAACATCTCGCTATCTTGGCCTGAGGATGACCAATTTTCAATGGCTAATGATGAAATGAGGCGCCAATTGTACGCTATATCGATAGAAGAGATATGCCTTCATTTTCGTCCCGGGAACAAGTTCTTCTGGAAGATGATTTACTTTAATTATCTGACGACGTGTTTCACTACACTCAACTATGGATTTCCGTTTGAGTCCCTGTTGAAATTTGTGTTTGTAAGTACCCCTGAACATTACCCTATTTATAATACCGAAGTCGCTTGTCAGGACGAGTTTCGAACTGAATTAATGGACCTTGGAAAGTTGAAACAAGTCCCAGCCCGGTCATTCAATTATGCTGCAATCTGTACAAGCGTCGAAATCCAACTCACATGTCCTGTTGGAACGGACAACCTATTGAGCCAATATTGTGCGGTGGGTTGTTTTATGTCATGGACTGTCAAACTCGCTGAAGCTTATTGCATATAGCACAATACATTTACGCGGATGGATGTGGGTGCTCTGCAAGCTCGGCAATGCCTGGTACATCAGTCCCCAAGAATGCTAGGTGGTAGAGTACCACAAATTGACGTTCCCCAGTTCAACATCGACGTAATTCAACATTCTCACCGCCTTCTCAACCCTTCTCCTAGCCTTCGCCATTGTTTCCACTGTTCGCAACGTCTTGCGAGACAATTAATCAACAACCCGGACAAACTTGCTACTGTTTTTGTTGACGCGACTGAGCTGTGTTACGTAGAGTGGTCATTTGTCGATCCAGATAATGGTCTGTTGCAGTGGAGATACCGGTTTTGTCATTCTGGCGCCCCAAAATATATTGATTAATGCGTAGTGTACCCGCAATATAATACTAATATTTTGCTCATAGTGGTCACAGTATTCCATATGGCTCAGCCGTCATCTTCAGCGCAGTAAGTCCTAATCAATCTGCCTTATCGCAGCGAGATTAATGATCAATATTTTCCCCCTTGATCATTGTCACAGTTAAAGATAAAGTGACAGTAGTATATCTGTGATGTAGTTCATACTCTGGCTTAGAAGACCTACCAAGGTGGAATTCAACCCCTTCGGTATAGCAGGCTTCTACCCAGCTCGCTCACGTGCGTACGTCCTTATAGCGGACTCAACCAAACACGAACAAAATAAGGGTTTGCTAATGCAGTTAGCGGCTAGTGAGAAAGGGAAGGCGGCCGTTACTCTGAATGAATCGAATGCAAAGAATGATCAGAAAGAGAAAATAAGAACTGATGTATTAGAGAAGAGAAAAGGTGCTGGGAATAAGGGGACTCGATCGAAGGGGAAGGATCGGGAAGGTGAGTTACATTTGGTAAACCTACTATAGTTGTCTAATTACTGGCCCTGACTATAGATTATCTGACTACCTTATTGCCAAGGCTGCTTGTGCTGATGAAATGTTGTTGAAGCAATGGGAGTGTTGGGGTGACAAAGAAGGTGCCGTGGGATTTATTTTATATCTCCTATTTGTTATTGACTTCAATTTTAGCAAGTCACTGGGCATTTGCAAAGGCTTGGCTGAGTGCAAAGTCCCTGGAGGAACATCCTGCATTGCCCCAGGGTATCAAGCTTATTTGCAAAGACCCTGACTATCTTCCTGATGTCGCCACAGTGGACTATGATCTTGCACTCACATTGATGCAGAATCACAGCCACAACTACCTATGCATCCCACATGTCAAGCTGAACAGAAAGATTGTTACAGAGGTCAACAACACTGAGGGGCCCATCAAAATATTCGGTACCTCATTGGCTCACCATCAGAACCCTAATGTGACAACCAAGATTCCTCACCTGCCCAACCATTTCCATTGTAGTTGCCACAAAAAGGTTGCCTTGGCTAGTTTTGTGATGTGGAAGATGTGGAAGGCTAAGTGCTGGATAAATAATGAGTTGGTTGAAGAGGGCTTGCATAAGCAGTGGATGCTTCATCCCCACGAAATCATGTTCATTTTACAGTTTTTGAAGTCGACATTTGGTTTTACTGTGGAGGACATGTTTACAGGTTCTGATAATCCAGAGGAGGTGGCAAGAAAACAGGCACAGGCGATGAAGAAGTCAGCAAAATTTTGCACATGTAAATATCATAAACTTACCAGAGAGAGGGTGTCATTTACTGATGATGAAGATGAAGATGTTGATGAGGATGATGATCTTGATGATGCTAATGGTGTTGGTGTTGGTGCTAGTGCTAGTGATTCTGCGCTGGAGGAGGAAGAGGAAGAGGAGAGGAATGAGGAAGAAGAGGAGAAAAACGAAGAAGAGGAGAAGAACAAGGAAGAGGAGAGGATGGAATGGTTTTGAAGCTCTAGTATCCACTTCGAAGATCTGAGGTGGGAGTAAATCTGAAATTTGGGTATGTCTGTTCCTCTACTAGTAATGCCATTTATGCTCATAACTTTACTCATACATTCACTTGCTACTAGTTTTAGTTAACAATACAGATGTGGAAAGTATCAGATACAGTTTCAGTGTTTCAGTTTTGAATAAACAGCCTTATTACTTGTCATTATATATATATATAAGCCCACACTCAGGCAAGAGTATGAACATACTCTCTACTCTACTTGCCATGCCTAGTGAGTACAATGATTCTCATAATATCACATGCAGAGAGAATGAAAATACTTGCTTTCAAAGGTAGCAAGTATAATGGCACTCACTGCAGAGAGTATTGTCATACTCACTGCCTGGGTCACAAAAGTACAATTGTACTCACCATTTCTGGTTGTAGCAAGTATGTATGATGATACTTGCCACACCAAAGGCAGTGAGTGTGGTTATACTCAACCCATCCAAATGCAGCAAGTACAGATATACTCACTGCTGGCCACAGAGAGCACTGTTGTACTCACCATTCCTGGTTGCAAGTGCAGTTATACTCAACCCATCCAAATGCAGCAAGTACAGCTATACTTGCCGCTGGCCACAGAGAGTACCATTGTACTCACCATTCCTGGTTGTGAGTGCAGTTATTCTTGACACATCCAGATGCAGTGGGTACAAATATACTCACCACTGGCCACAGAGAGTACCATTGTGCTCCCCACACCAAAGGCAGTGAGTGCAGTTATACTTGCCACATCCAAGACAGCAAGTACAAATATACTCACCACTTCTGGCAGCAGAGAATTGTCATACTCACCACTCCCAGGCACAGTGTCACATGCACAGAGTACAACCATACTCTCTTTTCCCAGCCACAATGAGTATGATAATACTTGAGACATCCAAGGGTGGCAAGTACAGTCATACTTACCACTCCAGGTGTGGCAAGTATGGCTATACTTACTGTGCCAGGCAGTGGAGAGTATGACTGTACTCACATCATTCAGTGACAAAGGTATGATCATATTCTCTATTTCCAGGAATGTTAGTATTCTGCACCTCCCAGGTACAGAGAACAATCATACTCACTGCTCCCAGTTACATAAGTACAACAATACTCACAGTTTCATGTGCTGAGGGTATGATCATTCTTTCTGTCCCCAGCTACAGTGAGTATAATCATACTTACTGCTCTAGACAGTAGGAAGTATGACCGTACTCACAGTGTTCTGTGATGGGGAGTATGATCATACTCTCCATTATCAGGAATGTCAGAACTCTGATACTTTGATAACAAAGAGGTGAGTACAATTATACTCTCAACAAAGCATGAGAATCACAGTACTCATTGTTAGTAGAGAGAACTCTGCTACATTGTTATCAAAGAGGTGAGTATGTTTATACTCTGTGTGAAGCATGAGGAGAGTACCACTGTACTCATGATTATGGGTAGAGTATCACCCTATATTTATTCAGATGTGTTTCTGACATTGAGTGGTATCACATTACTACCCTGCTACCATTATAACCATGGGAATGAGACACTGACCCCACATGAGCAGTTGTGGTAACCCCACATGCAAACCTCATACATTATGCAAATGTCACCTATCTGGTAAGTCATCTTTCCAAATTAGGCAAGTAGTAGTTGTAGAATCAGTTTAGCATAAGGTCGACTAAAGGAGCCACAATCTGCTAAGTCCTTGAACCATCCTATGGCCAGTCTCAATGGTTATTTCCAGTAAGGTCTCCCTAGACTCAGCCTTGAGGCTTCTGTTTTAATGTCCTTGAACACAATTATGTATATTTCCCCCAACAGTACAGTTTTCCTGCTAGGAATCATGGATTCCATCTTGACTGATCCCTAGTTTGCTCTATCCTTGCACATGTCTTCAACCAATCTTATTACCAATGGGGTGACTGTTTGCTCATTCTTGAGCCTAATATGTATACATAACTGCCTTAAATGTGTATTTTCATGCATAAAATGGTTGGGGCCATAACAGCACCAATTCTGTTTGTGGCTGACCACATTGCACATACAGGAGATCCAGTCTTTGAAGTCCATGTCATCAGTATATTTCATGCTGTGAAGGTCAGTATCAGTGTTAATGATTGCAATTTCTGAAGTGACTTGGTAAGTGTCAATGTAGGATGTCCATGCATCTGCCACTGTTCCACTAGTATTGATCCCCAAACCAATGAGGTCATTGATGTTGAAAAGGAGGAGGGCCATTGCCCATGCATTTCATACCCTCCATTCAGCAGTGGAAGGTGTTAAAGATTCCCAGGGGGTTTCAGATGGGATAGGTGGACTAGTAGCTTTGCTAGTGGTAAGTAATCCTGGTAGAGGAACATTTTGAGGACTGGATGTCCCTGGAGGTATAGGGGGGTTTGAGGGATCTTTAATAGTGCCATCAAGATATCTGTATGTACCTCGAAGGTCAGCAGCAATCTTGATGAGTCCCTTCCACATCACCCAGTTAGAGCCATTGAATTTCACTGACTCAGCAAATGTTGGAGGAGCATTTCTGCCAGATGTCATGTTGATATATGATATGGTGTATGTTTGGTGAATGTTATTAGTTGGAGAAAGTTTTCCATTCAGTATGTGAGCTTGTCTTCAAGATTTAGTTCACCACAGGGCCCATAACCTAAAGTTATACAGTGACGGACAAAAGGGTTGCAATGTTTGGCACCCCTTCAAAGATACTGCTATAGCGTGGGACCTATTAGCCATGGAGTCACGTGAGTGGTACCGTCTGATAGCCTTGCTTCTGCGCTTTCCCACAATATGCATATCATTATGTAATACTCAATATTGATGGAGTTATAGGCAGTTTCCTGACAAAAGTCCATTGCAACCCTTTTGTCCGTCTCAGTCAAGGTTGAACAAAGTCACCTGACTTTGTTGATTGACAGGGAAATTCAGCACAGCCACAATCAACAAACATTAAAATCGGCACAGCCACCTCTCCTATATATATAACAGCCATCATTGACTCACTCCTTAGCTATGAAGCCCCTCACAACCAGTCAGCTCTCTCACATCCTCCATTTGCTTGACTCTGGAGCATCTGCTCATCACATCTCTGCTACAACTGGTATACACCTCTCTACTATATCCAGAGTCAGGTCTAAGCACAGACCTGAGCTTGCCAAGCCCACTGGTGGCTGTCCCAAGCTACTTTCTCCTTCAGATACCCACTATGTCATTCACTTAATCACCTCCCAGAAAGCTGACAATGCCTCCCAAGTCAAAAGAATGCTTACCCACACACTCCCCCACTCAGTATCTTCAAAGACTATTCACAGAAATATTTCCCACGCTGGCATGAAGGCTGTAGTTAAGGTTAAACATCCTCTTCTTACTGCTAAGCATAAGAGGGACAGATTGGAGTGGGCTATAGAGCATAGAAACTGGACTGTGCATGACTGGAAGAGTATTGTATGGTCTGATGAGACTAAGATCAATCATCTAGGCTCAGATGGGAGGAAGTGGGTATGGAAAAAACAGGGGGAGAGCTTGAATGATAGGCTGGTGTCTGGGACTCTGAAGTTTGGAGGAGGATCTTTGATGATGTGGGGTTGTATGTTCTGGGAAGGATGTGGCTATGCATGCCAGATTGAAGGTAAGATGGATGGTGAACTGTATGTTGAGATTTTGGAGGAGAACCTGGAGGCTAGCCTGGAGTATTATGGGAAAGAGAGGGAGGATTTCACCTTTCAGCAGGATAATAACCCCAAACACAGGTCCAAAAAAGCTCAAAACTGGTTCAAAGACAAGGGAATTGATCTTTTACCATGGCCTGCACAGTCTCCTGATCTTAACCCCATTGAACACCTGTGGAATTATCTCAAACTCAGGCTTGAGGAGTATGAAGAACCACCAAGGGGGATAAAGGACCTTTGGGAGAGGGTGGATATAGAGTGGAACAAGATAGAACCAGAGGTGTGTCAGAATCTGATAGAGAGTATGCCTAGAAGAGTGGAAGCAGTGATTCAGGCCAAGGGAGGGTATACAAAGTACTAAATAGTAGAGATTTGTACTCTGTGACTGAGACGGACAAAAGGGTTGCAATGGACTTTTGTCAGGAAACTGCCTATAACTCCATCAATATTGAGTATTACATAATGATATGCATATTGTGGGAAAGCGCAGAAGCAAGGCTATCAGACGGTACCACTCACGTGACTCCATGGCTAATAGGTCCCACGCTATAGCAGTATCTTTGAAGGGGTGCCAAACATTGCAACCCTTTTGTCCGTCACTGTAACAAGCTCAGTGAGACAGAAACAATATGTCCACTATATTTATACCTAAAGTTATAACAAGCTAATGAACATAAGTATAGTGTAAAGTAATATAAAGACCAACATACCTCAGTGAGACAGAAACAATATGTCCACTGAGGTTACAAATAAAGTTCTGTATAGATATATGATGGCAAGTCCTGCCAAGAGGAACTGTACAGTATCAAATAGGAATATGTATAGGTATACGAAAGTAAGTTTGAAATAGGGGAGAGAGAAATGTAACATCTGAAGATCAGGTAACAAGAATGACAAAGGTCAAAAATAGAAATTATTGTTGAGACAGACCTGATGTTAGAGCCCGTTCAATACCCATAAATGTATATCTGTGACACATTCGAAAAACAAAGTAGTACCTGCATATATTAAAGAATATGTCTCCCCAACTCTTGCCATGCAATCTTGTCTATCCACTGAACAAGCTCTGATGGTGTCGCAACTTTTATATTAGTTGTTGCTATTGCTTGACCACAATATACGTTGTATCCCAAGGCACTAAGAACTTGGACAAAGTCTGGCATGGTTTCCCGTGGCCATTCTCAGATATGGTACACAAAATCAAATGAAGTGCATCTGTGGTTGTACAAAAAACCATAGTCGTCTTGCCAAACCCATATTGCAAGGTGGTGTTATTCTGGCACTCCACCACCATTGCTGATATAAACCAAGGTGCAGTAGTTTGAGCTCCTGCTGATACTGATTCGAAAATGAGGCCTCCGAAGGTTTTGTGACAAATGTGAGGTTAGTTGACAAGAGCTGCACCAACATCCTCATTGACAGACTGGTGAGCTCAAGTTACATGATTATGCCCGCAAACAAAACTCGTTGTGATTCCAATTTGTCATCAGGGAAAGTACGCATAGAAGTAGCTAATCTTTTAGTCAAACGCCAGAAAACCAAAAAGAAAATGTAATCGAACAAACGCTACGAGATCCACTTATCCTCCGCCAAATCAATCTCAACCTCGAATTTGGGTACACCCCTCTCATTATCACCCTCCACCAAAATCCACCTCCCCTAAAACAAGGGGAAAAAATATGTTGTAAATAATCTCTCTCAGCCGCACGTTAACAGTCCATATCTCCCAAAAACAAAACTTACATTGAACAACTGTTTCCCAATTTCAATAGTTTTCAACTTCGGATTCTCAGGTGTCAGCATCAAACTAGTCGCATGGTCCAAAGTGAACGGAGTTCCTTTCTGACATTCCGCATACGCCAAAGGCGCGTTTGCACATAACACTTCCTTGCCGACGTTGAAAGTGTGCGAATGATACGGTATCCAAAAAACGTTAAGTTTGAGTGTATGCAGATTTCTTGCGCCAGATATCATCAATTGTATCGCCGACTATGAATAGAACAAAACCACTCATATCAGTGGTATATGCAGAGTAGTCGCAAAGCACTCACCACATCAGGAACAGCAATGGCACAAGCCAACAACTCCAACTTTGCAAACGACGTCTTCAAATACCTAACATCACTCATCGTAAGTTCAACTCCCCCAATATCAAACTCCCTCAACCAATTCCCATGCAACGTCGCCAAACTGATCAAAAACGCTTGCGAAACCATCGTCCCATCACTCATACCCCCAACAGCACTCGTATATCTATACCCCGAATTATTCATCGTAAACGCATGGAGTTTGAATTTCTCGAGTCCGGAATTCGGTACGATATCCTTGATCCATGTCCATAATTTCCCGGGGCCAACGGTGTCGACTATGTTTGTGCGGACGGTGAGTGATTTTAATGTTGGCATTCGGTTGGGTGGGGGGACTTGAGCTGTACGGAATGAGGGAAGATATTCGGTGTCGAGTGTTTGAAGATTAGGGAGGCATGTGAGGATTGTGGGTATTGAAGTGGCTGGAGCACCTTTGAGGCGGAGGTTTGTGAGGAGGGGGAGGTGTGAGAGAACTGTTACGATGATGGTCGGTGGAACGCCGGCACAACGCTGTATTTCAACATGCGAAAGAGAAAGCAACAAAAGAAAAAGAGAGAGAGAGACGGAGACAGAAAAGAGCGAAGCTTTTGAGACGTACATTCTGCAGGAGGACAAGGAAATACACTGACTCCAAGTTCTAAATGTGTAAGAGTCGGTCCTAGAGGTTCACTCCAGCCTTGTAAAACTCTTGGAGGGCCTTCCATACACCATAAACTGATCCTATTCAGACCTGTCAGAGTATTCAATTTTGACCAGACTTCAGTTCCGAGATCGCTGTGCGTTCGTATCGTGAGCTCGCGTAATGGATGTTCATTTTTCCGAATCACTTCGATCAGTGAAATGAGCGTGTTGTCAGTCTCGACAGAATCGTCGATCCAAGCGAACGAAGTGAGTTTGACGCATAGACTCAAAGCGTGTAGAATATCGCTCGTCATTTTTGGGAATCTTGAACAAAGACTTCGATGAACGGATCCTGTTTTTTGGGGAACACCCCACAAAGAAAAGAAAATTAAAAAAGTCAGGGACCGAATCGGAGATCAGAATAGGACCCTACCTGTTTCAGTGACATGTCGTACATATTTGGCAAGTTCAGGCCGTTTGACGAGAGTCGAAGCAGGATGGTGTAGAGGGGACTAGAAAAACGAAAAAACGAAATCTTCGGTCAGTTGACCCCGGAAAAAGGATGAAGAAACGTGTGAGAATGGTCTCCCCCGGCCCCCTCCCCCTCAAAACCGTCCTCCCCTGTGAGTGGACTAGAGAAGCCTAACGGGGGTTGACTAAAACTCCTTGTCAAAACCCCCTTGTGGTACAGATCGTTACCAGCCGAAACGGTCGCAGGCAATAATTACCTCGGGTATTGCCCTCGAGTTGAGTTCGCGATATAACAGCGGAGTAGCGATTTTGTTGAAGGTTTTGTTGACCAACGTGCAGGCTAGGTAGTCTCGTCTGTCGGACAGAGCTTGAAGGATGATAGGCAGGATATCGAATGGGAGGTCATCGGTCACAAGAGGGGTCCTGTAGAAGGATCGAGAAGGCCTCCTTGAGTAGCGTCGCATAGATGGCGAGCGGATGTGGGGAGGGAAAAATGAGCGGGGCAGAGACTTACATTTCGCGCAGTAGGACAGTGGGTTTTATGAAGTGACAAGGTCCTTGGGCCCTGGCCAAGGGAACCGCGTGGCCGAGCTCACCGAACATATCCCCGCACATGATCCACCTGATCCGTCGTCTATTTCTGGACACGATCTAATCTCTTCCCCTCTCTCCCATGTTCTTCGTCATCGGTCTGGGTCTCTGCGACGAAAAAGATGTTACTTTACGAGGATTGGAGGTATGCGTTCATCGATCCTATGTCTACGCACCGAACTCACACTCGCCGTCTTAGGCCATAAAGAGTTCATCGCGGGTTTATCTAGAAGCCTACACAAGTATTCTTATGATCCAAAAGGAACGTCTGGTCCGTCACGCCCGTAACCTATCCCTTTTCCAAAGGCATATTTGACCGTATTCGGATCATGCTTGAAAAAAAAAGGAAGCCTTTTATGGGAAACCGCTGATTCTCGCAGATCGAGATATGGTTGAAACTGAGAGTGATGAAATTTTGAAGGATGCGGACAAGGAGGATGTTTCACTGTTGGTTGTTGGTGATCCATTTGGGTGAGTTGAACTAGTGCCTTGCTCGTTGCCACAGGCAGAACACTCATGCCCACTTTATATATACATATATCGCCTCAATGGAAATTTTCAATTAACAATCCCGATCAACGTCTTGACATTCTGACACTGGATGACATCCAATATACACGCCCAACCACTCACACACAATTTCTTCGCTTCCCCCAACATCTGACATACAATCAAACCTAAAAAAAAACAAACAAACCCAGTGCAACGACACACACTGACATCATCCTCCGCGCCCGAACTCTCGGTATCCCAACTCGAGTCATCCACAATGCATCCATCATGAACGCCGTAGGCGCCTGCGGCCTCCAACTCTACAACTTTGGACAAACCGTCTCCCTAGTCTTCTTCACCGAAACATGGAAACCCTCCAGTTTCTACGACAAAATCAAACAAAACGCCGATTTAGGAATGCACACCCTCCTATTACTAGACATCAAAGTCAAAGAACAAAGCGAAGAAAACCTCGCACGGTAACTACACCTTCTCCACTCCCACCATTTTTTTTTTTTTGTTTTCTTCTCAAACAAATCTTCTATTTTGTAATAGGGGTAAGAAGATCTACGAACCACCGAGATACATGTCCATCCCTCTCGCAATTTCCCAACTCATCGAAACCGAACAATCAAAAAAACAAGGCGTCCTCTCTCCCTCCACCACTCTCGCCATAGCCCTCTCCCGAATAGGCGGCGGAGACACCCACCAACGTATCATCTCCGGAACCTTAACAGAACTCTCCCAACAACCCCCGGAAATCTTTGGTGAACCCCTCCACAGTTTAGTCATCGTCGGTAAACGTCTACACCACCTCGAAGTCGACTATGCTCTCGATTTCGCCGTTGATAAAGATAATTGGAAAAAAGTCGCAAAGGAGGTGTATGGTTGCGCATTGGATGACAATTAATTTGATGTTCTTTTTTTTCGTTTTTGGAGTTTTCACGCTCATAATGCCGATTCAGTCTATAGACTTGTATGTATGCACAACTGGATCTCATCATGTGGCTGAATCTTTTTTCGTCCTGGGCTTCCATGCAGACTGACATAGCCGAGTCGCTGGGTTTCAATCTTTCCAGAAGCCGCGGAAGCAGTCGTTGAACGAACAGCGATATATATATATAGACCATGTTTCTCAAGGATTGTCAGTACGTACATATGGAAAGAAGTCTTGATTAAAAACAACTCCAACCCGGAGCTTTCCATTTGATGTGCGTCCATACTCTATCAAGGTGTGGCGCGACCAGGCCATCTAGGTATAGCACCATCAGTATTGTGATTCAATGCCTTATCGAGACAAAGCTTACCTTGGGTATAAGGTGCATTCACGGACAGTGTATCTATTGGCCAGCCAAGCAAGGAATCGCTAGAAAGATGAAAATCGCGTTGATTACAGCAGGTCCAAAAAAATAAAAGATTACACACCTCGAGACCCAGCCCATAACCACCATGCTCAGTTGTCCCATACTTCCTTTGATCAGTATACCAATAATACGGTGTTGGATCAATCCCTTCTTTCTTATACGCCGCCAACAACTCTGCCTCGTCCGAAATCCTCATCGATCCACCAACAATCTCACCTACATTCGGCATCAACAAATCACAACTCTCCGTATACACCGTCTTATCCTCATCCCCCGGCTTCTTAGCCATCTTCTGCATATAAAACGCTTTCAGCTCTGCAGGGAAACCATACAAGAAAACCGGTTTCCCGATTATATCCGTCATTTGACGTTCGGCAGCTTCAGCAATATCATCGCCGACTTTATGATCGACCATTTTGGTTTGACCGGTTTGTTCGTCTTTGATTGGGTTACCCTCGGCATCTTCTTCTGGGTGCTGGATTTGATGTTGGTTGAGCCAATCGATGGCTTCGACGTAACTTAGACGCGTGAATGGGCGGGTTGGAGCTTGGAAGGATGGGTTGAGTGATTTGATGAGTGCTGCGGTTATTGGATTGGCTAGCAAGATATCTACGGTTTTGCAGATCTGTTGGGGGGGATGGTGTAAATTGATAGTAGGGTAATTGGGTTGGTAAGCACATACGATTTCCTCGATGTGTGTCATGAGATCGTTGAAATCGATAAATGCAAGCTCAGCTTCCATGTGGGTATATTCACTTAAATGACGTCTCGTATGACTATCCTTGGCCTTCAATACATCGTGGATCAAGAGATAGGAAAAAGTGCGACTTGCCTGTTTTCAGCACGGAAACTCTCTTGCACACAGAAAACGTCACCCAGACTGGGTAAACAAGTCTCAAGGTATAGTTGAGAACTTTGGGTAAGAAAGGCTGGTTGACCATAATAATCCAACTTGAATAAGGTAGCACCACCTTCGACCTGAGTTTGTACAAGGCAAGGGGGGTTGACTTCAAGTATGTTTTCTGAAGCGTAAGCTTCACGGAAGGCGGTGAGAAGATGTGAACGAAGACGAAGGACACCAGAGGCATTTTCACCGCGGAGGACGAGATGACGGAGGTCGGCTTGTATTGATGGGTCCGATTTCTGATGGTGGTGATAAGTGAGGGTTAAAGATACTGGAATAGGGGAAAAGGTACCTCGTTCAAACGGTTGGTAAAAGCGTCTTCAGCACCCGGAGCGGCGCCGATAATTTTCCAATAATCAACCGAGAGTTCGTGGCCACCTGGCGCGGTTTTTCCTTCAGGTACAGGGTGTAGGGTACCTACGACTTCAATGGTCGATTCGATGGTGAGCGTCAGCGCGTCATAAGTTTGCGCCTGAAAAGGTTGTTAGTGAAAAGTGGGCGGAGGTAATAGGCCAAACACGCATACCACACGGCCAGAAAACACGGACTGTAGATAGCCAGTACCGTCGCGGAGGACAACAAACATGATACCGCCTTGATCACGTCGACGATGGACCCATCCGAAAACACGCACACGCTGACCACGCAGGTCGGCAAGCTTAGAGATCTTGGCCTGATATTGACTAAGGATGAGCGTGTAATCCAGTATGAGAGAGCCATTTGTACCCTAGTAGCCTTTGGCAGCGACAGATCCTCTTCCAACACGATCTTCTTGCTCTCCTCGAGCTGTTTTTCTTTCTTCTCCTTCTGGTCGGCCTTTTCCTTGGCCTCCTTTGCGGCCAGCTCTTCTGCCTTCTTCTTCTTCTTTTCTAGTCCGTCTGCGGTCTTCCTGGCTTTTTTCAAGGACGATTGGGTGGGCTCGTCGTATGCGGCCGAGGCATCTTTGCGGATGAGATACTTGGTGCTGTCGCCGTGGGTGAAGAGGGCGTAGCCGAGGGACTGGTACGGGGCATCCTGGGAACCCGTGCCCGTGGCGTCGGAGCCGGAGGCCTCGTCGATGTGCGCTGCGGACATGGAGAGATGAGTTGGCAATCTGACTCGACGCACTTTATCGGCCTCGTTATCTTATCTTATCTGCCATGGCTTGACTCCGCCCATGGCCTGGTCTCGAGTCATCGCCCGAGTCAGCTCCACGCTCAAAAGCCCGGCCAGGCGCCTCGCCACCCGCGCAGCCATGGCCTCCCAGAACCCCACCCTGCCCGCCATCGCCGAGCTCTTCGACCCCAACTTTCTCGATGTTCTTGTGCCCGGTTCTTCCGTCTCGCTCGACGATGCCATGCTCGTCGACGCTGTCCAGCCGCCCACCAACCCGCTCATGACTGCTCTCATGACCGACCACCGTGCCTACACCCAAAACAGGGGCCGCGCCCTCTCCTCCACTGGTTCTGCCACTCTTGATGCCTTCAACAGTCTCAACCCCTGGTCTTTCAAGGAGGTCAGCGACTATCTTGAAGGTTCCTGGAAAGAGGACCAGGTTGTCACCCTGCGGCTCATCTGGAACATCAGGAGCATCCACGACGGCAAGGGCGAAAAGGAACTCTTCTACAGGTAAAGTCTGTCACGTTGGTCTTCGCAAAAACAAATTCTAACCACAACACGTTCTAGGACCTTTGGATGGTTGTACGACAATCATCCTCGCACCGCACTGTCCAACCTCCATATGCTTATTTCTCCGTCGTGCATCACCCGAAAGGACAAGGACAACGCGCGCCCTCATGGTTACTGGAAGGATCTTCTCCACATCTTGGCTTTGGCGACATGCGGCCAGCTCAGCGGCCTCACCGCTCGAGCCACCTTTCTCCACAACTACACTCAGCCAAGGAACGTACGTTATTCGCGCAGGTCCAAGGCTCCAAAGCCCAGGAAAACTGCCCAAGAGGTCAAGGAGGCCAAGGAAAGGATACGCATGCAGGCTCGGGAGAAGCGAAAGGAGCTCCATCGCCAATTCCACGTCATCCTCACCAGAAAGCTGGAGAACGACCTGAAATACCGCGCCTTATACATATTGGTAGCCCGAATGTTCGCCGAGCAGCTTCGCAAGGACGTCAAGGCCATGGGTGAACTCAAAAAGGTCAACTTCAACCAAGACAAGAAACGCTGGTACACCCTCTCCAAGTCCATCTCCCTTGCCGGCAAATGGGCACCCACTCCTTCAAAAGCGCATGATCGTGTCACCAACATCTCTACTGCCATCTGCCAGCTTCTTTTTACCCCCAGCGAGAATTCTGGATCTGATGCTATCGGACCGCTTCCCTCTGCTGCTCCCTATCCCGTCGTAGATAACCCCGAGAACTGTTCCATCCTTCGTAGTTACTATGGTCATTGGATCCTCAAACCCCTACGCGAAGTTATCTGTTGCCCCGAACCCTTAATGTCTGCTGGCCGGTGGAAAGAGATCAAGTACAGCCGCGTTCCCTCTGTCTGCATGTCCACCAACAAGGCCCGTTTCATCGAACACGATCCCGACGGTTTCGGCCAATTCATGGTAGACGTCGAAAAAGGAAAACGAAAAGTCAGCGGAGCAACACTCATGCCCCACGAACTCGTAGGCGAATCCATCCGTCTCCACGCTGAAATCGAAAGAGCCGGACGCGACAGCAAACTTCCTTTGGTAGCTGAATTCAAAAAGAATGCCGCTGAACTGGAAATGAAAGTGGTTAATGCGCAATGGCGTACGTTGATCGAGAGGTTGAAAGAAAGTGGTACTCTGGATAACTGTATTGCCGTTTGCGACGTTTCGGGATCGATGGGTTATGTGAACAGTTTTAACAAGAAAGACGTCTCTCCAATATTCCCTGCTATCGGTCTTTCTCTCGTCCTGGCTCATCTTTCAAAACCCCCTTTCAATGCCGGTTTTATCACGTTTTCGGGCACACCTCAATTTGTACGTCTTGGGAATATGGAAGAAGCGGGTCTGGCCACTCTCGTAAACATGATGTCTGGCGCGGAATGGGGCAACAACACTAATCTACAAGCCGTCTTCCTCAACCTCCTTCTCCCTCTCGCGAAACAACACAACGTCCCAAAAGAAGACATGATCAAACGTATCTTTGTGTTCTCCGATATGCAATTCGACGAGGCTCAACCATTTAAATCGTCAAAGAAGAAAAAACAGGAGGCAATCACTGATAATTGGGAGACGAATCACGATAGAGTCGAACAAGCGTACACCGAAGCGGGGTATGATGTCCCCGAAATTGTATATTGGAATCTAAGTGGGAGTTCGACTTTTGAAAAGACGGTGGAGGTGCAGGGAGATAGGAAAGGTGTGGCGATGATGAGTGGCTTTTCGCCTGCGATGATGAAAGTGTTTATGGGTGATGCTGATGAAGAGGAGGGAGAGGAGGCTTGGGCGGAAGTGATGAAGGATGGGAAGGTTGTGGAGAATAAGGAGGATGAGATGACCCCGTTGAATGTTATGAAGAAGGCGTTGTTCAAGAAATCGTTTGATGGATTGGTGGTTGTTGACTGAAGGTTGTATTTTTTGTGTTGTATAACAAGTCTTC
Organism: Agaricus blazei; assembly: GCA_029719445.1. Taxonomy (NCBI): domain Eukaryota; kingdom Fungi; phylum Basidiomycota; class Agaricomycetes; order Agaricales; family Agaricaceae; genus Agaricus; species Agaricus blazei. Next base: position 265,138 of record SSNC01000022.1, on the reverse strand, counting down.
TTGGTACCTCTCTATGTAGTATTATTCATATCCTCACTTCTTGCACAAAATTTCCTTAGCATATAGTTTCTCATACATACATGTACACTATTACCGCAACTCAACAGGTCCCATATATACAATCCTATCCCCATACAACCAACCCGACCGAGCCAACCTGATAAGATCAAACAAAAAAAAAAAAAAAGGATCATAATCCCGCCGCATCACGGAAAAAAAGAAAAAAAGAGAATACGTAAGCCACTAGGGGGTCCATAGAATTGAGAATTGAGTACTCCTGATTTCGCTTGCTTGGCAATCCCACTTTGTGCCTTCGCTCATATCCTGAACGCGAGTCCGAGCAAAATGGAAATGAGTCTGACGCAGCGACCATCGGTAACCCGCAAAAAAAAAAAAAACCAGAGTAAAAAAGCAAAAAAAAAGGTTACTTGGTTATTTTCATAAGATGGAACGATGTGCATGACACGTCAGAAACTTGCTATCAACATGAGCCAAGAAAAGAGGAGACACCGCTTTAGCGGAGGACACTGCCGATTCGTTGATTGATTGCTATGCGAGTATGTATTCGTTTGCAACTTGCCGAGGTGTCTTGACGATGAACCTGGATGGCGTGGATGACGCCCAGGGAAAATGATCGGCTGTTTGAAGAGTAGCCGTGGTACCTTTTTGGTAGTGCTTCCAAACCAAAGTCCTCAAACATCTGATTTACAGATATGCTTCATTGATATCATTCGTGAAGGCCAAAGCGGTCATCAAGTCCTCGTACATCAAAGTTTACAGTCGTAGTAATGGGCCACAAGTCGGAGAAAACAAAACAGCGGCACAGAAATCCGTTATTAAATCATCTCTTGAACCCTCCCGGGCGATAACCCGCAATCGCAGCCTGACTTGCATGCCCGCTGTCGTTCCCTTCTGGAGAAAGCGCAGTCAGAGTGCTCGCCTGAGACAAAAGCGCAGTCGTAGTATTCCATATGGCTCCGTTCCCTAGTCCGACGCCAGCAGCAACCACACCGAACCCAGTACTCGGTGCCCCTAAGACGGTGGGAGAGACAGGCCTTGACACATCGACAGGCGGTTTACCCGAGAGATTCGATTGCTTATTACCATTTCCAGTGACACTAGCTCCAATATTCGATCCAGTAGTACCCGCTGTTGCTCCAATGTTCGCCAAAGGAATAGACGATGCATTTACGATCTTCCACTTTGCCTGAGTGAATTTGTTGGCGTGCTCCAAAATGGCCTTGTAGACTTCCCGATTGAAGCCAACACATTGCAACCCGACACAAGCAATTTTCAACGCGCCCGCACTGTATAATTGACTGACCTCATAGATGTTTTGAGGAGAAATGTTCTTGCGTCCAGAAATGGTTTCTTTGACAAGGTAAGTCGTAGTCTATCGAAGAAATAAGCGAAAGATGAAACAGTTGAGCGAAAAGGATATAATGACCTCGGTTGGCAACTGGGCCCATTCCTTGGGGGTCAAGTCTTCAAGTTGAAAGGCTTGATATGACCCAGCATAATACCAAAGCCCCTCTCGGTTGTAGAAACACTCTGTAGACAGGACATAAGAGTATGATATCAAGACTCTCATGTACAACGTATACCTGTAGGAAGCTTCATTCGAGCAGTGACGTCAACGACCTGCCAGCGATGAGCAGTGGTAACCCGGGGATTAGTGCTGCATTTGAAAAGAGGACTGTAAAAGTATCCGTGCTCTTCGCGATTTGGGCACCACTTGGTCGTAAGACTCTGTAAAACACGGTAGTTCCCAAGCCTGCATCAAATGGATGCACAGTGAGTACGTATCGAGTACTTGAGACAGGGCTCACGAATTTCGCAGTGCCTTAGATACTTGAGTAAATGGACGGTCGAGCGAGAACAAGAATACGTACACCAGAAGTTGAGCCTAGAAATTCGTGAAGAGTACATGTAGCAGGCAGAACGATTGGTTTCAGCGTGTCATCGGGTGGGTTATCTGGAAGCGGTATGGAAGCCAAGAGGGCAAACCGAGAATTGGCGATATCTTCAGGTTCTTCCGAAACGGTAGTTTGCACAGACTATATGCGCATACAATCGACGTTTCCAAGTGATGGAGGAGCCACACTCACCTTCTCTTCATGACAGGATGCTAGAAGAACCGGAGTAGAGATTGTGAGGGGCGATGTGGCTGTATCTAGGTGATCCGACCCGGAAACGACAGCATTGGGAGTACTTTCGATATGCGCCCTCTAGCTAACGATGTTAGATGACGCCCAGGCCGTTCAGGAGCATGTACGTACTTTGTCTTCTGCTTCCTCGTATGTCGGCGGCGGGCCGATTGCATTCCTTGAACCTAGCCTCAGATCCTGTATCAGAGCTTCGAGGTCAGCCACCTGAGTTCGCGGAACGGTGATTTCTGCCTTCTGGTCCCAAGAAGGATGTGAGATGGACGTTGGATTGCCGTTACTGATGGCCTGTTTTAGCTGCTCGATCATTTCTGTCTTTTCGCGGATAGAAATATATGCGTCGGATAACTTGTGTACGAGAACGTCTCGCGCCTTCATAGCCTCAACGACACGTAATTTCTCAAGCTGGATCTCTATGGCCATTTCCGCAATGCGTAGCGGACACTGCAAGATATGTGAGGCGTAATTTTATTGAATTACAGAAAGGGAGCGCACGGTTGGTATCTCTGGCTCATCATTACCCTTGGCTTCGTCCGAGGGAGGAAGCAAAACGTAACGCTTTTCGCTATCAGGATCGAGGACCGTCGACATGGCACGGGAAGATATCCAAGAAAGTAGGACTAGATGCGCGGGAAAGAGGGAGGATCACGCAGAGTCAACACTTCAAGCGGATGTCTCAGAGAAAGGAAGATATTTAAAGATGGCTACATGTACGGTCTACCGGCTCCGATCCCAGGATACGAGCGCCCTAGGCTCAATGAATGAGCGCTGAGATGACCACCTTGAGTCGGTTTCAGCACCTCTTTGGCACAATCAGCGCGTAGGCAGGCGAAGACTGTAATTTGACTTGGATGCGTTGAAGAAAAACAAGAACCGAGCTGGTCGGACATGGAATAGCGCTGATGCCATCAAAATCTCGGCACTCGCGGTGTAATCGGAGTTTGCCGGCGGTAGCGACCCTCGGCTGACTGCATCCTTGCTGTCATTTTCAGGCTTGCCATTGCCAGTCGAAACCGCCTGTCTTATCAAATCCCGATCTGACCCTGGTCTTGTCTCTTCATCAAATCGATCCCAGCGTCACCACCTCGGCTGTTCTGTTCGCAGACACCGACTTGTTCACGCCATCGGCGGACGTCTAACGGGCCATGTGTACAACGCCACTTTTAAATCCCCGGCCAGAAATATCAGAAGGCGGATTTTTTTCTCGAGAAACATACATGCTGCGCGCCAACGTGTAGCAAAAGGTCGGTCAAGGTCGGGCAAAAAAAATTAACCGGCTGTCGACATCGACAACGGAGCACCCTTGCCACCGCCAGCAATGATAATAAACTGCTACTCAAATGCCTCATGTTATCTAGGCATCCGGGAGCGACGGTCCTACGGTGGAGTCGAAACCTGCGAATCGGAATGTAAGTAGTGTTTAAGTTAAGCTCATAGTCCTGGATCTCATTCGGTGCATCACAGGAATGGAAGCAATCATCTGCTTCAGAAAATGAAGGGTATCCCGTAATTCCTCATGACTCGTTATTGGTCTGCCAATTTGAGTGTGCATCAAGATAATTGTATTTTTATCACTCAAGGGACCCACGATGCTGCAACCGTTATCTCCTCTTGAATGTTATCAACGTCGTTCGAGATGATCTGGTCCTACGCGGTAATACAGTCCAGAGTATTGTGCTGTTGTGGCGTCGTAGTCCTCTCATCAAACTTCTCATCTAACGCCGGCAGGACAGATCAAACTGAGTAGCCTTAATGTGTTCGGTTACTTGATGAAGAGATGGCGCAAATGACTTAGAGCTAAATACATCTGTCGAACGTACCTAATTTTCTCTGAGTCTACAGTTGATAACGGTCGAGATTAGAGGGCAACCGGGGCTGCGCCTGACGTCGCCGGTAGTTTCCCGCCAGCATGCTGTGGCATGATCCTACTCATGTATTCAATTTACGGACGGTGATGGCGTATGTGATAGCTGAAATGTAACCAACCACCCGCCGATTTCTATCAACCTCGTGCTCAGCCAGTGTCGTCGAGGGACTTAGGCTGGAGTGCTCACATTTTGGATTACGAGGTTATACTTAGTGAGAGATCGCAACCTTTGACACCCCGTAACTTCTGTCAAAATACGTTACCTTGATTCTGATCCACTACAAACGACTCCTTGCTCGTACACTACTCGGCTCCTCCTGTGTCTCCAGATATCCTAAGTGGCACGCCTCTGAAAAATGTATCGTATAAATAAGCTGGGGCGTCGTATTAGGATTTTCAAGCCATTCCAGTCCCATCCTTCTCAACGAACTCTATGGCCGCTGTCCAACCTCATATTCTCTTAGTTGACTCGTATGATTCTTTCGCCTTCAAGTAGGTCAAATTCCTCTCAAAAATAGACCAGTAACTAAAAACAAACCAGCTTGGCTGCATTGGTCAAGAAGGCTATTCCGGACTCGACGCTCCATGTCATCAAAAATGACTCTCATACTATCCAAGAGCTTCTCCCCGTCCTGAACAAGTTCTCCGCCATCGTGGTTGGTCCTGGCCCTGGTTCACCAGATATTCCCACCGATATCGGTGTTGTCTGTGATATCTGGAAAGTTGCCAAGGAGAACATGGTTCCCACTTTTGGTGTCTGTCTCGGTCAACAAAGTTTGGGTATTGAGCACGGAGCCACCATCCACCGCCTTGGTACCGTGAAGCACGGTCAGGTTTCCGTTGTTAAACACACCGGCACAGAGATCTTCTCTGGTTTGCCCGACCTTAAAGTCGTTCGTTATCACTCTCTCCACATCAGGCCCAAGGCCGGAGGAGAGATTGAGGAGCTTGCATGGTCTGAAGATGAGGATAATGGCAGGATCGTCATGGGTGTCAGGCACCTTACGAAACCATTCTGGGCTGTTCAGTACCACCCTGAATCCATCCTAACCGACGAGGGAGGTCTTGGCATTTTCCGTAATTTCTGGAAACTTGCCGCTGACTGGAACTCTGTCAACCGCCCCCACTTCAAGCCTGAGACTACTATCGAGCTCTCCAAATCTCACGTCTGGCCCCGTGTCTCCCAACGCTACTCCAACAATGTCGCCAACAAGATTTTCGGCAAAGTCACCTACTCCACCATGGAAGTCCCTGGACTCAGCGTCCTCAGATTGTGCGAGTTCCTCGGTGTCAATGACGAATCCAAACGCTTTGTCTTCCTCGACAGTGCCGCTCACCCCGGTCAATTCTCCATGATTGGTTGTCTCAATGACGACTCTCCTCAATTTACCCACTTCGTTCACGAGAACTATCTCGAAGAAGCCACCACTCATTCGAAGATCCGCCACGATCTGGCTAACAAGGAAATCTGGACCTGGTTAGATGAGTACCGTGAGGCCCGCAAGGTCGTTGGTGGTGACAGGACCATTCCCTTCTGGGGTGGTTTCGCCGGGTATCTTACCTACGAGGCTGGCTTCCCCCCTCTTGGTGCTCGCTTGTCGAGGAAGGAGGGCCACAGCGCCGTCAACCATCCAGATTTCAACCTTGTATGGGTTGACCGCAGCATCGTCGTCGATATCCAGAATGACAAGATGTGGATCCAGTCATTACTCCCTAACGACGAAGCTTGGATTGAAGACATGGCTAAGCAAGTCTCTGCTCTCCCCAAGGGTGAAATCCCCGTGCCTACCGTTGAGGCCGGCTCTTCTTCCGTCGTATTACCCAATCCCGAACAATACAAGACTGACGTCGATCGCTGCAAAGAGTTCCTCTTCTCCGGTGACTCTTACGAGCTTTGCCTCACTGGCCTCACCCACATCACCGTCCCCGAGGAGAAAAAGGTCCCAACCTGGGAACGCTACAAGATCCTTCGTGGTGTCAACGCTGCCCCCACGCTGGTTACCTCCGCCTCCAACCCTCCACCTTCCTCTCATGTTCCCCTGAACGTTTCCTCTCTTATTCTCGCTCTCCTAACGCTGTCTGTGAGCTCCGTCCCATCAAGGGCACAGTCAGGAAAATGCCTCACATCACCCGAGAGGTCGCAGAGGAGATGTTGGGCGGATCCCGCAAGGAAATTGCTGAGAACTTGATGATTGTCGATCTCATTCGCCACGATTTGCACAACGCCGTTGGTGAGAATGTCATCTGCTCCAAGTTCTGTGGTGTCGAAGAATACGAGACTGTGTGGCAACTCGTCTCTGTCATTGAGGGTTCCCTTCCCAAAGACACTCCTGATGACGTCGACGACAGTCTCGGCTGGGAAGTTTTGAGGCGCGGTTTGCCCCCTGGTAAGTTTATTTTTCTGCTCCTTATCTAACGCACACTGAGATATACTGCGTATATAGGCTCCATGACTGGTGCTCCCAAGAAACGTAGTGTTGAGATCCTCTACAACCTCGAAGGCTTCGAGCGTGGCCCCTACTCTGGTGTCTTCGGGTACTGGTGTGCCGGTGGAGGTGGTGACTGGTCCGTTACCATCCGCAGTGTCTTCCTTCACGACTCCAAGAGGAATGGAGATGAAGAATGGTACATCGGTGCTGGTGGTGCTATCACCGCTCTCTCCGACCCTGAGGCCGAGTTGGAAGAAACTAGGGTGAAACTCAACGGTGTTTTGCTCGGTTTCGGCGCATCTTCTTGAAACGATCGAGGGCTATTGTAATTTCTATTACTTAGACATAATTGACGCAGAGCATTGCTGCATCAGTTGTAAAATAGTGTAAAACACGCTTAGAACTGCTTAAATTGCAGTCATTTTCCTGACTTCAAGGGTTTGTGATTACGAACTCTTCGAAACTGTTGTTCGTAAGAATATGTTGTGGGTAGCTTATGAATGCGCTATCTCCGATTTGTGTGAATTTGATCTTGTCCTCTACCGCTATGACATCGTTTGTCCAGACAACGGGATTGCTTCCGTTAATAGAAACGGAAGCGGGATCACATGATACAACACGTTCGCGTTTATTCCCACGATACGGGGATCCATCTCTACTTCTGCTATCGCATATCGGTTAGTGCACAACCTACATGCCTCGGACGAGGAACGTAACGCGCCAGCAGTGGGACGCAGCCGTCTCTGCTGACCCCAGCGCATCGGCCATCAGGTCCGCGGGCTCGACGTCCAGCCGCCATCACAGAACCATCAGTCGATCATCTATGACCTATGCACACACAGGGGCAGGGCGACACAGTGACTCCAGTCTGAGTGTCGGATCTTCCAAGGAGAACCATTTTGGCCACGACGAGGCCGATGACGAGAATAATGAGAACGCGAGGGAGAACAATACACCGCCGCTAGCTAGAGGGAAGGGAAAGGGAAAGGAAGTGGCAAGGGGCGAGCGAAGGGGAAAGCTGGGTAGAAAGCGCCCTCTGCAAGATATTACCGATGCTGTCGTCACGCGTCCGAATCTTCCTTCTGATTCGGATGACATCCCAAGGAGGAGGAGGAGACGCGTCAGGCAAATTTTAGACGCTACTCCGGTCTCGCCGTTGTCTCCTTCTCCTACTAAGAAACGCAAGCCGCTACCGAGGCATATACGTTTTCCCTCGTCGTTGCCTCCATCTTCACCTCCTCCACCTCTATCACTATCTTTGGATCAGCCCGCAGCGAATAGGCACAATCCAGTCTGGAAAGACATTATTCCTGAGGATCAAGAGGACTTACCGCTAGCTTCGGACGATGCTGATCGTAGGCCAAGTTCGGATCCCTTTGGCTTCTTTACTGTCGAGCGGGAGCTCAAAGCCAAGCGCACTCGCGAGCCCGCAGCGCTTAGCGCCCAAGCGAGGGAAGCAGGAGGATTGATTCTCGTTCCTGCGACATCACCCCTCAGGCTGGATCTTAGCGCCGCACTGGGTGCGAATGACGAAGAGGACACCATTTCGCCATGTGCGACCCCACCAACGCCGCAGAAGAGAAAGCGGAAACGCACAGACGAGGAAGAAAAAGAAGTGCTTTTATTGAGCCCGAGGACGGAATCGCTGCCCAGCTCACCTTCGCCCTTGAAGGTTCGCAAGCCTTGGATAAAAGAACAGGCTATACAAGGCCATAGCGATTTTATCCGTAGCTCCACAGGACAATCCGACGGTGCCTGTGATGTGCTTACAGAAAAGCAGGGAGGGGGCGGGAAGGAAGACGAAGATGATGGGAATGAGACTGTCACGGAAATTACACACCGCGTCCTCCGCTCAAGCATGAAGGGGAAGGGAAAACAAAAGGAGGAAACGACATCGGTTTCTAAAAGAAAGATCAGAAGGAAGGCACACGATGAAGATGGGAACAAAACGCCTAGCGATCCCATAGAATTTGCACAGAGACTCATTAACCGATTGCCGAAGCGAAGAAAGAAAGTAAAAGAAGAAACAGAAAACAAAGGTTCGAAGTCCCGCGAGAAACAGAAGACAAAGCGGATGCGCAAGCCTGAGACCAAGAAACAGAAGAGTAAAGCACCTGCTCCCGCAAAAGTACGTCGCATATATACGTTTTCCGCGTTCGAATTGGCTAATCGGTATACAGCCTGACAAGGAACGCCTAGCTGTACGGGATTATTTCAAACAATTGGACAAATATTCTCTTGAGGAGGAGAAAGTGTATGTTATCTAACATTTCCACGTGTACCGAACTTTGATGGCCTTGGCTGCGAAATGACATCATGTTGGCCACTGTTCTGCCGCCTTGTCATTGGCTCCCCCACATCCCCACATGGCTCAATCGATAAAAATCATCATTCATCATCACCAACCCATGACTGGAATGCGCTTTTTAAAGGCTATCACATTCTTAGAGCTACCTTCCTCTTCCTTCACGCCATCCCCGACCTCCACCCCTTCCAATGGCATCGTCCCAACCCCAGACTCGCGTCCAACGTGGCTTTGAGCCGGAGAATGAAGGGTTCATTGCTCCTCGCGAACCGTCCCCATACCTCAGCACCCTTTTCAGATACACAACCGCTTTCAACGCCATGGACTTTGATACACTCACAGAACTCTTTGATCCTAAACTCACTCATACCATCCTACCCTCCAGCCTTCAGAGGCCCCTTCTGAGCTACGATCATTATCTAAATTATCTGAATGATATTACAGATATGTTCCTTGAATTTGGAGTAAGTGAGATTCTTAAATGTGGTTTCACCAACACCCTATCCTTCGATTTCCTAACATACGGCTCATAGGTTAAGATATCTGAGGTTATTGAAGAGGGGCCTAAAATGACAGTCCAGGTGAGCAACTTTCGGCCAACCTATTTCCACAGCAGCCCTTCACTTACATGTGGATGCCATTTTTAGATGGTCGCAAGTGGAAAGGGAAGGTCTCAAAGGAACTACGTCAATGAGACCGTCTTGATCATCCAATTCGAAAAAGTCAGCTCAAGGGACATAAGGAAACTCGGGTCAAATGGGAAAAACTGGCCAGCTGAAGCCTTACCCAAGATGGTCAATGTCAAGGAATTCGTGGATAGTCTCAATACCAGGACGTTCTTCACAGAAGAGAAGCAATGGATTAGGGAGAATGCGAACATTGTGCAAGAACAAAGAGATAGGCTAGAGGGGTCATGGAAGAAGGATAGATGGAAGCGTAAGCAACAGAACACGCAGCCGATTAAGACTACACCATACCCTGGACGCCCCACTACGTATTCACAAGGGTCGTCGAGCTCTCCTACTTCAATATACCCTCCCGGCGCGACCACAGGATATCAATATGCGTATCCCTCCCCGTTTCCTCCTGGAGGAGGATTTACACCACCCTCTCGATCTCATGGCCAGCCATCAAGCTCGAGGGGATACCAACCATCCACTTCTCTGGGAACGGGTGGACAAAGTCAATCATACTCATTGCCATATGCCCGCCCGAGTTCTGGGTATCCAGGATCGTACCATACCCAATCGAAGGACAGGTATGGTGGGAATTGATAACGTTGCGGGCGCGTGCGTGGGTTTGAGGGGTGAAAGATCGTGACGGCTGGCCGTATATCATTGGTTCCCTCCAATTTTTCCTTTTTCTTAAATCTTATTCATGATCGACGTTCTTTATTTAGAGTTGGACCCCGCGTACCCGTACAGATTCTACAACTCATACCCCCGGGGCCGCGATCCTCAGACCGATCTACTGTTTTTATGCTATATCGTTGCCCTATGCATACCGCTACTCTGTTTATCTCTATTGTACTTGTACGATAGCAGCCGGTATGGCAATCCTATTCGGAGATAAAAGTGGATTATGTGTTTTGTTTGCCAGTCGGGGTCGACGGCATACAAGTTACACGGTTCGGGCGCTCTCAATCGGCGAAGAACTCATCATCATTTCCTTGGGGATCAGACATGATAATGACGGTGTGTGACGCATGAAACCGAACAGGATGGTGTTCTCGCCGCGCGCTACGTCAGAATCGGAATCACGCACCCCTCTGACATGATAGCAGGTGCCTTTTGGAGAACCAGAAGGGATGGTGAAGGGAAAATGCTGTGAATGTTGAATTATGATCGTAAACGGTGCTAATCTACTAAAGGACACTGGTTCTGTTTGAGGGAAATCTTATCTGAAATACATAACGTGATTTGTCAAACTCTACTTTTTAAACTCGTACCACAACCACCGCTCAGTGGGAGCTGCACGTCTTGACGAGCAATCTCAGATTTACTTCCTGATACGCTTTCAGACTATTACAGAAAGAAACGAATATTCAAAATATCATATGTCAGTCTTGAGTCTTGACAGACCCATCTTACACGAGTCATTGAATTATACCATTTAGGGCGACGCGCTCGTTCTGGGCGCCGCCAAGGCGGCGCTGGAACTCGAACATGGGTCCAGATACCTTGATCGTTCAAGATCCTTTGAGGTCGGAGAAGTTGGTTTTTGCTCAGTATGGATATCGTATCCTTCTTCTGCCATTTTGACTGATTGTCTCTTTTATGGTTCAGCTTCATGGTTGGAAACACTTACGTGAGTACATTTCTTTCAATTGTGGTCAATTTTGGACGTAAAACTCTTTTTTAGCCATATACTCAGGATGACTGGCTTCAGGACCTGATTCTCGCCAGTGGAAATGAAATGTTCGTCATTTCTATTATTCCCCTGTTCCTTAAGCTTACCAAACATGATATTAAACAGTGATGGATTTGTACTTAATGTCGGAAGAGAAGAGTGGCAAAAAGACCGTGTCAGAGACTGTTTCAAGGCCTGTGAACGATTACCAAAGGAGAATAAATTCAAACTTTTCTTCAGTTTCGACATGACGTACGATATATCTCCACCCTTTCCAAGATGTACGGAAAGCTCAACCATCTCCGGTCTAGGTCGATTCCTGGTCAATCAAAGAAGGATGTCCGATATCTATCTTCTTACATACAAACATTTGTCAACCATCCTAGGATGTTGCGATTTCCACGCACCACTGGGAAGGTTGTAGTTTCCACTTTCTCAGGTGGGGAATGTCTTTTCGGGATGGATACCCTGGAGAAAGGTTGGGCCTTTCTCAAGAGGGAGTTGTCAAAGATAGCTCCTGTGAGTATACACACGCATCCTAGTGCTTCTGTCTCTTCTTCCTATTCTTATTTCTTCTTTGGCTTCGTTGAATGACGCTCGGCACAGATACATCTCATACCTTCCTTTTTCATTGATCCTACAAGATACCCAGGCATATTATGTCTGGACGGTATTTTTAACGTGAGTAACCTCCGTTTGTCCGATGCGTTATCGGCCGAATGTACTTTCCAGCAAAGAATAGTGGAACGGGGGTTGGCCAATTCATCTTAATCCGTCTCTTTGCCGTTCAGATATTGAATGTCCGAAGCTTGATTCGGATACCCACCACCTGAGGTGCCTGAATGAGAATCAAACGTTTATGGCCGCCGTATCGCCTTGGTTTTTTACTGTGAGTCTTGTAGTCTCTTGATGCTTACGAATTTCTAAACGTTGATTTGGCGTTGGTGCTGGGTAGCATTACGGTCCTAACAGCTGGAACAAAAATGTAAGTACCACCTCCTTTGTTATTGACTGCTTCTTTGATAAGTTACTATAGTGGGTTTATAGAGCAGATGATTGGCTCTTCGTTCGCCGATGGGAATGGTTAGTTGAGATGAGGTCTCAAATAAACTTTGTTCAAGTCATCTCATGGAATGGTGAGCTAACGTCAATCAAACTATACTACCAGGACCAATTTAACATAAACATCGGAAAAATATGATAAGACTATGGCGAGTCTCATTATATTGGGCCTATCAAGGTACAAATAGCATTCTATATCAACGCGGGCTGGACCTTGTGCTGTAATCTTGTTTAGGGCGCTCAACCAAAGTCCGAGGCCTGGGTTGACGGGTACCCTCACGAACCGTGGTTGTGCCTCAATAGTTACTTCGCTCGCGCTTTCAAGGACGGAGCTTATCCTGATATTAAAGAGGATAAGATATTTGTTTGGGCAAGGCCTCACCCCAGAGATGTTGTTGTCAATGAAGAAGTTCCGTGTCCGAAAAATTGGGAACTCGTAAGTCTTATCTCTATTCTATTTTCTGCGCCAACCTTAGTCTCAATCATCTTAAGACCGACGATGTGATGTGGATTATAATATTCTCCATCAACCCCGTTACGGTCAAAGTTTATACATCGGAACTAGATGGCGAATGCACATCAATTGACGTAGATGCTGGTATGACAAAGTTATCGCATCCGCTCCAGCCGAATGGCGGGATAAAGGTAGTGATGATCCGAAATGAAAAGGTAGTAGCAGAATGTACCCCTATTGGATATCGATTTGAAGCGCGGCCGGGTGTTTATAACTTCAATGCTTTTGTAGTCATGTCTCATTGATACGCGGTGCTCGGGCATCGAGGCCATGTATGTCTATTAATGGGAGGTGATACGATATAAATGTAATGTCTTGTCCTGTACAATATGCAAGTAGTGTGTTTGACAATAAACCAACGCTGACTCAACAACACCAAGTCCAAATGGCAAGATCATCCGTTTCAACACTGATAGTTCTAACCGCCGATGACCCCCTCGCAACACTCCTCGCAAACTCTTCAAATCTATCCCGGGTGAAGACAGCGGGAAGACAAGGGCGCATGATGTATACTTTGGTGAGAGCCGGAAAGATACACAGCCATTTCACCAACATGTCAATGATTCCGTCGCTCGAACATGTTCTCATGCTAGAAACAAGCTTCAAAGCTTTGACACACGATAGGTCCCGAGTAGGATCCTGTGTTCCTAGACACTGATTGACATGTTGGATCCGTTGTGCCCGACTCAGGTTTTCGCGAAGCCAATGATCAAGGCATTGGGAATAGGTGAACTCCAAATTTAGTGTGATATCCTTGATACAGGGGACCAGGGTCTTGAGGACCATTGTTGTCCGGTCGGAATTGCGAGCCATGTCCCCGGTGGGTAGGCTGACCAAGCTGAGGTCCGGGAAGGTGTTTAGGGGCGGGAAGGAGCGAATTAGGCACTCTGAAGAAGTGCGCAATTTGGTTAACCGGGGTAAGATACCTGAATGAAGAGTGAGTGGATTGTTTCGGAGTTGAGTGTTGTGGTCGAAATCGAATGAGACTATTGTCGGATGATTGTTGAGGAAGGTGGAGAATGTCTTTCCGGGTATAATGCAATGCGAAACGGTCAGGGATGTGAGGAAAGGGAGGCGGAGATAGCCAATGAAATCATCCCACTCCTGATAATTATAGATATAGCCGAATGTCAATGATGTGAGCCGATATGAGGCGTTAAGTTGGTAGAGGGTGGTGGATTGAAGAAACATGGGAAAGGTCTGGATGTCGAACGAGTCTAGGTAGTTGGTGGGATTTACGAATCGCAAAGCTCCTGTTCGGCTTTCAGGGGCAGCAGGAATTTTTGTAAGACTGCGGTAAGGTTTTCGTTACGGGAGGGAGCAGTCATACTTCGAGCAAGAGTCCGGATGTGGAGGTTGGACGTCTTCCTGCCAAGAGTATCGTAGACAGCACTCATGGCATCTTCCCATTCATGGGTCCCTGCGTTTATGGTTATGAAAGAGGCGGTATGAACTGAACGCAGGATTTTAATGAAGTTGAGCAGAGAGCGCGTCTGCTTGAGTAATTTGTCGGAGCCTGAATGCTGGTCAAGTCACATTCCAGGAGATGAACGGCTTCTCCTGTCATGGAGAGAGAGATGGCGAGGGAAGAAAGAATGTGAACAGCCGTATTTTCGAGTCGCAAGTTCCCTCCGTGGAAGCGAACATTGTATAATGAGCAAAGCAAGTTGATGGCAAGGATGTTGAAGTTGCGTGAGACCTGGGCGAGTCTATGGAGGTCTGCGGGGTCGGAGACGTTCTCCACGACGAGAGTCTGGAGCTCTACCGGGAGAGGAGCGAGAGCCATTGTGCGCTGAGCTGAAGACGAGGTGCTATATATATTTGTGGACAGATCGAGCTCAGGCTATGTATAGCCCGCTCAACCTGTCACCTCGCTGATCAGATCCGGCTCATGCAAGTACCATACTTAGCTTCGGCCCTCAAGGGGTTGCCAACTTTGTACGACTCAATCCAACCATCCTTCTATCCAAATCGAACGACATCAGATTTGACATCGCATCGTAAAGACGTAAGCTGCAGTTGAGTTCTCTTTAACAGAACTGCACCTTTATATCGGGAAATTGATCACTGAAACGCTGTTGTCCGATTTTTGACCATATTGTAGCCACCGGAACCTGTTCAAACAAGAATTTTCCTGTGGGGATAGGCGACCTGGACAGTGTCCTGTCACCCAGCCTGGAGATAGTTCGCCAGACTATCCATTAGTAAGCTAGATTAGCCAAAGACATAAATTTGAACTTGCATCTGACATATGAATCAGCTCGGCACGAGCTCGGGGATTTGATTCCTATCATGATGGTGGAACGGAGCGTCGCCATCCAGTCGCCATTTGGTCGCCGTCCAACATGCGTGTGATCTATCTCACAATCACAGGATCTGATCATGAGTCTGTCAGCTTGAAGAGCCTCATATCGGCAACGAGACTCCTTTGCTCCAGCAGTCCCCAGAAAGGTATGGCCTTGAAGGCTTGAATGCTGACTTCCTTTTTACCGAGTGCCTATGCTCAACTTCCGATATACACATCTCGAAAAATTCCGAGCACCACGACTGCTATATTCCCTCGTGCAACCACTCTTCGACTCGCAATAAAGCAATTTACGAACCTAGACCACATCTTTACCCGGTGGTCCGGCTTCTTTGATGCTTGGAAGCGCCTGGTGGCCGTAACGTGCTCCCAAGGAACAACATCGTGCGCCACGGTTGAGGCGGCAGACGAACCACAAGCCCGCAGTCCGTCTTTTTTCTCGTCGGTTCTGGGGTCGCAACATGATCCCTCTTCAACAGAAATACCCTGAGCCTATTTATCGCTGGGGCCACTCTGTGCTATATTTAAAAACGGTTGAACATACACGTAACTTCCAGAACGAGTGTTATCAACGATCCTTTCGCTTCGACGATCGCGCATCGACAATGCCCTCGCGGCCCAATACTTGTCCCATGCCCCCATGGGCCTTGTCACATAGAGTTGTTCGAGCCAACGGATATCAATTTCACCTCCAACGTGCTGCTTTCGATTCTCTCTTCTTAGGATAATCCGCCTCATCATGACTTGGAGAAACTTCTCGCTGAACACGAGGCATGTCCATCGAAACGATACCCTTTTTGTAACTAGCTGAGTCCTAAACTTAGACGTGTAATGCCAGTCAGCTCGCTCTGAAGATAAAACCTGCTCGTCGCTCGTAGATCTAAGTATATCGTTCTTCAACTTACCGCTATGAGCGCCTACAACCCGGGGTCATCTTCATCGTTTGTCGCTTCAATGGAAAACGGCCTCAACCAGGCCTGTTTCGTTCCAACCGGAGATTTCTATATCCTGGTAGGTGCTCAATTAAGATCAGCTGTTGCAATCATTCAGGACCATGCTAGGTTCGAAACCGTCTCTTTACCGTCCTTTCCTTTTTCTTGGCACGGGACTCGCAGTTCTGGCGCCCTGTGGTTGAGACTCTATATTCTCTTACCGATGCGCCGGGGTCATCCAAGGATCGACCATATTTATTGGATGAGGATCCGAACGAGGTCGCACAATTTTTATCAGTCCCATACAATCCGTAAGTCATATCATCATCATCATCGATTCGGTTTTACCTGAAGGTAGATCATCCGCTTGCCAGCCGCTATGATATTTATGATCAAACACCCACCCAATGGGGGGCCATTTTTCGGTTAGCCGATAAATGGGGCGCCCCCGTTATACGTGCTCTAGCACTTTCGAAGATCCAATCAGCCCAGATGGACATGGCTGAGAAAGTTAGAGTTCTACTGCGGTATAAGGCTCCTAGAGAAGTATACTATCCGTTGATGGAGACCTTAGCGTCTCATGATGAATTACCTGAAGACCTGTTACCTGTTTACGTGGGGGTAAATCGTATCGATGAAGCTAACGACGCCCCTGACGGGGCAGCAGTCCCTCAGGCACCCCTATCATCCCATGAAGGAGGTAATATATTCGTGGTCCCGCCGGCTTCGACTCAATTCACTGCCTCAACTGGGACCATAAATTCAAATTCCATTTCAGAGAATGGAAACAGCTCTCCGGTAATGTCGATCAGCTGCTACAATTTCAATTACTTACTCGTGATTTATTCAGGTGCCTGTTTCATCGATCCCGGATATCTCCACCACACGCGAGAGAATAGAAATTGTAGAACAACTACCCGGCGGTAGTTATGAGAACGTAAGGGAAGGAAGAATAGCCGAGTTGTGTAATCAACGGATTGTGGTAGAGGAGATTCGGAGCGATGATCATTCCTCGAGTCATCCGTCGGTGCGTCGACCGTTGACTCTGCATGATTTTGTTATACCATATTGCTTGTTTGTCCTGATCCTATCTGCATATGTTGCATAATAAGCTCCTTTTGTAAGATGTAATACTAACGATATGGTTTTCTTCTTTCTATGGTCATCGATTGTTGTTTGGTAATAATCAGCGACACAGCCTAAGCTTTCAAAGTTCTTACTTGACGACATTGTATTCGAGAAATGTTCCACAACGTCACTACCCTAAAAGAGCTTGGGAATGATTAATTAATCGGCTCTGTGTGAGACCGTGTGTATGGTCAGACCAAATCCGGTATAGAGATAAAATATTTTTAGTAGCCTGAGTGGTTGTTCCAAGAGAAAGAGCGAGAAGGATCTAGTGGAACCGAAGGTTTCTGGCGATGTTCCTGAGGTTTCTGCCTGCGAACTCGACTATTGGGCAAGTTTTCCTTGACACGACTAAAGGTTCGGCAAGTAGTATATCATCTCAACAAAGCTCCGCTACTTTCCTTCTCTGAGATCTTCAATCAGAGCTGGTTCAATGCCTCAGTTCCAGATATTGAGGATTTACAAAGGCCCATATAGCAACTGTACGGCGAATATGGTTGGGTGTAAGTGATATGTAGCGGCGCAAGAACCACGAGCAGCTCAGGCCGTCATCGCGGAGCCGCTCGGGCCGCAGTAATTCTATCCGCAGTAATAATCATTTACCGAGGCGCCGCGAGAGACCCGCACAGAGGCGATGGGCATTGGGCAGACATATTTAGATATGGAATGGTGATCTTGATGCAGCCTCGCGGTAGGCAAGATTCCTCTGGCTTTGGAATCTGGTGGCGGTCATACTTGTCTGGGAGACAGTGGTTACCAGGCGATAGGGAGCCGAGATGTAAAATGTTGCTATTCGACCCCGAGAAGATCGTTCTAATACCACAATCATATGGGAGGGTGTAGTATGGTCTGAAGGGAGAGTTATTGTCAGCCGCACTACCTCAAAAGTGAAAGATGTTACTAGAACATGCTAGACAATCTGGTTTGGGAATGGGATGCATAGCCCCATCTCCCTTGTAACTACATTTGGACGTCTTGTGGCCCTTGTGCTCATGCCATGGTTTCGGAAGTGGTCATAAGGTGGACGGGGTAGACAAATTTGGTACCACAGACGCCCATAGAACAGCCTTGTTGTTACGCCGCTCTGCTTCTGTTATTGTAATTAGCACAGATAAAGGCCCCACCTCTCCAAGATCCCACAAACTTACTCTTCCCCTATGGCACCACCACAAGTCCCGTCGGTACCCTCTGACCTCGACTATCCTAGACATAATGAGTACTACATTCCGACTGCCGACCTACACCTCCTCGTTTGTCTCTTTCATTTGATTTCATGTATATATATCCTAAAGCCGCTTGATATCATAGGTGAGAGGAATGAGATTCCGAGTCCATTCCTCTTTCTTCGAGGAGGCGTCATCATATTGGAAAGACCAGATTAGGAAGAGGAATTATGGGATGCGAGAGTCGAGCCCTATTAGGGTGGACGAAAGCCCGAAAGACTTCGCAAGGTTCTGTTGGATATTCTATAATCCGTGAGTCTAAAATCTTATCGCGAAATGTTATAAGCTAACCTGTTCGTTTAGACGGTATGACATTTACAAGACCTCTCCTAATCAATGGGTCACCGTCCTGCGTTTGGCAACAAAATGGGGCTGTTCCGATATCCGCAGGTTTGCGATAACCTACCTGAAGTCCGCTGAGCTGGATACAGTGAAGAAAATCAAGATTTTCAAGAGGTACAATGTGCCTGAATCGGAACTTGTCTCACTTTATGTTCAACTTGCATCTCGCAATCGTGCACTCACTCGTGAGGAATTTGCCGTGCTTGACGAGGAGGCCAAATACACCGTCACTCAAGCACGAGAAATGCTTCTTGAGGCTTATGCCCGTTCACTTTCGGAATCGAGTGATGCCTCCTCGTCATGCAGTATGTCAAGTGGAGGCATCAGTCGAGAAGAGAGATCGAGAATCATCTCTGATGTATTTGGGTGGGATGATAGTTCTGATGAGGACTGAGGTGATCGGACCTTGTTTTTCCTATACGGCGGCCGCCTTTTCCTTGTAGGATGTAATCGTATTTTATGCCTCGTTTTGTCCTCTGCTGTATGTATTGTCCTCTACTAGTTATGAATGATATAGTCCTTGTCTAATCATGATCCTGTGTGCACTTGACTCGGGGATGACAAGAATCTCACCTAGAAAGGCTAGGGCGGTATTCGCTTGCTGACGTCATTCGGAGGATTTTCTCTCTGCTTCGCACTTTTCTCATCCCTGTATCGAGTGCTGACCAAGGCTATTTCGGTTTCAAGAAGAAGTGTTCACAAAGCGGGCAATGTGTTCCGACATGATGTTGCACTAATTCAACCCTTTATTTAGTCGTAAGTACTTCACAGTTCGCGGTATTACCTGCCCGTAAATTCGAATCCTCTAGTCCATTCGCTCTTGTAAATCATCTCTCTCAAATTTGTACACATGCACCTTCTGCGTCTACTGCTAGCAAGCATATACCCCACCCTCCTGGTTCCACAAGACTCAGGATTGCGCGTACCTACTCAACAGGGTGATGTTATTGGGACGCTGGTTTCACCGACTGTTAGGCAGTTCTTGGGTATTCCTTTCGCCACCGCCAATCGATGGGAAGCTCCAAAGCCTCCATTATCACGACAAGACGCGTTCAAAGCTGATCGTTTTGGTGATTCATGCATCCAAATGAACGGTCCTGCGCAGATCAACTTCTTCAATTTGACTGGCATTCCCCTACTTATGTTGCCGAAAGCGAGGATTGTCTAAGCGTCAATATATGGGCTCCGAGTTTGGACAGGAATCAACAGACGGCGGTGATGATTTGGATATATGGGGGTGGATTTCAGCTCGGGACTGTAAGCCCGTTTTTTTCCCTCACTATGACTGATGACCGGTCTAATCGCGAGGTGCTGACAGAGCGATTTCCCTACTTACGATGGACAATATTTTGTGCGGGATAATGAAGACGTCACGCTTGTTACTTTCAACTACAGACTCAATATCTTCGGCCAGCCCAACGCACCTCAACTTTTGAACTCCACGACTGGTTGGAACTTTGGTCTTCTCGATATCGACGCTGCAGTACAATGGGTTTACGATAACATTGCTAATTTTGGTGGAGACCCGGAACGAATTACACTGTTCGGTGAAAGTGCTGGTGGCGTGGCAGCCGATCTCTATACGGTTGCTCATCCTGAGGATAAAAGAGTCAAAGGTAAAGGGTGTCCATCTACTATGAACAATTGATTTACCTGAGATTGACTAGGTGTCATTGAACAATCTGGAAGGTGAGCTCGTTCTCTCAACGAACCGCGCTGGAGGTCTGATGGATTCTCAGCGTTTCTGGAGACACTCCTTTAACTGGTCCTGATAATTCAGATGTGTGGAATGATATCGCCGATGTCGTGGGTTGCGGAAAGGGTAGGCCGCTGGTGTCACTGTTCTGATCGTTTTAAATTGACAGTTATACTAGTTCCAAATGATACTCAACTAGCTTGCATGAAAGACGTTCCTGGAAGAATATTGGAGGACGCTATCGTGAGCACAAATAGTATTTTTCAGCTAGTTGCCGACAGTTCGTGGCATACAAACATCCCTTGTTCCCCTTTACTGATAATTTTATACAGATATCACACTTTTCCCTGACACTGCAGCTCGCTTGGTGTCAGGGAATTTCCTCAAGGTTCCTCTTCTTGTCGGCAGTACTCAGCATGAAGGAGATATTTTCGCAGTTAACTCCGAGATGTTGTCACCGTTAGGATATGCACCACCGTTTGTCACAGAACTCTATGCTGACTTATTGACTCATGTTCGTTTGTCATTTTTTACACTATATATTTCCCATACTTAATCTGTCTTCAACAGACTTTATTTACTTGCCCGGCAGCCGAAGCTGCTGGAATGAGAGTGAACGAGAGCGTCCCAACTTGGAGATACCAGTATCAGGGTATAACATCTAGTCGTTGGTATTGCAATTGAAATTTGACTGATATATTCCTTTCTAGCTGTCTTCCGCGACATATCTGTTCGTCCTGATCTTCGTGCATATCATATGTCCGAAATTCCCATTGTCTTCGGGACCTATAGTCATGACATAGCCCAAACACCGGATGAAATTGCACTGTCGAGATATACACAAAGTGCTTGGGTCGCCTTTGCTCGAGATCCACAGAAGGGTCTTTCTGAATTTGGCTGGCCGATGTACAACCCAAGAAGCAGCAGTCTTATCCAATTAGGAAACCTGTTCAGC
This sequence comes from Agaricus blazei, assembly GCA_029719445.1. Taxonomy (NCBI): domain Eukaryota; kingdom Fungi; phylum Basidiomycota; class Agaricomycetes; order Agaricales; family Agaricaceae; genus Agaricus; species Agaricus blazei. Next base: position 243,866 of record SSNC01000022.1, on the reverse strand, counting down.
AGGAGTAGCGCTACATTAGGGCGGGGCGATCAGCTTGACTTTGCATGCTCAAAGTCTGATACTTTGGCTAGTATTATGGCACAGGTGAACAGTTTACTGTCACCATGAGCGGCAGCGCTTGTTTGAAAATGATGCACATACTAATAAAACATGTCCACGAAGAGCTTTCTCATTGGATCCCGCAGTTGAGCACATGACATCTCAAGCTTCCTACCAAAAATGAAGGACATCCTTTCTATTCATGAGCTTGGTTCGTGAAAATTCTCACATTACCCTGATCTACCTTGCGCCACACCTTTCTCAGGTCAACTCTCTCGTGCTCTACTTCCTTCTTCTGTTCGAGGGATCGGTTATTGAATTTACCGGCGATTCCCTGGGAGCTGTTCTCTCAATGGGTGAGTCGAAACGTCGCGGAGATGCGGTTATATGGCCTTCAATTTCCCAGTTCTGTTGGCGTTATTCATTCTTTATGCTGGAAGTCGGGGCATAATAAACTGTATTAGCGTCACATATAAAAGGACGATCGTTCTTGGGGTCAAAATTATCGCAATCGCTGAGTCTCTCACCCATGCGTATTCTTCCCTTGCTCCTCATAAGCCTGTGGACTACATTTGTAGCCTCACAAGGCACCGGGTTACTCGTGCATACTGAACAAGGTGACGTCCTTGGGTCACTTGTTACTCCTACTGTCAGGCAGTTCCTTGGTATCCCCTACGCTGTTGCCGGTCGATGGGAAGCTCCCAAACCTCCGCCTCAACGACGGACTGTCTTCCCAGCTAACAAATTTGGTGACTCCTGTATCCAAATGAATAGCGCTGCCAACCTCGAGTTCTTGAAGTTGGCAAATTTTGTCGTACCCAATGCAACTGAAAGTGAAAATTGCATGAGTGTCAATATATGGTCTCCAAGCGTAAACAGGAAACAAAAAACGGCTGTGATGGTTTGGATATATGGCGGTGCGTTCCAATTTGGTACTGTAAGTCGATTATTTCTTTTTGTCTATCTCAATCGCTCAACGTTACAAATGGTAGAGCAATCTTCCCACCTATGATGGCCGTTTTTTCGTGCGGGATAACGACGATGTCACGCTTGTTACTTTCAATTACAGACTCAATGTCTTCGGCCAGCCCAATTCTCCGCAGCTTTTGAAGTCTACAAATGCTCAAAATTTCGGCCTTCTTGATATTGACGCTGCGATACAATGGGTTCATGATAATATAGCGAATTTTGGCGGAGATCCGGAGCGAGTAATATTGTTCGGCCAGAGCGCTGGAAGTCTGGCAGTAGATTTGTATACGATAGCTCATCCAAACGATAAAAGGGTCACAGGTAAGTAGTTCAATATTTACTGGAAGATGCTCTTTTTGAAGAAGTTAAATAGGTGTGATTGAACATTCCGGAAGGTCAGCTTGTTTGAATAGTTTGAAAGCCGTAATATTAATTGAAATCTCAGCGCGTCGGGAGAGGATACATTAGATCTAACTGGCAATTCTATCAACTCGACTCTTTGGAACAATCTCGCCAATGCTGTGGGGTGTGGATCAAGCACGTCGTTTACATCTCTTTGATTCGTTTTATTTGACATATTTCGCAGATCCGGATGATGCCCAACTGGCTTGTATGAAACAGGTTCCTGGAAGAACACTCGAGGATGCTGTCGTGAATACGAATAGCGCTTTCGGTCCGGTCACCGACAGTTCGTATCATAGAATGTTCGTTACACACTTTTAACTAATTCAATGCAGATATTACAGTCTTTGCAGATGTTCCGAGCCGTGTGGCTTCAGGAAATTTCCTGAAGGTTCCTCTTCTAGTAGGAAGCACCAAGAACGAAGGAGACATTTTCCTTGTTGGTGATGAACTCCTGTCGCCATTGGGATTTGCTCAACCATTGGTGACAGAGCTGTCTGCTGATTTATTGACTTATGTGCGTTATCATTAGTTTAGCTCGCCTTTGTTCGTGCTGAGATGGTATCATTTTATAGGCAGCGTTTACTTGTCCCGCCGGTGGAGCTGCCTTGGTGAGGAAGAATGCTAACATACCAACTTGGAGATATCATTATGAAGGTAGGCTTCTAGATACTGGCCTTCATTTTGAAACCGTTCCTCAGTTCCTTCTAGCTGTCTTTCGTGATATCTCTACTCGTCCCGATCTCAGGGCATGGCATGCATCCGAACTACCCATTGTCTTTGGAACATACAACCAGACCACCACAGTCGCCAAAACACCCGTCGAAATTGCACTGTCAAAGTATATGCAGAGTGCTTGGGTTGCCTTTGCCCGAGATCCACAGCAGGGGTTATCGAACTTTGGTTGGCCGACGTACAACCCGACGAGCAACACTCTTATTCAATTGGGCAGCTTTTTTAATACAAGCGGCGCTGCATTTGGACGCGGTGATCAGCTTGATTTCGTATGCTCCAAGCTGGACGCTCTGACTGCGATCTCTGCACAAGTACTCAGTTTGCTTTTACCCTGAAGAGCTTTGTCGATTAGTATATGTGAGATATTGTGTTCCACGGACAGCCCTATGAACGGTACCGAGTTTCCCCCTCCTAACGCGTCAGGCACTGCCTGGACTGTTGCCGAGATAAAAGGAATAATTGGATCAACATTTCTGATCAGCACGGCCTAAGTCCATTTTATTCAACTTGTATTTTGCTTCGGGTCCGAGAAACACAAGTTATATAGGAGTCACCTAAATATTTGTGGTTATCATGCACTTATCTTATCTAACTCTGGACTGATAATCATGATTATTTGAGCATGATAAGTGCTTTTTACACACCCCGGGGTCTCAAACACCCCGCTTGCTGACGTCATTCGGTTGATTTTCTCTCTGCTTCGTACTTTCCCCCTAGTTTCGAGTGCTTACCAAAGCTGCTTGGGTTTCAGGAAGTATTTACAAGTGTTTTCCGACATGAATGCATGATGTTGCAACCAATTCAACCCTTTATTTGATCGTAATATAAGTACTCCGCAATTCGCAATATTACCTACCCTTAAATTCAAACCCTCTAGTCCATTTACTTTTATTAGTTGTCTCTCTCAGTCTTTCACACATGCACCTTCTGCGTCTACTGCTAGCAAGCATATACCCCACCCTCCTGGTTCCACAAGACTCAGGATTGCGCGTACCTACTCAACAGGGCGATGTTATTGGGACGCTGGTTTCACCGACTGTTAGGCAGTTCTTGGGTATTCCTTTCGCCACCGCCAATCGATGGGAGGCTCCAAAGCCTCCATTATCACGACAAGACGCGTTCAAAGCTGATCGTTTTGGTGACTCATGCATCCAAATGAACGGTCCTGCGCAGATCAACTTCTTCAATTTGACTGGCATTGCTTTTACTAATGTCACCGAAAGCGAGGATTGTCTAAGCGTCAATATATGGGCCCCAAGTTTGGACAGAAATCAGCAGACGGCGGTGATGATTTGGATATATGGGGGCGGATTTCAGCTCGGGACTGTGAGTTTGTTTTTTTCCTTCGCTATGGCCGATGACCTGTCTAATTGCGAGGTGCTGACAGAGCGATTTCCCTACTTACGATGGACAATATTTTGTGCGGGATAATGAAGACGTCACGCTTGTTACTTTCAACTACAGACTCAATATCTTCGGCCAGCCCAACGCACCTCAACTTTTGAACTCCACGACTGGTTGGAACTTTGGCCTTCTCGATATCGACGCTGCAGTACAATGGGTTTACGATAACATTGCTAATTTTGGTGGAGACCCGGAACGAATTACACTGTTCGGTGAAAGTGCTGGTGGCGTGGCAGCCGATCTCTATACGGTTGCTCATCCTGAGGATAAAAGAGTCAAAGGTAAAGGGTGTCCATCTACTATGAACAATTGATTTACCTGAGATTGACTAGGTGTCATTGAACAATCTGGAAGGTGAGCTCGTTCTCTCAACGAACCGCGCTGGAGGTCTGATGGATTCTCAGCGTTTCTGGAGACACTCCTTTAACTGGTCCTGATAATTCAGATGTGTGGAATGATATCGCCGATGTCGTGGGTTGCGGAAAGGGTAGGCCGCTGGTGTCACTGTTCTGATCGTTTTAAATTGACAGTTATACTAGTTCCAAATGATGCTCAATTAGCTTGCATGAAAGACGTCCCTGGAAGGAAATTAGAAGATGCTGTCGTGAGCACAAATATTATTTTCCAGCTAGTTGCTGACAGTCCGTGGCATACAACAATCCCTTGTTCTCCTGTACTGATAAACTTATACAGATATCACACTTTTCCCTGATACTGCGGCTCGCTTGGCTTCGGGCGATTTCCTTAAAGTTCCTCTTCTTGTCGGCAGTACTCAGCATGAAGCAGATATCATGACGGTTGGCTCCGAGATGTTGTCGCCGTTAGGATATGCACCACCACTTGTGACGGAGCTCTTTGCAGACTTATTGACTTATGTTCGTTTGTTACTTTTTACACTATCACTTTCCATGTGGTACTTAAACTGCCTCAACAGACCGCATTTACTTGTCCAGCGGGTGAAGCTGCTGCAACGAGAGCGAATGTGGGCGTCCCCGCTTGGAGATATCAGTATCAGGGTATATCAGCTAGTCATTGGCATTGCAATCGAAATTTTACTGATGTATTCCTTTCTAGCTGTCTTCCGCGACATATCTCTTCGTCCTGACCTTCGTGCATATCATATGTCCGAAATTCCCATTGTCTTCGGGACCTATAGTCAAACTATTGACATACCCCAAACACCGGATGAAATTGCACTGTCGAGATATACACAAAGTGCTTGGGTCGCCTTTGCTCGAGATCCACAGAAGGGTTTATCTGAGTTTGGCTGGCCGACGTACGACCCAGGAAGCAGTAGTCTTATTCAATTAGGAAACTTTTTCAACAGAAGTAGTGCTACATTCGGGCAGGGCGATCAGCTTGACTTTGCATGCTCGAAGTCTGATACTTTGGCTAGTATCATGGCACAGGTGAACAGTTTACTGTCACCGTGAGCGGCAGCACTTGTTTGATGATGAAGTACATAATAATAAAACATGTTCATGAAGAATTTTCTCATTGAACCCTCCAGCTGAGCATATGACATCTTTTCACTCGTGCGCTTGGTTCGTGGAAGTTCTCATAGTGCCCTGATTTACCTTGCGCCACACCTTTCTCAGGTCAACTCTCTCCCGTGCTCTACTTCCTTCTTCTGTTCGGCGGACCGGTTATTGAGTTGACCGGCTTGGCGATTCCCCGGGAGCTGTTCTCGCAATAGATCAGTCGAAACGTCGCGGGGATGCAGTTATATGGCCTTCAATTTCCCAGTTCTGTTACCATTATTCGTTCTTTTTGCTGGAAGTCGGGGCATAATGAAAATTATCAGTGTCAGATATAAAAGGACGATCGTTCTTTGGGTCAGAATCATCGCAATCGCTGAGTCTCTCACCCATGCGTGTTCTCCCTTTGCTCCTCACAAGCCTGTGGACTACATTTGTAGTCTCACAAGGCATCGGGTTACTCGTGCATACTGAACAAGGCGACGTCCTTGGGTCATTTGTTACTCCTACTGTCAGGCAGTTCCTTGGTATACCCTACGCTGTTGCCGGTCGATGGGAGGCCCCAAAACTTCCGCCTCAACGACGGCTTGTTCTCCCAGCTAACCGTTTTGGTGACTCTTGTATCCAAATGAATAGCGCTGCCAACCTCGAGTTCTTGAAGCTAACAGGTTCTGTCGTACCCAATGCAACTGAAAGTGAAAATTGTATGAGCATCAATGTATGGTCCCCTAGCGTAAACAGGAAACAGAAAACGGCTGTGATGGTTTGGATATATGGTGGCGGATTCCAATTTGGTACTGTGGGTCGATTGTCTCTTTCCATCTATCTCAGTAGCTAAATATTCCGAATGGCAGAGTAATATTCCCACTTATGATGGCCGATTTATCGTGCGGGATAATGACGACGTCACAGTTGTGACTTTCAATTACCGACTCAACGTCTTCGGCCAGCCCAATGCTCCGCAACTCTCGAAGCCTACAACAGCACAAAATTTCGGGCTTCTTGATATCGATGCCGCAATACAATGGGTTCACGATAATATAGCGAATTTCGGTGGAGACTCAGACCGAGTGATAATATTTGGTCAGAGTGCCGGGGCAGCGGCAGTTGATCTATATACGATAGCTCACCCGGACGATAAACGGGTCAAAGGTGGGTAGTTTCAATTCTACTCGAAAATGCATTATGGTGAATATTATTAGGTGTCATTGAACATTCTGGAACGTGAGCTTGTTTGGGCAATTTGAACCCCCACAGTAGGCTAATCATTTTCAGCGTTTCCGCGGGAGGTTTAGCTAGCAGTTCCGCTAACTCGACTCTCTGGAATAGTCTTGCTAATGCCGTGGGCTGTGGGTCAAGTGCGTCGTTTGTGTCAATTTGATTCGTCATGTTCGACATATGACGGTAGATCCGGATGATGCCCAGCTGGCTTGTATGAAACGAGTTCCTGGAAGAACGCTCGAAGATGCTGTTGTGAGCACGAATAGCAATTTCGGGCTGGTCCCTGATAGTTCGTCATGCGAATTTTGTTACATGCTCTCAACTAATTTTTGCGTAGATGTCACAGTTTTTGCTGATACTCCGACTCGCGTGGCCTCGGGCAATTTCCTCAAGGTACCTCTTCTGATCGGAAGCACCGCAAACGAAGGGGACATTTTTGTCGTTGGTGATGAGCTCCTATCACCCTTAACCTTTGCACAACCATTAGTGACTGAACTCTCTGCCGATTTATTGACATATGTGCGTTCCCAGTCGTTCAGTTATTCGTTGTTTGTGCGTTGAAACGGGATTACAGATTGGGTTTACGTGTCCCGCTGGTGGAGCAGCCCTGGTTAGGAAGAATGCTAATGTCCAGGCTTGGAGATACCAATACGAAGGTGAATTCCCAAGTTTAGCTGTCCATTATCGAAAGCCTTCCTCAGTTTTTTCTAGCTGTCTTTCGCGACATCTCTACCCGCCCTGATCTCAGGGCATGGCATGCATCCGAGCTCCCTATCGTCTTTGGAACATACAATCAGACGACCACAATCGCCAAAACGTCAGTCGAAATTGCACTGTCAAGGTATATGCAGAGCGCTTGGGTTGCCTTTGCCCGAGACCCACAACAGGGGTTGTCGAACTTTGGTTGGCCGACGTACAACCCGACGAGCAACAGTCTTATCCAGTTGGGCAACTTTTTCAACACGAGCAGCGCCACATTTGGACGCGGTGATCAGCTTGATTTCGTATGCTCGAAGCTGCAAACCTTAAATGCGATCTCTGCACAAGTACTCAGTTTGCTTCTACCCTGAGTAGTTTTGTCGATTAGTAGATGTAACATACATTGTTCTATGGACAGCCCTATGAATGATGAATGGTACTGAGTGTTTTTTTTTTCGTGTTTCCCTCTTCCAACGCGTCAGATACTACTTCGACCGTTGCCGAAATGACAGGAACAATCGGATCAACGTTTTTGATCAGCACAGCCTGAGCTTCCTTCCATTCAACTTATGTTCTGCTTCGGTTCCGAAAAGCACAAGTTAGGAATCACTTTGATTGGTACTGAGTATGGCGGAGTCGAAATGTAGTACCCGTTCGAAGTGGTATGTATCAGGCTATGTTCTGTATAAATCAAGTGAACATTCACTCCTCATTCCTCCAACCAGTCCTCAAACTCCAGCGTGCCAGCTCCGTCCTTCTGCGACCAATCATGTCCCGAAACCCTGCCAAAGCAAAGACTGTAGGTTCACTTCGCTCACTTTTGGCGTCGCTGCAACTGATTGGTTTGCATTGTAGCCTAAACCGCATCCTCTTGGACTACCACCCAGAGAAGTATGCAAACGTATAGCGGACGAAAGCATGAAGGCCATAGCCATAGGGTCCTACACTCTAGAAAACTCTGGGTCAGATGATCCACCAGAGACGTTTGACCTCAAGATGAACGTAGAACAACTTCAAGGATCTACCCTCTATTATGGTCCTGAATCTGAAGTCTCTTCCTGGTCTACTCTATCGTCAGCGACCCCATCTCTAGATATGAGCCCAACAAAAGTCTGGGCTACTGAACAGTCAACCTTGGACACCGCACGCGACCTCATGAAAAAGCTTGGCTCCAGGCTTGATCCTCAATCAGCTGGTGATAGGGGCAATGCGGTGGGCGGACAAGGGAAACGTGCTCAGGCTGTCGGTGTACTCAATTTCGCGTCCGCGAAGAATCCTGGCGGTGGATTTTTGAATGGTGCCCGGGCTCAGGTCAGTCTGACCATTCATCCGTCATCTACTCAATCAAACATATGCGGTTGTAGGAGGAATCGATTGCACGTTCGTCAACCCTTTATCAAAGCCTTACATGTCCCATCGGCCAACAATTCTACTCGTACCATCACCGAATCACGGCTGGGAAGAATGACGGATTCTATTCACATTCCATGATCTACAGTCCTTCTGTCCTCGTTTTCAGAACAGACGCCGGAGATTGGATAGACCCTTATGAAATTGACATCCTGACCTCACCAGCTGTAAACGCTGGCGTCGTCTGGCAAAAGCGTCAAAAGGCCCTTGATGAAGGAAAAGGCGTTCTTTCTGAATCGGCTGTGCAAGACAAGATATGCGCAGTCATGAAGGAACGCATGGCCCGGCTTCTATATCTCTTCGAAATTCAGGGTGTGCGGAACATAGTATTGGGAAGCTTTGGGACGGGAGCATTCAAGAATAGCGTTGATATGGTGGTGGATCTTTGGGCAGGACTGTTAGTGGGAGAAGAGGCGAGGTTTGGAAAGTCGTTTGATAGGGTGGTATTTGGAGTCATTGGGAATGAGACTTATCTCAAGTTTGCAGATAAATTTGGAGCTGGGGCCGCGTAGTAGGTGCGAAATGGGAGACAGAAATTTGATTTGGCGCTCCCTGTCTATGTAACTCAACGCCCAACACCAGAGATCAACTTTCTTCCATGGAGTACTCTCGTCATCGGGCTATTGATACATGTGGTACAACTTCTTGGGCGGTGAAACCAGTCTCGTAATGCTTGAGTGCTGTTGATATGACGTGACTAAATAGATCAGACGGCCTTTGTCGGTTGTCCCAGCTTTCATCTCAACCTTCTATACGGTGCTTTTTTCCTCCAGTAAACGTGCAATGTTCGGCACCTGCAATCCGCGCCTTGACAACACCGCTTTGAGAAACACTCCACTCACTATAGAGAACATTTTGAGCCTAGCACGTCACGCTCTCGACGCCGCCCCATTGCAATGGAGATTCTTATCGGGACAACGTTATGACTCCTGTAAGTTTGTTCCCAGCTGGTCGCAATGCTTGTTTAATGAAATGTGTATCACTAGATCTATGCCACTCATTGATGATAACAGATAGTATCGTTACAACAACTCCCCGCGATATTTGAGTTCGAAAGAGGTTTAATGTCAGTGCATCGAGGTGATCCAGGAAAATATGAGGCTGGAAATTTGGACGAAGGAACAAATTTCCTGGATACAAAATGAACTATCAGAAACAGAGATTTTTGGGATTACAATATACTGCGCATTGAAAGTGCCAAGCACGGAGCTTTCGTACCAGTACTAGTAACAGAATATCGTTAGGCTGGGAAGGACTAACAGCAACAGAGGCTGTTTATTTGTATCATTAAGTTGATTGGAATCAAATTCAATACACCGCCCGAGATCGAAGTCGTACCGCAGTCCGTAGCAGCGCAGTCTCATTTTATTTTCTACCGATTCGCGTTCAACCGTTTGACTCGTCCTTGAGCCGAATCACGGTAGTATAAAGGAAATATAAAGGAAACAGGGAACGTAGAGAACTCACTGACTTGGCCTTGTATTGCTCAAATCCTTCAAACCCACTTTCCAGCCGACATCCTCATTATGCGTATTCTCCTTTTGTTGCTTACTTGCCTATCGACTACACTTGTTGTAGCACAAGATTCAGGACTACGCGTACATACTCAACAAGGCGATGTCCTTGGGTCACTTGTTGCTCCTACTGTCAGGCAATTCCTTGGTATCCCTTACGCCGTGGCCGACCGATGGGAAGCACCGAAACTTCCACCAAAACGACAAGATGTTTTCACGGCCAATCAATTTGGTGATTCTTGTATCCAAATGGATAGCCCCACCAGTACCGGATTCGTGAACATAACAAGCTTTGTCGTACCCGATTTCACTGAAAGTGAAAACTGCATGAGTGTCAACATATGGTCCCCGAGTGTAGACAGGAAACAAAAAACAGCCGTGATGATATGGATACATGGTGGCGCTTTTCAACTTGGCACAGTAAGTAGACTATATCTTGCCTTCTTCTTCTTCTCTTATTTATTCAAATGATAGAGCAATTTTCCTACTTACGAGGGTCTATCTTTTGTTCGGGACAACGACGATGTCACGATTGTGACTTTCAATTACAGGCTCAACTTTTTTGGCCAGCCCAATGCCCCTCAACTATCGAATGCTACAACGAGCCAGAACTTTGGACTACTCGATATTGACGCGGCGGTACAATGGGTACATGATAATATAGCGAGTTTTGGGGGAGACCCCGAGCGAATGATATTGTTCGGTGAGAGTGCTGGTAGTGTGGCAATAGATTTGTATACGATAGCCCATCCGAACGATGAGAGGGTTAAAGGTGAGTGATTGAATTATTACAGGGTGGACGCTTTTTTGAAGTACGATAGGTGTAATTGAACAATCCGGAAGGTGAGATTGCTAGAACAATTCTGATCGTCGTCTAACTGCTTCGTAGCGTTTCTAAAGGGGATAATCTGGGAGTAACCCGCAGCTCTATTAACTCGACTCTCTGGAATGAACTTGCCGTTGCTGCGGGCTGTGGACCAAGTACGTGATTAAGATAACTTTGATTTACCTTGTTTGAACCTTCCGTAGGCCCGGATGAAGCCCAACTGGCTTGTATGAAACGAGTTCCTGGAGCGACACTCAAGGATGTTGTTGTGAAGACAGACAGCTATTTTTGGCTGGTCGCTGATAGTTAGTATCATACTAAATTGTTGAACTGCTCTCAGCTAATTTTATGTAGACATCACGGTCTTTGGTGACATCGCAACTCGCACGGCATCGGGAAACTTTCTCAAGGTTCCTCTTTTGGTCGGATCAACCCAGCACGAAGCAGACGTCTTTATTGTCAGTGCGGAGCTTCTGTCACCTCTGGGCTTCGCTCAACCATTGGTGACGGAACTATCTGCTGACTTACTGACTTATGTATGTTTACCGGTTAATCAGATTTTCTTCTTCGGTTTGTTGAAGTGTGATGACTCTACAGACTCAATTCACGTGCCCCGCTGGTGAAGCCGTCTCATTGAGAAGGAATGCCAGTATTCCGGCTTGGAGATACCAGTATGAAGGTGAGTTTCTGAGCATTGGCTTTGCACGCCGTTCTTATTATTTTTTTTTAGCTGTCTTTCGTGATATTTCTACTCGTCCTGATCTTAGAGCATACCATTCATCTGAGCTTCCAATTGTTTTTGGAACATATAATCAGACTACCACAGTCGCCAAGACACCCGAAGAAATTGCGCTGTCAAGGTATATGCAGAGCGCTTGGGTTGCCTTTGCCCGAGATCCACAGAAGGGTTTATCGAACTTTGGTTGGCCGACGTACAACCCAACGAGCAACAGCCTTATTCAATTGGGCAATTTCTTCAATACGAGCAGTGCTGCCTTTGGCCGGGGTGATCAACTTGATTTGGTTTGTTCAAAGTCTGACACTTTAGCTGCGATTTTTGCGCAGGTACTTGATTTGTTTTGATATAGACATATGCAGATACATCTCCAGAGATAGACTTCTGACGCTAGCTATTGATGGGAAATTTTTTCTTTTTTCCAATACGAGTACTTCGACACCTAGAGTGCGAGCTGTCATGGACAGCGTTGAACCTCCTATTTCCTTTTTTAGACTAATTGTCTATTTTTATGTCATTACACATTCAACTTCCAATATTACTCCTTCCGATTTCTGCCCAGACAGCTATGTGATATGTATAGAACTATATAGACAATCTTAGCCTATTTTTTGTCATTCACTTACTACATTCTCGGTAGGTGTTGCTAAGGGACCCTAGCTCCTGGTTATAATCCGGGACTCGCGTGTTATAGTCGATGCATTTCATAATTGATCGTAAATATAGGAAATAAATTCCTCGCGTGACAGGTCCAATCATTAGAGCATTCTGCACAGTAATTATTAGGCTAATATTGTATTCCATCCATTCAGAACGCAAGGCCAAGGGGATGGAATTTTCTGAGGTAAAGGAACCGTGGAGCGACGTAAGGAAGATTGTGAGTTGTATTTGAAGCCTGAAGAGCCATTCTGAGCGGGTTTTCTGCGTCTCTCGCCCCCATTTGACCGATTTGTTTGGCAGTCATACTTATTCGGCGAGCTTGCAATCCAGCTACACCTTCTGAGAAGTCCGAAAATTCCGAAAGACTCTTCACTTGGTGTTTTTCGTCAATTCCCTTATTACTTGGGTTTAAGGGTAGACGACCTACTTGACTAATGTGTGGTTTGTCGAGCCAAACTTCAATTGTCGGGTTCACCTCCTCACACAGTTTCTTGACACTTTCTACGTTATATCGTTTCTTAATTCGATCAGACAGTCTTGTACTTCGTCTGTATCGCGAAATCGAACATTAGAAGGATCAATTTTGATGTATATGCAGAATGCAACTCACGAATAGAATTTTTCGAGTTCTGACACCCCTATTTTCTCAAGTTCCTTCGGGCTCTTTTGGCGGAGAAGATCAGCTAGTTTCTTAAGGTTATGTTGGATAGGTGGCGTTTCTGTAGACAATATCTATGGAGGTGACAACGTCAACCTTTAGTTGCTGCAATGACAAAATCAAACGTACTCTAGCCAGTAATGACACACAGAAATCGATCTGAATAATAGCCATGCCATTCAATAATGCCAGATCCGGCTCGAGTTTCGGGCAGTTCTCTGGAGTAGAAGCGGATGCCGATGTAATCGTGCTCCCCCTGCGGGGTAGTCGACGGACATCCTTGAGAGGACTCGAGGGACCAGCTTCCTCAACGTGTAAGTAACCCGAAATGTTGCGGGACGGAAGCTCTGAGTGTGAGAGCTCCGTCGTGTCTTGCATAGTTATATCGGCTCGACCTTCGACAGGCAATTCCGGAAGCTGCTTGTTTGACCCCATACAAGTTCTCCCCTTGGCATCCCTTCGAAGACTGTTCGTCTGGACATTCACTTGAGGAAGACTTAAAGTCCGAGTGTGACTTCTTTTTTCTCGTGGTGTATCCACAAGACCGTCACCGGAGGTTGATGGCCGTATCACTGTCACTTGAGGAGGAATTGGCTGCTGAGGCGTGCTATCGAGAGAGCTCTGTGCTAAACCTGCTTCCTGCAGCCATTGACGAATGTAACTATAGGTCCGGTTACTCGCTGTAAAGTAATCCGTCGAATAGGAATCCGGTGGTGTCGATCGACGAGGAGACGACTCATCGAGAGGTAGATCATGGTTGAATGGACTGAAATGTATTTCGGGTATGGGAAAGGAGACAGGCATTTGATCCTCGGGTTGAGCAAAGGGTAGCTGACTCCCGGGTTGAGCGAGAGGTACTTGATTCTCATTCTCAAGCTGGACGAGAGGGACTTGATGTCCAGGTTGAGCAAGAGGTAACTGATTTCCGACGAGAGTACCATGTAACTGATGTTCAGAGCCAAGAGTTTGCCGAAAGCTGTCTCCATTTAGGTCGTCATATACCTGCTGGAGATGGCGGAAGACCAGGTGATGCGCCTCTTGACGACAGAAAAGGTTGACACCATCGGAATCCTGAGGTTTTCTTTGCCCGACTCGGAGTGCTTTGTGGAACATCTGGCAAACCATTGAGAGACGAACAGCCTTTTTGATGATATGGCGAAGTGAGTAGGGGAAGACGATTGTAGGCAAATACCATTCTTCAACTTCTATGTGATTTTAAGTATGGATGAATGCTGTTCACGTCAATATACAAAACAATCGATTAGACAACAAACACAAGGTTGCGAGTGGCAACACTCGTGGCAGCTCTGAAAATACAAAAGAGGGATTCGCGTTTCAGAATTGTTATGACAATAAGAAGGCTTCGAAAGTAAGAAGAAGACTCACACCCTTATGAAAGTTTAAATGACACCTGTGCAACGTCTCATGTTGAATTTGCTCGTTATGGTGTCGCGCCCACAAACGAATGCTATATTTGGAACTGTATTTTCCCATTCGGATCAACGGTTTCAGGGGTTACACGCTTACCGAGAAATCAACAACGGCTGGTTGCTGCCAAGTACAATATTTCGTCAACGGATGTTCTCGAGCGCGACATTTGCTTGCCTACCTCATATCTGGAGATGTGTCTCAGGGGATTGATGAAAGAACACAGGAAGTCGTACACGGGGCCTTCAAGGTCCGAACTTGTTACCTTCAGACTCGGGTGGCAAGAGCTATATAGTCGGGCAAAAACGTAGCGACGTATACATCATCTGGGGCTGAGAAAACTCTTTCGCTCTGGATTATGATACTCATGGTTTAGTAGGACAGAACCAAGGAAGTGAAGCGGCCATTATCACTCTATTGGATCTTCTTGGCCAACAAACGGCTCACATCTCGGCCTAAATTAATACCCGTGACACTTGTAAAACAAGCCTCTCTACAGCGAATTTAACAAGTAATTGAACTATTAAATCCGATTATTCGTGCTGTAGAATATCCCGATGCCGTAGTCACGAACCCTGAAACCCTTGTAGGCTCGAGTGGTTGATTGTCCCGACTGAACCGCTGTTTTTGTTGTTTTTGCTTTTGGTATCTTTAACACTCTGTTGTATCGAACATTACCGTCAGGTGCGGTATCATATCACCCAGGCATGATGTTACGATATTCGCACGTGCAAGAGCGGAGAGATATAAGAGCTTTCGCATGATTTTCGTTAGTAGGGTGCCAACGACAGTAAAATGTACAAGTGGTCAATTCTATACGAAATACTTCGAGGTTAGGCATGAGTATGTGTGGCGTACAAATGACCTCCAAAGTGAGACTTTCGGCTTTCTGACTCGAGATGATGGACCAGATGCACTCGTGCCCGCTTCACTAGAACAATCATCTCTTTCAATTCCTTCGGCAGAATCCAGCTTTATAATTGTGCTATGCAAGCTGGTAACCACACCCCCCACGGTCCTGATGTAATTGGTCCACCGTTCCTGCATCATGACTACCTCCCCCTTTGAGGGTATACAGAACCTTAGTCTTTTTTCCTTTTCAATCGCCAATAGTGCCCTCATTTCCACATGAAAATCTCCGACCTGTCGGAGGAGATCGTTGCATTCATCGATAGCCTGAAGCAATTCTGTCGCCACTTGTCCATTCTCTGCCGTAAATACTTCTTGATAGCCACTTTCTAAGTGCGCATCTTTGAGCATACAAGGAACAATTGAAATAAATGCTCAAGACTTACCGTCCTTCAAAGCCACTCTAATACGGGCAACAGCGTCTGTGATGTCCTGTTTGAAATGGGCCATGAATTGACGGGTTTCCTCCACCGTCTCTACTTCAAGAGAAGCAGTTAAATATGCTCTACGAATATCTACAAAGGTTTGATGTGAAACTTCGAGTGACGACAGGTTCCCCACAAAGGTTAGGTATTGGATTGCAAACATGAAAGCATCTAGGACGGCAGAATCGAGTTCCCAAAAATGGTTAATAGCGTCTTCGCGTAGTCCGCACATAGCTTGAACAGCGACCAGAGAGGTGCTAGCAGAATCGGATGCCCCCACCACCATACTGAGATGGTCGATTTTATTCATGAATATCTCAGATAATTCGCGTATCCGACAAAAGATATGTTCTTGAGGTGGAAGCTGGTTGGATTATATTGAATCAGTATTAAGTAGCCAAGCGGTTTGGAAGTTTACCTTGAAGAGATCACATGTGATGACCTGTGGCGTTGCAACAGGTTGAGAAGACGGGGGAACCGAATCCCCTTTACATGGTGTAGTTTTTGGCATTGGGGATGAGGGGCGAGTTGCCTCTGTACCCAAATTCGGATTCTGCCCATCCAGAAGATTCTCCTCTCCGGGGAGTAATTTCGAAGAACTGTCGTCAAAGACACCTTTCACCTCCCGCATAGTCGTCAAATAGTTTGTCCATTGTTCCCGCAAAGTGGTGATTTCCCCATCTGAGGGCATATTTGACCTTATATCTTGCTCTTTGGGATGTCTCGTTTGAGCCATCAGATCCATATGATAGTCGCTGACCTGCCGAAGGAGAAGAGTGCATTCGTCAACGGCTTTCCCTAGTTCATCTACCGCTTGTCCATTTTCTGTGCTAGTAAATCCTTCTTCAGTTTCATTGTCTGAGTTTAGATCCATGAAGCTTTGGTGATAGACCGGGACAAACACAGAGAGCTTGCCTTTTTTCCAAGCTTCTTCAATATCAACACGACAATCTGCAATATCCCGCTCGAATTCGGTCATAGCCTCGTAAGCCGCCTCTACCGACTTCAATTCCAGCGAGGCCTTGACATATACAGTGCGAATATCCGTCATTATTTGTTCCGTGAACAAGGGTGGCAATAAATTTTGCACAAAGTTGAGGTATACTGCTGCGACTTTACAGGCATTGTGTATGGCTTCTGCAAATTCTGGACAGTGCTTAGCGGCATTTTTGCGTAGATCTTGAACAGCTTGGACAGTGGCAGAGGAGTTATTGACAGGGTGAGATGCTGCCACACCCATAGCAAGTTGGTTAATCCTGTTCACGGATATTATGTATAACTCGCGCAGTCGAGAAAAGAGAATCTCTTGAGGTGGGAGCTGGTTGAGTGATGACTTAGAATGTACTGTCTACGAAAGGAGTCCGAAGGCTCACCTTGAGAAAATTGCATACAATGGGCTGTAGGCTCGCCATGGATTGGGACAATGAAGGTGTTGGAGTTTCTCATCATGAAATATTGTTGGCCTATTTATATTGATTTATCGGTTTAGTTTTTTGTTCTTTCATTCTTTTGTGTTTGGTTTTCGGTCAACATTGATGCGGACTTTGAATCAGCAATTACGTTATAATTAGCTAGTGATGGTACTGATCACTGGAACTTCTATGTTTACTCGTCCGGCCCATCTGTACAGTGGCCTTCGCGTGGGACCAGTAATTATTAAATTCTCGCAACTCTATCGCAGGATGTGCACAAGGAGCGTACATCTCTCACCTATAGTTAGAAACCTCCCGAGAAGAAGGACAAAAACTTCTGAGGTCAATGAACTCGACATACAACCTTTGAAATCACCTAGCCATTCACACAACGTCGGGCTCTCACCACGCAATCCAAATGCTTACTTGCTATATTCTATTAGAATGTTCGTAATGTACATCTAATCATACGTGTCGTTTACCAAAAAAAGCCTTTGAGTCCGGTGCAGAAAGTCATTTGAGCCGAGTGTTACTAACGCACTCCTCCCCAGTCCGTTTTCTAGCGGCAACACTTCATGGCCAGCAGTCATGATTATGTACCTAGAAACCCTCCATATCTGAAAGGTGTTTCGCTAAAATTTATGCCATTAGCCCACAACTACACCTACAAAATCCAACCACTGCGACATACCAAGGCTAAGATATCTCGACCATTTCTCGACCCGCATCTGTGCAGCATCACAAGCACTCCGGATATAATAAAAATCATTATGTTTGTTTATCCTCAAGTAAAATCGTTGAAGTCGACTGTTTAGTAGAAATTCGGCTTGTAAGACTACCAAGTCCACAAAGGTGATAGATATATGTTGACTTACTCTTCGAGTTTTTCGAGTTCGGGTAAATAACGTTCCCCCAAAGATATCCAGAGAGGTATTTCTCTCAAGGCAAGTCGGAAACTTTCAATTGTTCTTCCTGGGAGACACTACAATGTTTCAACATTAATC
Source organism: Agaricus blazei (assembly GCA_029719445.1). Classification (NCBI taxonomy): domain Eukaryota; kingdom Fungi; phylum Basidiomycota; class Agaricomycetes; order Agaricales; family Agaricaceae; genus Agaricus; species Agaricus blazei. The sequence goes on along the minus strand of SSNC01000022.1, from coordinate 225,937 downwards.
TTCAATTCGGGATCAACCTCTTTCAAGTGTTATACGTACTTCCAATCTCTTCAAGCATGCTTCTATCCAATGTAGAATTCTGCTCCTTATTTCTTTAAGAGCTTCAGATTCACCTCGGTGTCGTTGAATCGAGTGATTAGATACGGTACGATCAATGTTTCCGGTATGTCGAGAACGTCGATCATGATCAGGGGTTCGGCTACCTCTTCTATTCGTCTGACTTCTGGATCGAAAACCTTCCTCTTGGGAAGGATCGATCTTGACCGGATAACAGTAAATGTAAGCCGCATGTGCTGGGGGTGTAGGCAGAGGAGTTATATTCGTGATAGGTGTCAAAGCTCCTCCTAGAGCTGCCCTCAAGGTTGAAGTTTGAACATCATCTCGGTCTCGGCGTGGTGGTTCCTCTACCGACTCCGGACGACGATCGTGGCGAGGTAACGGTTCTGCGTCCCCGATATCGAAGTCTGGGGATAAAGCACTAATATTTCCCTCATGATCATGGTGATTTTGTCCATTAGAATCATGATCATCCTGACGACGAGGCTCATCTTGAAGAGGTGGAGGTATCACCGGGTCATGATGAATAGAAGATAGATGTTGGTGGGTATGAAATGAGTGATCCGGGGAGCTGGGCCGAGGAAGGTTATGAAACGAAGAAGGACGTGATTGTTGGTTACTGCTGTGATGATGACTTTCCAGGTCTTCATTAAGCTCTGCGTACATCGCCTTGAGATGGCGCCCAACCAATTCCTTCGTAATCATATAAACGTCAGAGTTTATTTCATGCGTAAATGCGGGTTTGCGATCGTGGGATTTTGGTTTGGAGAATGACAACTTGAACATCTCGAATAGACCTAGTTGTATGTTTGGAAGGGGAAAAAAAAACGGAGGGAGACTGGGCAAAACAGTCAACTGGGGAGGGAGAGGGGGGGGGAATGAAGCTATACCTTTCACCCGAACCCTTGTGTGGTTATAAACATTTCTGCGAAGACGCGACAGCGAGCTAGTATGACAATAATCAGTACAAGGTAGCGAAGTTCATAGCCAAGAAACAATGTCGGGCTGTCAGTGTCGTGTTCGGGAGTAACAATAAGTACTGCCATTTTAGGAAGATTCTTAAATAGACATTTACGTCCTCGTGATACTTTGTTATAGTGTTCAATAGTTTCGCATTGAAGGCTTGACCCCAATGAGACGACTGAAACGTCTTTCCCTGGTTCGGCGTAGTAAGGAGTCAAAAACTTCGATGATGAGCGTCGTTGTCATATTCTTTGTGAAGGCTATAATTAGCCGGTGCCATTGACGAATTGGTCTAGCACTGTGCATGCGAACGCCAAAGGAGCACTAGAAGTAGGATTTCCCATCGAGGTGTTCGTTAGCTGCTTGTTCGAGGGTGGTGACAGGTACATGCCAGGCACTTGGATTGGGTAAGGTGGAGCTCTGAGTCATCCAAGTGACGATACATGCTAATCCATTGTGTAAAGTTGAAAACGCGGCTCACAGTCCATAAGACTCGAAGCAACCCATCAACAGATTCCCGTAAGAGTCAAGGGGAGACAGAGGACGACCCGAACCCACGGTTAACCTGAGTGCAAACCTTAATTTCAGACTCCGCGGGGCGGACACCCTTGTATTTTTATATCGTTATGGAGAAAAGTATAAGTGGCCTGGCAGGACTGTTACCAAGACCACACAGCTAAGCGTCCAAGGGGGGTTCACAAAAAAAAAAAAAATCGGTGTACTCAAGGATCCACTTCGGATCAAGAAGATCAATTTGTCCACACCGTGCATTACAAATGATACGGCGGATCAAAGATCTATTAATATCCCAATTCACCGCCCACGATTTTTGCCGAATTTTTTTTTCTTTTTTGAGGTAGGATTTTTCCAATCACGATGAACGACAGGATGTATCCTTCCGCCTCTCCAGATCTACCACCATACAAAATCCACACCATCCTCCTCGCCTCATCTCTCTCAAACAATCCACCTACACCAATCGCGACCCTCCTCCCATCCTCTCTCTCAACATCCTTATCAAACCCCACCACGATCCCCGCACATGCAACACCCTACCCTCAAACCCATCTTACACCATCCTCAACACCCCAACCAAAGGTTTCGGGATGTTCGCCCACCGCACGATCAAAGCCGGCGAAGTGATACTAGTTGAACACCCGGTACTTATCGTTCCCGAACACCCTCTACCCATCGATACCCCCGCCTGGGATACTCTAGGATCTGATCTACCCGAAAAGGAAAAACTCGAAATGTTGACCATGGCTAACTGTCGATCTGCGGAAGAATGTCCGAGTCGTGTTGAAGGTATCGTCCGGACCAATGCTCTCTCACTCGATTTGACCCCAAATACCTCAAAAACTACTATACCCACCACAAGAGCACATTCACAAAAATTCGGTGGTGTCTTCTTGAAGATAAACAGGTGTAACCATAGTTGTGGTCCCAACGCCGCTCACAAATGGGTTTTATCAAACCTCTCATCTACACTCTACGCATTACGCGATATCTCAATCGGAGAAGAGATCACGATTTTTTATACGGACGTAACCCAACCAAGAGATACCCGACGTTTAGAATTAGAACGAAACCATCGGTTTAGATGTACATGTCCCCACTGTTCACCACCAATCGAAGAGGATGAAGCGGCGATTATAAAAGAAAGCGATGACATCCGACGTCAACTTCATCACTGGCTCTCCACCCGACCTTCATATCTCAAATGGTCAACAGATCTATGTCGTGCAGACGACACCGTCATCTCCTCTCATCACCTCGCACTATCCCTAATCGCAAAAGAAAACATGCACTTCCTCCAACATATATTCATCGAAGAACTCGCCTTATCTTACGCCATCCTCGGCAACGATGAAAGATTCGAATTTTGGGTCAAGGAGTTTATACAGAAATGCAGTGTGGAGGATCAAGAGAGAGCAAAGGAATTTGAGAGTTGGTTGGAGGATCGTAGAAAGTGTAGGAAATGGGCGTGGCGGGAGAAGCAACGGAAAATCGGTTAGTGTCTTTCGTTTAATGCTCCAATGTTTTGCTGAAACTGGCTCAGGACGAAAGAGGGCACCATCCCCCGTATATGAATATGCCATCCTTGTGGATACCCCGGCAGCATCATAGCGATCAACGGCGCAGGCACCGATTTTGATGTATACATCTGCCCATGTGAACATTAATTAATTGTCGCTTGATGGAGGTAAAACTCTAATTGGAACATCGAAACAACATATCAGCATGCGTCGTTGGCAAGATTTCACATTTAGTAGACGGGTGACTAGCCCAGCTCTATAAAAGTCGCAAAGACGCTCAGAGCTGGACGTTATATTCCCATGATCTAGTGCCAGGTATACAGAATACAAAAATCTCGCATTCATGCGGGTAACTCGAACTTTTGACCCTGCAATACCCTAAATGAATAGATCAGCATCGATGCTTGGTGAGCGCAAGCAAGCAACGCACTTGGTAAAGTACACATAGAAGAAATCGGCATACAATCCTGTCTGGACCAGTCCAGCAGTTACAGCGATAGGATCAACGGAGCCCTCTGAGAAATAGCTATAAAAAAACATAGGCGAAAATTAGAATACACGTGATGCAAAATTAGCACGGCTGCGCCGCGTGTGTAGCAAGAAGAATGGTAAGGCACGCACCGGTAGATCCAGTTGGGAATGTAGAGGGCGCGGTAAATACCTAGAGCAGCGAGGTAGTGCGTCGTGATTGTTTCTGCGTCTCCTGTCCGTTGAAGCATGAAGAGCTGGGGGAGGATGGCGACGGACTCGAGGAAGATGGAGAATGACCAGAGGATTTCGGTAAGGGTGAAGTTGTAGTTGAAGATGAGAGCAAGGACGAAGCATGGCGCGAGGAGGAACTCGACGCGGAAGGTGTCAATAGACGGGTCGTGGGTGGGTCTGCGGATGGCATTAGTGGGCGGTTGGCGAAAAGGCGGAGAGGCTGACCGGTATTGATACTTCATAATGTAAAGGGTGTAGCTTGTACTTGCGATGAAGAAAAGCTTCATGACGGAATTATAGAGGGAGACATAACGATAAAAAAGATCCAAGTAGCGCGTGGCAAACACGGCGACATATAGTGCCTGTGTCCTGAATGAAATACCTGCGGACGGTCAGTTACCAAATGCGAAAAAAAAAAGTGACAGCGAAGGACCTCGGCATGAGCGGGTTGTCTGGATTTTGTGCAGGAGGATGAGGATGGAGGCGAGGTGCGAGAGGTCTCCTGGGGGCGGCGGTCAGGACAGACAACAGAAAGACCCGGGTCCGGCTTACCCAGAAGGCGGAAGAGATTCATCGTGGCTGCTCGCCCAACAGGTCGACGTGTTCGCGAGGAGTCTGCCCTTACGTAACCGTTCGCACGTCACTTGGCCCCGCGGCGTCACATGACCCACCCCCCCTGGTGAGTTCCTCTCTCGTCTGCGCTGCAAAGATGTCCGAGTAAAAGGTTCGACTCCTCGACGCGCCCCGCCGCCCTAGAGCCTGCCGCAGCCAGCGGGCGAACCGTTGATAGTCTATATATCCCAATGGGCCATCCCCAGTCCAACGTGGCCCGTTGTAAGGCTGGACTGACAGGCGCGACTCTTTTGAAAAACACTAGGCTGCGATGGCCTGGAGATCCATGACCTTGCGGCAAAGGCAGAGTTCTATATCTCACTCGGACTGCTACAACCGAGGCTGTTCATAAGCCGAGCCCGGGCAGAGCACCTTTCTCTCTCTGTCCCGGGTGGTCTCTGGACGTGGTTTTTCTTTGTATATGAACGGTTCACAATGCAGTTGCACGTTTCAAAGCGATTGGGCTAGAGATCCACGTCCACATGTGTGGTTTCGTGCATACATCCTGGTTCGCTGTGTTCTGGGGGCATGGAGCTATTGCGTTCGGGACTCGCGTCGCTCGAGGAATGAGATCACCTTGTATATGCCCTGCTATTTGTGCAGGCCTGAGCTTTTTCTTTCTCTTCTTCCAACTTGTGTTTTGCCAGTGACTCACGTTCATTATCGACAGGTCCAGATTTACTGATTGCATCACGTCGGAAGGAATATCCATCGACTCCGTCACATCCGCAACCGCCATGGCCTCCTCCTACCACCTCGCACACTGGACTAACAACACCGCTCAGGGTGATTACCGCAAGTAAGGGGGCGTCCATCTCAACACGTGACCTGCCGGGAGCCGAGACAGCTTTCCATACCATACGATCAGTAGTGTTGTCAACCCAACAACGGGAACTCCCCAGATATCATAAAAGCGCGGATTCCCAGCCACCGCCGCTGTCCTGCCCCATGCACTCTGAGTCGTCCCAGCACCGTTAATTGACCGATCGTGTCAGTTTCTCTGCCTTTCGTTTTCTGTCCGTCTTTACATCTAATACCCTACCGGGTTTGTGCCTCTATATGTGGCTTCGTTCTTGGGTTCCCTATTTCTTCTTTCTTTTGTCATTTCATGTCTTCATGGTTCCCTCGGTTTTGGCAACTCCGCCTTCTGTTCTCCCTCCTCACCACCGTCACCGACACCCCTTTCCCCCGAGCCTTTCCCATCTGGTAACTCGTGATGTCATCCTCCGAAACAACACAGTCACCGGTAATCTGTCTGCCATCGATACCTCAACGCGGCAGGCCATACCCCAAGGTCCCGCCACTGACGGTAGCGGGACCGGACGAGACGTACCCGCAATCGTATGGATGGTACTCTCGCTAGTCGTAGGCATTCCGCTCTCGTGTTTCGGCATCAGAGGCTGGCGGTTAACAACGGGATTTGGTATCGGCCTCGCTGCCGCCGTGGCATGTAAGCATATCCTCTTGTCTCCCCAGTAACCCGTATTTAACTCTATCATTCAAGCCTGGGCATCCATCATCAACACGACCGGTGCCTCGGGTATGCCAGATATCTTCCTCATGCTGGTGGTCCTCGGGTTCTTCGTCGCCGGGACCATCTTTGGTTGCTTCGAGATTGGGAGAATTGCGGGTATGGTCTGCCTTGGCGTGATGGGCGGCCTAAGTTTTGGGGTACGCATATCCCTACTCAGGGCGGGCCTCATCTTCGGTGCCGGTGATGATGGGAATGGCCCTGGCTACGTTCTGGCCTGGGCCATGAATGGTGTACTTGGCGTTCTGGGTGGTCTTTGGATCGTTCTACCCAAGTTTCAGAGAAGTGGTATGGTATGTTTGTTTTTTTCCCGTGTCAAAAACAAAAACATTTACATGGTTTTTCTTTTGATATAGCTCTTTGCTTGTGCCGCTGCTGGCACTTTTCTCGTTGCTCTAGGGATCGACCTTATCATAAACAAACAATCAGGAATGGGCAGGGGTTTGATTTTTCTCTTTGATAGAAATTCAGCGCATATAGTCGTAAGTCTCTACCCTCCAAGCCGTCGTCTCCCTTCCAAGAAAAAAAACACGTCGTTTATAAATATTATAGGATGTTATCACAACCTCTTACAAACCATCACTCCAAACACAACTAACACTAGGCATATCTCTCAGTCTTATGTACGCCCAACATTCCCCAGCCTAATACCGTCACAGACTTAATAAACCATCACCACAGACCCATTCTCGCTTTCGCTCAACACAAAATCTTCAAAGCGCCTTTCAACAGAAACCTTCTCAGAACAGATTCAGATTCATTATTAAACGTCCCTCTTGACGGCGACCGCCTCTATAACCCGACAGGTCGCAACGTTCTCATGCGACACCGGCAAGACACGAGTAATATGTTTAGTGGACTATGGGATGGTGCCTTGTTCAAAGGAGAAAAAAGTGGGAATAGATTCTCTGTCTGAGTCGTGCTTCGATTCTTTTTTTCCTTTTGTTCCCTTGTTTCCCCTTTTTTTTGCACTGCGGACACGCACGGGTGAATGAGAGTCTTTCTCTCACTTTCTTCCAAAACGGCCTTTTGCGTCAGCGATGTAAAAGAGGCTAAGAATATTTGGGGAGGTTAATGTGATTTACGTAGTACGTAGCACACTTTACTTGTGTGGTAAAGCTCTCCCCAGATTTGTGATCATCTTTGATGAATTGCTTCCAATGTATAAATGAATATACCCACTCTATGTAAAGTATCACGTATATATATATAAACATTCATTTAGACATGCGAAATCTGGCGTCGTCGTCGTTACTAACATTTCATAGCTCCACCCGCCCTTGATAAATGACAGGGGGAAGAGACACCACTACGAAACCATCACATCACTCGCACAAAAATTTCACTTCCCAAACCGGTTCTCAGTAGGGCCGAGATAAATCCTAGGTGTGAGCAAATACTCATTAACACGTTTGAGTGTCGCACGAGACGGATTCACGCGCGGCTCGCTCTCAATTATCCACTCCAACCTCCTACGAATGCTTTTCTTATCAGCAACAACTAAAATTATCAAAGTTAATATGAAATCAAAAGACCGAACAAGAGGGAAAACGTACTACTACTGTGTAACTTCTCATCGTCCCCTGTAACACCTACCACCCAAACCCCATCTTCATCAAAAAATAATTGGATGGCGGTAACGACGATACCAGCACTCGTATCCAAGCGAGATCCAGGGTCTGTACCACATCCTTCGACGACGAATATTACATTCGAAGGGTGGAGAGAAAGATGCGTTTGTATAAATGGAATGGCGGTTGGAAGAACATGTTGTAAGAAATGAGTATCAGATTTGCTTTTGCTTTTTGTTGTAGCTTGTATGTGTAGGATATTAGCGGGTGATGCTGTATGAATGTTGGTGCTGTCAATGGAAGAATAATCAAGGATGATGTATGCCATTCGTGGATCTCGTGGAGCTGTTGATTTCAATGAAACTAGTAGAGCATGGAGGTCGTCAGGCTCATAGGAGGAAAGGCAGATACGGCCTTGAATCTTTTTGATCGGTGTTGGTGGCGTAACTAGTTCTAAAAAAGATAGAGGGGAGATGATGTTTGAAGGAGATGACGAAACGATTTGATTGATTATATCTTCAAGGTCGGTACGGGAAGCCGATATCAACTCGTTTCTATGTTTCCAGAAAATTTTTGGAGTCAGTCCCTAGTAACAGAATGATTAGCTAGACGAACAGTTCACATAAAAATAAATCGCTCACCATCCCCCATAACTCATGATCATCTCCAGAACCTTGCACATAAACGAAACCAGATGCACGTCTTTCTGTGCCAGTTTCAATTTGTTTTGACGCCGATACGCAGACAATTGGAAGGAACAGCGGTGATGCAAATACTGCAGGAAACGTTGGAAGACTTGTCATAGAGGGTGTGATCCAAACCGGTCGAAGGGGTGCTCGAAGGTCAAGTGGAATATCAAAAGAAGAATCCTAAAAACCGAACTCAACTTCAGTTCATGACCCCTTATAGAAAAAACAAAGAGCATATACTCACAGCTAATGCTTCTGCCCAATCATCCAACTTTTGCGCAATCTGATCATGTTCTTGAGCACTAACAACGCTCGGAGACGTATACAAATGTATATCCCACTTCGAATAACTCTCACCCCGACGCTGACGGCGTAAGAGAATAGCACGGTTGACAACACAACACCAAATAGGTACTGTCTTCGATAACGCGTCGGGCATACGTTTTCCTGCCCGCGTCGAATCTACAAGTAAGAGTCTACACTCACAAGGGCTACGCGTTAATCCAGAGCACGAACAAAAAACTCTAGAACTTACCCATGCCTCTCAGAGATTAGAGGTAGGAGATGTAGATTTGCTCGTCTTAGATTAAAACCCCAATTCCCGGTATGCCCGTCGGTAGATTTGAAGTATGCAGGTGTGTCTGTCGCCTAAACACGATGGAAGCCTCCACCGGTGCTTTCAAGGATTGGAACACTAACGAGAGCAGGATCCGTATACCAAGCGCCACAACGTAAATTCGCTACATCCACACCCTGTCAGCCGGTAAATTTGGGTTGAATTTTCAGAAAATACACTCACGCAACAGGGGGAAATTGGGGTAATGATTCTGGATGTCATTCACGAACGCGATGTCCTCTTCAATAGAATGAAGGCGGTTGTAGATGTCCAGGGATTCTTTCCGAAGTGTAGCCAAAGCATGGGTGTCATCAAAAGTGTCATCACAGATCATAGTCAAGAATGAGTATGACGTCCTGGGGTACCTTTGTTTGTTTTACTGGCTTATACCAAATAAGGGTATGGCGTCCTGGAGAAGCAAGACTCGTGTTGATTATCCTAAAAATCCCGCTGTTTGACAAGGATCTGCGTGTCAATATGATGATATCCCGAATTCGCGCCATTGATAAACAAATCACCGTAATGTTCCCGCAACTTCGTACAATTACAGCAGTACATGTCCACGAAACTTCAGTACATCACAAAAACCAGGTCAAACAATCCCAATTATAATCACCCACGAACTGCAGAGAAAACAGCAACGACGACAACAATATCAACAGTAACCACCAAGACATCAATGTGATTTCGCTTTCTTACATCCATGATTTCCCGCGAAAACCTGCGTCGCTAAGCTTCCGTACCACTCTGCGAACCGGTCTCAGCAATAGGTGTCAACGGCGCCTTGACCCTCTGATTTCCCTTCCCCTTTTCCTTCTTGGTCGCCATAAATTGACGATAATCTCGTATAAGAGCGAACTTTTCAATCAATGCAGGTTGGTTTCCCAAAGACCGGCTCATGATGACGATACGAAGGAATGAGGGCAGCGGTGAAGAATCGCAGGGAGGAATCGAAGGATTTGAACCAGGGAATAAGGAGGGGGAGCAAGAGTTGGGCATTGGCGAAGTTGGTGGTGAGACTTGAAGCTTAGCTTTTGTAGCCTCATGGAGAAGTTGAAGGAATTGGTTGTATTCCGATGAAGTTGGGCCGTCCGTTGGCAGTTCAAGATCATCAATCAGGAGAAGAACCGGAGCCATCTTGGCATTGCCGGCAAAGTCCAAGGAAAGTAAGGACCGTAACAACAGTTGGAAACGGGAATCAAAGTCATCGGAAGACGAAAAAATATCGCCCGTTTGAAGCGCAGATTTAAAGGAATTGGCGAGAGTCGAATCGAAACGGGCAAATTGATAGATGATGTTGTCCATCATACTTGTGAGACTTGAACGGCCATCTTCCTTGTCGGCGTTGGCCTGAGTAAAGGAATAATATACAGTAGGAAGCCCAATGACTCCGGCTGTGTTCAAAAACATGGTTGCCACCTGATTCTTTGTTCCACAATCATTTTTCGCTGAAAGCCAGAGAACTTGTTGCTCAGCCTCAGGATTGACCAGCCAGCGAGAAATCTCATGGAAGGTGGTGTCCTCTTTGGCTAAGAAAACTTCACTGTCTTGTTCTTGAAAGCGAGGTGGCGTCATTTTCACACCCTCCAGTCTTTGTAGAATAGTATACTCGGGTGATACTAAAGGAGCAGGTTATCAGAAAACTCGATTTAAAAAGTGACTTTCACTCACGGGACAACAACCTCGGAGCGTAGGGAGTCTCGTTAAGCAGTGCTTTCAGAAGCACATCGAGTTGATTCAACAAGATTTTCCTTTCCTTGCCATCTAGATTTAAGAATAAACATACTGCGGGCTGGGATATCCATGAAGTGGGTACCTAAATCGGATCCTTGGGGTCGGTGGAGCAGGAACACGGTGGAGAATCCCCGAAAGATGATGCTTGCTGGACTGAAGTCTCCATCGGGAAGTGCCTTCGACTTCGAGTCAGCAATATTCTGCATATATCTGGTGGATTCGCGCAGGAAACGCCATATGCTATCCTCAACATCGAATGACGAAACGTCGCGGCGATGTTCAGCCATATACTGTCCTCTCGTTAGTCATTGGAAATTGTAATTCCATCTCACATACGTCTTTCATTTCTCGAAGAAAGAAATACAGCATCTGATATGCCATTTGCTGCTGTTGGGATCAAAGCATCATGTATCAGTCTTATTTTTGAGCGTGCTCAAGAAAAAACCAAAGAAAACTTACACTTTGCTTGAGCTTGGGGAGAAGCCTACCCAACGTCTCAGCGACGCTTGACACTGTCGCAGGATAATTTTCATATATAGCTTGGGGCCTTTGATCTCTAACTTTGATTTCAGAGATAATGTTGTAGGTTTGGACGCGGACTTGAATTGTCACGGGCCGTGACTCTACCTCGAGGTCGATGGCTATAGGTTCTAGAATCGTCGTAAAGAGATGAAAAAGAAGTCGCCTCAAGTTTAAAGGACACGACGCACTAGAACGGTCGCCTTGCTGTCGACTCATCAGATCGGATAAATCCGACGTGGCAGATTCCGCCACAGTGATAGGCCGTCCCATGCGATGCCGCCTTTCAATGCTGAAGGTAACAGGAGAGGTTTCGAACAAGTGCATGCTACGCACAGAAAATCAGATGGCATTTAATTGCCGCGAGATGCTATACTTACGTTATAGAGTCGTCAACAGACAACCCATTTTTTCCTGGCGAACCCCAGGATGTGACTATCTTCTGTTCGCCAGATACGATAGTCACCCTGTACTGTCTTTGAATTGACGTGGGGCCGAGGCCATTGACGTGCATGACTGTGGCGGTAGTTTTTATCATAGGCTCTGGAATATCGGGGAATCGCTCACCATAAAACTTCGCACCATGTGTTTCTTTCGTGCGGCGCTCGTTCAATCTATGGTGAAAGGAGTTTTAGAGCATTATACGAAGGACCATTCAAACACACTTGGGTTCCTTTTCCTTGGGGGACAGCGATAACTGGAACGGATTGCTGAAACTTACACGACGTTTTGGACTTTGAGGGGGTCTTTCCACTGCTGGAGACATGAATGGATCCGCTAGGCTGTGCAAGGTGAGTGAAAAACAGTATATATAGTTCGAAGCTCTATGGCTTTTCTGACTTAGAAGACACACAGCCTTCGGGGTTTCCTTATCCTAACCAGTGGGAAAGATCAAAACGAAACCTTGATCGTGGACATGAGATTGAATTAACACATAAGGGGAGTCCCTCCTGATAACCACGCAAGACAATGGAGTCTTGGCGAAGCTAGAGTCAGCGGATGAACAAATGGGTCATTGTTCCACGTACTACCCAACCATAGCGACTTTTTGTTCTTGTGTTGTCAGTTGATATATTCGGCGACGAAGACAAGACCCGAACTCCGTGTACATGAGAAATCAAGCGCGCGCCAGATGTTCCGCACCAGTCCCGAATGTCTGTGGGGCGGTCCCTTCAATTTGGGGCCTAGATGTATGACGCTATTATCACCGTGTTCCGGAGATTGTAATGGTAGAGCCGTCCACCGCGGAGCGCCAAGCGGGCAAAAGGCAGATGAATGACAAAATAACTGCTAGTGCGCGTCGACCGCTCTGCCAGCACTGGTGGACGAAACAAACTGGGATGGAATCTGGGAGACGGGCTGGTGTGGGGGTGGGTCACGTGCCGTCACCTCCGTGGCAATGACTGAATTGGCGGCGCGGAACTGCAAACTCTTTTTCGTTTCTCGCCCAGCAGCGGGCTCGCTTGTCCAGACCTGGCTTTGCAAAATGCTTTCTCTCTTCTCTAGCATGTTCTCTGTCGCCAGCCTTGTCGTATGGTCGTCGCTTCTATTCGTCGGAGTGCAAGCAGGCAGCGGCGAAGTCACCACGCGGATTGGAAACCGCACGATTGACAGAGTATGTATCTACGCTTGAGGAAAGTTACCCCTCCATAATCCCAACTCACAAACTTTTACTTCGTAGACCCTGAACCTTCGAACGCATTCATTATACGCTCCTTATATTGATCAGGATCTTCAAAACAGGTATGCCACTCTTCCACTTACACCGCTCTATTAACTCCGTTAACTATCTATTGCAGGTGGTGGGACTTTGGTGCCGACGCCTACATCGTGCGTCAATTGCCTCGTCTCCAGAATACCAAAAAACTAATGACCACCTTTCAGAACACGAACAAACATGTCCGACTAACACGAAATAAACCATCCTTGATGGTATGACCAATATTGTTTAATTAACGTTGGGGTTGACTGAGTAACGTCATAGGGATGGTTATGGTCTCGCCTCGCTCTGGCACCATCAAATTTTGTCGTTGAAGTAGAATACAAGGTAAGACTCTTTCAGTCTCCTCATCTCATCATGCTAATGGGTAAAACTGCTTTTCAGATCTCCGGAGACTCTACTCACTTATTCGGCGACGGCCTCGCAATGTGGCTTACCGCTGAACGAGCTCAGCCAGGTCCCGTTTTTGGAAGCAAAGGTCGGATATTGTCCTCTATCCACTTGAACTCTTTTGTTCATACTCCTTCACAGACAACTTCAATGGCCTCGCAGTCATTGTTGATACGTGCGTCTTTTCTCCATGCCCTCCGTTCATAGTCTAAAGTATAAGCTTCCAGTTACGCTAATTCCCGACATACATATTCTTTCCCTCGCATTTCCGGTTTCATATTCAACGGAAGCCAAAGCTACAACTTTGCCAACGACGGAGACGACCAAGCTATCGGTGGATGCTCCGTAAATCGCTGTCTCATCCAACACATTCAACTTTCTAACAAACATGTAGGCCAACATTCGCCGGACGAACGTCGCCACCAAGCTCAAAGTGACATATGTAAAAGGCTCATTCCTCGATGTCAAAGTACAATATAAAGCCTGTATGTCCCATCCTTCCTCCAACAAAACACTCTGTCGATTAATTAATTCTTTTTCACTATAGGGGACGATTGGTCAGATTGTTTCTACATTGAGGGCGTCACATTACCCAGCACCATGTACCTCGGCTTTAGCGCAATGACAGGCGACGTCTCTGATGCTCACGAGTATGTCTCTTCCCTCCCCAAAGTCCACAAATCCTTTGTAATACCTCATCGCTGACCCACCTCTTCCAGCATCATATCTGTAACAACATCATCAGCAATCCTATCCCCCGAAAACAACCCAAAAGACAAAGCCAAAAAAGGCGGCCTATTCGGCAGCTCCAAATCCAGCTCATCCTCTTCAGGCAGTTCAGAAAGTGGAAGCTGGTTTGGTTTCTTCTTCAAACTTCTTTTACTGGTTGCAGCCGTTGGTGGTGGCTGGTATGGGTGGAACGAATATCAACGTAGAAAACGTTATGGAGGTTTCGGATCCAGTGGCAACCTTGGAGGCGGTGGCATGGGCATGGGAATGGGCATGGGTGGTGGTGCCGGTAGCAGTAACGGCATGTTTCCTATGGGTGGCGGGAGGTATCGAAGTCCATACGCGAACGAAAAACGGTTTTAAGTCTGCTTTTCGTTTCGGACGTGGTAGTGATAATGTGCTGATGTGGTTAGTGAGTTCGATCTAATTGGTTCAGCTCGATGTGTACCATACAGGGGTCTTTTTTTTCTTGAATTTATCTTTATTTCATATGAATTGGTTTCTGCTTGCCTAGTCGAGTCAATGATGTCGAGACGAACTACGCACCAACGTGACTCGTTCGCTATCACTACATTGAGAAACCCCCTCCATTTATCCAAAAGAAAATATAAGGCATATAAGACATCCAAAGCCCAAATCACACCACCAGCCTAGTAAGCTCAAATGAAGAGGAAAACGGGAAAAAAAAAAGTTGTCGCGAAATTCCTATCTACTAAAAAGTTGAGTGAAAAACTATACTACTGACTATCTACTATGTAACTACTACTAACTACTAATGCTACCTAAAAATGATATAAGATTGAAGTAGAGGTTGAGCCTCGGCAACGCAAAACAAAAATCCATGTGCTGCCTGTGACGACTCGTACCTCTAATCATTCGAGTCATGGATATGGGTTCAAAGCTACACTAAACTAACTACCTAAAAAAATTGAGACATCCGGGAGATACAAGGCTAAACATGCAGAGAAAAATGCGGTGGGGCAGGATCGGGAGGAATTCGAGGTAGTGCAGAGGTAATCGGGATTGGGACTAGGGGAGGGGGACGAAAAAAGGTGCAAATATGAGAGATTCTCTGCAACAAGGGAATGAAAAGGAAGAAAAGCTCCCGATGTAACAAAGCCAGAGACAGAAAAACGAGGATCAGAAAGAGAGCACAGACGAGAAAGAGGACAGATAGGGAGAGTTTGGCATGAGATGATGTGCTATAAACTTTGAAGTGGATGGTCTGAAGAAAACCGTATCCGTTCACTGTTTATGCGGATTACAACCCCAGGACAGACTAATGCTGAGGCCAGGCAAGTATTTCGCCGTTGCAGTGCGCATTTATATTTAGACACCATATCGAGTGGCCAACCGATCCCGGATAACGGGAGGGAATGAGGCCATCTGGGCCGCCCATCCGGCCTCATCATGGGACTTAAATCCTTGAAGTAACGTGCTGAACATATTGTTGAGTTCTGGCGAAGGCTGATTCCAGCGAATGATAGAGTTGCAAAACCATAATAAGCTCTGGAAATCCACTGCGTCAGCGTTATTTAGCCAAATATTTATCACACACGCACCTTGGCGATACCAGCGGGGTTGGTCTGTACCAGAGTGCATAGACCGCGGAAGGCAGAATCTTTCTCGTCGTTGTCGCGAATCTCATACAAGGCTTGACACCAAGCCTGAGCAAACTCAGGTAGACGGGGTGCGACGAGGGCAGGGTGCATAAGTCCAATACGACCTATGGAAACGGCGGCGTTCTCATGTAAACTCCTAGGCGCCTTGGGGTGCAGAAGAATGGGAATAAGACGCAAAATCAGTGGGTTTACCCACTGCTGAAACTCAGGATCATCTAAGAGATCAACCAAGGTCAGCTCTCTGTTTACATCCACAACAGAAAGGGGTCACTCACCCCGGCCATAACGCAAAGCAACTTCGCCAACAGACCAGGCAGCGTTGTTCGAAGCGCTAATGAACTCAAATTTAGGCTCAGGATCGAGCTGCTGGATCAGCTCTTGCATGATGCCGGGCATGTGGGGACGTAACAGTACAAAGCATCCCATTGCCATATCACCAACCAACGCATACGCCGATTGCCTTACAGGAGCCTGCGGATGTTTCAAGCAGAATGTCAACAGACTTAGCATATTTGGTGTGCTTGTCGTGATGAAAGGCTCCAATGCCATTCCCAGACCCTGAGTCAAGCCAGAAAGCAGGTCGAGGGCGACGACCAAGAACGAACCTCCAGGTTCATCAAGATCAGGATTCTGTTGGAAGGCTTGATAGGCAAGGAGCGATTGGTGAATGATGTTGTTGCATCGCTCGAAGACCGGCCCTGCATAGTTCAAGAATGCCTGGCCCATCGCAATAGTCACGGAGGCAAGACACTAATATCACATGTGCTCAGAATGGTTGTTATCAACGCAGGACGAGGAAATGCATACCTCCAACAGGGGAATCAAATCCTCGTCATTATCCTTTAGTTTTGCCCATCGATTGGTCAACGGGGGCATCAAAATCTCCACGTAGGTGGGGTTCGCCAAGGCACGACCAACGGCATCAGCCAAAGTACCGACGGCATCATACAGGATCAACATGTTTTTGTGCTGATACTTCTCGAAAGCAAAGACTAGGTTTCGAAGGACGGGCTCCAAGTAAGGAGCGAGTTCTGGGCCCGCGTCTTCTTCAAGAGTAGCAAAAGCGCTACAGCCAGCTTCTTGGACGCGTTTATTGTTATCCAATACCATACGAAGGAGCTAGAAGAACATATCAGCCACAATCAAAGAATAATTTCAACTGTAACGTACACCTTCCATAGTAGGGATAAAGAAATTCCGTTTATGCTCTTCGGAGATTGGCTGAGTGCACCAGCTGGCATATCGCCCAAGGGTCCAACAGGTGATCGACCGTACAAGAGGCTTCAAATAAAGTTAGAGAGGACTGATATGGTTTAATAACAAGGCCCATACCTTCGGTTCATTGAGCGTTTGAATGAGGTATGGTATCAGCGTCGGTAGATGGGGTTCAATGGCCTCAATGCAGCCTACCATTACGTGAATACAAGAATCACGGACCGGAAAGAGTTCACATACCTTCGGCCATAGCGCCCAAGGCTAAAATACCACTTTCTCTCTGTAGCCAATCCTCACTCCAAAGTTTTTCCTTCAAGGGACCGAGGAGAACGGTTAGTAGATCACCACTAAATCTGACAGCGAGGACATCGAGAGCTGCCGCAGCGCATTTCCGCAAGTTCCATTCCGTCGACATCTCCTCTGCAAAGTCATCATCATAGTCATCGTAATCATCTTCGTCATCAGTAT
Source organism: Agaricus blazei (assembly GCA_029719445.1). Lineage (NCBI taxonomy): Eukaryota > Fungi > Basidiomycota > Agaricomycetes > Agaricales > Agaricaceae > Agaricus > Agaricus blazei. Next base: position 208,763 of record SSNC01000022.1, on the reverse strand, counting down.
CAATAGTCTCCTCGCCATAAGCGCCAATGCGAGGTTTCGCCTGTTGACTGGGATCCGTGCTTTCACGTTCCAAACCGTGCGCTTTGCCTCCGTAATGACGCGGCTTGATATCAGACTCTTTATCGGGAACGGCAGCATCCTCGGCGTCACCCTCCAACCATAGCAAGTCATCTTCTCCATAGACCATGCAATCCAGTAGCACAGGGGCTACCTTCCCCAAAAGTGGGTGTAGATATGGTGCAAGATCGGCATCTTCTGCAAACGTAAGCCAGAACTCACAAGCCTCCAGGGCGACGTTTTCGTTCTTGTCTTTCGTAGAATAGAGCATATACTCCGCAACATTATTCATTTCAGGCATAAGTTTTTCCGGGCGGGCTGCGAGAAGGAGAACAAGGGCCTGGCAGACATGGCGTCGCACAGAGGGATCATCATCCGATGCTCTCTTGAACAGACAAGCGATGAAGCTGTCGATATGGATAAACAAAGATTGGCAGTTGAGAGGGACGAAGTGTGAAAGACATGCGACTGCGTGCGATCGCATCTTGGCCGAACTGTGCTCAGAGAGCATAAGGAATTTGGGAATCATGTAGTCAAGTGGCCTTGTCCCATTGATCTCAATGTCCATCTTGCGTGGATAATCTTCACAGGCTTTTTCAAGAGCATTAAATGCGGCCTGAAGGGACGTTGAGTAAACATAATGACCCTAACGTTCCCGGCCGAGATGGCACGGCGACCGCCTCCACCAACGGGGTTGGGCGGATTGTAGTAGGCCGGGGCCGAGAACGTTACGTGTTTAAGGGCCGCTCACCTCTTGCCTGTCCAAATCGGAGGCATCCAGCGCGTTCACCAGCTGCTGCAAGCATTCTGGCCAGTTTCTGGGTTCAAGGACACCAAGAAAAGAGACAATATCCTGACTCGCGGCGTTACGAATCATGATCGACGAATCATTGAATGCCTTCAGTACCGCAGACTTGACATACTCTGCAACCTCAATTGGGGCCTGCAAGATGAGGCGAGAATTGTTCTTTAGCAGATAGCCAGCGATGGTACGAATGCGATCCTCCTGGTCAGTCATAGCACTAAGGATATAAGCCAAGTAGGCGATGTACTCGGGGATACGCGTAAACGAGTTGAGTTTCTATGATGCCAATGCAGACAAGGATGAGCTCCCGGGACGAGAGAGCGCAAGGATGGAGGGAGACTCGCCTGTGTGATGGAACGCTGCACGGCGATGTTCATGTCGGTAGACTCATGGATAGTGCGCAAAATTTCCTCCAGGCCTTGGGGCTGGGGACTCCATGGTGACATTTTTTTTCAGACGACGCGTAAAGGACAGCAAGGGGATGGGGAAGTGGGAGAGGGCAAGAGTGGCGACGAGGACAGTAATGAGGGCAATATCCTCATATCTTTTGTGTACACCTATTGATCAACGTCACAGTCACATTCCATTTCGTAGAATACTCTACACCCCGTATCGATAAGCTCCGCATGTGTATTTCTACCTAAACATGCAGCTCTCAAAACAGAGCTACCCTTGTCTGCGGCGCGGGTGCGTCCAACACCACATTCTGAATGAAGTCACAGTAGAAAGCTATCCATGATGCTGTTAGCGGCACAATATGCACTGCGGTGGTGTGTTTTAGTAGTACAATCTAACTGCCAAGAAACCGAAATCTTCCATACCATCTTCATGTACGATCACACGTTTTCTTTCACTCAGGTCCATCAAGGCTCGCGACCTCGGCATGGGCACGATAGTGTCCAACTTACCAACGATGTGCAACGCGGGAGTCTTGAATGATGTCGTCAAAACTTTCGACGCCACGGGATCAATCAGCCTGAATCCGGACACACAGATACAAAACTGTCTTTCCTCCTTGTCAGTTCCATCAAAAAACGTGTCAGAGAGAACCACCTACAACGGAGGATGTATAGGTTCTCCATCACGAAGGAAAGAGGGATAAAGGGCAGGACGCTCCAACTGTGCATTACCTCATTCAGGGGCTTGACACCATAAAATCAAACAACAACTTACGATAGCAGAGACAATAGCAGCAGCAGCAGCACCCTGACTACATTAATGAGAATCAGTAAATCGTGAAAGAGAATAATCGTTAGGCCACGGCATTGATATTGCATGCCGCCGCTGCAACGTTCTTGATCAGGAACTTGGGTCCCACCTGAATCCAAAGACCCCTAAGGTCCACAAATCAGGTCGGTGACTCGAGGAATGGACTGCCCGTGTAAGTAATCATCACTTACATCAAATCTCTGCTTCTCGAGTGCACTTTTGACAGCGTTCATGGAATCATCAAGTCCTAAAGCTACAGTCCTTTCCCTGTTGTAATCCCACCATGTCCGAGCATCAGGTTCTGTTAAAAATTCTTTCAACAGGAGATCTTCGGAGTCGTATTGTGTCTTTTGACTCGCTGCCTGACGTGCGTCCCATGCTTGCATCCTCTCCTCCACGCTGACACCATGTGGTGCGCTAATGAACACTTTTAATTTAGGTGCACCATCGCCATCAACTATACACAAAGATGATACGAACGGAAAAAACAGGCGACTTACCTAGCTCGATTCCTTTCTCCTCACACTCTTGACAGAAAGGCTCCACCTAGAAAGTTCATTTAGAACAACGAAGAACGTTGCGAGGCCTTACTCACGGTTTTCTTAAAAAGCTGAGCATTCATCGCCCATCTAAACATCATCATTCAAGGATCTGCAGCGAGAGACGTGTGACGACTCACCCATGTAACATGAGGACTCGCCTCCGAGGCCTCGATACTGGCATAGACATCTCAATCAAAACCCACAAATCACCTCGAGTTCACTACGCGGAGATGGTATCAATCCTGAGCTCGTATCTACTGAATATTGATAGCTATGGAGTCTGACAGACAGACTTGGAGACTGGAAAAGCCAAAGAAGAACATCAGTCATATAAATGCCCATATATTGGAACTGGCTGGCATCCGAATTAGCCGGTGAATAGCCGGTAATATGCGCTGATCTTCACCTAGGCATACGTCAGTCTGCGAACGGCACGCTACGTCCGCAAGTCGTCCTTCTCGTCGAATCACTGCTTTTCCAACTGTCACCAGTGTCATGTATATGACGAAATCTACCTTCAAACCTGCGATTCGGGCCGAGTTGCTCGTGATCCACCATGAGGCCTGCCGACTCTCGCCTGGAACGCAAGTGTTACCAAAGAGAGAATGCGTAAGCACGCAAACATATGAGATAGTAACGGTTCAGGGTTCAGGAAAGTCTAGACTAACATCAACCATTTGTCATCTTTGCAGAATTTCATATATTGCGAGTAACTGTTGACATCAAAACTAAATATACTGCAAAAATATAATGAGTAATTATTGCAATGAGTAGAATAAGAAGTTTAACATACAATTTCTATCAGTTGGTTGATCAGTGATGGAAACCGGGATCTCAAAGTGACGCATAAGGCTAGAAGGTCGGTGTAGCAGTTCTTGATGGTGTTGCGGAGAGAGCAACTCTACCGGGAGAAGGAAGATCACCAGTCGGGTTTCTTAAATATTCTGCCAGAAATTTACGCCATTTACTCTGCGATGGAACAAAATGACCTGTAAGAACGGGCAGGTATAAGATTTCCTGGTTTGCTGCGCGTATAACCACAATAAAACACCGTTACCTCCATCGTGTTCTTCAACACGTTTGTTACTCGAAACATCAATCAATTTCCGCGATCTTTCTTCTATAACGATGATATCGTTCCTTCCGAGGACATGGAGCGTAGGTGTCGAGAATGAAGGTGTGAACAGGGGTCACAAATTGGATCTGTCAGTTTGAAACCAGAGACTGCGACGCAAAATTGCCTAGGAGGTATTAGTCCGCCAGAATAGAGGAAACAACAAGAAAGATGGTTCACATTGGCGGATGAGGAGGCTTTCCATCCACTAGAAAAGGAGGATAGGTTTCCGGCCTCTCCAACAGAGCAGCAATGATCGCCGCGAAAGCTGCTCCTTGACTATAATCCAGAATGAGAACACAACGCTTCAGCTTGCACGCAACATGCAATACTCACCTGAAACCCATGATTCCCTGTTCTACTCGGTCAGAAACTCTGTACTATGCAGGGACCGACGAGAAAACACGAACGTCAAACTTTCTCGTCAAGAGGACATCTTTTATAACCGCGAGGCTCTCCGCCAATCCAATCCCCCTTGTACGTTCAGGATTAGGTTGCCACCATGCGCGAGGAATGAGCTCAGGATCCTTTTCTTCTCCAGGGGTAGCTCAGTGGTGCTGAATTCGTAGCTGAGCGCAGGGTTATTGACATGTTCACCGGCGACGTCGACAGGTTGCAAGATGTGAGGCGCATCGACGAATACTGTGTGGATATGGGTATACACTTAGACGGGCCATGCCATATAAATCCAAGGAATGAAATACCGAGCTCCACATCCTTGGCGACTTCTTTCCTTAAGGCACCCAGCTACGTATACCGATGTCAAAACGCTGACCTTGTCAGGGGTCATTTAAGGGACGTACACGTTTACTAAAGATGATCGCATTTTGCGAGTATCTGGGATATAGAACGCACTGTTAAGATATTTCGAGAATGAACGATACAATGGGAGACTCTACCCATGAAGTACAAGGACGGCACGGTTGGCTGTCATTGTAATGGCAAGCCAAGATGGGTGAAGGCTTGGGCGCGGGCTCGGATAACGGCGGAGCCCCGAAGCGGCATTCCGCTTTATGGTGATACTGTGGCACGTATATACAAGAGTTCTATATAGGATGTGTGTCGTCGCGTACTAGATTAATTGGATATTACATAGAAAATGCGAGTACATCGTCCACTTCATAGTGGGCTCCAGTCCGATCACTCAGAATAGCTATCATCTTCCCTAATCGTTGGCCGCATTTTCTCGATCAAAGTGCTGATACGTTCATATACTGCGAAGACAATAGCCTGGCCAGGAGCAACACGAAGCACACGAGGCGTAATGCCTTTATAAAAAGACCGGAAGCCTTCTTGTTTCCACATATCCGAAGCAATGGCCATGATCCGTTGCAGCGCCGACTGGCCAGGGATAGCAGTCGCCTTCTGAAGTCCTGAAAATCCCCATAATCAAAAGCACGATACCCGGAGATTAACGCAGAACGTACGAGTTTTGATGGTATCGATCGGAGCATTTGAAAACGGACCCATAGCACCCGAAATGAGGCCGATAATCATGTGCTGATAGGACGGAAGCTCTTTAAGATCTGGCTGCATCCGATGCGCAAACTTCTTTATTTCTTGATACGCTGTAAAATTGGCTCCCTGGTTGGTAGCTTGGCGCAGAGCGGTGAGAGAGACACCACGGTATAAAGTAGAGATGCCCTCTTCGCGGACGATGGTGTAGACCGCATGGCCAGCATTGCGATACCTTGGTGCTTCCATTGGATCAGCAAGGGAATGTTGCTGAGCTTGCAGTCGAATTTTGACAACTTCCATGGGGGTAACAACCAGGACACCTTCCGTCGTACCGGCACCTAGACCGGCTGCAGAATATCGTGTCTACTAAATATCAGGACGATACTAACGCAGTCCGAGACATACCGATGAAGATATTTCCAACGCTAGTCTTTCCGGTAGTCTTATCTGCCAACCAACCCTTATACGTTTCGAAACTAGCGAAACGAATGGCCATCTTAGGCACAATTCCCGATAACACCGCACCAAGACCTTTGTAGAGTGCCAAAGGTGTCTCGCGCGTCACAATACTGACACCGGTAGCAATGAATCCTCGGGCCTTTGTCTATACAATCTCATTCAACAATAGGGGAATCAAAAGAGCAAGCAGACACTTACTCCAGGTGTCCTTCCGGACTTTGAAAGTTGCATTCGAACCTTGATAGTGTCGAGGGGCTGACATACAAGCTTGGGGGAGGATGAACATAGAGTACAGAGGCTTGAACAAGGTCAGTGAATGACGTACGGCTTCACAGGCACCGGCGATTCCACCAGCGGTGATATGGGTTGCAAAACCAACAGGTTTCCTGTTACTGTTCCTTGACATAATGCAAGGACGAGAGCGATTAATGGGGAAGTCGAGACCTCGGTTAGGAGAACATGAAGGTTATAAGTGATTGGTGAGACTCGGGAGTTGCGTCGCCCTTCTGGGCGGATTTGACATGTGAATTGCAACCAGCCGGGTCTGTGTCTGGAATGCTAAGAATTAGTTACCCCTAAGGCCGCTCGTTGGCACCTCTTCCCCTGCGGAGGTCCGCTCTTTTTCCACTCCACCCGCAGAATCTTTGATCTTGCGAACCATCGAGGCCTGACATAAAATGCAAAATGTGTCTCTTCGCTTCAGCTACCCCCGCACATCTCCTTTCTTCGATGTTAGAGATCAGGACCGATGCACTACAAATACACCACCTCATTATGCATCATGTTGAGTGGGAAACTAACCAGTACTCACACACACACTTGCTGCAGTACGCAATACAGAGCCACCCATTGGGCTTTGATATACACTGTGAGTTTTATCGATGACTTTTCAGAAACATCCCAATGGTCTCTGGGTCAGCAGAAGTGCAGGCTAGAGGCACATCGATATTCAGATACTGTCAAACCTTATATTAATCTATAATCAATCGATGACAGATAACAAGGATTGTGGTCACAAGTAGGTTGTGTGGTGAACCTACTGCGGCCAACGAGGCTGCATTGTGGCACAGCCGAGTGATTTCAGAACAGACTTTCCCCTCCCATTGGTTCATGATGAATTGAAGGCACTCACATCACACCCTTTTTTGTGCTAGGTCTTAAACGGATGAGGTAATCCAATAAATAATGCAACAAGCTTGCAAAATTGCCTTTTCTTCCAAAATTTGCGCACCCCATAAATACCTAGGGTGGCTGGGCAAAAGCTCCCTCTGTTCTCTGTTTCCTGCCACCTCAGTGCAGCCATAGACATTCAAAGATCCGCTCCAGGAACTAAGTCATGTGGACTGATGCCATTCAGTTCCGAAATAGTACAAGTTCTTTCACCTCGATGGAGCTTTGCAAAAACACATCCAAGGCTGCTAGCATGGTCAAGGAACCTCAAGTAGGCAAACGCAAGCTCAGCGGCGCTGGAACTGCTATCTTGAACGGTATTTATTCTCTCCTTTCAGGCTGTCCCTACTTTATTAATGGGTTGCTGCTCGATTTAGAACACCTTCGGCTCCACCCAGAAGACACTCATCCAACATCCTATACGCTCGAGGCCTTGTTGGAGCGAGTCAGAGTTCGTATAAGCACCTAAAACAGGAGCTTGCATCTTATAACTATCCCAAGGTTGCTCAAAACAATCCGGATATCACGTACAGTTCTGTTTCCAAGTGGTTTCAACGGCGGCGGATGAAACTTCAAAAAAAGGTTCCGCACTCAACAGTCGCACCAACACCCCGTAAGTTTACTTTCTGAAATCGACCTAGTCATAGCTTTTTAAATGGTGCTTCTATCCCTTTTACCAAAGCCGCCACGCCTTTCAAACCGGATGTTCTTCGTGCACTTCAAACTCTGGTCGATGCAACACCTAACCCAAGCCCGGATGTGCTCGAAATCTGGTCCTCGTTCTTTCAAGTTCCTAAAGCAATGCTCAACCATGCCATTAATGTGATTCTACCGGGAGCAGCCTCCAGGATGCCAAACATTCTCCAACCGTCATGGAACAAAGTGCTTTGGATAGATTAAATTCTGGACTGCCCTTCCAACGTCTGCCTACGCCTGCTAATTCCTCAACCCCAGAACCAGTCCTTATCGGAGGATCGAATACTCAGTCTTTGCGAAAAGAATGCACCATTCCCACGCCTGTATGTTCTAAAGCAACAGATCCCGAATGTGGCGTGGTCGCCCCGCCCCAACAACCACACAGTCATACCCCAATGGAGTTCATTTCAATGCCTATTGATAAAATGGCCCACTCACAGGAGGCGAGTATCTTTTAGAGCTGAACCATTGATAAAGTTTGTCTTCACACCAGTCAAACATCTTACCTACAGTTATCACCTCCGCCAACACCCGTCGTTTCTCGTCCCCAGGTCAACTCACAAGCATCAGAGACAGAAGATATATCTACTACTGCGACACTGCCACAAGCGACCTTAACGAAAGACGCCATTATCTCAGGAATCCATGAGGCCTGTGTTGATGCCCTTCAAATCAGTCAGGACGTCTCACCACCAAAGACGGCAGCCGAATTCCAAGCCCTATTCGCATCCTATGAGACCAAACTCAGAACACTTTCTCGTATGTTTGATATCGCACTTTGAAAACGCACCCGGCGACAGATTTTCCACTTCCCGCACAAGTACTTGAAGAATCAATACGACTCCCCTCAATCAATGACATCACTATGCTTTGCAATTTCTCCCTTGACGGCCAGAATTCGCGCACGATCTTTCTTGTTGACTGCTGTTTTCGCTATCAGTTTATCGTATAATTCGTGAAAAACATTTATGTATTACAAAATTAGCAACTAATTTAATAATGTAGCTATTAGAAGACAACAACTCAAGTACTCTCCCAAAAACAAGAAGATGATAAAAACAGCATTGAGAGGGGTGACCATGATGAAATAGATCTACAAACGCCAGTCCTTGAAAAAACCGTCATACTCGCGTTGAACAACCGTCAGCATATAGTCAACCACTGTACCACCTTCCTCTTCTTCATCCTCCTGCTCCTCTTCGGCCACCTCTGTGTCTATAATGTTAACAGCAGGTTCACTACTTCTCTCCTCCACTTGATCACTCCCACCAATCGCTGTACGTGATCGGCTCCTTGTGTTCTCCACGTTCTCACCCGCTTCAGCGCCAAAATCATCATTATCAGCGCCTTCCATCACATACTCCTCCTAGCCGCAATAGCAGCCGCATGTGCATCTTCGGCATCCTCAAACTCGCCAAGAGCTTTGGTCAATACTGCTACAGCTTTGTTCTTAGGATCCGAAGCGTCATCTTCATCATTGTTAAAGATGGTCCTCCAGTCAAAAGCGCCTTTTTGTATCACGATATCATCCAAGGAGCGTTTTTGATTGGCTTTACGTAGCATAGCTTCTTCGACAGTGTGTTGGGATACGAATCGGTAGATATGAACGTCGCGTATTTGACCAATACGATGTGCGCGATCTTCGCATTGCTTGTCCATTTGAGGGTTGAAATCGCTATCATAGAACACGACGGTATCGGCGCCAGTGAGGCTAAATGAACCAGTGTTAACAGGGTGAGTTCTCGAATGGAGATAAACGGTGCTCACTTGATACCAACACCACCAGACCGCGAGGAGGCGATAAAACAAAATATCCTTGCATCTGCATTGAATCTCTCCGTAATATACTGTCGGTCCTCGATCTTAGTCGCACCATCGAGCCTTGAGTACAGATACCCATGCAAATTCAAGAAAACCTCCAATATATCCAATATACGTGTCATCTGCGTGAATATAAGCACACGATGTCCCCCAGCTTTCTTCTCCTGTAATAGCGCCTTTAGCCGCTGGAGCTTCCCACAGTCATACTGAAGGAGGGATGGATCAGGAAAGGCAATCTGAAGTCTAACGCTGGCGGGATGAAGGATCTGATCAAACTCGAGTGGTTGAGCCATGATTTGCTCCTCATATCCCTTTAGCGCGAGCCGAGGAAGATCTAGTGCAACGACAGAAGGTGTGATAACAGTAAATGTCTGAATGTCATTCTTCATTGCCTCGGCCCGTTCTTCGTAGGAGAGTACAGCCCTATGGACGGGCTGGACAATAGAGAAAAAATCTCGTCCAAGGTTCATCGTCGATAGCGGGGAGAGAGGCTGGTGCATCTTCTTGACCAATGATATCATTTCGGAAGAGTAGATGGGGGTACGAGAGCATCTAAGCTCGTTGAGGTAGGCATTATGCTTCCATCGGGCAATGGTATCTGCCTCGTGCATATAAACTTTGTAGCGCTTATATCCAGCGATGGTCCGCATGTCCTTTGGCGGTGGTTCACCAGGAAGGTCATTAATATGGGGTAGTTGGGACGATGCTGATAGGTGCCGCGTTTCGATCGCAGTGAGCAAAGGTTCTTCCTGCTGATCAATGAATTGATAACCCAACAGGCTTAAATTAACCTTCTCATCCTCTGCTTCCAACCATCGTCTCCGAACTAACAGCTCTTTGATTTCAAAATCCGCAATTGCTGACCGCTGCATCGCGAAAGACGTCACGATCGGGCGAACCTCAAAGAGGTCAGGATGATTGCACACTTTTCGAAGTTGCATGAGAATATTGGCTATCCTTTGGTAGACACCCGACTCAAGGTCGTCTCTAGTTTGAGCTCGTGACATGAACTCATCATATAGAAACCGCTGACGTTTGGATAGTGGACAGAGGACCAGATGCTCGAATTTGTGAGGGAGTTCTTTTTCCACGTCACGTTTTAGTCGGCGGAGAAGATAGGGGCGTAGGACGGTATGTAGTTTGGTAACACGTTGCATGATATCGTCATCGAAAACACTTCCCGTCTCAATGGCCTTCTCCAGGGGATCTATGATTTCAATAAGCCACAAGCCTAAATCGGCTAGAGTAGAACTCACTTGAGAACCAATCACCAAATTCTTTCAGATTGGCGAAATTAGACCCAGACATCAGAAACTGTAACAATGCCCATAGTTCTGTGAGGTTGTTTTGCAGAGGAGTTCCGGTAAGGAGTAACCGTCGGAAGGATCGAAACATGAGAAGGATGTTCCACCGTTGAGATTTGAAGTTCTTGATCATATGTGCCTCGTCCAAGATCATATAGTACCAAGGTTTTCGCTTGAAAATATGTGCATCGCGGCTCGCGAGGGTATATGAAGTGATACAGATGTTGAAATGATATTTATCATTCCAACCGTGTCGTAATTCTTTTCTCCGCTTGGTCGATCCATGATAACTTAACACCTTGAACCCAGGCAGGAACTTTTTGAACTCCATTTCCCAATTGAGTAGCACGCTAGTTGGGACAATCTAGAATTTAAGTCAATGCTTTGATATAATTGAAGGTAAGGATGAGCATACAATGAGATGAGGTCCCCATATCCCCCTATCACAGGCGAGGTGGGCCAACAGGGCGATAGTTTGAATGGTTTTCCTAAGGCATTGTTATGAGCGAGCGTTCCAAATGCAAGGAGAGCGTTGAAACGTACCCCAAACCCATCTCATCTGCCAAGATGCCATTGAGATTGTTCGTGTGCAAACTCGCGAGCCACTCTAATCCAGTTTGTTGGTAGGGTCGTAGGACGCCACGAAGAAGTGCAGGTGGTTTGACCTTTTCTTCAACATCCCACTCTACCGCTGTAACAGCAAAGGGTTGTAGGTACTCAGGCAGCGGCACGTCTGATGTTGCCTCCACTCCTGGTTCCTCCATAGAGTCCTCCGGTCCCGCTCCTCCGTCTCCCTGAGCTGCCGCATCTAGCTCAGCGCCTTCTTGTATCTCTGCAGGCTCCGCTGCCGCTTCTTCCTCTTCCTCTTCCTCAGCTCTAACCATCATAGTAGTATCCTCTTCTTCCTCCTCCTCTTCCCTTACCACTGCGCCCTGTTCGCTGTCAATCTCTGTCTGATCCAAATTTTCTATCTCAAGTCCGTCCACTTCCATTGAAACATAACTAGGTGATGACTTGTCTAGCGGTGGGGAGATGTCGATTTCATCAAGTTCAGGGGAGGTTTCTTTCTCTACGCCCATCAAGGTTGATCCGAAGGGAGTTAGAGGCCTTGACTCTGTCGGAGTGACTGGTTCAACTTCGTGAGGTGATGACTGTTCCTGGAGGGCGTCGGCATCGTAGGGTTCTACTTCATTGTCTTCCAGCTCTGGCTGAGGATTATCCATAGACATTTTCCAAGCAGAACTCAATAAAAGATTTGTGCCAGTGTCCCCTTCCTCCTCTTCCTCCTCTGCTTCATCAACCTCCGATGATTCCCGGACGTGTGATGTCGAGGCTTCATCCTCCAGTCCAATCTGACTACTTGCGCCACCTTCAGCTTCAGCTTCTTCATCTTCACTAACACCCACAGAGACCTCGTCAGTCTCACTTCCGTCCTCGTCATCTTGACCCCATTCATCCAGTCCGGGTTCCAAACCACTCGACAAACTCCTCGCTCTTGTCAAATCACCCTGTTGCGTTTCCAAAAGCTGTCCCGATTGATCAAGAATAGCATCAAGATGCTCATGTCCGCGCTTGCGTTCCTCAGCTTCCAGCTTCTGCCGCAGTTGATCTCGTACATGCTGCAAAAATCTCAATTTAGCATTTCCAATTGTAACCTGGAGACACAAAGAGCGACTTACATATACGGCCTTTTTCCATTCAGCATTGACCATTTTCATAGTTGATTTGGCAAGAATCTTCAACTTCTTCTCCTCTTGCGCTCTAGCTCTGTCCCTCTTCACTCCCTGTACATCCCAGTACGCCTGCACTTTACCAGCAACGAGTGCCGATACTTGTGGTCCAATACTTTTTTTAGGTGCTCTACTCCGTACTATTGCAACTTCTTCGATAATATCATCCCAAACATCTCTTGTCGAGCGTTTTGGTGGATCATAAGCGGCAACGTTGGGATCAGAACCAAATAGTACATCAGTGCCGGGGATAAATCGTCCTTGGCGACGAAAATCAGCCTCCTCCGCGCGTATTCGTGCCTCGGCCATGGCGGTCAAGGCTAACTTTTCATCGCTGATTTCCTCGTTCCCAGAGTTCTATACGAAGTAAGAAAACGGTTGAGAGAACTTTTGAATTTCGGAGGTGGAGGCCGTTGTTTGTGGTGTGAAAGGGAAGGTGTGACAAGAAGCTTGACACGCTTAATGTTTTTGAGAGATTTGGGTATGGCATGCCCAGACGACACTGGATTGTCAAGTTCAGAGGCCTTGATTCGGGAAAGCCTAGCAACGGGTTTAAGTGAATGCGGAATTGATTTTGATTTGACAGCCTCCTGTTGTAGTCAGATCACGCTATGAAAAGGTGGTGGTATAGACTTACATGGTTCGAAGGTTCCTCTACAGAAACTTTGAGTCTCTTTGCCGGAGGCTCCAACCCAGTATCCCCTCGCAGCCTACTACTCCGACGACCAAGGGAAGCGGACACGCTTTCATGACCGCTCTCCTGAGTAGGTAGCTCTACAGATTTTCTTTCCGTAGTCTTCGCAGTTATGATACCACTGGCCCGGGTCCGTCGCGTTGTCGGGGGAAATGTTGGAGAATGATTGGTTGAGATGGACTGGTGCACGTCGAGAGCTGACAATACTGGGCGCTCTTCTTCAACTTTGCCTTTTGCTTTTTTATTGGAGCGGGTTTTGAGGATAGAGGGAACATGGGAAGTACTAGTAGCCTCTTGAATCTCCTTATCTTTGGTTGGTTTGGTTTTCTTTCCCGGGGCCTTTCCCTGAGTAGAGGATATGATATCATGTATTGCAAGGGGGAAAGTTTGCTTTTTCCGCCCTTGGAATTATTGCGTTTCAAAGGTTTCTTGGTAGGGGATGGAGGATTTCCAGATGTTATAGACAATTGTTCAGAGCGCGCGCCCCGAGTCCGCTTTGCAGGGCTGGCTTGCTGTTCAACTTTCTCGATGAGATCATATGAAGCTTTGTACTATGCAATGTTACATTGGCGGAGGACAGAAGGATGGGACACTGAGCCACGCACCTTGATGAAATCTTGAGAATTGTCTGCTTTGGCGGCCTGCAACATAGACACCTAATAAGTGACTTACAGAGACACAAGAAAGTCGTCGACGAACTTGAGGATCATACGTGAGCATGAGCTTGTATTCATCCAAATGAAACAGCTCGCGAACCTATATCACACGGCGATGAATATTGCTGGAGATAAATGGAGTCAATTATCACACACCATACTATCGTGCTGCTCGAACACCTCCTCCATGCGAGTCTGCTTTGCTTGCAACAGGGCAGAACGCTCAGCCTGTAAGACTTCCTCAGTAACATCTTCAAGCCTCATCAGTTCCCCCGCGCCTGCTGCGCACCGGTCGCCAAGCTTTTTGTCGCTCGTCATCTTCCGCAGCGTTCTCGATGATGATTCTGCGTTCGCGCCCGTCCCAGCACTAGTAGCATGCCTGCCATTCATATATAACACCACTGACAAGTTCGTTTGTACGCGTCACACGGCGTCTCGAACAGGTTACTGGACGATTTCTGGACGGTTCCGGGTGCTTCTTGGACGGAGTGAAAGCTGCGGGCTCGCTGAGTGTAAATCTGGAGGCACTGAGGGCGATTCCAAGGACGAGATAGGTGGTTGTGGCCAACGTTGGATTGGTCAGGCATTATTTTTGCGGAGTCTGATACACTTTGTTTGGTCTCTTCACACATGCACACCCCACGAGCAGCAACAACAATTGTTATTAGATTTGGTACACAATGAAGACATACAACGTCCAAGGTATCTGTTCGTAATGCAAATATGGTTAGTATCAGGCCAAGCTCGGGTATTCGCCACAGGAGCCATTTGCCCTTGAACCAGGATATATATTTTCGAACGCTCATAACCGCAACCGAGATCCACACACAATTCAACGGCACTGCGTCCTGCACATCATGTCGCGTCCGTGGTGGCATACTCAAATCCAGGGAATGCCTCGCCATACAGATCAGGGCCGGGAAGGCCATACATGTCCGCGGCGTGGTCATTAGGATATTTTTCAAACCTGCCACTAAAGGTCAATAAGTTATCCAGTAACCCGCAAGCCACATGCACTTACGCACTAGCATCCCCATCACTCGAGATTCGAGGAAGATACGGCGCAGTGATCTCTCTCCCCGCCAGCTTGGCCCAGTCTACCTCCCGGAACCATGGATGTGCGAAAACGTCTCCGGCACCATGTTGCATGTTTCCATACCGCTTCGACGGATCCGACTCCATCAGTTTTCGAATGATGTCCGTAGCTTTTTGGTCAAATTGCGCCGGCCACCGAATATAGTCCGGTCCTCTCGTGATTCTCTCGTAGAGAATCATGTGGTTAGGCTCCACCTGGTGATATGGGGGTAGTCCTGATAACATTTCAAAGATTAATACGCCGAGGGCATACCAATCAACGCTCTTGTTGTAACGTTGTTGGTTCACAATCTACACCAAGTAAATGGAATCCCATCATTAGTGTCGACCATGGCCAGTACTCAACATTTTTCCATACCTCAGGCGCCAGGTAGTCGGGTGTCCCACAAAGAGTCCACGTCGTCGTTGCACAAACTTTTGCAAACCCAAAGTCCGCCACTTTTATATGCCCGTCCGCACTCAACAGTATATTCTCAGGTTTAAGATCCCGATAAATGATGTCAAGCGAATGTAAATGATTCAATGCCAGGGCCACTTCAGCCGCATAGAATTTAGCAACAGGGTCCGGAAATCTCTGCCATAACGGAGCAAGAAATTTTTCGTGAGTTTTCGCTAAGGAGTTTGCAACAGCCAACAATTAACACGTACGTTTGACCGCCGTAATAGTGTGAAGAGTTCTCCACCAGGTACAAAGTCCATCACCATGTATAGATTTGTTGCATCCTGGAATGTCCCCAGAGGTTGATGATGAATGGATACTGTAGCTGCTCCAATACAAGCATCTCATTATTCGTATGTTCTATCTGCTTCATCTTCACCACACGCTCTTTATTGAGCACTTTGATGGCATAGAAGAGTAGATTGTGTTTACTGCGCACTTGATGAAAAATCATGAGAACGAGTAGACAGTAAAGCAATTTAGATCCAACCTAAGTGTACGCGTCCGAAACTTCCGGTTCCAAGCGTCCGTTGGATAATGAAATCCGTGAGTCGGTAGTGACCCTTGGTCCGTCTGGGTTTCAGGCGTTCCACAACAGGCGCAGGTTCCTCAACCTGCATTTCCATTGGTTCCTCTTTTGCCTTGTTCCGCGCTATCGAAAGAATTTCTGCCTGCTCGTAGAGTGTTATAGAAGACCTAATTGAGTGTGCTGATGGGGGTGGTGAAGGTGCCTCTACTGCCGCCACATCCGATCTCATTGCCAGATTCTGACTATGCTGCCCAGAAGACGAGCGTCCGGTGACTATCCCAGTAGTAATAGTCCAGGGAAAACAAGGAGAAACAGGCAGAAAAGTAGAGAGTAGTAGGCTGGGTGAGAGAAGGAGGTGACAATTGGTTCGATTATTAGTGATCCGATATGGAAGGTGGACAAATACAAAGATCGTGCTAGCCAAACACGACAAAAATAGCACAACGTCGTTGGGCAACTCAAAATACAAGGCTTGACAATCCCGGCACAATGACTTCAGGGTTCCCCCTGCCAACCAAACCTTTAATATAGATACGCTATTACTATGCAATATTCTTCCTGTAGTAATATTTGCTGTTTGGCGGGCTCAGTGCAAGCCCATCATCAGACATAAACTTTATGCAACACCACAGTGGTCTAGAAGGCAGATCTTTAGTGCGTTATGAAAAAGAGACCATGCTAGCGGTCATGTAAAAACTACAGGCGGTTGCCGATCGTCTGCCCATCTGAATTACATACGTCGATTGTACTGCTCCAGACTTTTCAAGCTAGTTCGGAAACATATTCTGATTGAAGGCCAAATACTAGTGGTACCGCAATGTCATCACCTGCGCTGAGTCTGAATCTAAAATCACCGTCAAGGCACCCGACGCTCAAGGTACTAGCTATTTTGAGAGATCCCTCATGCTCGACACGGCACGCCGGCATTATGATGGGTTAGATATGAATAGATCACGACCTCTCTCAGGACATGTCCGATTGCATTCGGAACTAGCTACATATAGAGTATTCAAGCTGAACTCTACTCCTCCATCGGAATCCTGCGGGGAATCGGTCTCGAATTCGAAACAAAATCAAGCTAGTTGAATCGACAGCTATCGAGCATCGAATATTCAGTTTTCTCCTCTCACAGAGCCGCACGACTGCCCGGGCTACCTTGACAAGTATTGCGACATAACCGGAATCTAATTCATTGTCTCCGTCTTCAGTGGTGTGAGATCGGCCGTCCTGGGTCATATACTCCAGATCAGCTAAGGTTGTGATCAGCCTTTGAATGCGAGACAGATTTGAATGACCTGTGTTCTGACACGAGATTCTTAACAAGAACATCCAGAGCCTCTAGAGCCGAGAGATCTTTCCACCATTATCAATGCAGAATTTTCTGGACTTGCATCAGCAGATGGGAACAAACAAAGAATTTCGTTTGTATCGAAATTCAATATGTCGTTATTGTTAGGATCAAGGATGAAACTTGAAGCCATACCACACCAGGAGCTAGGCATTAGAGAGCCCTTCGCCGTAAGTATTAAACACTTCCTCATGTGACTGGATTCCGGCACTAGACACTATTTCATAGTAAAGATCGTGGGCTCCGTCGGTCCATTGCGTCGATAGAGTATAATAATGGTGGTCACCGTCATCACCATACTCGCCTTCACGAAACGAGCCACATTCCGAACAAACGTAGAACTCGCTATGGTTCATGGGTGAGTATTATCCGTAAGGAGATTGCCAAGCACCGGGATACTTCTATGTGAACATGGTTCTCGTGTGTATGATTAAAGAAGCTGAAACAAATAAATCAGACACCAGAAGTAAAACTAACAAGTGAAATACAGACGCATCTGCAACAAGTGTCATTGCCAATCCGTCGAAATGAGTATGCATTCCTGAACGCAATCAAACCGGGTTTTCGCAAGAGGCGACCTCGGACATCAGTCTGTAATGATAGTACGGTATGATAGTACTGATCGATAAGATCCTGGTGGAATGATGGATGAGAAATAAAATCGGGTAGTTCGATCAACTTACAGATATTACTCGATTTGCACCATCTTATTTAAGGAGTTGTTTCATTATTTCTGTGCCATACAACCACAAAGGTAGACCACTGGAAGCGGGGCCAAGAGAGTCTAATCCTAGATCCTCCATACTCCGAGAACAGGATTCTGAGAAGAGCGGTAGATCTACTGTAGATAACCAAACCACCGAGAAGAATGTGCGTTTAGGAGACTAAGACTTCGGCGTCAGCACTGCATGACATGCCGGGTGAAAAACAATGTACATCTCTTAGCAATACGGGGCCGAAACAAAGGAAAATAAGACGCGCTTACGACGGCGTTTCATCATTCAATTATCAATGACCTAGATGAACCACGTTCCTGTCGAAGCCGATTTTAATCCGAATTTCTACTCCTGGAACGTTCTCTTCGCTCGGGTCCAGTCCCATGAAGCCAGTTCGACTGAAAATATCAGCGGCCCCTGGGTTGTCGTGTGCTACGAACAAGGAAACAGAAGCTTTCATTTCCAAAAGACTGCAAACAATAGCATCAGTGTTGAATTCTGGCTTACTCGATTGCCGGTTACTTACAATCTAGTCACCTTACGGACGAGTCTTTCAGTACACCCCATGCGACGGCATTGAGGGTCAGTGTACACCTTAGTGATGGTGGCGTTTCTTACATTGTTTCTGGAGAATGCGACAATCGAAGCGACTTCGCTAACGGAACTTTCACTCCGAGTGACACTATGCATCCAACACCGGCCGTGTTGGTCCAAAAGTTAGCCATCCTGGAAAAAAAAAATCAAACAAATAGGCAGTGATATATATCGTCGTAATCCCATTGCTTTTCAACCAACAGGGTTAGAAGGGTGTTATTGGTGAGATTAGGTTTGGTATCCAAAGTATTGCCATCGAAATTATAATATTCAACTCGCCGCTTGCTGTACTCTGAGTCTAATATCGTCAGCGCGGCAAAAGCGCTCTCATCTACCTTCTTACCTGAACTCGGTGGATTGTGCTTAAAGGTTGTGTCAGATGTGCAAAAGTGATTCAAGCACTTCTTCATCCACAGTTTTAACAGACGTGAAAATATCCGTCATATCTGTCAAGTACTACTTCCAAGAGATGGGTGATGGAAAGCGACCGATTCTGTGGGGCACATCAAGAGGGCGGAACCTTTAATTCCCGGGTGCAGTAGTCCAGCGAGTCACAGACCGTGCTTAACTCGAGTCCAAGAATGACAGAAATCCCTTTAAGGGATTAGGATTCTTGAAACAGAACGTCGAAAGGTGTATCGCATGATGCATCCCACAGCCCTATTTAAATTGCAAAAGCAATCGATGTACTTCCTCTTCTCCACTTGCAGCGGAAACATGAAATCTCCCCGATCGAGTAGGAGTGAGCAGATAATTAACAAATGAATCATGGTAAAGGTCGTGAGTCCCGCGGCAGACGGTATCATCAACACCGAAAGACACCAGTCAATCGAGGTATGGACCGCACGCGCTCAATACTAGGGCTTATAGAGATCGTGTTACAGGTCGCAAGGTTACCGCCCAATTCTTCGCTTGATTATACAACAGGACACCTAGCACCCGTTTCGTAGTCAACCATACGTCAGGTGGAATTGAATCCAGGGTATTCGTATACAGGACATCCAAGTATGCCAGTGGTCAATTATAAGAAAGAGTGACTGTGATACCGTTGAGAATAGATAGAACTTGGTTGGGACGCTCGGTAGGTTTGGCATATCATAGATTCTCAACGTCCAGAATGGCTGGATCGGTGAGCACAAACGAGCCAGACGCGGCAGTGGTTAGGCTTCAAATTTGCTCGTAACTACATTGCTTTCGAGGCGATAGGGTAAGTCTCCGGGATCAGCGACAGTATCGGAGAGATGAGCAGCTGGGGAAGTGGCCAGTGTATCTTCATGAGCGTCAAAACAGGTCCATGAGGGGACGTTGACTCAAAAAATCAAGTAGATAAGTGTCGACGTCGAGGACTCAAGCGCTCAGATCTCAGAGCCAAAGCCATCTGGCCGTGACACTATGTGACAAAGCCTATTTAGTATTTACAGAGATCCCTCAAACGAAAACGTGCTCGATCGGTTAGATATGAATAGTCCACAGCCTCTCTCAGGACATGCCCGATTGTATTTGGAGCTAGCTACATATAGCAAATTCATGTTGAATTCTACTGCTCTATCGGAACTCTACGGGGAACCGGTCTCAACAGTCGAAACAAAATCAAGCCATTTGAATCGACAGCTATCGAGCATCGAGTGTTCACTCATTAGCACCGATAGAACTAATTTAAATCGTTTCTCATCTGCAGGAACGTCCTATCAAAATGTTCGTGAGTTTAGAAGTTCCGCCGGTGCACAGCAACAGTCATAACGATAAATCCTGACTCACATCAAGCATTTCTCCTAGATTCTGACCGACAAACTTTGGATGGCCAATGGCCGCCTTTCTCCTCTCACAAAGCCGCGCAACTCCCCGGCCTACCTCGACAAGCATTGCGGTACAGCCGGAACCTAACTCATTGTCTCCGTCTTCAGTGATGTGAGACCGGCCATCCTGGGTTATACGCTCCAAATCAGCTTGGATTGTGATCAGTCTCCGAAGGTCGTCCGAACGGAACAGATTTGAACATCCTGTGTTCTGACACGAGAGTCGAAACAAGAACATCCAGAGCTGAAAGGAGATCTTCCCATCACTATCGATGCAGAACGCAGATTCGGACGGGACATCCGTGGAAGGAAAGATGAGGTCAGAATCAATGAATGCATCGGCGTACGAGGTCAACTCTGTGTCCTGGAATAGTGAAACTTTTGAACTTGCATCAGCAGATGGGAACAAGCAAAGAATTTCGTTTGTATCGAAATTCAATGCGTCGTTGTCATTAGGATCAAGGATGAAGCCATATTGCACCAGAAGCTGGGCATTAGAGAGCCCTTCGCCGTAAGTATTGAAAACTTCCTCATGTGGCTCGATTTCGGCATTAGACACCATTTCATAGTAAAGATCGTGGACTCCATCGGTCCATTGTGTAGATCGAGTATAATGATGGTGGTCACCGTCATCATCGTGCTCGCATTCACGAAACGAGCCACATTCTGGACAAACGTAGAACTCAGTCTAGTCTATGGGTGAGCATCATCTGTAAGAAGATTGCCAAGGACCGACATACCTCTATGTGAACATGGTTCTCGAGTGTATGATTGAAGCTGGAACAAATGAATCAGACACCAGAAGTAAACTAGCAAGCGGAATACAGACGCATCTGCAACAGGTGTCATTGCCAATCCGTGATACGCATCCAAAAGGAAAGCCCTCGACGAAACAAGTGAGTATGCATTCCTGAACGTAATCAAATCGGGTTCTCGCAAAAGGCGATCTCGGAGATCGGGTTGTAATAACAGAGGTAGCACGGTATGATGATAGTACTGATTGATAGTATCCTTGTAGAATGATGGATAAGAAATAAAGTTTGGTGGTTTTCGATGGACTTACAGACATTACTCGATTCGTATCATCTTTTTTAAGGAGCTGTTTCATTACTTCTGTGCCACGCAACCATAGAAATAGGTCACTAGAAGCGGGACCAGGAGGGTCTAATTCTGAATCGTTTCTGCTCTGAGGATAAGCATCCCAGAAAAGCGGTAAATCCACAGAGGGGAGGGATTGCAGATAACCAAACCACCGAGAAGAATGTTTGTTTAGAAGACTAAAGCTTCGACATCAGCACTGCAAAACATGCCGGGTGGGAAATGATGCACATTTCTGAGTAAAGAGCGAATGTCAATCCTAACTGTGCGCCGAGCCCGTGGAGCTCGAAGGGTATTAGGTCCGAGAGGGAACATGATTTCACAGACAGTACGACGTCTTTAGGTATGCGAACCACTGTGAAACTCGAAAAACTTCAGCATTAGATTCAAAAAACATGACAGCAGTCCTATCTACATGTAACACCCGCGGGGATAGACACGTCCTTCGAGACGACATGTACGCCCCGTTGTTCATCATGAGAGACTTGAATCCTTGGGTCAATGATGACGCCGTTGCTGGTACACCAGTCAAGAAACACTGGAATAGACATATTAGAGTCGGCGGTAAACGATACAGCGTGAGATGCTTGACACAGGATATCAAAAAAGATGTCGAGTTGGGGGAGTATCGTCAGGCGGAATGTTCGAAAACATTACGTTTGACAACCGCCATTAGAATACAACACCGACAAACAACACCTCGAACCGGAAAGCAATGTTGCCTGTAATTGACCTGGCACACAGAGGCCTTCTGTTGTCACTCGTGGGTCTATCTGCTTACGGTCTGTACCTGGGATTTGCTGGGCACAGTGCCCGCATGGAACGTGGAAGAGGTGTGTTTTTTTTTTACCCGACCGTTTGTTCCGATCTGTCTAAGCCTTTCGCGACAGAGGTGCGGACATGTTCACAAATCCCCTGAATTTCTGACGCAAATTGCCGTAAACCCAGTATATGGCACGTCGAAAAGAGGCAGACCGACTAGCCGAAGAAGTACGTCTGTCATCGCTTCATGATTTTGCTTTTGAACCTGACACATATATTTGTACCATTAAGCAAAAGGAGATGGAGAATACCCTTGCACGGTCTGCTCAAAACGCTGTCCCAGGCCGGACAACTTGATATGTTCGTATTTTTGGCCATGTTCTCACTAATGCCTGCAATTCACCCCAATTTACCGGTAGTTGCCGGTATCTCTGTTCGAACGTTTCCGATACTTTATCCAGCGGAGGACCCCAGACAATATGATAAAACAAGCATGTTTGTAGGCCGCAATAGTTACACCACTCTAAAGGACTATGTAACAGACAAAGAAAATTCTAAAGAAACAGTATCGAAACATTGCTTCCAAAATTTAATGATACAAGGCCAAAGCAAAGGAAAAGGATCTACAAGTGCGCCTCACAGTTCGATTACCAATGACCCAGACGAACAACATTCCTGTCGAACCCGATTTCAGTCCAGTTGTCTACTCCTGGAACACTCCCTTCACTCGGATTCAATCCCACGAAGCCAACTCGGCTGTAAACATGAGCGGCTCCCGGGTTGTCGTGTGCTACGAACAAGGAAACAGATTCCTTCGTTCCCAAAAGGCTGCAAACAACAGCATCAGTGTTGAATTCTGGCTTACTCGACTGTCGGTTACTTACAACCTGGTCACCTCACGGACGAGTCTCTCGGCACACCCCATGCGACGGCATTGAGGGTCAGTGTACACCTTAGTGATGGTGGCGTTCCTTGCACTGTTTCTGGAGAATGCGACAATTGAAGCGACTTCGCTAACGGAACTCCCACTCCGAGTGATACGATGGATCCAAACGAGGCGTTGGGTGACTAGATAGTTTGCCTCTTTATAGGCATTGTCTTGTGTGAGGATGTATGGTGGCTAAGGAAACAAGTTAACCTGGCGACCGAGAGGTAATTAATCTGAAGACTTACTCCATCTGCAGCAAAGCCGTAACAGCTTCGCGCAACTTCCGGGATGTCATTGACATTGGCAGCTCGAATTTCAAAGGTGAAATCACTGCGCATCTCCGCCGGGCGTTCCCTGAATGTCCTCCGAGTACAAAAACTCAACTTGGCGGCATAGTACGGCGCATTGATGTAGTTGGCAACTCTGGTCACAGCCGTCCATTGCGACGCAAAAGTCCTAGCAAGAACATCAGGTCCGTAGACGGCATATACCCGGTTCAAGGGTATGCCACTGCTAGCAAGGTTCCTGACAATCTCTTGCATTCTGGGCACGACAAATTCCTGCGTCAGCTGGTGCACGGGGCGCGTGGAGTAGAAGAAGAGGGGGTATGAATCGATGTATCCTTGCGTGACGGAAAGCACGAAGTCAACGACCACTTGACCTGCACCATCTCTTGATGAACACACGACCCATAATTGCCTGCCAAGTGATCCTTGGCCGCTGGACTCAAGCTGACGAGATTTCTCGAGCATCGGGAGGACACAGTTGGCATTGGGTTCGTTAATGCTCAAAGCAGCGTAGACCTGGTTCGGCACTGCGCTGGCATGGTCGTAGACAGCGATTTGAGTGTTAGACATTGGGAGTGGTAGAAGGGTTCGAGTGCTGAGTAGTAGAAGGAAGCTTGGAAGGTTTGTTGAAGACGAGGCCAACTTCACTTCACTTATATATCATCGAGCTACCTCGAGATGAAGTTCATTGGCCACTTCTGGGCTATACCTGGAGGTCGGAGATATCCCGATCCAACCGAACGTTTTGAAACGGAAGAAAAACAAGACCTAGCGTCAATCGCTGTGATGTCTTGATTATGTCTGGATCCCGACATTGGCGCAGCAGACACGGAAGACAACAAAGTCAGTTAATGGCATTTCCTGTAAAAGCATCCGCTAAGTGATCGTGACTAAAGTAGTTCTATATTCCAAGAGTTGCTATGCCTCATTCAGCCACACCCACTACAGGTTAACTTCACGATTCATGGCCCGGTAGGTGCAGTTGAGGTTGTTGATGGCCGACATAAATGGAATTGAATACAAGCCAGGGCCCTGGCTCGGGGAATAATAATTTGATAATCGTTCTTCTATACTGTAACCGAACGGAGTGGCGAGAGAGGCATAATCGGCGTAGGAGAGAAACAAGGATGGGATCTCAAATCGCTTTGATTGACGACCACAAGAAAAATTTAGGCTAAGCGCTATTACTAGCGCCTGGCGTTCACGTGCCTCCCTCCCGGAGTTTGTGTCCATGATCTTTGAGCCTCTCCGATCTGACACTTACATGTGCACATCAGTTTTCAAATAGCCGTATAGGTCTCCTACATCTTCACAAGAATTGTTCTCATGTTGTGGCGTTATCTCATCTCCTCGCTTGCCGCATGAAGTTTTACTCGCTAGTGTACTACTAAGTTCGCTGACTATCAAGTGACACATCGCTCAATAACTCCTGTCGAGAGTGTGCCTTCGGAGGATGGACAAACCGTTCTGCTGTTGTCTATTTTGAAGGGACAAATGACTCAATACAGGGTGGGGGAGCCTCACTCTCAATTATCCCCTGCCGCATCATTGTGCTGTAGTGCTCGGACTAGCCTCTATCCGACGTCACCCCTGGCAGCAAGTAATCGACATTGTTAATGACCTTCTAATATCGTGTGGGGTTAATTGCGGTTAACTCTGAGTTGCGGAGATCTCACTATCGCCATTGAAGCATAATGATCTACAGGCTAATGAATTTTCTAAGTGCATGTTGTATAGCAGTCACAGCGTAATCGAATTCGGGAATTGGGAGTGAATCAGCTATAATACACCTGGAAACACCATATTCTGGGTCATAATTCAATTTACTCCGCAATGTATTGAGACTGCATTTCCCGTGCAAAAAAATACACGCATAGTTTTTCTCCGGCTGAATTTCAAGCCTGCAAAAAATAGAAAATTCACCTGGGCACTATTGCAAGAAACATGAACATTTCTGCATCGAGCTTGGAAATGCAACTACAGTCCCCGAACTCCTCGGTTATAGGGAAGATAAGTATTCCGAACCTTATAACCATTTGGTGTCGACGAGATTGATCATAATTTTCTATCAACTTTCCAGAAAAGGTTGTGAAGACTGACATTCCACCGCAGTGCCCTGGATGATAACACCAGCAATACATACCGACTAGAATATTGGCAATAACGATAACTTAAAATTTCAGCTCAAGCCCGAGACTCTGATACATTGTAGAGCATTGCCGTACAGGTCAAATTTAACTGGAAACATTGTAACATCTCGACTGCGCTCCCGGTCTTGACGTGGAAATCAGCTGTACCCCTGTAGTCGTTATGAGCTTCTGCGGATGGACATCAATTGAACTCCGATGGATGAAAAAATCAACGGCATGTACATACAAGGGAGTCAGGGCGGATTTCATTCTTTGCCACACCGTTTTAGAGCCAAGTGATCAGCTGGCTCTGCCGAGGACCCCGTCAATGATATCGGACAACCCCCGAGTTTTGTTTTTGTTTCGGTTTCGTTTTTGTTTCCAATGTTTCGCGTCGGCAGGATGTTGATCGGCCATACTATCATAAAGCAAGTCAAAAACAAATCAAGGTAATGTACAGATGCCTACTTAAAAGGGGTAAAAGCCCCACGGATCATTGATTCCAGGATATTGGATAAATCAGCATTGTCAGTGCTATACCATTTATGAATGGATATGAAACGGAAGATAGCGTACATTTGATCAAAGTCAGGGTGTGCCCGCATCCTCACACACCATAATCCATATCTGGTTCCAGGGCTTTAAGCAATCATGCTGAGAAACGGTATAATGGACATTACGGTGACGTAAAGGCACTGATTGTTGATCCGACTGTTATTGCCGAGATCCGATCGCTGTAATCAATGAGTGCCTCGGGTGTATTTTCGGCCGACTAAAAATTGACGGACCCTTGCACTCCATTGACTTATGCAGTATCCTCAACCGAGTCAGTTTATGAGCAGGGTGTGCTATGAAACTATTACTCAACCGAATATCAAACATAAAAGTGTTTTGTCATTACTGTCGCTATAGCACCATTTAGCAGATTCACAAATGCAGTAGCAAGGCTTATGAGGGTATTAGTACCGAGAAAATTCTTACTACTTCAGGTCAGACGCTTAATTATACGAGGTATTCATACTACCGAAATTTGGGGTTCCGATGGAAGAGGTCAAATTTTCAGTCCGTGGCAATCGATTTTCCAACCATACGATCTGGCATCTCCATCTTCCAACCATGCCAATAACAGGAAAGCCAGGAAGCAGTTACTGCACGGTTAAAATGTTCCACCCAGAGAGCGACAGATGCAATAGTTATCACTAGAGAGCATCTTCCCCATGGGACCAAGCTCGATCCCACAACACACGATTTTTTCGCGGTTTCATGAGGGAGAGGGCCTTCTGAAATCAGTAGTCCATGGCAGACGTCATCGTATTTGTATCACAGACTTAAGCTTTTGGAGTTGGTGGAAACAGTTCATTTAATGAATCAGGCGATCTTCATAGTCATATGGTGTCGAGATCTTCTGAGCGCCCGGCCACGCTGGGAGTCGAAGTGAATTGCCCTTCTAGATTTTGAAGGTATAGAATCGAGCTACCTGTGCACGCGATTGTTCCCAGGACCCATACCTATGGACCAGCCTAAGATCTAGACTTCCCAGGTCTATGAAAGCTCAAGCACTAGACATGTGCTATCGATGTCCAGCCATGATCGATCCTTGGCGGATCACAGCCAAAAATAGACGATATCTCCATATACTATTGTCTCCCACTGATGATACTGAGGTTCTGTATCGAGGTGTTTCGAGGATTACTCTCCCAGCCGGACCACAGGTGCAAACAAACGAACACTAGTCGATTCCGATGAACACGAAGGGGGAGAGTACTCGCTTCCAGGGACGAAACGAAATAATCTCTTACTCGGATGAGAAGTTGAAGTCACGGATATTAAAGTCGGGCACGCGCTCTCCCGCACCGAATACCGTAGTCTTAGATCATTTAAGTTTGATGGCAGAAAAAACAAAGGATTTGTACTTGTTAGATATCGTTTTCTGTGCAACAATGCCGGTTGTAGAGTTATACGTTCGGCGAAACACCCTGAGGTTCATCATCGCGGAGTTGTTTTTCTCTTCCCCGACTTCGTCGGTTCACGCGACAGAGTCACAGGACCGACCTACCTCCCTCGATGCCGACTTCTTCACCTCATTCAAGCTCCATATTCAGCATTGCGACATGACAGAACCCTAATAACTTCAAGCCAAGGCCACTCATACATATCTCCGCGAGAGAAAAATGCGATAACACATCATCAAAATGATCACCATCGTTCAAATTAGTCTAAAGAATCCGGTATTCTGACGCCGACTCTAAATTTATGCTCTTTTGATCATGTGTTTCAAAACTATACTAGTACACTGATGTCACCGGCAATCAGTAAATTAACCCTGACCTCACTCAAGTTGATGCCACCACAGTACGTTGTATAAACTTTTTGTTTTCAGAGACCGCGATCCGACGAAATCCGATCCAACCTCACTTCCACCCCCTAGAACAGGTACGTTTGAGTTTTTGTGGAAACAAAACGTTCTCGGAATTTACGAAATCGAAACCACAAAGAGATCGGAACGAATCAGAGAACTCTACTGATGGACCTCACTAGAGATTCGGATTATCATAGCTGATGCGCGAGAGACTCGGACAAACGATAAATTACATCAGAAAAATGAACGAAAAAAAAACATCTGATCTTGGAAAACTATTGAGCGATCCCAAAAATACGGATGAGCGTTAACCATTACGCACCGACCGTGGAGTATGCGAAGAGTGAATAATCTCGATATCTAACTATGCCTTTTTCCTTTCTGTTCCAACACCACTTGAAGAGCCCGAGAGACCGGGGCACGCGGCGCTAAGCGAGTAAAGCCATTTGTATTCATCTAACACTGCCCATTCGAGTCAGTGATTATTGGTCTGGTCTTCTCGACCAGGTCTTGCGGGAGTCGTGTGTATCCTCGTGAACTTTTCTTAGACTGTAATACCTTCTCATCGTTTTTCACCGCACTAGAACCTGCCGCGATAACGAGCATCGCATTTCTGCTCATTGGTTCAGCCTTCAAGCGTCACGCGTAACGTTTTACTTCACCATGCATTCTTGTTTTTTTCCTTGAATGATTCCGAACATTTAGCAACAGTGCTCCGAAGAGATCAAATTCCTCGACCGGTTATAATTGCGATTTGCTCGTAGGAGAGGGAAGTAGAAATTTACAGGGTGGGCTGTGGTATAAGGCCTCATGTGCTACATCCAACTTCGCGCTAGAGATTTCTCCAGACTCTCTTACCTTCGGGTCAGGAAGTGGGTGACTTACCGCAGACCATTTTTAGATTCTAAATCACATAAAAGGAAATCTTTTTGCACACCGGAACAATCCGTTACCCAAATCGGGCCTCGCCAACTACTGAGCCGACCGCTTTCTTGAATCCCGGAGAGCCCTGCCCCCGTCCCTCCCAAAATTTCGACACTGCAAACCCAGCTAATTGTAGCTTCACACACTAAAAAACTGTGCGTAAGATTTATAGTCCTCAGGGCGCTATAGGACACTATAACCTATGCTAGATTTGTACAAATTAATCTATAAAAGCAGTGTTTCTCCACTCACCAGTGACCACCTTCGTCAAATGACATATTTTCACGTCATTATAACAGGCACAGGTGACCTAAATAAAATTGTACCGGATGAATGTTCAGCGTATTCTAGTCAACTTTAATTTGGTTTGTGAGAGGAAAAAAACGGCGTAATGGCTTTTCTGTTTCCATCAAGAACACAGTCTATAATTCTTCGACCGAGACTGATTAAGGTTTGTAGCAAGTTTAGATTTTCTAAATTATTCCCCTCGAATTTGGTTTGTGGGAGGGAAAAGACGGCATCATGGGCAATCTTCTGTTTGCATGGTCTGCGATCTCACATGCTAGAAGTCCGAACCTAATTAAGGTTTATAGCACGTTGAGATTTTCTAAATCAACAAGCCATCCAGTGAAATAGAGTCTTCCATCCACCACGTCTTCGAAGCTCCGTTCACTAGTAGCAGACAGATAGGCATCTATTCGTATACTCGAGCGTCGCGCAGTAAATTCGCATTCAAAGAAAAAAAGATTTAGCGGGCGTCTGCCTCGAGCGCCCGCTCCCACATAACCCCATAGTCAAGCACAGGAAAACCTTGTGTATCCTTAGCCTCTACACAGCCTTCCCTCCCTCGATGCTATTAGCCAGGCCCAAGACATTACTGCCTCCATTGTACTCTATGAAATTGTTCTAAGAGATTGCTTAAATTAGTTTTGATTTTTATTTTTATTTTTATTTTTATTTTATTTTATTTTATTTTATTTACTATCCCGGTCGGCCGGATAACCGTGACACCAAGAAACATAACAGAATATCTTATGATATCCTGCCACCGACTAGTATATACATAAGCTCGGACTTACAGTAACTGGGTCGATAAAGGTTGGGCGAGTTGAGTTTGAAACGCTACAACTCAAATGAACCTTATTGATCATTCATTGTTTGCATGGCAATATATAGTGACCGAAATGTCTTCTAACAAGACAAGCTTAATTATACTTAAAAAAAAAAGTATAAGTACCGCCAACTATAATACAAGAAAACATAGCAACAATGAAAAACCAAGGGTCTGATCACAGAAAATAAACCCTCATTTACGAGACGCCCTGTATCAATAGCTCGTGGCATTGTTGAAGATGATCAAGTTCACAGTTTGTGCTGGCAAGTCATCTAACTTGTCAGGTGTCGCTAGCGCGACCAGTGCCTTTTTCAATTGAGCGGGCGTCAAGGTCGCGGGGGTTGGGGGATGGGAGCAACGAAACCAACGAGTTCGGGCGCCGGGAGGAAGGAGCTGATCCAGTGGGGTAACGCGGCATGGGCAAATGCATAGATATCACCGAAGGAAGTCTGAGGAACTTCGGAGGTTATTGAAAGGAGCTCTTCCTTGTTGAACGTCGGGTTGAATTCCTTTGAGGGGTAGATGGAGAGTAGATATGCGAGAAGACCAGCGGTATGGGGGGATGCCATGGAAGTTCCAGAAAGGATGGCAGTAGCCTTGCGACCGCCCTTGTAGGTGGATTTAATGTTAAGACCGGGGGCGAAAACGTCGACACAGGGACCATAGTTAGAGAAGTAAGCACGCTCATCTCCGAGTGTCGAAGCACCAACGGTGACGGCTTGTTCTGCAGATCCGGGCGAGAAGGTACAAGCATCACGGTTATCATTGCCTGCAGCGACGGCAAAGTGGAGGCCGATGCCAACAGCTCCATTGACGGCGTCATCCAGGGTTTGTGATTTGCCACCACCAAGACTCATATTGGCAACAGAGCCCTTGTGCTTGGTCTTACCGGTGGCAGCAAACTCTTTGGCAGCAGCAACGGCTTTGGCCTTGGCCTGGCGAGCGGCCCAGACGACTCCGCTGATGACGTCCGACATGGTTCCACTGCCATTGGAACCGAGAACCTTTACGGCAATGACATTGGCGTTTTTGGCGACGCCGTAGGCGCGAGAAGCAATGGTACCAGCGCAATGAGTGCCGTGACCATTACCATCTTCATCCTCATCCTGAGGGATAGTCTTTCCCCAAGAGGCGCGGCCCTCGAACTCTTCGTGAGCGATATTGATACCAGTATCAATGACGTATACATCGACGCCGTCTCCCGCGACTGGGTTGTACACATACTTGGTGAACACAGAGAAAGTGAGCTTGTTACGGTGGCTTATACGAGCCAAACCCTGTTAATAAACGGAGATAGCATAGCCACGTCAGTGAGGACCCTTCAGATGTGGGGAGCTGTAGCTTACCCAGGGAGCGTTCTTCTGCGTTTGGTCCTCAGTGGCAAACTCTGTGGCACGCACAATCTGGTCCTTCTCAATGTAGGCAACTTCGGGCATGGTCCGAAGTTTGTCGACAACGTTACGAGTGAAGCGACCGGCATAGCCGTTAAGGTAGCCATCATAGACCCGCTGGACACCGGCCAAGTCATCAACGAGGGTGTCCTCTGCGTGAGCATCATGGAGGAAGTCCATGTGTTTGGCAATGAGATGAACCGGCACGTCATTCTTGAAGACGACAATGTACGAGTTGTTGACGGTACCGTGGGGGTGGTGCTCTGCAAAGAGAGGAGCTAAGGAGAGGGGAGAGTTGGACGAGAAATCATTGTAGGAGGTAGAAAGGGGGGAGGCAAGGGCAGCCGAGACAGCGATGAGGGATATGAGTATGCGAGTCATGGTGGCTGCTAACCAGGGTCTGCCGGCTTAGCGCTTCATATCGCGTCTCCTCTGTTGTCCCCTGTTTGGCTCCTGCTTGCCCCTGCTTGTCCCGCCCTTTCCGCCCGCCTTCAAAGCGCCTCGCTCGGGCGCCGCCCACAGACAGCTTCTCCTACTGCAGTGCAAAACCGACACCGTTATCTCGTACAATATAACCTAGTAAATCGTAGTCGCTACGCCTCCAGCCACAAAGCAATACGTAGCCATCATGATATTACCCCACTCCGCAGCCGATTCCTAAAATATCCTCCTCGACCAAGGTCGCGTGCTTGACCAGCCCAGGACACCAAGAGGGTTTATAGATGCGTGGCGGGGCAAAGCGCGTCTTATTTCCGTCGCTGCCTCCTGGTAGCAGTCCGACTTTCCAAGTACAGTCCACCCAGCCACTGGAGTTCCGAACAAGCACACGGCTCGGGAAGGATTAATGATCAAATATGATGTTCATCATCAATTACAATTCAATAGGAAAGCTTAAATCCGACTCGGAGAGCCGAATACTTACCCGCAATTCGACATATTGACAGAAAAAGATGTGGGGACTCCACCAGCATATGCGCAATCTTATCTTTCACCCCAAAAACAAGGAAGGTCGAGTATAAATGATACGTCTCGTCCGAGTGACACCAATAATGGCCTATCCAGTTCGAAAATACGGCGAACGTGAGTTTGCTTATCAAAAACCACGATAAGCACGCGTCATGCCCGACATAATAGTACTTAGAGTAATCAACTCCTGGGATCTCACTAACAACTGACAGCCCACGTCATTCCTGAGCTCACGGCTGTGAAGGAGCTTAATGGAAGACCGCGACTCCAACTCCAAGATTCAAAATGAATCTAGAGACCTACAAGCTAGAAGAGTATCGTCATGATGAAATTGATTACCCAGTATAGATTAGTGAGTGATGAACCAAATGAATGAGACATGGAAAACCAATGGAAGAGATCATCATAATGAGCCTGGACGAAGCTGCATGACGGAGATAATCATAGATCTTGGCTAGCCGTTTGCCTGAGATAGACTAATCCCGAACAAAATAGTGATCATTGGGGTTGGATGATTGGCGAATGCGTAATCCTCCGCAGATCGACTGAAGGAAGTTCCAGCAGAGGATGGGGCAGTTCAGGCGGTATATTCATGCGGAAAGACCCATCTTTCCAGCGCCAGAATTGTGCACAGTAGTATCTGCCCGGTCATATGGATTCATCAATGCACAGTCTACGGGCGCATCAACAAAAGTGTTGGTCCTTGGTAAAACTTATGACCAAGACTAAATATATACAAAGGGTACGCCAATTCCCTCATCACCGGTCCAATAATGCTCTGATATCTTTCCCTGGTAAACCCTCAACCCAATTTTTTTTTCATGAGTTTTGGTAGCCATCACTTTACATGACTTCTCTCAAAATAGGCGCTGACATAACAGCCACAGAGGATATTTTTTGCAAGCAGGCAAGAGTACTAGTAGGTCAATACTCTGCGAGCGCCTCTGCATTTACCGTTACATATTCTCAGCTACTTGGTCGTTCGTACTGAGCTTGTTAGTTACTGAATTGGTTACTCCCTTTTCGTGGAGCATTTGCACTAAGTTTACGTTTCGAGGAACCAAGAATCCCCCCCTCGTGTCAAGTATTTCTTCTCTTACTCTCCACCCATCTTGCTCTTTAGCCTCACCCTGGACTATTGTCCTATTGAGGGGTTCGGCAACTTCCTTTTAGATCGGAGAAACAAAGTTCACATCCACACCGATGAAGTCGTAGAAATGTGTGTCAATAAGTATCGGATGTGAGATAAGCACAAAGGATAGGAATTGTATGTCGGCAACTCACTCGATCGTTTAATGTCCAAGTTCACTCACGAGATCAACGGCGGTGAGAGAGGGAAAAACCATACTTGGGTGGTGCGTCCAAAGCGCATCCCGCCAGTCATCGGTCGACCCTGTCTTCGGTAAGCTAACAAATATCCGTTTATGTCTTGCAAGTCTAGAGCATCTAAGATGCAGAAGATAGGAGAAAAGAAAAAAAAAAGGCATGTACGTGAAGGTCGGGCACTGTGAGCCCCGGGGCTAGGGAAAATCCTAGCCCTAGATCGGGGTTAGCGTAATCTCCTAAATTTGTTCGGGCCATACATAATACACATTTTTTAGAAACGTCTTAAGCACGTTTTTTCCTGACAAAAAATGTCAGGAAAAGGCGTACATATGTTAAGGCTTAAATATACATGTATGTCCGGGTAGTTTTACCGGACTTAAACTTGAGAAAATCATACTTTTTTTATTTTAATAAACTAAAGAGACAAACGACGAAACGCGACCATCGAGTGGTCGCGTTTCGTCCGGGTGGTCGCTAGACGACCCTGACAGTCGACGCGAACGTCGACTGCCAGAATCTGAAGAAAAAAAACGGACAAAAAAAATCCGGCTCTCCCTCAAGAGCCGGATGATAAGAAGACTCAAATGCGACCACAAAGTGGTCGCGTTTCGTTGGAGTCGTTCGCAAACGACTTCAATGGTCGACGCGAACGTCGACCATCGACGTGAGCGCGGGTGCTCAGCGTGACCGACGTCGCGCGAGATCCCGCGCTCGTTTGGCCCTCCCATCACCTCCCATCACCTCCCCCCCTCTCCCAACCGGTGTCCCCTTCCCAAGATGTCGCGCTTTTCGTATTATTTCGCACCCAGGGGCATTCAAGAACATCATAGAGCCCCTAATCTTGTCCCTGGGTGGTTTGAGAGGAGGGATGCTCTTGAAGCTTTGAAGGGAGCATTGAGGAGCCACAGGGGGCTCCTCATGCGGATTCTGCGAGGGAGGAGAGTTGAATGGATGCTGATGTGAGTATTTTATGTTTTTTAAACATGATTGAGCACTTACCTTTGATTAGGGGACGAAACCACAAGTCCAGGTGTGCAGGGGAGAACCTGCACACTGGACTATAAGGGGGTTTTTCGGGGACATGCAGAGGTTACTCTGCATGTCTACGACGGGAACATCGGTTCCCGATTGTTTTTGAACGGGGGAGATGGTCCCGCCGCGGTCGCAGTCGCTCTGAGTTCCGGGCGCGGGCATGGTGAGTTCGAGTATGCAAAAGGTCTACCAATGCTGTAAGCAAATCTTTTTTTCTTGTTGTTGTGTTTTCTTGCTTTGAGTGTCGTATTTGTCTTGAATTTGATCTGTAAATTTTTTTGAAGTATATTGTACAATATTAAGGCTCGCGCGCACTCACATTTGATATAATTCTTGAGATTGCTGTCCTTTGATCTCGCCTCGTCTTCGTACCTTCACTATTAGCATATTAAAGCCTGGTTTTCTGAATGATCATAACGGTGAAGTGTGGATCCATTATTATCAAATGAAATAAATAAAAAAAAGTCAGTCAAAAAAAACTATCTGAACTGTTAGTGTGCACAATCGAGAGGAGGGCACGGGGCGCATACCTAATCGTCATCTCCTCTCGAAATACCTGTCCTATCAACAATACTCCACCGGCCTCTATCGTGGACTCGTCCGACTACACATTGCACCGTGTTCAAATCTACTACTTGTACGGTTCCAGTTTTTTGATATGTATAGAAGCCGTTCTTTTGAGTGATTTTGACAGTTTGCACCACGGCATATATGACGGTCGTTGATGAATTGAGACCTAATGGGGGTATACTAGGTAAGTCAATCACGAGCACCCGCTTCAGTTGTCCAAAGAACGACCGCTTCACGTAGACCGGTTGGCGGTTTCGTTGGTGTGTGCACTTGTCAACCATCTGAACATACTATTTGGTTGGTTCAATATGGGAATCTCACGAAAGACTACAAAGCACTCACTTTAATGAAGGAAGCGTCGCGCGAGTCCTCACCTCTTCGTACCAAGTCACAACCTACAATCGTATCTCCCCCAAATAGAATATGAATCCTGGCGTAGTGAAGAACGGGCCCATCGAGGCTGATGAGCGTTTTGACAGTTAGTTTTGGTTTTTCAAATCGTGTTGCCAAAGCCGCAAAAATTTTGTCTCGGAGATACATAGGCACAGATTCGCGTCGTCGTGGTGGAGAGAGCTTGTAGGACGAATCTGATACGACGTGGTTTGGAGTCTACACATTAAGGAACATGACAACGTACATGAGTTGGATATCAGATCGTTCACCGATAGTTCTGCTTTAGGGGCTGTGAAGCTTAGTTCCGAATAAAGGTTATACTTCAACCGCACTTGATCAAGCTGAGCCATTGCATTGACGAAGGCGGCGATGGCTGAATAAGGGTGTCGTCGACTTCTGATGGAGGGTAGGAGGGTATTGCAGTGCCGTTCCATCGGGAAAGCCCAGTAAGTCCAGACTGGACCCGCAACCCGAATACCCCATGCAATATGAAGAAGAGCATGAACTGTTAGGGGGCAGGCTGAGAGACGACGGGGCTGATATAAATAGTAAAACCTGAAATGAGTCGAGGTGACGTGAAATTAGAAATACACGAGATTAGGTATGTATACGGAAACTCACTTTTCATAGTCCTCTACCCAAGTGCGAAAGCCAGTGTCTATTATATCCAACATCTCGTCATCAATCTCAAGCTCCAAACAAATTTTGAGCAGCTCGACGAGCTTCAGGAAATGTTGATAGTATTTTTTTTGCCGAAACCTTTCATTCAACAGAATAGGCGCAACGAAAAGAGTCCAGTTCGAATACATTTCTGCCGTCATCTGAGATTGTTGCAAAGCGATATTGGGAAGGGGCTTCCCAAAAGACGATGGTATGGATGCTGTAGCGGCAGCTGTGCCAACTCCAATCTGTCTCCAGGACTCGGGCGGGATAACATAGCCTTGATTTTCGTGGTCAAGGTTTTTGAAGGAGGCGGTCCAGAATAAGATGAGGTTAGGAATGAGGTTTTCCCAGATGAGGTGCATAAAATCGAACGGAAAAGATTCGGGAAAGGATACAGAGGACAGCGAGCTGAGGATGGGTACGCCTTTGATGCCATATTGCTTGGCGAGCCGGTTGGAGGTGGCTTGATTATGAGCACCTTGTACCTCCTTTGCCTGAGCCATCAATTCAGCATGCGACCGAAGAGGAAGTTGTGACGGGTCTAGCGAACAATCGGAGTCCGGAACTCCATTTCGTCGTAAAGGAACGTAATACGTGTTGGAAGTATTGCCACGGACGCCCATTATTTTGCACACTCGACAAGGGCTAATTCCATTGGCCCCCTTCATGCGCATGAGGAGCGCCACGGCAGGGATATCGCCAAAAATCAGGAGGAGGTAAGCATGGAGTAAGAAAAGCCTTTGGCTAACGGCGTCGAAAGTCCGGACTCCAACCTCAAGTTGAATGAGTTCTTGGACAAGGGGCCAAAGAAAGGAGTCCATATCCCAGGGCTTTTTAGGCCCCGGGACGGTTCCGACGTTGATACAGTATTTCTTTTGAAAACGTATCTTGGGTGGGAGATTGTAATTGAAGAGGATAATCGGCCAACATGTCTTGTCTCGTCGTTTGAATGGCGCAAAGCCGTCAGTGGAAAGACCAAGTGCAATATCACGAGGGTCCGAGAAAAAGAAGAATGGTTGATCGTCGTTACTGGATGGGACAATTTTGTTCAATAATGACCGGTAGTGAGAGCCATCGAAAACGTCTGTCGTTTGTCCATCCTGATGCTCAAAGTTGGCCCGATAGCGCATTTTTTCAGCAAATTGGCGATTGGCGGACATCGCTCGTAAGCGGGGGATCAAGGGAAGATAATCAAAGGTTTTGCGTGCTTTATTTTGATCACTGAACCGTGGCTCCTTGCAATTGGGACATTCAGTGAGGCCTTCATAGGGTCCTGTGAAACAGACACAGCTGTTCACGCAACAGCTATATCGTTTTGGTCGAAAATCTGACAGGAGTTCAACACGGTTCTTTGTCTTCTTGAGCGTGTGATGGTAAGATTCCGGAAAGACAAACTGGAACTTGGTGAAGGTACTTTCAGTAAGATGTTCTTCGACCTTCAAAGCATACTGGCGGAGCAGGCTCAGGTCAGACTCATCCAAAGAGTTATCTGGAGCGATAATCAGTATGATAAACGATCATCAGAGAGAGACGCGTACCAGTCGTCATCAACCTGCACGCTAAATCATCACTGATACGATCCCAAAAAGCGATTGAGGCAATATCCGTTCTGGAAAGATTGGCGTCGGGGTTATCTGCTTCACGATCCTCCTCATAATCATCATCATCGTCATCATCATCCCTGGGTCCTTCATCATCCCCGCTCAGGTTTTGATCCTCGTTTTCGCTCCTACGGTCACTATCGTCATTATCGTTAAAAAGGGGTTCGCCGTTGTCGTCCTCGTTCCGTGGCTGTTCCAAATCCTCCTCTTCCTCGTCCTCATCATCAGTGCCATCTCCGTCCTCTTGAACCCCTGGTACAACTTGAGTGGGGGATTAGTCCAACGTTGTTCAATAACCAGCCTGGTTTTTTCTGCGACCTGTAACGACCGAGACGATGGGTTACTAGAATGTGATTGTGGTGGAGAATCTATGTTTTCAATTTGAAGCGGGCCGGGACTAGGGGCATCGTCCCGCCTATCCTCCCAATCTTCACTGCGGTCTTCAGGGGAGTTTGAGCGCTGATGCTTCTTCCCCGCAACGAGGCTATCATTTTGAAGGGGCGGACAGTCATCCGGGACTCCGCGGTCGTAGCCACAGCCCTTTTTGCCGCTAAGTGCGCTCGCCTCGTGGGATAGGAAACGTACTTGTTGCAGCCGCAAGTACATATGCAGGCTGACTTGTTTTGTACTCCGAGTCGGCTGGAATCCATAGGAAGGGCTAACAGGAGGTAGACAGTCAAGGGAACAAAATGATGACAGACGGTCCCAATGCATAGGTAGCGTGTTCACACACGTGCACAATGGCAGTGCGTGGATTATTGAGAAGTAGGGTGGTTGGGGGAGACCACGACGTGGCATTAGGAGCAGGTAAACCATCGAAAGGCGAGAAAATCGGTATGCTGAACATTCAGAAGAGATAAATCTCAGCCTAGGTGCTCACATGCGATTCTAACGATAAAACTCACCAAAGTGAAGTACACATTTGAGGGCCAAATCGAAGGGTGAAAATAGCCAGCGACCAACAAGTGGAGACAATCAGGATCAAACGCCACTACATGTACGGAGGGTGAGCGCATCCTACAAGGTAAAATTTGAGATTGAGACAACGATGTTCAATCTCAACAGAAGGCACAGGTGCTAGGGTTGTGAAAGATAGAGAGAATATAGTTGAGGGGGATTCAAAGCAGAATCCAGGTA
This sequence comes from Agaricus blazei, assembly GCA_029719445.1. Classification (NCBI taxonomy): domain Eukaryota; kingdom Fungi; phylum Basidiomycota; class Agaricomycetes; order Agaricales; family Agaricaceae; genus Agaricus; species Agaricus blazei. The sequence continues at coordinate 169,851 of SSNC01000022.1, read as the reverse complement.
GAGATAGATCGCCGCCAGAGGCAAGTACCACGAGTCGCAGAGGGGAAGGACTGCATCAAGTCAGCGTTGTGAGGTGATCGTGGACAAACAGAGTCAAATAAGACTCCCCCAAATGCATTAAGTTCGAAACGACTATACATCAGATACGCGTAGAACAAACAAGGCAAAACAACCGCCTTGTCTTCGTGCCTCACTCAACATTGTCCCCAGCAAACTTTATAACCACCTTCACGGAACAAGCATCGGTTGGTATATCTACTGCGAGATGTTTGAGCGTCTGGTTGACATGTTAGATTATACAGAAATCTATGGTCAGTGCACAACTCACTCTCTGTTTCTTGTGAGGTATGTCACCACCGGCACTCGTTTCCTTTACCCCATTTTCAATGGGATCCGTACCTATGTCCCTTTTCCTTTTAGGTACAGCGATCTCTGGCTGGACCTCCTTGGCTTTGCCTTTGCGCTCTTTACGTCTCCTGATACGCGCCATCATCTCCCGACTATAGATTCCTCTCGAACCGGAAGGTTTATCTTTTTCAACCGTGACTGAAGGGGAGCCTGGAGGTGAACTGCTAATAACAATTACTGGAAACATGATTAGTCTAATCATATTGCAGAATGAATGAATTTTGACCTACTTTCTCTTTTTTTTGCATCTTTCGCTTCTCGGAGTGCGCGTTCTTTCCTCCAGGCTGCGCGCTCTTCCTTCCAGGCTTCCTCGTCCAGCTGGCTCTGGAACGGCGGAGTAGCACCAGAATAATCAAAGTAATGAATTGACGAAGAATCTGGCTCAGTGAAACAATCAAAACCACTTCCAGAAGCGGGAAATTGAGAGCTCATAGTCGATGCTCGTTGTAGCGAAGGATAGGAGATGATGGCTTTTCGATCATAGTCTTCAACCTTTATATGTGGTCCCTCGGCGATACTCGTAAGGCTTTCTCGCAATTACTTCATCTCTTTGCCCATCAATGACCATTGCCACTGGGTACGGAATTCCAGGCATCCCCGCCTATCCATCTGGAGTCGTTTCCGATGGACAAGACCCGTATCGGTACCAGCACTTAGGCCTTGCGTATTGATGGTTGTCATGAACAACTCTTCGCTTCTCTTGTATCGGCGGACCTTTGCAAACATCTGTCTCGTCATCTCCCGGCCTTTGTTCGGTTCATTCCTCACTTTTGGATCCGGAACTTGGATTATCGGTCGTCGGAGTTCAGGTTCGTCGCTGCAAATGCTACTACATTAATTCTTTTATACTAGTCAGAGAAATCGTTCAACAGGCTGCACTCCTACTTCTTCCAATTTGTACATAGTAGGTCGGTCCTCTTTTCTCGAACCATCCAAAGTAGGACATTCACTATCTCTAGTGTAATCACAAACCTATGCGGTTTCCAAACATTTGTTTTGTCCTTGCCCGATCTCTATTCGGACCGGACATGATCAATTATTCCTCATGAAGTCGTCGGAGCTTAGGTCGTCGGTCATCGGTCGTCGGTTACTGGTCGTCGGTCATCGGTCGTTGGTTACTGGTCGTCGGTCGTCGGTCGTCGGTCGTCGGATATTGGTCGTCGGTCATTGGGTTACTGTCTTTTGTTATCCAATATCATAGGTTCGCAATTGTTACAAGGTTCCGCTACAAGCGCCGTTGCATTTTCTATACGAGTTGGATTGATGTTTAAAGCGCCTTGCCCTTCCCTCCTCCCCCAAGTTCGTTTTATAGGTCAGTCTCCCTTCCAGAGCCATTCAAAATGGAGCATCAACGTTGAATTTATTTATTAATGTTTTAATCTTCAGATTGCGTGTTGAAAAGCTGTATAATATTCCGATCACGATTGAATCTGGTGTTTCGGCATGGCGGTGAACGGCTTCGGTTGGATGGTGCGTAATGTTTCAACCGCCCTCCAGGAGAATGAGCTGATTACCAGATTCGTTCCTAATTCTTTCTTGGCTACCGATTCAGATCGTCAACCGCTTCACATATTTAAAGGCTCATGTAGTCGATTAATGTGAGTACTTAGAGCAACTCTCTGCCAATGGCGACTCAACGAAAAACTAGAAGCGCTACAAACGCCTCAACGCTATCATCCAATCCCAGTGGTCCGACTGTGCCGCCAAAGGCTGCAAAAGCCAAAGGCTCAAAGAGGTACCTGGTTCTTAATCAATGTATACTAATCATCCGCCTCTGATGCCGCTCCAGGAAAGAAGCACAAAAATCTTGCCCTCCGAATGTCGACGAGAATGGTGTCTCATCCCTAGCCCCAACGAAGAGGAGTTCGAGGAAAAGGTTGGCTTTCATATCTCGCCATAAACGTCTTCTGACCCCCTTTGAGGAAAACCACACGTAGCGACGAGTCTATTCATGTAGAGGATGAGCCCTCGACGCCAATGGAAGTTGATACAGCTGCTGAGTTAATGGAGCCTACCGCTGAGGAAGAGCTATCTATCGAAGAGGTATATTCAGTTACATATTTTCTTATTTTATTTTAATGACTACCGACAAATAGGCTTCAAAGACCACGAATTCCACCTTGACGAAGAAGTCTGCCTCGACGAGGAAGTCTGTATCGACGAAGAAGTCCGCCTCGACGAAGAAGTCTGCCTTGACGAAGTCTGCCTCGATGAAGAAGAAGAATTCCACCTCAAAGAAGTCCGCCCCGACAAAGTCAGCTGCGCCAATGGAGCAGGAGCTTACTGCCCCAGCTAAGGAAGCTACCGTCTCGGCGAAAAAGTCCAGTGCCTCAACGAAGGGGCCTTCTACTTTGACGATAGCTCACACTTCAACAAACAAGCCGACTGTTTCGACGAATGGTTCTGCCTCTTCAAGGATAATGAAAGCTAGTAGTTTGCCGAAGAAGGCAATCCGACCTGCAGGTAATGATCGTTGTTCTGAATTTACTAACCATTGCTGACCAGTTCAGCAGTTTCTTCCTCCATGTTGCTAGCCACGAGCTCCGCTAGCTCCAGCCAGTCTGTTTCTGCCTCAAGCATTGACACGTCAGCGCCGAAGGAAGATGATTCCGGTGAAGACAAGTTTGAGGCCCTTCGTAAGACGGTCCATCTCCTCTCAGGTAAATTCAATTGGGTTGACCCTTTACTTTGCTCACTCGTCTTTAGCAAGATTGAATGGACAGGAGAAGGCTGACACTGCCCAACCGAAAGAGCAGTCAGAAGATCTTATTCCAAAGCCTGTAGGTTCTCGAATTTCAAAGGCGCAGCTACGAGCTGCTATGGGACTTAGTGGACGTGCAAACAACAAAATTTACAATTCATGTCGAGTAAGTCTTGTGATATCTTGACCCTCTTAAGTATTGCTTCTGATAAACATGATTTACTAGACTGCTGTTCGAGATGCTATAATACAGTTACAGTTTCCAGTCAACATTGACTGGCGCAAACAAGACCGCCAGCTTGCTTTTCAAGTGGTGGAGCTGGTAAGTTTCATATATGTCATATATTCCATTTACTTATTTTCGGAAGGCGAAGTTGGGCCAGCCACTGCTGAAGAAATTCAAACAGAACTGGGCTGCAGAACAGATCCTCATATCAATCTGCCAGAACAAACGTAATTACAAGAAGAAACAAGTCCGTGGATACAGCCGGAAAAAGGTTGAGCATAACGATAATCACGACAGCAATGAGGGTAGGGAGAATGAACCTGGAGATGAGGAGGGGTCTGAGAATGAGAATGACCAGGGAGATGAGGGGCCCGATAACGAGAATGACCCAGGAGATGAGAAGGGGTCCGAGAATGAGAGTGACCCAGGAGATGAGGAGGGGTCCGAGAATGAGAGTGACCCGGGAGATGAGGAGGGGTCTGACAGTGACTTGGGAGATGAGGAGGGTTCTGAGAGTGGGGCTCAATCGAGTGGCGAGATGGACGATGAAGATGGTGTGGATGAAGAGGCTCGAAAGGAAACACGTAAGGGGCTGAAACGAAGGTATCAAGATGAGGATAATGGCAAAGATGTAGGGAAGGGGAAAAAACCAAAGAAATGCTAGCTTTTTGTTGGGGCCTTTACCGAAATTTCATAGGATTATTCTTTTATTATTCTCCTAACTTAAACCCGGTTTAATTTTGACTATTTCACATATTAAGTAAGGAATTCCCCAATTATATAAGTCAGGGAAGTGAAAGTTAGTCTTGGAAATATCTCGCTTACAAGATAGGGTAAGCACAGATCAAAACTCTGGATTAGTCAAGTCCTAGTCAAGTCTATACCCTACATTCACACGTACATAAGCTCGGTGATCTCCCTAACCCCGGGTCTCACAGTGGATGTTCTGTCTGAGCCGTTATGGGGCACTAGCTTTCCAAATGTGAGTTTTCCTTCTTAGGTCGTACAGTGTCACTCAGCCGCGAACCTAGCATCAATCTAATTGTTACGCATCCACATTTCCTCCAACAACCAACAATGAATTGCTACCAGTGGTTTCATTTCCAGAGCTACGTTATAATCGTATTGTTTATAAATCTTCAAATTGTTTTGATGTTGAGAGGTATGCAACAGACGTGCATATTCCATTTTCATGGCTGAGTTAACAGGACAGTGTATGCACTGTATGACCGCAGCATCAAAATGGCGTGCTTTCTGTTTAGCTGGTTTGTGTTTTACACGATAATGGCAGGCTTATCCTCAAGAAAAGTGGTTCCTCTGATGAAGTTCGATTCAGATTGCATGTTGGTTGACCCGCCTCATGCAGGAGCGATAATGACTTTCTGGTTCGGGCAGTCATCCCTGTTTAGTATGCATGTTCTCACTTATCATTTTTAGCGCCCTGTGCATAGCTGATCAGGGTATTCTCTGGGGTCTGACGGCTTACAAATACCGGGATGCCATTCGCCTTGGCCTATCTAGAAATCCTATTCTACAGCTCGTCATGCGAGACACGTCGTGGGCATTTTTTGCTATAAGTTGTAAGCAGCGGAGGCCTCTCGCCAGCTCTTTATTTCGCTAGAGATCCTACTTACTTTGCAAATTTTAGGCTTACTCACGGCTACAGTGCCTTCCTCTTTGTTTACGACCATGGTAGGTTGTACCCTGTATTGAGAAGGAAATGATGTTTTATCATAGATAAATCCAGGTTGTGCCGTTTCATAGCATCGCCTGCTCTTTGTTGTCTGTTTTGGTAAGTACAATCAACTCCGATTCCATAGGGCTGTTTCTTAACGTAGTACAGACTTGTAGAACGATGCTCAATATGCGTGGCCTAGGGAATCCAAATGTCCCATTGAGCGTTGATGTCACGACAATAGACCTTGAACTGACTAGTTTGGGTCAAGGAGAGTGAGATTCGCTTTCGATCTGCGAGATTCCAGAATACAGAATTTATGGTGGGTCAGTTCTGTAATACATTAGGTTAGGTTTCATTTTATACTGACTCATACCAGGACGCTAGAATCTCTTGATTGATGGTTGACGTTCCCCTGGCTTTAACTCCACCGTGACCTTACGGCAAGTTTCAGCCTTAAGCACTCATTCATCCACTTCACTAGATAATGGGAAACAAATTTTAAGTTATTTGAGAACCTGACCATGATCACAAACGCGACGGTTGAATTCTGTGAAGGGCGACTAGGTTGGTTCTATGAGTTATAATGTATATATATCGTGCCTGGCCTTATAATATTTTTCATAAAATTTCCCCATTTACCACACGATCTCACGACGCTTTCCCACTGCAACTTAAAACTTTCTATCTGGAATGAATACATTTTCAACAGCCAAACAAGGTGAACCAGCAAGCAATTTGTGCTTATCACACATGATAGTACCTTGTATACGTCAAGGTTCAGCACTCTTGCGATGCTGTGGTTCGATAACACGGTCGCCAATAATTCACATGTATATGAAATTATGTTATACTATAATTCTAAAGCCATTCAAAAGTCAAGGCAACAGGTCACCGACACCTACTTCCGTGAATATATATCTTTTTATCACCACCAAGAAGCTCTCATGCCCTGAAATACACCAAATTTGAGAGATCCCGGCAACTTGAGGTTAACAAGGCCGCCAATCAGCTTGTTAAAATAGCCTGGCCTGCTTCTCCTTGTTCAATGGATAGATCAAAGAGTATTGAGGTATGTATGTTGTATGAGTGATGTTGATCTTAGAGTTGCTGCAGCCTAGGCTAATTTAGATATAATCCCACCGAGATTGAGATTGAGACCCTTCCAGAGAGATTTGATCGTGGCTGGAAAACCACATGCACACCTTCCGTACGATAACCTGATAGTACATCACCGGATGACACTGTGACAAAGGATAAATTAGATTTGGAGCATGAGCATGACACTTACAGCATTAGTGATGAAATTGTATCGTTATGTCCCTTCTGGTGTAGGGGGCTAGTACGCCAACCTGACGCCAACATTACCAGTTGCCCACTGAACAAACTTTTGAGCAAAAGTGATAAGGAATTACTGGTGAAGGAGGTTAATCTTCCTGAATTCCGCCTATGTATCATAATATGATTCCAAGGTTTCAGTGTTAGCCAACACCAATCCCCAGCGCCTAGCGTAAGACATGTTATTCAAGGGTCGGAGGTCTACTACTCGGCCCAATTCTGGATAGAAGAGGATCCCCTCTTCGTCAGAGTCATGAACACGGGTTTGAAAGTGTATGTCTCCATGATGCATTTCGTCTAGGGGTTCATGGTGATGACAAGGGCCAATAACGTACTACTAGAGCGGGCTGAGTTGTATTGTAAAATTATTTCAGGACCCAAAAACCGAGACATGCTAAACTATTCAACAACCCATATTGGCATCCAGCACTGTTGTCAACAATTCAACGCTCAAAACCAATCTAGGACCCTTCAAAAATCAAGGGTCATAGGGCAACTTACTCACATCCACCATCCATTTTTGGCGCTGTCAATCTTCAGACAGATCTACTTTCACACATCTCAACAAACTCGTAATCCGGAAGCGGAATCATGGCACCACATGATCGATCAATCATAGAGAAGTTCTCCGTTCCGCAAGGCAAGTGGGATTATCCGAAGCGTGCGAATAACATGCCAGTGCGAAGCGGACGACACCTGGCAGAATACCAAGAGCACACATCTTTACTCTAGTTGAAAAGCGACTTTAACCCGATAATCTCGTCCTGATATGTCTTCGGTTCTGGCCAGGCAATACACGAATAGTCAGTGAAGTTGCTAATCCGCGATCACCCTTGCACTTGCTAAACCACGATCCAGTTGCTGGCTTGGTATTGCTCGTGTATGATCAAATAATAACATGGGACAAAGAGCTCAACTACATCTGGCGGTTGGTATTGAGCGTGGAATTAACAGTTGAAGTCTCGCTGATATGTTTTTGGTGGGCAGAAGCTGTAATTGCGCTTTAAAGATAATGTTTTGTTTCGGCCGTTATTGGGCACTAGCTTTCCAAATGTGAGTTTCCTTTCACTGGAGTCATGTAATACGAAAGTATTGATATCGAGTGACTTAGCGTCAGTTTGATCGTCACGCTTCCTCATTTCCTCGACAAACTAGCAATGAATTGCTATTGGTGGTTTCACTTCCAGAACTGCGCCGTGACCATACTATGGATAAATTTTCAACTCATCTTGATGTTCAGAGGTATGAAGCAAATTTAAACGATAAGTCCTCTTGGTTGAACCATCAGGGTAGTGTATGCTCTGTATGAACGCGGCACCAGAATGGCGTGTTTTTTGTGTTGTTGGTTTGTATTTTACGCAGTGGTGGCGGGTTTATCGTCGGGGAAGGTGGTTCCATTGATGAAGTTCGATTCAAATTGCCTGTTGGTGGAAATTCCCCAAGCAGGACCAGCATTATCTTTTGGGTTTGAGTAATTGTTCTCATTTAATCTCCGTGCGCTCACCTTCAGACTTTGTCAGGGCTCTGTGTATAGCTGATCAGTCTATCCTCTGGGGACTGACGGCCTACAAATACCGGGGTGCAACACGTCTTGGCCTATCTAGGAATCCCATTATACGTCTGGTCATGCGAGATACCTCTTGCTCTTGTGTTGCACTATGCTGTCAGCTCCAGAAGCCTTTCGCTCTCCTTGATTTAACTCATTGTGTGCTTTTTAGGCTTGTTCGCAGCTATAGTACCCTCGTCGTTGGTTATCAAGGCGGTAGGTCATCTTTTGTCCCGAACAAGCGTACGGAGTTTACAATAGTTGAACTCAGTTTACGCCGTCCCATTGTCTTTTCTCTTCCCTGCTGTCTGTCTTAGTGAGTAGGATCTCTTCGATTTACATTGCGCTTTTTCTTAACTCGGTGCAGACTTGTAGAACGATACTCAATATGCGTGGTCTAACCAACCCAATTGCCCCTTTGAGCATTGAGGTCACGACAATAAGTCTTGAACTGACTGATACATATCAAGAAGAGTAAACGTCAATGTCCACTCGTTTTCGACCAACGACTCGGAAACTTACTCTTAGAACGGAGGTTCTATGACCGGTAAGCTTTAATTTAGTGCAGCTACACTTGATCAATTCTTTGACTTTCAGAGGAATGTGGTATTAATTCAGCCCTTAGCGGTGTTGTCTGAGCAGCCTTAGAGTTTATACCGCCCAGGTGTTGTGTAGTGCTCCTCTGGTATGCTCGGACCCATCGTTCGGAGACTGATATCTTAAACCGACGCCACTTGCAACGAAGTATGTTGGGCACTGACAGAACCCTGCCGTGCCGACGACCGGTTGTGTGATGTGGATTTGACGTTTGGCGATGTTTCCATGTTGTCATTTCAACAGTGGTCGAACATTCCATTCAAATGTACGGGGTTGCTGCTCGGTCGTTTCTTTCTCTGCTCAACTTGGGGAGTAGCTGCGTATCAGAACCTGCGATTTGGTTCGTGGTCGGATAAACTACGACGCAAGTCGTTTGAAATAACTGCACATAAATAAAAAATGGAAGTAGGAGATCGACAGAATCCCTTACTGTTAGGTTGGACCAGGCAACGCAGTCGGGCCACTCTGTCGGCGTACCTGTACAATTGTCCATGCTCGTATGTGACAAGGTGGGATTCTTGAGGATGGTGTTGAAAAGAGCCAAGCTGGCAGAGACGTAGTAAAGGAAGGTAAGGACAGGGTTATAACAAAGGTCCATTTTCGCTATCTTGTGAAACATGGCCACATTGCCAAGGATGTTGATCAGTGGGGCCTTCCACTTTGGCTCGATTTTGACAGTTTGTGGCATCAGTCATAGTTGATGTTTCCTGAATCCGCTTGGCGCGTTTATTTGGGAATCGCGTACACCTGCTTAATACCATTGTTAGTGCATTAGTGGGCGTACTTCTTTCAGACGCCAGTCCCCGTCGCGTGCTTCGTTGGACGATGTTATATTGGGCAGTAAAGGAAGAGTCCATTCATGTGAGTTTTCTTGAAATGGGGAAACCAAGCCAAACATATCCAACATCCCTCGATAACAAACCAACATAACTTAGTACATTCTTAGTACATTTGAGTTGCCTTTGGGCTGTTGGAATATGATGTCAATCTGTTGCAAGTTCAGCGTCTCGTGTCCTATTGAGTTGTCTACGTCTCTTTATACTTTACATGATGATTGTTTGATTTGTCCTTGAGGCATAGAAGTGTTTCCAGGCTGTTCTTCGTGAGTGTAACATTAAAAGATTGAATGTTGATGTACTCTTCGCTAGACGATCATACCAAGGTTGACTCCCAGAACCGGCTGTTACAACGTAAAACTGTTCATAGCCTCCCCGATGCAACCATTGGCCAGCCTTCCATGGACGTTGTGTGAGCCTTTCGTCATCTTCCGTAAGAGTAGAAATGAAACTGAGTCCAGAAGGCTGACCGGGAGTGGCTGATTCTAAATAGTGCGTGGACATCAAGATCCGGATCTCTCGGCGGCTAGCTAGTTCAAGCTAAAACTCGTCTGCGGTGGGTAGAGTTGCGCTCTTCAAGAACATCGAGATCCGCATTGCTCGGCTCGTCTGGCAGAGACCATGGTTGACCCCAAACTAATTCTTATCCTGAGGGAAATATAGTCCCTTCAGTTGGTTCTCGGCCTGTGTGAGCGATTTGCGAGTCAGCAACTCAGTCGGGTAATGTCCTCGGGGAACAGAGGTGCTGCCGGACGGCAACAGTCATGATGCGATCAAAAGTTATAAATCCCATGGGCGCTTGTAAAGTTTGCTGACCGATCATGGCGAATTTGCATTGCCTTGTCGGGCCTCGAGGTCAGGCAAACTGCTCTTGGCAGACGAAACGTGCTTCCTATACGGTCTCCTTATGTCATTCTTGAAGCCCCAGCCTTCGACTGGGTTGTGCTGCTTGCCGTACTAGCCGGTAGCCGCTTTCACCCACTGTTGGATTCCAAGCTATGTGCCAATAGAGCCCTAGAAAATTTATGCGTTCCACGCTACTAACATAATTCGGTTGTACAATCGCTTCTTGTCGTTCGGAGATGGAACAAGAATCTGCTCCAGTGTGTTTCCAACTTTCTTTCTTGGCCGACAAGGTTCTTGAAAGCCGATAGATCGCGATTGGTGCTCTCCCCGTACGCCGAACGTGGGACCAGTTGGAGACTGTGGTTCTTTACGACTCATTGTTCTAGGCTCCTTTCTCTCCGAATTGTTGGAGCGCGTTATATCCTACTCCTCGTTGGGAGAAACCTTGCTTTTATTAGGGCAATCTTGTCTGAAACTACTGGAGACTCCGGTGAGGGGGTGTTCGGACCACGTTGAATTGTCTCAAAGGTGCACTAAGGTTCGACTTTAAACCTTTTCTATAGATCGCCCGATTTATAGGTTTCCATAGTATTCTCTGTTCAGACATTTCAATTCCAGCAGCGCAGGGCCGATAAAAGGCTCACCTTGACTTGGAAAGGTTTTCCAGTTGGTCGTTCTCTATTACGTGTAATCACGTTTGGAGGAAAGAGTCATCAGCTGAACGAAAATTTACTGTCTTTAGTGTTTTGACATTTGGCTGCCAAAATGTTTCCTCATTTCTAGCCATTCCTTCTTAGGAAATTGAAGCACATGATTACACTCAATTACACATGACGCTTTGTTTAACTCAAGCATTCAATCAGTCAGTTACGTCACTATACAGCAGACCGAGCGATAATATTCCGCATCGTCGGAGACTTGTGAACTTTTTCTGGCAAGTTGAATAAACAACATTTTTCAAGCTAGCGATAGTCTCCTACTAGCGAACTTCAAGAGTACTCCAAAAATTTTGAGGCGCAGGAGCGGGCTCATAGCGAGGTTCTTAATGAATTACGCACACCTGGACTGTTCGTCGGCAGGCCTCAAAAGAAATTTTCGCTGTCACATGAACCCTACATAATACTACCACTACTTTGACCAAGTCTAGAACTGGAAATGTCACGTTGGACCCAGGCACTTCCTTTGTCAATTACCAGCTGAGTTGGTTGCTACACGACAGTGACTCAGAAGGGTTCACGTTGAGTCGTCATCCACAACGTGGTGCCATTGGCCAAATTTATACTAAGATTAATGTGATCATGCGTGCGCGATCAGGAAAGTTTAGGTCACTAAGAAGATCATCCGCGAATTTAGGTAAGGTACCACTCCGGTGCTTTACTGATCCGTTGTGTAACAAACAGCCAATGCCCGTCCATGCCGTCCAATCAATGAACGCGAGATGCGAATAATGCATTGACTGTCAATCATAGACTCCCGTATTCCAGAATACGGCCAGTATCATCAGAATGATGCTACCAAGTCAGGCAGCAGCTAGTAAATCCGAGCTGCAAATTGGTTTCGGAGAACGGGGGAAAATATATCAATGGGAAATAAGCGAAGGGTTGAGGCAGGGTTGAGATATCATATATCACTGGCAGGGTCTTTTTCGGATGCGCCCAATGCTAAATTTAGTTAAGGTCCACTAATTTCATCATCGTCTGTTCATCCTGATGTGAGTATCGATCTTCAAATCTAATGAGGGAGTATCCTCGACTCTGGTCTTGTCTTCTAGATTATACTGGTTCTCTCATAAGCTACAATATACTATACCTGTGAGCTTGCTTTACAGAAGATTTTTTCCTCTTGTAACGTCGAGCGGTAAAGCGTTGGATCTAGCTATTACGTGCTCCCACATCGTCCATTGTAACCCAGGAAACACTGCCACGGCCTGAGACAAACGCTTGGTTGAAAGTGTGCGTGAGTATCAATTTTTCCACCGTATTCCGCGATCCCAGCATTCAAGCTCTCGATCACACTCTCGACGATCTTGGCTCAATACCTGGTGTAAACTCGCAATTGAACTTTGCTGTTTTGAGGTCGGCCATGCATCGTATAAAAAGCATTATGGTTTGTGCTCTGCTCATCATCCTCAACCCAATCAGTCAGCCTCTCCCAAAGCAAGTCGACTCTCGACCTTTTCACATCGCCCTCCCACCTGTCAGACGAAATGTGCTACCGCAATGTCTCATGTGTTAAGCACTCCTGCGGCCACGAGATCCCAGTTTCTGACAAAAGAGTGCGACATGCTTCTTGCAATTGTGCTTGTGGAGAACTAATTCTTGTTGCAGGTTGATTGTGGTTCTGACAAATGTCGCTACAGTTCCCGGCACACCTCCGCATGCTCCAATTGTCCCTCCACTTGCACTCAGTGGTAAATAAGTTCCATACTGATATGAAGTAACCATTTAACGTTGTGCAGGCTCCGCCCAGCGAAGACTACCGTAACCTCGAGCGCTGGTTCACCCTGCCCCAGCTGTCGCTAATATTGTATCTTAGAATAGTAATCTGATAGTGACTATCTTTAGTTGAGATACACGTGACTGATAGTTGATTGTCTTCTTCCTCGCCCACAACATGGCTGAGCTCCCAGTCCTTCTCGTGGCATCCCTCAAGCCTGAAACAAGAAAACAGGCGGAGCAAAATTTGAATTCAATATCTTTGCAGCCAGGTTTTCTCGCTGCCCTGCTGCAGCTGATTCTCAATGGATCGCAGGAACGTCCAGCTCGTCTCGCTGCAAGCATCTACCTCAAAAACATTGCAAAAACGCGATGGGACGAAGTGAGTTCGGGATATGTGTACAAGTATTGTTTTTTTAAGCTCGCATAGGAAGTCAACCCTCTCCCGGAACAAGACAAGGCAGCGTTACGGAATCAGCTAGTGCCCGCCATGCTCGCTTTGTCCAACCCGACGGATAAAACAATCCGAACTCAAATCGCAGAAGCAGTATCTCTCATTGCCGAACTTGATTTTCCCAGCAAGTGGCCTGATCTCCTTGATGTCAGTCCCCCTTCCATCGAGCTAGAACGTCACCAACTGACTTAGTTTCTAGCAACTTGTAGGATCGCTATCGCCTTCAGATTACAATGTCAACATCGGAGTTTTGGAAACAGCTCATTCAATCTTCCGTCCCTGGCGTGCACAAGTACGATCTGATCCCCTATTCACCGTCATCAACTTTGTGCTTTCCAAATTCATGGTCCCCTTCCTTGGACTTTTCCGCCAAACCTCTCAACTCCTCCTCACGTCTACGTCATCACCGAACATCTCCGTTGTTGCGCAAGCCATGGTTCTACTCATTGACATTTTCTATGATCTGACATGTCAAGACCTTCCGCCTGCGATTGAAGACAACTATAACGAATTTTTCGGGAAGGATGCAGGGCTCTTCTTCAGGTTCCTTGCCTGGGACCCGGTCGAACTTAAATCAGATGTACGTCAGTTGTACTTCATCGCTCTGTTAGCCCTCGTTTAGCCGTCTGCTCTCCAGCCGGACGACCCTGCGCCTTCGCTTCCTTCCCAAATGAAGACAGGCATCCTTGAGATCGCCGAAGTACGTCTCGTGTATGATCAAATGTTTCGACTGACTAACATCATACAAGCTCTTCATTAAGCTTTATCCCGATCAATTACAAAAATCACCGGCTGTGGAGTCATTTGTCCAAGGTGTTTGGAACCTTATCGGGGCAAACAAGTTGCCCGGTATCTCCGATGACCACGTAAGCTTGCTATACTCCTAGCGTTCTGTTTCAACCTAGCCCCGACCTATTTTTTTCACTAGCTCGTATCTCAATCTTTGAGATTCATTTCGACGGCCATACATTCCGGCTACTACAAACCTCTATTTTCTTCCCGTGATACGATAAAATCCTTAGTGGAAGGTGTGGTCGTTTCCAACATAGCTTTGCGTGAACATGAAGTCGAACAATTCGAGGACGACCCTCTGGAGTATATTAGGATGGATCTCGCTCTTTCTTCTACCGGACTTGATAGCGGAAGTCGGCGCCTCGCAGCAGCAGATGTCCTTCGGTCACTTGTTGGTGGTGGATACGAAATCGATACCACTGAGATCGTCGGTTCCTTCATCAATACTGATCTGCAAGCTTACCGGTCTAATCCAGCGGAAAACTGGAAGGCTAAAGATAGTGCCGTATTTATGATGACTGCTGTTGCCAGCAAGGGTTCGACGACTAAAGTACGTTCTTGGTTGTCAGCAGGTGTACCTTATGCTTATGTCTTGTGATAGCATGGTGTCACTTCAGTTAACCCCCTTGTAGATGTTGTCCAATTCTTCTCCGAGCACGTCTTTCAAGACCTCCAAGCGCAGGACGGTACAGTACATCCCATCTTACAAGTAGATGCCATTCGTTTCCTTTACACGTTCCGTAATCAGGTAAGTATACTATAATCTGGTCTTATATTGTCTGATTTGCCTTCGGTAGTTGACCAAACCACAACTCCTTGCCGTTCTACCTCTCCTTGCTCGCCATTTGACTTCTGGGAATTATGTTACGTATACTTATGCCGCCATCGCCATCGATCGTATACTTATCATCAAGCAAAATGGCCAACTCATGTGAGTACGCGGATTGACCCCCTGATCAGAGCTCACGAGCGAGAGTCCAGTTTCGCGCAGGTTGATATCCACGATTATGCTGCAAATTTGGTGGATGCCTTGCTGACTAAGATAGAAGTTGGGCAGACGCCCGAGAAGCTCGCCGAAAACGACCATCTCATGCGGTGTAAGTGACTGATCCAATACTGATTGTAGTACAACTGGACGAATTACAGGTACTATGCGGGTAATTCTGACTGCCCGTCAAACTCTGACTCCGACGTATCAACAAATACTCGCACGTCTTGTGAATATCCTCGGCATTATCTCGAAGAACCCAAGCAATCCCCACTTCGATCAATTCATCTTTGAGTGCATCTCTGGTCTCATGCGGTATATTATCTCGAATGACGTACTTAGTATATATCTTTACTGATAAATTTCTGTTTCAGGTTTGTTGTGGCAGGAACACCCAACACGTTACCCACTTTCGAGCAAGCCTTATTCGGTCCTTTCACTTTCATACTTCAGCAAGATATTGATCGTAGGTCTATTTATCCTATATCAAAGTTTGAACGGTGTGCTCAACAAGGTAAAAACAGAGTATATTCCGTATGCATTCCAGATTCTCGCTCAAATGCTAGAATTACATGATCGGGACGTTCCAGAGGAATATCGCAACCTACTACCATTCCTCCTTATGCCTGCTGTTTGGCAGCAAAAGGGTAGTATCCCAGGTCTCGTTAAACTTTTAAAAGCTTTCCTGGCGAGGGATAGTGCTCGGATGCTTGCAGCTGGACAAGTGGCTTCGGTACTTGCAGTCGTTCAGCAACGTTTGATACCCTCCAAGGTCAATGATTCATGGGGTTTTGAGCTGCTGAACTCGGTCGTTCAATTCGTCCCCCCGTAAGTGTTCCTGTAACGCTCTCATATAGATTTTAATCTTTCTTATCTTCTGTCTCTCCAGCAATGATTTACAACAGTATATGAAACCCGTCATCATGACCTTGCTTACCCGAATGCAAACAAGCAAGACTGCACAATACGAGTATATTTTTGCGCGTTTTATTCTATATACCATGGCCCTCAATATTGATGGACTTGGGCCGGACTATGTGATTGCCGTGATTGAAGGTATTCAACCCAAGTGCGCAGGTATCTCTCATTGGAGTCTGTACACGTGCTTATTCTGGATATATTACTAGCCTTTGGTCACAGGTCCTGACCAATTTCATTACTCCTCAAGCAACCAAGGTCCCACACAAGGATAGAAAAATTGCCGTCGTCGGTGTCATTCGATTGTTATGCCAGAGTAAATACATGATGCAA
Organism: Agaricus blazei; assembly: GCA_029719445.1. Taxonomy (NCBI): domain Eukaryota; kingdom Fungi; phylum Basidiomycota; class Agaricomycetes; order Agaricales; family Agaricaceae; genus Agaricus; species Agaricus blazei. The sequence goes on along the minus strand of SSNC01000022.1, from coordinate 153,758 downwards.
GAACCATTTGTCGGCGCCTGGTGAGTCGAACTTGGCCTCTATATTATTTTCTCTCTAATGCTTTGATCCCATTTAGGCCTCAGGCTTATCAGGCACTCATAAAGTTATTCAGCGAACCACAACATCTATCGAAGAAAACGGATGAGGACCCCCATGCTGGTATCACGGAGATTGACTATGAGGAACAAACAGCAGGTTATCAAGCGGCGTATTCCCGGTTGGCCGCATCTGAGTCGCAAGAAGCGGATCCAGTAGCATACGTTTCTGATCCTCAGCAGTTCTTCCGGGATCAAGTTAGTCTCCTTGAAAAGGCATACGGACCCCAAGTCCAAACCTTGATGCGTACTGCATGACCAAACAAACTTTCTTACCCTAAGGGGATTTTATCCTCCCAAAGGCCGTCCTCATTGTAACCTTCTTTTATGCTATCTCTGTCTCCCTTTTATTAGTACACAGTTCTATACGCATCGTTTTTCTATCCGCCGACTCCTAATGTACAAGAAGCGTGAAATTGTCATACAAATCGATCCACAACCGATCAGAATCTGTGGGGCGACCTTGGTTATAAAGAAATCAATACGAGTAGAAGTGTCAGCACGTACTCCACAAAAGATAATCGAAGCGCTCCATACAAAATCGCCGTCGCTCCGTTTTTTTAGTAACACCCCTTCTATTGGTGTCCCGGCTAATAAGGAAATCGCCACAATCGAGAATGCGATGCCCATGCGAACCCTGCAATGTAGCCGGATAAGTAAACGGGAGATCTATTTTGATTTAGACTCTTACCCCAGTTCTTGGGGTCCAGAACTGAGTTGCGCGAGTAACGAAGGTATCAGGGATACATCTGCGATTTATTTTTCTTGTCATTAAATCTTTGAAGAGTAGAGGGTTGATAATGGGGGAGGTTTAGACGTACATGATCCGGACCAGAATCCATATAGTATCGCGAAGGCTGCCAGGCCGGCGAAATCTTTGATACCGAAGATAGCAAAGACAAGCGCCGATGAAATGTAGAGCGATGGAAGTAAAGTATTATAAACTCCGAATAAGCCAGCTAGAACGTTGGGAATGATACGCCCTAAAGCGCTGCCTCCGTTCAAAATGGCCAACTGATGGTAAGCACATATTTTTAGATTAGAGTTAGTTTGCGGATAAGAGAAAGTATTCACCAAATAGAAAGCGAGTGAGGATTTGATCCCGACAGAAAGAGCGTATGATTGTAGATAAAAGTCTAAGCATGGGAGGGAAATGTTGAGCACAAGGATGAGAGGAAAAGAAGGCAATCATGGCGTACATGGGAAGAATAGCCCTAAGTTGATGCAAAATGCTCTGGTCCAGAGAATTGCTAAGAATACTCATTCGACGCGACAATAGTCAATCACTCACCCTGCAATGGATACCAGATAAGAAAGGTCCGTGAATATAGCTCGAAACTCTGGTCTGGCACCCTGAATGGGTGAGGAAGAGAGGGAAGTCGGTCTTGAGCATGCGATGAAGTATAGGAAATTTGCGGCGATGAGGAAAGCGCCGGTGATAGCTGCGGTTATACGAATGGCGTTGGGGAAACCTAAGGTGCGGCTGCTCTGATTCAGCAGAATTGGCCACACGATCCCCCCTATAGAAGCACCCTGATACATGCGTCTAGTTCAGGTGCAGCACTATGATTACGAGATCATACCGATACTGCGACCCCCATCGCCGCCACCCTACGTCTTCGAAAATGATGAGACACCACTGTAATCGAGGGTAAAAATAGCATCGCTTGTCCTAAACCCATTCCAACAGCTTGCGCGAGAAAAATCTGGATATGAAGGGTCGATATACTATCCCTCCCAAAGATTCCAACTTAGAATAGACGAACCTCCGGATAGTGGTGGCGCCGGGTTAGTGACAACATAAACAGTGAAACTGTTTGAAGGACTGTGCCTACGCCAATTAAGTGGTGGCTGCATTACGTTAGCCCGAAACGCCGGAATGTCATTGTACAACACACGACTTACAACCAACCGAGGTCATAAATCCTGCCAACGATGACCCCGAGTGCGTACTGTAAGAAGAGCTGTACACTGCCTATCCAGCTGGGAGAACCAGGTTCAGTAAAAGATCAGCAAGCCAAGGTAGCGATGACTTTTCACCTGATGTCAGATGGCGCATTGGCACTCAAGTAATCCCGTGTGTAATAGTCTTGGTAAACACCAAAGGCCGACACATAGCTAATTCGAAGTCATTCATGGAATGGATGGCAGCCGACAGACGAGCACACACCCGTAGGTGCAGAACTGCACCAGCCATCTAAGTTGCCGGAAGGGTTGGACATCAAAATTACGGGAGATACCAAAAAACACATACGTTGCAATGACGATGAGCCATAGGTTTTGGGATTCTGTGCATTCAGCGACCTCTTTGGGACCTAGTGGGGTTTCCTTGCCGGTCTCATAGCCCTCTTCGGTCGTGCTCGAATGGTGGTCAGCAGTTTTTGCATCGGAAGACCCCAGGTTGAGTGGCATAGAGAGTAGCCGGGAATCAGGGAGAATGGACGGCGAACTTGCGGCGAATTCGTTCATATATAGCCCGAGATGCTGGAGCACATTAGTCAGGGCTAGTTACGACACGCCAAAAGATGGCCATATCACTGCTAATTGCTTCGTCGACAGGTCGTCTATAAATGACTCGCGGTCAGATACGCTTTTTGGAACAGGGAGGCCCGCCGGACGACAGGAGAAACAATAGACAGAAGGAGAAAATGAGGAGTCCTTGTGCCATCTGTGTCATGCATCGCAAGAATGATGACCAGAAATAAACCTTCAATAAACCCGGCGGAATAGTCAAATTCGCTGGCTCGTCCGCCGTTTCCAGACCACCGTTGAGAATGTTTGTGGGACCTTGCAGGACCCTTCGATATCAGCGCAGGACCCTTCAAGAAAAGGCCATCGTCCAGTGATGTCGGAGAAGATCATGTTTGTCGGTACTGAAGGAGTAACAGTGGATAATACCCGTTGATGAGGTTGTTACACTTTTACAACGTGGCAGCTGTTTATGTAAACTTCACTTGTGCCAGGGACCACTTTCTTCCCAGGTTCTGTCTTGTCATGTACAATGTTAGATACATAGAGATCTAGCCCAACAAAGATTGGTGTCCCTTCCGGGTGTAACGGCCGATATATATAAACAATTCTATGACCATAAGACTACATTCGGGTGTAGTGAGGAGGAACCTCAGATACGCCAAATACCCGATAGCCGCTATCGGCATGAACGATGAGTGCCTGTGGAGGCTCCATAATTCCGCCTTCGAATGCACCCTCCAGCTTCTTTTGCGCTTCTGGGTTGTATTCAATATCACCTGTAACAACCTCGCGACTGAACGAGGAACGCGAGGACGCTCTTGTTGCAGGATGTTGGATGGCTGAAGGTAAAGCCGAATCCTTCCAAGTATGACGCCACCGCCGCCGTTTCTCAAACCATCTTACAGTAAACAATGTCACTAAGATAATGACCAGAGATCCAACGATCCCGCTAACAATGGGAATGGCTAGAGGTAGACTGTGCGATTCCACCTTCGGAGATACAGTCCGTCCAGCTTCCAGATTCTGAACCATCAGCTTGCCGAGAGTCACCATCATATGGTCAAGCGTTATTTGGTACCCGTCAGGTGGGGCTATCAAAAGTTGAACTGACGAGTGTCTAGTTTGACTTGTGGGGAGGCGGAACAGCAATCCTCGAGGAGAAGTAAACCGTACTTCTTGTGAAATCCCATTCAGAGTTACTGGCAAGCTCAGATTGGAAGGAAATTGGTTATGGTCATGATCAACATATCCAAACCAACTGAGTTCTTGCACTTGGGTATCTATACGTATTCTCAATCCAAGACAAGAAACTTCCGATACTAAATAAGCTTACTAGAAATCGTGATGTTCATAAATCCCCTGGGACTTGGTGCATGACGACTGGACGTCAGATGACCGAGCTTATTATACTTCCAGCTCCGATTGTCGAGTTTTATATGGTTTTTGTCAGAAGGGTCAATCCTCAAGAGAGTGTTGTTGAGGGTCGTGGAGAGAGAACCGTTATTGAGAGGAGGTCGAAAGCGTACGCTATCGATGAATGCAGGAATGTCGGAGACTGTGACATCGACGGTGAGGGTATGATTTCTGTCAGATGGAAGATCTTTCTGCCGACACATGAGTTGTTTTCCGTCAACGGGTATGTCAGATGTCGTATTCCGGTTCTTTGAGAACTTGTGATGAGAGTCCAAAGGATCAGTGAGCTTGCCATCGACCATACATTTGAAGGATGGGAGTAACTTGGTTGGAACTGGAGGGAACGAATTCTGGGTCAGACCTACAACGGCAATTCCAGTACCTTGGACAGGTATCAGAAATAAATTTCTGGTTGTGTGATAGATAACGTATTTACCGGTGAAGTCGAATTTCATAGTCGTGTTTGTCCAAATTGCGACCAAACCTTCGTTTTTCAGCATCCGAGCATCGCTGTGACTGAAAGCCCCGAAGTCCTGATCGAGTGGATTTGTAAACTTGAGGCGCTTATCATTTGCTTCAACAACGACAATGGGAGGTCTCGAGGTTCGAGATTGAGAGTTAGACTTGGCCTGCATAGACGTACAGGGAGAGCATCAAGCGTCCCATACGACCCTCCCCTCAAGTGAACTTTGTGAACTTATATAGCCACTATGATGAGTTTCTGATCATGATGAAAGCAAGTGATGGAAACCGCAACCGAGATGTTCAACTATTCACCGTACTTCGTGATTTAGCAATCACGTACGGCTTGGTAACCAACGTTACACGTGTTGGGAGATACTAGTTCTGGAAGTTTTTTTCGACTCCGGAGAGGCGAGTTGCCATTTAATAGTAGCTTCGACGTGATAACAACGGAGAGTGTCTTGACTATCGTACGGAACTTGGGGTGATTTGACATGTGTAGTTCCAGCGCTACCGGAATTGTTTTGTTTCGGGAACTGCCCACATGGTTAGTATCAATTCACAACCAACACGTACGTGACTAGTGGATATGTTACTCTTACATTTAAAAATTGCATTTGCCATGTAGAACTCAAACCTCAACGCAGTCCTCCTTTGTGGATCACAATATGACTTCGAATAAGTTTGTCGAGCCGAGATTCAGATGCGATTCGTTTCAATTTCCAGGTAGGTGCGGGAGTTACAAGGTGCGACGAAGGGTCGTGAGGCAACGCGAAGAATATCCACAATCTCACGTTATCTTGATTGATGTCGGTCCTGCATCACGATACAATATTAGACTGGTTTTAGACCTGACATGTATCCATGCATCAAGTACTATCATTCCGGGAGGTAATAGTGGTAGTGGTAGAGCTCACTGATCAGAAAAACCATTGCCAAGTTCGGGTGCACGACCATGGTCTTAGCAGTAGGCGGTGTCATCACCAAACAAAACCTACTTACAGCCACATCTCCTCCGGGCGCCGGGTACGCGTCCCCAATAACAAGGTTACCATTAAGACTATGGCAGTGTGAGTGGGGGAGTGGAAGGCCTGGAGGGATAGTTGTCTCCAGGCCTCCAGGCGGTAAGAGTGAGGTTGGAACAGCATCGGGTCACCCAGATGTGTACAACCTACATTCTACCTGTGCCAATAGTCTCATTTAGAGTATGGGATCGGGAGGGTGGCTTTAAAAGGAATCGCGAGCAGGTAGCGGTGCCGTCCACTCAGCACAGGGAGGAGAGACAAGTGTTATATTATGCGATACGAGGATCACCATGCTACAAGTCCATCATTCACACGGGCTGCCCTTCCGAGACAACACACCGTGCTCGTGCCTCGCACGGTGTTCCATTATCCTCCTTTTGGATCTAGCTCCGATCACAGGTCCCTGGGACGTGCGATGTCAGCTCTGTTCTGATCATTATTAGATCTCTTTTTTTAAGTTTTCACAGCTACGAAGTGTTTTAATTCACAGCCTCTTATATACAGACCAAAACATCAATTCAATAATAAGGTTCATAAATCGTGAGAGGCACGGAGAAAAAGTGGGAGAAGGGCATGCATTATAAGGGTTTACCTGGAAATAACATCCTTTAATTGTGTTTTAGGGATAGAATCCCTGAAACCCTTCCTGGCTAAGCGTGTCTTCGTCGCTTGTTCATACGCGTACCCAAATCCAATCAAATCAAAATCAGAAAACGCAGTTCCTAAAAAGGAGAGTCCGAAGGGGATTCCGGGCGCGGGATATACGAGATCAGGTCCAGCGTTTCCAACTGTAACATTGTCTGGGAAGAAACCTAGAGGAACTGAGGTGACCATCTTTAGACTTGGGTCAAGAAGTGGAACATAACTTTATGCGCACCAGTAACAATGGGGTATCCAACAAGGGCTAGATGCGAACAATATCAACATTTCAACCATCATGCATCAGGCTCCACCACGACTCTGATATTAGATGAAAGACTCACCTGCTAGCCTAGGAGTGATACCTAGATTGAAGGAGGGTAGAACCAATGCATCGAGCTCATGTTGGACCAGAGCAACATCAACCCCTCGCGTTGACCCGATCTCCTTATCAAAGGCGAGCGCAGCGAAATAAGTTTCGTTGAAACCTTGTGTGGCCTCCGCATCCATCAACCTAAGTATATCATTGAGTCATACACACAATGTCAGATGGAGACGGTTTACATTGATTGATTGGTGAATTGAGGAGGCTGCTCAAGTTCAGGATGATCGGTGTTGAATTGAATTAGATCAGTGAGGCTGCGAACTCCAGACGGGTTTTTAACGAGGGACTTGAACCACTGGTTGATCTGAACCTTTGAGGAAAAGATGAAGGATGGGTACATATGAAACATCCTCTGAAATCACCTTGAAATCAGTGTCAATGACTACATACTCCTGTTTCGAGTTGATGATTTCCTCAGCAGACGGTACATAGGCAGGATCCACCACAGTCGCACCAAGCTTTCGAATGACATGAAGAGCTTGGTCAAAAGCGATGTTGATCGAAGGATCAGTACCAGTCAGTGAGTTGTTTAGGAAAACTCGACGAGGCACTCCAATTCGCTTTCCCTTGAAAGCATCTTTCTTCAGTGCTTGAGTAAAATCAGGAATAGTATCAGGTTGAGCGAAAGTGAAATTGTCATTCGGATCTTTTCCTGCAATCACCGATAGAACGATGGCCCCGTCAGTGATTGACCTTGTAATGGGTCCAACAGTGTCTTGATGTGCTGATATCGGTATGACTAAGTGAAGGTCGGGTCTCAGTAGGTTTGTTTCCATGAAAAAAGTGGTTCTGACCTCCTGCCCGAGATGTCCAGCCAACCGTAGGCTTGATCCCAACTGCATTGTTATTACTCGAAGGACAAGTTATGCTTCCATCAGTCTCAGTTCCGAGGGTAACAGCTGCGAGGCCAATAGATGCAGCGACACCAGAACCGGATGAAGACCCGCAAGGATCGGCATTTGGGTAAAATGCACCCCTGCACTGTCCACCACGACCAGACCAACTGTCGGTCAAACCTCCTGCCACCCCTGCCCACTCCCACATATTCGCCTTTCCTGTTCTAAACTGAGCTTAGGAAGGAGGTTTTTGAGATAGTAATCACCCAAAATGATTGCTCCAGCTTTCTTAAGTCGTTTGACCACCCCGGCATCATCGGGAACAACAGAACTTAAAAGGCTAAAGGAGCCCGCAGTTGTATTCATACCTAGTTTTCTTGTCAGTTGAGAGACTTCGATCCCTCTACGAAGTACCTTCAGATGCGATTGTGGCAATATTGTCCTGTGAAGGCCAGATGAGGTAACAAATCTCTGAAGGTACAATGCTAATCACTTTGAGTAAGATAGGAATCCGGTGTAAAAGGCTCCGTTTTCCTCTCGTCTTTCTTTCACGATCCAAGTCGGCGGCTTGAGACTGAGCTGAGGGATTCAACTCGATCACTGCACGTAAAGCTACTCCTTTGAAATTTACTTCGTCTAGACGGGAAAAATAAGCCTACAACCTTATATGAATACCAAAACTGTCTATGGATGTGGAGTACTGACCTTAACTAGATCAACACTGGTGAATTGCCTGGCGTCTAGGCCACTCTGAAGTTCTTCAACGGACGCCTCATACAGGTCCGGAAACGGATCTGTACCAATTTGATGCGCTAGTACACCAGCAAGTGCATCCAAAAGTAGAGAAATGAGAAAGAAGTTCGTAGGATGCAAGATCTGCATTCCGGGGAGCAGTCTCAAAGAAACAGGAATGTCCGCGAGCATCAAGACGACTGGCTTATATTGTCGTTTCGGTGCCACCTACACAGATTACTTTCACCCCGCGAACACATGCACTTGACAGGCTGTGAGAGGAGTGGAGAGAACGATACGGGCACAAGCAATGGAATTCCCTTCGTCGGCAAGATTGGTATCACCGAATGTCACCGTGAAAGCTCCATCCTCTAGATTATTTTGAAATAAGAGATGGATGCAAAGAGCACGCTGATCAGAACTTATGGAGGTAAACGAAAAAGTGCACAAGCGGGAAACAATGCAGTGCGCCACAAATGGTACGATTATATTACGGATGATCGAACGCCCTGACAATGGCAAGACCGACGAATTAGAATGCAGTTAGAGTCATACACGGGGTAATACGCCCTAGAGCTGCGCTATTCCGCACGAATGCAGAAGTAAGTGAGAAATCGGGAAGGTTGCGATGTTAGGAGAAGATCAGAAGAAAGAGTAGTGTCCACGTGATTAGCAAATCGTGTTAGTGATCCTCGATCATTTATCTCAATCACTGATCAAATCACTTAATCCAGACGAACCAGTCCTTCATGGTAATAGGAATACATATCGATTCTAAATATCGAATATACTGGAGTCAACTGAAATGTTAATGGTTTGTGTACATAGGAAGGGAAGGAGATGCCCTGAATGGGGAAGACGGGAGTGTTCATGAGATAGATTCATACAAAAGTCACTCGCAAGTAGGAATTACTTTTGTCAAAATCTGAATGAAATTATAAGCTCTCATATCCTGTATTTGAGATAGTAATACCATACATGTTAATCCTTAGTTAAAATCACGAGTTATCAACTTGGTTTATATATGTACATCGAACTTCGAAAGTCAGAGGCACGAACAGCAAGAATGAATATCAGGGGATTGACTGGCATTTTATAGAAGACGATTGGGCCGAATAACAGGACATAACGGAGTGTGGGAGCCCACTGCTGCTCGAAGACACCCTTGAATGTCCGTCACCGCCGGCTATAGGTTGCAGAGTTTGAATTGTAGGAGGGTTGGGCAGGTGTGATAATCTGTTCAGCGTCGATACACTATCCAATTCAAACGACCTCCCGACGTTCGCTGTACCAGAGCCTTCGCGGTGCTGACGCGCTTTCAAAATATACCGGCAGTTCTAGATATGTTCCCACTCAGATCATTACCTTTACATAAAGAATCCGAAAATACGTACGGATAATGAGAGTAAAACCGTCGAACATCTGTGAATGTTTGTTTTCAGGTTAACAGTGTCTGACAAAAGAAACATATACTCACGGATAAACAGCGAGCGTATCGACTTGCACAAGAATGCTGAACGGAATCGCAATTCCAACAGCGACTTTAGTGATCACGTCGTGAGTAAACATAATTACACAAAAGGAAGCATCTGTTCTTTTTTACCTGTCATGATCGCAAACACCACCAATCCATCTTGGAACAACCCGGCAGGTATGGCGCCAACTCCAGAATGATCTCAGGGCAAGTCATCTGGCGATACTTGTACCAGACAAGACCCCAGCAAACGATTTGAAGAGAAAGGAAAGAGATGCTGGCATATTTTTGGTTCACCAAAAGTAAGTGTTCAAGCCGAAGGAGCTACGTACGGAAGTGATGCCATAGACATGTCAAATTTCGTCGCACAACTCATGTCAAAGAGGTGGCTGGCACGCCATAATTGAAGGCCTCCAAGGCACATGACCACAACGTCAATCAGAACCATGAGTACCGATAGCACCTGAATTTTCCGACTATTTTGGTAGAGTCCCAAAACTGCGAGGTATTAGGCTACAGCAAGAGTAAGACTACTTAGCAATGCGTACCTAGGAAGGTCCATGTCGTCTGGAAAGCAAGCTGCGAGCAAGAAGAGGAAATATGCAGGAACAAGAACCACTTCTGGCAGAGAGCGATAGGGAAAGGCAATACAAAATGGGACAAAAGCCCAATGTGTACACTGTATTCCACCGTGGTTCAGTCCATATGTGAAGAAAAAAATAGCGAAAAAAATATCATACGTCTGGTAAACGATGGGAAAGTACCTTTGGAACACGTACAAAATCTGGTACAGCGAAAACGGGGAACTAAATCAGAGAATCAGAATCATAGGCACGGATGAACGAATAGGATTCAACTGCACCTCCAGATATAAGTACGCTCTTGTCGCAAGCACCATAAAAAGTCCGCAAGTAGTAGCACCCAAGCCACCATCGATGCTACAAAGTGGACGTAATCAAGCCTACAAGGGTGGTCCGAATCACACATGTCCAACATGTGTAATGGTAAGGTCGAAGGAGGGGGTAGAGCCCGGGGGTGCAGAGAGTTAACGCCGTGAGCTTGGGACCCTGGAAAAAAATGTCACCCAGGCGGTCGTACACCGTGCAAGCTGCATCGGTGTCTTGCCATCTCCCCATCCAACTGCTTGAATTCTGCAGGTACGTTAACGTTCCAATTGAAATATACGTGAGACCGGCTCCTGTAAAACGAGGTTAGTAACATAACTTGACTAATACATCGGGAGATGGGGGCTGTTTTTCTGTAACGCTTCTGTCCTGCCGAAACCAGGGAGAGCCAATGAAATTGGGTCCAGTGATCAGCCGAATGTCAAGTTTACAAGCTAGAACATTTTCATTTTCTCCTCGGATTTTTTTTTCGACCTACCAGAACGCCTTTATTTCTGGCCAGATTCACCTGACTTGGCCATGATAGGAATGGTCGAGGACCCTTTGCTAACGACAGAGTTGGTACTCAATCAGCAGGCTGCAGATCTTAATGGAAGAGAAGCTACAGCCACGGACACGTGGGGGGGGGACATTTTATGAAAAGAACAATCAAATTTCCACCAACTTTAACTTTAAACCCCAAGAAGGACTTCATCATAAGAAGGTGCCCTGGTAAATCGCCCCTAGTACACACCTCATCTGTCTGTCGTTCTCCAGTGGATTTAAATGCCTACTCTTGGCTTACGAAACCCATCACACATCTGTCTGTTGATTTCGAATTACCAATGTCCCGACAAATGCGCAGCCGAGCCCACAAGTGGGGAGTGTAACCCTGAAATACGAGGGCAGCGCCCCGTTAGTAATCACGAACTCTATTGTGGGCCAAGAACCGCCAAGAAACATTATGGGCAGTGACTAAATAATTCGCCATATAATTCCTAAAGCCTACTGACTCTGATTTACCCCTAGGGTGCCTTAAATCGCCCGTCAAAATACCTTCGTCACGAAATCCATCAATTGAAACAAGTCAAAAACATTCGACGGCAAATAAAAGTAATCAAGAAAAGCCCACAGTGCACTTGGCGCGCAAATACGGCGGTCTACTGAAATATATCTATAAATACATGCACCAGTGGTATGAATTTTATGGCATCGGTGCCGAACGAAACTGCATACTTCAAACATACTTGATATTTGAAGCGCTGGAGATCAGTGCAACAGGGACAACGCCAAGCATTGTAGTTCTCTTCTCTGGACTAATTCAGGATGGGCGGCGACACTAAGGTGGTGTTCCTTTTCTTCAGGAAATCGGAGGTTATTTCGCGACCCTCCGTATATATTTCAGGTCTGAGAGACGTATGTCATGGTATAGATCATGGCGTGGCGTGATGGACATAGGAGAGAAGTAGAAGCCAGAAACACAGATGCAGACTGAAAATTTTCAGTTTGAGGTCGTCGTCATGGGCACTCTTAAACCAACACAAAAAGATTTATGTCACAGCACAGTAAACAACACAGGATGGAAATATCACATGGACGAAACGATAGGTGCACTACCTTTTTCGGATGCCGTCCGTAAGCTAAAACACTATCATCAAAACAAGCTGCCATAAGGCAAGATGACACTTTACCTATAATCATCACCGTTCTGGGTAATGTATCGAACCCAAGGTAGTGCTTGATATCCACTTTTTTCAACGATCTTGAGGTACCGGACTTGGATACCAGACACCGTAAAGTACGGGATTTCAAATTTGACAGTGATGGGCGGCCTTTTCTCGACATCGGAGTCTAACTCCCAAGTTTAATGTGATGAACAAACAAATAACAACCCGAAAGCCGGGAAGCTCGGGCCAAAATTGACTAACCGGATTTAACACTTGGTAAACCAAAATGTGCGCGCATAAGGAACTCCCTGGACCCGCCAAGTTGCTTAATTTTCCATACAAACGCAGATCTGTCGGGTACGTATTGTACGGAACCCGTTGAAGCCTTTTTTAATTCAGATAAGATAAATAGTGGTAAGATCTATCTTTCACTCACTCTAAACTTGGGGCTATCGGCATCATCCGGTACTGGAACATACACTTCGACATTGTTCGCTGTACTTCGTCTCTTGAATTGAGCCTTGATCTTCACCATATACTCCACTCTACTTCCTTTATGACTCTCTACAGCAGCCTCAACCCAGATCAAGGGTTTCACGGGGGTACTCAGTCGATAACTCATCAACTCGAATTCACCATCGGGCGGGATAAAACTGATGGTGCGATCATTCTCAAATCGTGATAATCGAACACATTGATGGAATTTGACGTCTTCCATTTCGATAGATTTGCCTCTCGATGTACGGCCTGTGGATTCGAACATGACTTTATCGTTAAGGCCTAGACGAAGCTCGGGCATTCCAGATAGGTAACATTTCATTTTGATTGCACCGAGAATCTCGGAGCGGACGACGTTTCCACTGGCGTTGACCTATATGACGTGCGGAAGATAAGCGACGTGAGTGATAAGAACGGAGGGACAAGCGGAGAGATAACAGACGAGCATGTTCACACTCTCAATGACGTCCAAAAAGACTTCGTTCTTCCTATACTTGATCCCCTCCGTCCGCCAAGATACGGCATTTGTAACTGCCATGGGTGGACGCGCCTGAATCTCGAGTTTGTGCGATTCCTGTGTGATATACCTTCATGATCAGGAGGTAGATCAGTGAGGTAACCATACAAGGTGAGTTCGACACGCACTCTTGCAGGATCTTGCTCTCCGTGGTCTGTGGGTAGCCAAAATCCATCATCTCATCCATGAGCTCGTATATAATGACAAAGTTATCCCGGATACTCTCTTCCTCGAGTTCTTTGAAGTACTCAATGAGGACGGAGACGAGTCGATGGAGGAAGATGATGACTTCAGCAGCATTGGTGTTTCGCTTCGAAAGCGCGAGGACTGAAAGAAGAGCTATGAGGCTAGCTCGGAGCACGTAAGAAAGAACGACACACGATAGAGATTCGAGTGTCGGATGTGCATAAAGTTGATGCCCTGGGACGAAAGACACGGCGTGACCTGCTGGCCCTCCTCCTCGATATCGAGGACGAGCGGCAGGAACTTTTCGATGGAAGACGGGTGGACATCGTCGCGGTAGGATCGCTGGATGAGCGGCTTGCCCTTGAGGTCGAGGATCGCAATGAGACTGGCGACCATGATGGCCGTTGCAGATCAACCAAATAATACTGCCTTCCTATTCGGGACTGCCTTTCTGCCTGGCTTCCTCTGAGGTCGTTATACAACATCTTGTAATCTATTGCACTGCCCAGACGGCGGCGAACGAGGTCGCTGGACCGGGAAAACGGCGGATACACCATGGACGAGGTCCACCCAGTACCTGGTCCAGGCGCCCTACCCGAGGCCACATGGGCTCCCGGAAGCCAGATTGCGTCTCCTTGTGGGCCCTCCGCCGCCACGTGTGGCCTGTTCTCAGGTTCTGACCGGCCACGACTTTGATAAGAACGGCTCGTTATCTCGCCACTCGGTCCAAAGAGGATTTTTCTGTTCAGCGCCTGCTCGTCTACTCGCCCGTGTGCACGAGATGCACCAACTACATGCCCGATGGTAGACCAATGGTAGACCGATGCAGAGTACAAATTTGACGCCAGCCCTTGATTTAACCTTTGACGGCCCTAGGAATCCTGACACGCGTAACAGTTGCTCTTGGCTGTTGACGTCGTTCCGCTTACCCTCGCCTACTCCGTCTTATTTACTTCTCAACTATTCTTGTCAAGCTTTGGTCGATGTTCTCCCACTTTCTACGTCCACAGCTCTAGTCCACAGCCCCACACCTTACCTCCACCCCACCAGCCATATCCTCGTTTTCTTCAAGAATGCTAACCCTTCCGCCACTCGTATCCAATCTCATTATCGACACTGATTCCGAGTCAGAAGATGATAGTATCCCAGAAACGCCTCCGCCACCCGCACCAGTCCTACCAACATTTTTCACCAAATCCCAACAACCCGCCGTCCCTCTCACTCCGAACAAACGCGCCATCGCAGGTTCCAAACGCGTCCATCGTTTTCGCGAAACACAAGGCACCCATCTCAACAAAAGTGGCGCAGAGGTCTTGCAGAGTATCACAGCGTCTCCAGCACTAGGACACAACAGCTTTGAGGTGGGGCTAATTCCATTTTCCGGTCACACGACACTCACTCATGACTTTATTTTCCCCATTTTTGTCAACGATCATTCTGTTAGGAGTTGAGAGTGGAATGTTATTCACAGTCTCGGTTCGCCACCGGTTCTTCCCCGAAAGCTGTTGATCCAGCGATCACTCCTTGGAAGGTCATACCTCCCATGTTCAACGCGCTCCCTGTTATGCCTCTTATTTATGGAGCCTATGAGAATGATGTAGTGATGGAAGGCTGAATGTACGGGCCTGATATATTTAAGAATTTTTTTTTTTGGATCATTTCGGTGAGTAGTTCAATTAAGTGTTATTAGATTCTCATCTCCTCAAAACTTCTTAGCTCAGTCACTATCACATATAAGCGCTACTCTCCACTCTTTTCTCTTGTTCTCGCTACTGTGCTACTGTGCGCTGATACCCTATGCTCTGAATCCCCATCCCTATTACCGACCTTTATTTGGAGTAGTCTCCGATTCAGTATTATTGACTTAAATCGAGTAACTCCCTGCTTCGAATAATATACCACACACTCCGGTCACTGTGTTCTGATGATCATTACGATGCTTCCACTCCAACATATATTCGTCTCCTTTCAATCAGTAACGACCCTTGGATTCAGGGGGTCAGGGCTTCTGGTTACGAATATGACGTTTATTGCTTGGACGACGATCCAATAGCTAGACTAGGGGGGGAAGGAGTTCAACGCGTTGACATAATGATATTCACAGACTCGGATTGATACGTCAGATAAGCAAAATCATCACTGATTACCACCATTTCATAATCTGATAAGTCACTAATCTATGAAATCAAATCCGGGTACACTCCATCTCCGAAGCTCCGACGACTCTCACAGATGATAAGCAATACACCACACTCTTGCCATTTCAGCGACGCTCAGATAAGCAAATCGTCTTACCTAGGTCTCATAGGGACCAGTCTAGTACCATGTACCGCCTTCCATTCCTACCAAGGGTCTAGTTCAGAGACTACTGTTTAACCGCTCAAGAATAGAGATCCATGTATTTGAACAAGCGTTCTAGGGGTCGAACTTGTCTCAGAAAAAGAAAAGCCCCGGCCTCACAATTCCATTTCTATTACATACTTAGGCCGAAAAATATTGAATTCCTTTCCTTTCCATACCATATGGTCACTGACATTCTTGTAGCCGTCAAATTCCGCACGAGCGGCTGATAAGGGTTGGTACCTCCTCCAACTAGGATCCCTGATAATATAGCTTAGTGGAGATGCAGCAAGGGCCATAGAGACAAAAAGTCTATTACAATTCTCTGTGTTCGGCCATGTCAACTTTGACTACCTCAATGTCTCCGAGTTATCCAGAAATATGAATAACCATCAAAATATCTGACATACGCCGCAAGTGATCTAGGGCTACAGCTTATTACGCCCGTGCTCGTTAGACTTGTTCTTCTCGATGACAGATCTTGCCATCAAAGCCGCCTTTGTCATGATGATGAAGTAATTACTAGTGGCCGCTGTGGAGTTTCCCACATCCTTTAAACTTCAATACGATTTGTCAACCTCCGCTGTTCACTAAGATAATCTTCTCGTCCTGTCATATTATATCAATTACATAGGGTCAGCAACTTGGCAAGTCACTTTAAACATGAGTGGAGTACTTATTTAATTTCGCGCGCTCATCACCGTATGCGTCCTCTCAACATCTCCTCTACTTTCTCCCTCACCGCGACTCCGGAGCTCTCCATGTCAAATCAATGACCATTCATGACATATACCACGTCGTCATCGTACCCCAAGGGGTCAGATAACAATGTACGGAGAAAGTATCAGAAAAGAAAAATTTACACAGATTGAAGAAGCCAGGGTTAAAAGTAGGGGTCGAAGGTCCGGGAGATTGACGGTTGCGTACTATGCTTCTAGCAGTGCGGTCAGAACGCACTCGGGTCGCCATAGGCGTGTAAGCCAATGCATTCAAGCTGCCATCCAGACTAACAATTTGTCAATTTGGGGATAAGAAAATGAATGCAAAGGTTCTTCCAAATAACACAGAGTACTTCTATCCACCCCCGTCTAAGGGTGCTCTGAGGAAGGTACAACTCGGAATTGATGTAGCGTTTTTTTTGAATACAGGCGGCGGCGGGAGTTGCGATCACATTTCATTATTTTTTCACACGGTTAGTCTCAAATTCTAAACGTCTCACTGACAACGACTGTCAAGCTATGATGATGATCAATTACACACCACACAAAACTCCACTAGTTCTTCCCGTACCTAAAGGCACAACACGTAAGTCAAGATCGAAAGTTGCGACAAAAGCGGGCATCTCAGGCTCTCATACATATTTTAATGATGATGCTGATCAAATATGACTGGTTGTTGATCAGATCCAATCGAATCGAGATGAGGTTTTCTGGCGCAATTGATGTCAGATTTGTTTTCCTCAAATCCATCTCAGCCGACGCTGTCTTCTCCAAGAGCCGGGCAAATTTTTTTATAGTGAGATCGTAGAAAACACTTAGGTGATCGGAGCGACCAGATGCAATGATAACAGCACGAGTAGGGACTGTCGCAAGGCACGGAACCGCGTGACCCCAGGTGCTTCGAAGGACAAGTTCTAGACGCCACCAGGTTTCCCCAGGTGTAAAAGTCGCGGCTTGCTATTACTGCCGATCTTAGGGTTTAAACAATGGAAGGGTAGGATCTACACTGCAAATCGTGGCAATTCTGCTGTACCTGCAAATTTACAAGCTCCAAGAGCACCACAGGCATATAATATGCCTTGGTCAAGACCGGTTTGTGGAATCTGGTATCACCAGAGCTCCAGATTGGTCTCAATAGAAGAACAAATTCCTGCCCTTACTAACAACAGGGGAATGGGTCTATACAACGTGGGACGGAGGGTGCCCGCTCAAACCATCAAATCAAAACAAGGATAACATTGGTGTACATGGTCATGCCTGCACCTTTTCGACATTATGAAGCTAGCCACGTCCAATGAATCGAAACTCAGCGTGCTACATTGCTGTAAGAGGGGCTAACGATCACAGAAGCTGGTCGACTAATAGAAGCCTCGCGCGTGGTCTCGAAATTCTACGCCA
The DNA here is from genome assembly GCA_029719445.1 of Agaricus blazei. Taxonomy (NCBI): domain Eukaryota; kingdom Fungi; phylum Basidiomycota; class Agaricomycetes; order Agaricales; family Agaricaceae; genus Agaricus; species Agaricus blazei. Next base: position 136,016 of record SSNC01000022.1, on the reverse strand, counting down.
CAGCCTGGTGTCCGTCTTTTCAACGTTATACCGATCAAACACTCACCAAATTCGTGTATCAGAAGTTTAATGACTCTCAGCCTTCTCATCTTTAATAGTCTAGGCCTTTCCCAGTTAGAGGCGGAGAGTTTCATGACGTGGCTGACCTATTGAATTCTCAACCACTTGCATCATATACCGGTAGGAAGCTGACCGGTGGTCGTCGGTCCTAGGGCTCAAGGCCGGTCACAAGTTATGCTTCAAGTGAAATAGCCTGACGCTTCATAGTGTTTGCCTTGGGATGGATAGGCATGTCTGATCGTCAACTAGCGCTGTGAGAAGCTCACAAAGGTTTTGCAATGAGGGGATTTCCGTTCCAGATGTATTACCTCAATCTCCAGAAGTCCGTTATTGCTCCTACCAATTCGAAAGCATGGTCCGTTCATCCATACAACGTGCCGAAGTTACCACCAGAACTTCTGCGATACAGTATGAGCATTGCCTGTTACGCAAGCGTCAATCAAGTATAGACAATCGAAGATCAGATTCCTTCACCGCTTACTGCATTATTGAATCCGATCTGACGGTTTACGAACTTGAAGGCCAAGCTATCAGCATGCCTTCAGACTTGTTATGTCACAAAAAGGGGGACAGAGCCGTGGAATAAACACACAAGAACGGGTCACCGAGTTGTGTTTTCTCAACTTACGCTTTGCACATTGATACAATTTCGTGATCACCACATTACTGGAAGCAAGAAACAAACTTCCCGGTGCAATGCCCCAATAGTTAGGAGTATGGTTTTGTTCTGATGATCCTGTCAAGAGTGCCGTTTTGAGGTTAATACTTCTAAGGGTAGGGGGGTTTTGAAGCTCCATGTATAGCCAGTTGCATAATCAGCGTGCGATTCATCGAAGGGAGGGAGATCCACCGCTGATGATCGGAGAGTAAATTATGTAATACCACAGGTTCTACCCGCCTCGTGAACGATCTGACAGTTTCACGGTAGGTGGGTACCCTCCGAGTATCTTCCCTGAAGAATGATGAGTCGGTCATTGGTCGAAACGCCAAAGGGTTTGGGGTGACATAAAGAGAGCGTCATCGAATAATCTAAGAGTAAAAATCATTAGTACCTACAGCAGTTCTCTTATTCACTCGCCCAAGGTGAAATCCCTCATTCGAAGAACGGAAAGTCACCCTGTTGCTCTAGGAATGCTGGGGTTGAGCGTGTTTTGCCGATCTACACGGGATATTGACACTAGTGGAGCGATTCATATTGTTACAATTGTTATCCATTTGTACGGCAGAAGGCAAACGAGAGACTGGGAAAGAATCGAGACCAGGGAAATCTTGGCAGAGGCACTTTGCAAATAACAAAGCCGCCGCGGCGTCAACACGTATCATCCCACGCCCATGGTTCAATGCACATTTCAATGTATTAGAACCACCCTGGAACCGCCACAGAATCCCACCCGGCCTTCATTTGCAGGATCGAGGCCTCACTAAATTCCTTTTTCGACCTTGATATCATCAAAAATTGAACAGACATACCCTGTATGCTTCCCAAGACCAATGTAGGGTGGAGCATGGTTACAGCATATGATCATATATGGAACTGTTCTCAATTGAATCGCAGGGGCTTGACGCGAGGTAAGTGGAACTACCCGGGCTGTGCGAACGGCACCCGAATGCAAAGGTGATCGGAAGGATAAAAAGGTTTCGAGTGGACGATCAACACCCTTGCAATAATTCCCGCAATGTCGCTAGTCGTGACCAGGCAGTATACGAACAGTCAGTAGTCTTGTTCCAACATCTCATTGGCCCATTAAGTCACATTCTAGTTGCTGGCTTGGTGCTACTCATATATGACCAGGTAATAACATGGGACAAAGAAGTAAACCGTATTTGGCGGTGTGTACCGCCGTTCATTAGAGTGATATTGAAGACTCACACCTATTTTCGACGGGCAGCAGCAGCCATAGAATTACGAAAGCAATGTCCTTCATTGGTCGGTATTGCGCATTAGCTTTTCAGATGTAAGTTTCTTCAACTTATCATAACATATCCGACCTTAAACAGGAAGCTAGCATCAATCTGACTGTCACCCATCCTCATATTCTCAAAAAGGAGGTGGTGAACTGCCATGTATGGTTTGGCTTTCAGAATAGCATTGTGGGCATCTTGTTGGTTAATTTCCAAGTCATCTTGATGCTAAGAGGTATGGAACGGACTCCAATGCCTTGGTTATATGGCTGAGTAGTAATCTGGATAGTGTATGCACTGTACGAACGCAGCAGAAAGATGGGCTTTTTTCTGATCGGTTGGTTCGTATTCTACACAGTAACAATGGTCTTGATATCAAGAACATCGGTACATACGTTGAGGCTTGACTGGAGTTGCATGATGATGGAAGCACCGAACCCAAAAACTACCATTGCGTTCAGGTGCGAATAATTATCTACTCTCGATCCTCATGCTCTCACCTCCGGTCGCTGTTAGCGTTATGTGCATACTTGATCAGTGTCTTCTCTGGGGTCTAACGGCTAACAAATACCGAGATTCCATACCTCGTGGCTGGTCTACAAATCCCATCTTACGTCTGGTCATGCGAGATACCTCGTGGTCTTGTCTCGCCGTATGCTGTACGCAATGGTAACGCTTTATCCGCTTTTACAGTTTACTTACCTGCGTGCTTTTGAGTGGTATTGTTCGCTACCCTGCCTTACTCTTTGATGATTAACCAAGTAGGTCATATTGTGTACTGGTAAGATAATGCGGAATTCGTCATAGACAAACCTTATTTTTAAGCCGTTTCACAGCCTTCTCTCCTCTATGGTGTCTGTCATAGTAAGCTTCCTTACCTCACCTCTCACTACATCATCCCTCAACTCCACAAAGACTTGTAGAACGATGCTCAATATGCGTGGTCTGAACAATCCCAGTGGCCAATTGAGCATTGAAAATACGACAATGGATCTTGAACTGACTGCACTAACTCAATCCGAATGAAGCGAGGGTATAGTGAGCGGGCTTGAACCTATCGAAGGCGTGCCGTTTTAATCTTGACTTCCAGAGGAAGCTGCTGCATACAGACAGCAGCCGATATCGTATGTATGGCTGCATTAATTCGTAATCTACACCTATAGATTCAGTGTTGTACCCGCCCAATATACCCACATTCATCGTTCAGAGTATATTGCCATCTGACACCACCGTACTCAGAAAACATGCCGAATGAGGTATCTTGGTGACAACGTTTGTGTGTGTTAGACCAGTTACGTCTGTCTACGAAGGATTATGCTAACTAAGAAAGCATTGAAGAGAACTTGTTGCTTCATTCAGGAACGCCATCTACGTGCTTATGATATACGCTGTGATTTGTGTGTAGCCAGATTCATTCCCAAACCTAATCCCTGTCGAAAAAAACCGAATAGCATGTAAGGAGTCATCGTCTGGCTAGATTATTCTTTGTCTGGCCTTAAATACATGATATTGATGTTCTCACAACACTTGGGAAATTACTAAGCATGAGAGGGCCAAACAGGCAGAATGAGAGCGTTTAATACAAAATTTTGCATTCTAAATTTTTCTGACTTAAGTTGTGCTACTTCGTATAGAGGTGTTTATGTAAAGCAGAGCCTGTAGGAAGAACACTGAGTTGTGTTATAATAACAATTATAATCATAACCTCCTCTTCTTGTTTTCCCTGTTTCCAATTTCAGTCTCTAAATGCCTCTTCATAGGTAGGTCCGAATGGTAACGGGCTACGAGTCTTTCGTATAATTTCTGATTGAATCCAACGCATTGGAGACCCATACATTCCAGGCTAAGCACACGGTCACGATATAGCTTGCTTATAGTACCTTTGTGAGCACTAGAGCTAGGCGCGTTAGGAAAATCTTCAGAGAGAGCACTTTCGGCCATGTTATGGGGATGCTTTAGCGGTTGTTAGTCCTGCATTAATCTTTTATGTGGCCATTTATCACGTACTAGCCCTTCGATCTCCAATTCAGGCCAAGTGTGAATGGTAGAGTGTTTCAACCGAATGCACTTGTAGGTGCCAGCATATAAAACGACCGATTTCTCCTGGAAAAACAATTCCACTGTCTTTCCGAACCAACATTCCATTACTTGTTTCTTCTCCCATTTTCGACTTTGGGTATCGAAAACGTGCGTTGGTGCGAAGGCCAAGGCATGATGATGGCCTCTAACAGACGGACACCATGCCATGCACCCTGGCATGAAAAGTGTGGTGTTGACATAGTTCTTCGTCTCCGGATCCTATTGTTTTGAGTAACTAGATAGTTCTAGAACGAGTGACCCACCGAACGTAAATATTGAGATAAGTGAATCCCCCTCTTAGCAACTGGGGCTAATTTTCGATATCCAGGTCGAAAGGAGCACAAAGGTAATGTAGCCATCGTATCTAATATGTCTTGCCATCCACCAGTAGACATTTCTTTCTCGCGAAGGGTTTTGAGGAGCCCTTTTCTTATCTGTTTCTCCTCCAGATACTTCTTGTATTTCGGTTAGGACGCGCAGATTCATAGGGGTTTGACTCAAGATGATTCTCACCGACTTCAATAGTTCTGCTTCCCCAAGGGCAACTTCCTTTTTTGACTGAAAATCTGCAATCTGGTCTTTTAAAGACTGGATTTCCTGGTTCTAAAGACTAAGTAGGTCTAAATTCTGAAGACACGAAAATATTGATTATAACCTTCTTCTAGTGGAGAGAGTCAACCAAGTTGAGAACCGCGGGTTCAGTGGATGGATGAACGTACAGCTAATTGCGAATGGTCCCCCTGGAGACTTTTGATCTTATGTTGAAGTTTTGCCTCCGTTTCCTTATACTTGTCTACTTCTAGCTGTAGTTGAGAGACATTTTCCAATGTCTGAGTGGTTTGATTGGAGGCTTTTGCTCGCTTCAATCCCTTGCTTTTTTCTCGAAGCTAGACGCAGAGTCAGCCCCATGCTCAGCACACCTGAATCATATGGGCACTAGATTGAAATACGCGCCTGCTTCTGTAAGGCATGAACCCGCCCCTTGGCTTGAACGAGTTCGCGACCAAGAAGGTTGGCTAGTTCTTTCATGGAGAGGAGGTCGTTCTGGGCATCTAATGATGGAGCCATCTTGTCGCCAGATAGAGAGACACAGGGTTGAAAGAGCCGATTTTTATTCATGCGGCAAAAAAAACTCTAAGAGCATAATGATTGCTTCTGGAAATCTTGCATCGGATATACCTTCTATTGTACTTGCTACAACTTTAACATGTATGGGATCGGTGATCTAACATGCTACCGGTCAAATCTTCGATCTTACTACAAATCACAGAAACTGTAGCAGCCTCGTGCCCACAACATAGAAGAATACAGGAACAAGACCATGAGCCGAGGGAAAGTGTTAGCCTACAGCCTTCTCCAAGATGGTGGCCGTGATAGTGGAGAGAAACCACTGTCAAACAGAGCCAGTCATTTGCCCTTCTGCCGAAGCGGGATGATCATCTTCGGCATACTACTCTGACCACAAGCACATGGAGGAAGTACCGATTTCGTAAGCCCGAGACCTCCCGTCAACTTTTCAGCAAGGGTATCACGGGTATCACTAGTTACTGATCAGCGGAGTCGAACTAAAATTTTGGGTCCAATACACGACATGACAACCAATACTTATTCTCAGCACTATCAGCCCCATAATCAGCCCCACCAGCCCCATAATCAGCCCCACTTTGAGCTATACTGCTGAACCAAGTTATCATACAAATCTTGGTCAAAACCAAGGTATTGTAAGGCCATGCATTCGAGTGGGAGGACATCATCGAGAAACAACTTCTCCAGGTATTTCTGGTGGCCATGCGTGGGGGCAAAAGGAGAGATAGCAAGGTCGAGAACCTGTTGCATACACTTCGAGGAGATAGTCGGTCGTTGAAGATCGTTCGAAAATCACAAAAACAACGCACCCTATCGAAGCCATTTGCTCTTCGAATTTCACTACATTTATGGTCTTGTAGTCGTTGAAACTTATAAAGGCCTCTATAGAAAATGCTAGACGAGCTTGAGACAAAGAGGTGATATGATTTTCCATCATATCCTTTTGATACTGAAAACGGCATCCATCTGCCCGTTTTCTCATCAAATGTGATGGTGGGCGCAAACACCACAGCATGGGGTGGATAACTTCCTACGCTATATGGGAGGAAGACACTTTCAGAGATATACCTGACAAATCTGTCAATTGTCGGCCATCATGGCGTAGAGATCCTGCGAAACACCTCTTGGTAACTATATTCTGTTGGAGATTCATTAGGATGTGTTGAAGAGGGCAGACAATGTTGAAACCTACGCTGTCCAGTATTTCCTCCAAATTTTGCCAATCCTTTCCCACTGGCCGTTGTTCAACGTCCTCGCAGGATCGTGACACGCCAGGGTAACTATCTAGTATTTGGTCGTATGATAGGGGCTTCAGCCTTTCTTGTAAATTGTTTACATTGTCTTTCTCCTGTTATAGATCAAGGTCTAATGTGATCAAGAGGAGAAGCAGAGCAGGAGAAATCACCTTTTGAATACGATTAGTGTATTTCTTGACTTTTTCAAAATTCTTTTCCGCCTCGGCCTTCACTAGAGCTAGTTCCTTCGAAACCTGTAGAGTCTCACCTTATGATACTCTCCCTCCATGTGGGTGCTTACTTTGGATTGCTTTTTGTGATTCTGGCTTCAAGGTTAGCTAGCGCGGGTAAATCTCAGTCAAGACGGCGTCACAAACTTGTCTGAGCTCTTTCATTTTCTTCATCAGGCTATCAATTTCCTCTCCAAGCGATATGCATGTCGTAGAGCGTTCCTCTGTCTCGTTTTTTAGAGCCTCCACTAATGTCTTCCTTTCCTCAAAGGACCGTTGAGCACGAGTGGATTCATTGATGAGAGCCTAATCGCGAGGTGAGACGTGTTCGCACAATAGTGAAAGACCTAATCCTCGGCCTGCCTGCACCGCTATCAACCTATCGTTGAGTGCCGATTCCCGGACCTTAATTGCAGCCAACTCTTTTTTCAATACGGCGACCGCTTCCTCCGCAATAGCATCGCTCTCGAGGAAATCCATATGCTGAGGAGTGTAGAATAGTCGGCAATACGAGGGCAGAGACAGAATGCCGTCCCGCTGAATCTGAATCCACTTCATTCTCTTAAAGTTTGATGCCGTCACAATCGGCCAAATCGTAGGCTAGACCTAGACCCGGAGGAAGTATCACTTAGAAGTATCCATCTGAGGAATCTGGCAGCAAAGCCCGTCTGTCTTGATGTTCGAGAACCTCCCTCCTTACCAGCCACTGTCATAAGTTCCCGAGTGTTTCAATGAGGAAGACATATTGCCAGTCATATCACTCTAGTTCGTGAGAAACGCCAACTTTATTTTAATCAAGCAATTGAATAGCACTTGGCTCTCACCTCAAACGCCACTTGAAGGCCGGGCTGAAACTTCGCGTTCAAAGACGTTTTGATGAGGGAAGCAGTATAACACAAAGTATAAGTACACAAACTCACAACCAGGATTGAAAGGGTGTCCGTGATTTAAACGAGTAACAAATACAGATATATAACATATCTTCGCCACACCAGACAGCCGTAAGAAAATAGTGACAGGATTCAAAGTTTCGCATGCGTAGGCTGCATTTTATTCAAGAAAGCGGAAGCAACGATTCTACCTGAATCCTTGTCGGTAATCTATAAACGTGAAATTAGCCTCTGATACTTTATATAAAGCCAACGGGAGCGTACCTCGCATCTAGATGTCATTACTCTTCCTCCCAAGGCAATGGATGTACTGGTAATGCGAAGGCAAGTTCCTCTGCAGGCAGTGTGTTAATCCAGGGTGGAAGAAAGAGATTTATGACACTCACATAGGAGCGGGAGAGTGAAAGAAAACATTCATGGATTGCGTAACACCAACTCCATTTACATTCTGAGCGAGGCCGAGCACGATGAGGGGAGTACTGCAACAACTAATCACGAGAATAAATCAGGAAATTCGGCATTCTAAACGTTGCCTTAACTTACTTATCTACCAAATAGGCCACACAACCACCGTGTAACATGCCAGATCCATTGAGCATATCTATTTCCATGAAGTGTAAATCAGCACTCGGTTACTCGGTAACTTGAGCTTGCAACGCCGCCGCCACCTTCCCTGTCTTCGACCAGAATCTCCCCCAAAATAAAATGAAAAACTGAACACACCTTTCGTAACCATAATTTCTGCTACCGTAGTCGCCTCAAGCCTTCCATTCCTCCCTTTATTCCTATGAATGCTCATATCCACGAACCTAACAGATTTCCCCACTTTATACCCGAAAGTGTCTTCGCTCCCAACGCCATACGAAATATAAGTGTTGAAGTTCAATTGTTTGATATAATCTGGAGCATTTCCACCAATATCCGAGATATCTCCATGGTTCGGTAAGGAGGCAGGATCGACCCAAGCCTTGGGCTGTGTGGCCGTTGTCGTTGTCTGTTGTGTATGTGCACTGGCAGGCATTTTGAGGACAACAAAACGAAAGGAGTCGAAAGACGATTTACGAGTGGCAGACGTTCAGAGACAGTGGGGAAGTGAAGGGAGGGGTAGGGAAAGGTGACGGATGGAAAGGGCGTTGCCTGATAAATGGTCAGACTCACACACACACGGACATAGTGGAAAGTACCAATTCATTGAGTAACTGATAGGGGCATCCGATCCGGATACAGCTCCTTAATCCACGTGCGGAGCATGAATTCACTGAATTGCACATAAAATGCCAATAGGGGGGCAGCAGGTGGATTTCCTGCGGATCGATACCAGAGATTCCTGACGGGCCGTCGTGGGGTTGATGTTAACATCCAAAGGAAGAGTCCACTGGGGAGTCGCCAAAAGGAAGCGATTTCACTGATTCCTAAGTTCCTTCCTTGATTACACGTGCAAACCTCGGATGTCGCGTTCACACATCACCAATAGGGTTTCTATAAAGTTTAACACACCCACGGAGAACACCCTAAATGTCGCGTAACCTAGGGGAGCCGGAAGAACAAAAGTCATTACTCAACTCTTTGATAAACACACAAATCACCGTTGGTCCCTTCTAGGCTTTTCCGCTCTCACATTCCATCCGCATGATTCACGACACCTGATATCCGGAGCGCTGAATCGCTGATACAGAGCAATTGCCATGCTTCCTGCCCGATCTTTGGATAAATTGTCGAATCTTTCACTGAGAGCCCTTCGATGGCCAGAAGGCCCAGAACTCGTTTAAGCTATCGCCCCTACTTGCCATGGCACCTATCTTCAAGCATCGACTACTGACCTTGAGCTTAGGCTGCGGACTTAGAAAGCTTTTTCCGCGGAAGCATGAGTAACTCGGTTTGGACGTTTCCAAACCGGTGTTCAGGGAGCATTGATTTAGGATCTGGTGGTGGGGGTACTGTGTAGAAGTTGAGCAGGGAAGTTTCAAAGGAAAAGTGGGTCCGGCTCAAGCTTCATATGTAGAGGAGGAAAGGCAGCGTGTTGCTGCGAATGGTTCGCTGTCAAGCCAATATCGCTACCCGAGCCGTGCGAAAAGGCTGATATTCCCTTCTCATAAAAGGGCGACGTACCTTTCGATCTTCCTGAGCTCTACCTTGGACTCATGGTATAGTATTGACACTAATCAAGAGTTCCGCGCGATATCTTACAGGCCAGAGAAAACATAGAGAAATTATGTTGTACTTAAGTTAATTAGAAATCAGGGATCATAGTTTAATTGTCTTCGGTAGAATTCGCCTCCAGAACCGCATCCCCGTACCAATTCCTGAAAAACAGGATACCACCTTCATCTTCTACAAATACACATTGTGTAAACGACCTCCACAAAGCATATAACACGGGCTTGTGAGCCACAATCAGAATTGACACTCCGTGTGAGAGAACTATGACCTCACCGTTGAATCATAGTTATAATAATCCCCAAGAATCGGTTTAATTGCTTCCGTTACTTTTGGGAGATTATCTGCATATGATATGAGATTCTGGGTGAATCGAAAGGTGAAGTGAGGTGAGATTTCATACAGAAAGGTACCGAGGAGAAGAAATGATGGGCAACATGATCGGTATTAATCTGTCAACATGTACGTGCCGTCAGAGCCACTGAGATAGATGATCATCAACAATTCAAGACGTACGTTATGCAGGACATATCGGCCGACCCAACCGAATATGGGTCTGTCTACTGTCGCTAAGGCGCCACGGGCGAAAGTCCATTCGCTCTGTCAAGTTCATTGTTAGTGAGATCTTCGCCGTAAACAGGGTCCAGCATGACCTACTTTGCGATAATACGGGATGGTTGGATCACTGTGTTGCAGATAGGTGAACATTACCAGCCTACAATACAATCAGCCGAATACTCAAAGTGGACCACACTGAAATAAAGTTACCAATTGTGTGCAAACTGAGAAGCATTCGGAACATCAGTCAGAGGCATCAATCTTGAGTTCAGACTATAAGGACTTACCAACCAAGGCATCAAGTAATAGCGCCAGATGGGCGCCCAGCCAAATACCCAAACAAAATATCCCAGGAGGGACAACATTGATAAAATGGCAACATCAGAAATAATGATTAGATGTTCTGTTAGACCAATTTAGTCAATCGACAAGCACCCGGTAACGTCGGAGAACGCACTTTCTCCAGGGCGAAAAAGTAAAGACGATGGGTTATAATGCTGTTATATCCATTTGTTAAGCGAAGAAGGTTTATTACTCAGCAAACAGATATCTCACGCTTGTCCACGGTGGGTATTTCGGATTACCCTTTCTATTATGCCTAAAGATGCATTAGCAGTGTTTCATAGGATGATGATGCAATAATCACAATAAATATAGTTGAAAACCGCTAAAGATCATCTATTCAGCATTGATGTCTGATACCCTAGTAGCTCAACTCACAAAAATTGTCGGACAAAGAGCTTGAAGAGAGTGAAAAGCGGAGTTTCCTCTAGGATTTCGGCATAATCCATCCTGACAGCTACGCGTCCATCAGGCAGTTTCAGGCTCTTACGTGTGAACGGGATGTAAGTTTCGTCGCGTTCCAAATTATTTGTGGCTTTCTAAAATTATTTTAACTCAAGATCATTTGTCCGACACTGGATCAAAGGCTTACATGATGTGAGCGATGCGTCGCTCTCCATGAATAAAAGGGTGTCAGAACAAATGTGTGAAGTATCATTCCGATCACAGCGTTGACCCAGTGGACTGGAGATAGACTATCGTGCCCAGCCTGAGTTTCAGGTTAAGTTCATATGCAAAACACCGCGACGCTATACACTCACCTCGTGCCCTGGAGACCCGGATGGTCAGTGTGGTGAGCTACGTTGTATGTAATGGTACGTACCCAGGCTCCATAATCCAGCAAAAAACATCCCTTGCCAGCCCCAGAAAATGACCCAAATGATAGGTCGAAGCAAACAATCCACCACTAAAGGATACGCCGTCGATTCTGAGACAGCATCGAGTGTCGGTACTATTCGCCTCCCAGAAAGATACAAGAAAAATGTGATGGTTATGTGAATCGCGATGTAAAAGAGGCTCTTGGATGTGGACCTCTCGAACAGATGACGGGGAACAGCGTCGCGTAATCGTTTGAGAGACAGATTAGGCGGGTTGAACGATTTCTGGCGCCTGCGGACTTCATATTCTGGGCCATCTTGAAATATTTGAAACCAGTACATGGCTCGCGAGACGGATACGGGGCAGGAGGCAGGCGAGGGATTTGCAGTCAAGTGTCTGCGAACCGCAAAACCTAAAAAGTTTATATAGTAACCAACAAGCGGCACTTCGTAAGACCCCGAGAAGAAGGTAGTGGGGTATCAATTAAACAAAGGCTCTGGTGACAGGACGCGGACTTGTATATCCATATGACTGAGGTCGGGTGTCCGGCTTTTCGAGATTTGGGCCTCAAAAGGAGAAAAGGGAGTGTCAAGTATTCACGTCCGACATGCAGCGTTCAAAGTTGAAACGCGATGCGGAGATCTGGAGCTGCACGCGTATTTCCGCCCAGCAAGTCGTACCGCGGCAGGGCAGCCAGCAACATGAGATCGATGCCAGGCACATTCACGTGCTGGCCTTACGTAACACCCATCTCCACTTATCTGATTCCCCACTGGTATATTTCCCGTGGCAATTAAACCACACCTTCTCTGTCATTTTGACAGCATGCATGGAAACAGCGCCTTTATTGTCATATAAATTGGTTCCTTAGTGCGCCACTGTTGCCGCTCTCTGTTACGGTGACACTTGTACTACTAAGCTGGCTTGATATGCTCTCGCGCAAGCGCCTTATGTCCACCGTATGCATCTACTAAAATTATCCTCAAGCAGATTGCCGTTACAGAGTTCCGATGCATCTCATCGTCCGATCCGGCACACATTTTCCGTGCATATTTTTGTTCTCGGGATAGGACTATAACATTGATTACGTCGGGTTGACTCTGAAACTACATCATCAGGAAGAAAAAATGAACTAACTCCATATATATACCCTGATTGTCGGTGCAGCTACAATTATCAAACATCAACCACTCTCAAGTCTCGGACAGGGACCTAACTTACCCAGATTTTGTCATCACGGGTTCTACTGGCAGAGTACCTATAATTAGCTTAGATACTCAGGATACTATCCTGGACATCCCCGATCATAAATTGATTGATGGGGAATGACGCCTCGAGGCCTTGGATAAGTACCAAGATGGGTGATATGTACCGTAATTCAGCCCTTGCAGGGCGCTTCAATTAGTCCCTGGCCTCGAGCATTGACATGCGAACATCTTATTTGCATCCATGGTAGTCTGCGGTGTTACTCGCAAAGGCCGAGCGATCGGAGGGCTTGGCCTAGATCATGAAGGTTTGCACCGATAATCAATATTTTACTGCCTCGGCCACCGACCGAGTTCAGGTGTGACTTATCTCACAGAATTGGATACTCATCATCACTGGCCCCAGACCCTGTACCCACCCAGAATTCGTATAACGGCCCTATTTCTAGACGCTTAAATTACTGTTTCGTAGATGACCTTCGGCCGCGGCGTTGCTTCACCGTCTGTAACTCTATGTCTTATTCAGGACCTAATGGATATTCTGTCTATTTAATAAGTAGACGATATTAACTAGGGACTAGCTCAGTACCCGGAACCGTCAGGGTATATTATGCATGGACCGACGCCACGCAGGGACGGATATTACTACGTACATTCTAAAGCTGACATACTTTTGTTGGGGAATAGTTTTCAGCGCGTCCCAGGCATATGTAAATGAAGCAGAGTAAAGTAAGTCCTTGTAGATGAGCTTGTAAGTTTACTGTCACAGCTCACACACTAGTCGGTTGCAAGATTTTAGAAAGATTCTGTTATATTCCTTTTGGTGGAACGATTGCCTGCCCGACTAAGGTATCGCATTGACATGGCTGCCCCAATTTTCAAATACCTCCACAAACAGCAGTTACACATGGAGATAATATCTTACCTTCCACGAAGGAATCCCATTTACATTATCGCAACAATGGCATACGAGTATTAATTCGAGCTTCGTGAGAGTAAAACCACCACCGGCGGAAGATCAAGTTTTCGTTCACAAATCAACTCCGTATCTTCGGGAAATAAGGGAATCAAAAGACCATATTTTATTGATCATGAGAGAATGTTGAGAAGTTAGTGAATCTATCACACAGCGACCCCGCTTTGAGGTTCTTCCTTCGTCATGAGACTTGCCCTGAAGGACAACCATAAACTTGCAAATCGGAGATTTTTTATGTCCTCGGAGAGACAACATCCTTAGATAGAGCATGTTTCCCGTATAATCCGGAGACACAGTGAGCCTGTGTGAATCATCACTTATGCTCCACTACTTGATGAGAAGATAAATGTCGGGTAATGTATCTATTCTTGTATAGGTATACAATACGAAGTATGAACAGGCTACCTTAGTCGGCCTAGTATTTTTTACTCTAGTCCAGGAACTCACTAGAGAGCTTCTTATGATACGCTGTCGGTACCGACTATCCATGTGCTGTATAAACACGGAAGACTACTGCCGAGTGCAGTCTTGGTTGCTATATTAGCGAATCTCATCACATCGTTGTCAACACCTGGTGAGCAAGCTGCCAGGATCTCAGGGACCTTGCTTATGCTAACAACCGTGACATTTCTCTGGAACGATCACCTTCGATCCAGGCACGATTTCTTTGGTATGACGCCCACCAGAAGGTCCGACTACTTTTGCTTTGAGATTACATCGATGGATCTGTGCACCATTTGGGCGGCTAATAATGGACAGACATCTCGTAGAGCTGTGAATATTGATTAATGTTAGGGAACAAAGTGATTAAATTTATCATCGTAAATAGTATCGAAATAACACTCAAACGCTGACGATGGGGATACTGAGGTAACTATGCAAGACAAAATAGATCTCTCTTCGGTGTTTCATGATCTCTCATAATATGTCAATAGTCATATGGCTGGCACGCCATTCCCATGTCAACTCATGCTTTGCTCTCCTCTTTCCTTTAGGCCGCCGCCGACCGAGTAGCAAATAATCAGGTCTCATCTTATCTCTTTTTTTCCCGAATGTGGTGCATGTAGAACGGAGCCAATGCATTAGTACTAATTAAGGGCGCAATCGACATATCATGGGGTGTGGTATTTTAGGCTGCTCAGCAATTGGCCGAGTAATCGCGGCATTTAAGGCGCCTTCATCTAAAATCTGCCGCGGCACGGTATTAGGTTCTTTTGCCCATAAAGAGAGACTGGTGCTTAAGAGTCTCCAGAATGCAGTGACTCGATATCCCGGTAATTCGGTTTCCATTATACCGGCAGGATAGACCTAAACATCATTTTATATCAGATAATTGTCATCCGGCAGGTAAAATCCTCCTCTCATGTGTTCTCTGCTCGCCGTCGTACTGCACAGCGTGCAGTGCAGGGTGTACACTACACTACACGCAGAAGGCTAAAGCCCAAGGGCCAAGAGCGCCATGTCACGTGAACTGTATCACGGGATCACGTGGCATCAGTCATGGCATTAGTCATGTCATTAGTCAGCGGCGGATTTGAAGGGATGTTCTCCGAAAGTTGCTGGATCCATTTCTTCGCACCTACAACTCGTACGTGGTGTTAGTATCCTTCAGACAGTAACTGCAATTCAAGATTTGTTTCCTATCTATACTCTTCCAGGATGGCTGGATTTTATCCAAAAAGCCTTTGCAGAGTATTGTCAACTTGTGACCATCGGCTACTTTTCGGTTGGCCACGGAACGTACATTGTTCACCGATGAATCTACTGCGACATTCACAAAATTTGCCTCCGCGGTCGAATACAAGACAATTTACTCTACGACGGGACTGGCTTTCATCCGTTCACACCCGGTCAATACACGCTTCTTCTGGTGCGTTCCGCCCGCGCCACAACACTAGAATGTTGACTAATGGGATTTGTTCGCATTTTCAGTCGCAAGGCATGGTGGAATTGAGCGGCCAGCCCCAGGAACAGGGTGAGTATGATTGAGATTGATTCGCGCTCTTCGTGGTCTTATGTCATGTTAGAATCAAGGTCCATTTCAAGGACTCCAAGGGAAACTTGATCAAGACTGTGGAAGCTAATGAAGGCGACGACTTGCTAGAAGTGGCACATGAGTATGACATTGATCTAGAAGGTAAGATTCGTCATATTCCCGCTGTTTTCTCCACAACTCTAACGCGCGGTCCGACTTATGTATCAATTTCTTCATTTCCACTTCTCGCGGACGACCACCAAATCAATCACCCTTGTATCGCCACCCTCCCGTAATCCCAACTTCCCCCTCCGATTTTGATCTGTATTATGCTCCCTCCCGGATCCTCAGGGGCCTGCGAAAAATCGTTGGCTTGTTCGACATGTCATGTAATTCTTACTCCTGATGTCTACGACAAGTTACCAGAGCCTGAAGATGACGAGAATGACATGTTAGATATGGCTTTTGGCCTTACGGAGACTAGTCGGTTGGGCTGTCAACTGAAATTGACAAGAGAATTGGATGGGATGACAGCTACTCTCCCATCAGCAACGAGGAATATGTTCGTTGATGGTAGGTCGTGGTCTTCGGGTTCCATAACTCCTTCCGTACTCACGCTTCTGGTCCTGTTCATGCAGGTAAAAAGCCCACGAGGCATTGAGAATAGAGACTTCAGGTCCTAGATTTGCCCGCACATCGAATTCACCTAGGTATTAGAGCAGTTGAAAGTATAGTATGATGGCGGCCCCGTGAAGTGCTGTGTGGATCCTGTCATAATCCGCCACAAGTCTGGCTTATTTTAGGCACTAATATTCTTTAACTATATTGTATGCATGTCGCGTCCGAATACCACGCAACTCATTTTCATAACCGTTATCGCACAGGTCAATAGGACGTCTCGGAAGCTGTAGCCTGTTGTCGGCATGAATAGCTTTCAGGGATTGCCGATGAATTACACTGGCTGGGTATTGCACAAAATTAACTCCCATCATGATCATAGCATGTTGATATGCTCAAGATACGCTTTCACTGAGGCTCGCGCGTACATCGTCGCCGTGCTCATAAATATGTAAAAATAAGCGGCGAGCTATCCGATTGGGCGGTTGCCCAATTGGGTTGAAGAAGTTGGAAGGTTGGAGCGTCACGCTTGGCTGGCCTCTTCCTATTTCTATCTCCCAAGAATGTATTTCACTTTCTCTTCCTCCCTATATCTCGGAGGCCGAGCGCTTGGCACACCACCCACTGGACGAGGACCTTAAATCCCGGACCGATTCACTTACAGGGTTGAGAAACCGAGCCCACTACATATTACTCACCTCCGGAATTCTCGTCATCGATTCGGGCTACTAAAATTTTAGACCAGTGCCTGGGTTCTAGCCAAATTCGCCTCCGCCCCAATTTCCAGGTTCTCCGCCACACATACATAAAGGCTTGTCGTGCAAAGACAACCCCGTATTTTCGCTTCCCTAGCGGTTCGACTACCATGTCGGCTATGCCTTCTCAATCTCCTGAGCTAACGAATGAATGTTCGGTGAGGATGAAACATTTGGTTACGTGTATTATCCGATACTCAATGCTATGCTGCCGTGCATAATTTTCAGATTGGCGAAACAAGCTTTAACCGTGCTGGTCGACCAGTGTCGCTAGCCGACTTTCCTTCCTCACCAAACTCTCCGCGTTTCCTAGGGTCTAGACATTCAATGTATTCAACAGGCTGTAGACCATTGCGTTCTTCTCCACTTGCAGGTCCAGCCCTGCGAGTTGACGAGGCTATTGAAGAAGTGGACGAAAGGAGGAATCAACGATCTGACCTTCCTCGCCCTTCGCGGGTTCTTTCTACGCCCAATTTGGCTACGCTGCTTACTCTTCCTGCCCCTTTGAGAAATGGGAGGCCTAAGACGGCTGAAAGTCCTCAAGAAGGCTTCTCTCATCTATCGATATCATCTCCACCCGCGAAATCATCGAAGTGTTCTCCGTCGCTATCCTCACAACGAAGAAACTCAGAAACTGCACCACAGCTGCGACCGCCATCTTCGCCTTCGTTACTCCAGAGTCGATCTGCGTCTTCGCTATCGCTCAGCTCTTTTTCTGCCATACCTGGCAACGTTAGGAGTAATGTTAATGAGAAGGAGCCGTGGATTGCCCGACCGGCCGCCTCTCGGCGCCCCAACACTGCTCATGGCTACCCTTCCGTCCGACACCGACCCATCACCACCATTCCAGAAAAACAACTCGACCAAGAATCCAGTGTGGTCGAGCCTGCCGGTAGTCGTGGTCCAAAGGACAATTCTTGGTTCACCGCCAACACCTATGAAGTTACCCCTAAATTCAGTCGGTTAGGACTCGCCGCCTCAGGGGTGGTACTCCCTGTGTCGGCAAAAGAACACAAGCGGTTGTCCCGCCCTTCGTCGAGATCGAGTATTAGCTCCTGTGCTCCTGCACCAGGAACACTTCGCCCTATAGACTGTGCATCTGGTTTATCACTACCACCTCCTTCACCGCCATTAACCCCTGATGTTAACCTCCCTGACACGCAGCGAGAGGGTTCGGGCGCAATTACCCTGAGCCTAGAAGATTCTAGTGTTTCAAGTCAATGTTCCGAAGATAGTTCCGTCATTCCATCAACTACAGCCACAACGAGTTCGGCTGTTACTGCTGCCAGTACGGATCCCGTCACTGCTTTGACGACTGTCATGGGTGGAAACGAACTTGATAGCTCTCTACCCCGGTCAAAAAGCCGAGATGAATCAGAGCCACAATCACTAAAGACTACTACGGGCACTTCGAATAAAAATAAACTATTTCGACTCAAATTCTTCCAACATCGCACTAGCCCCAAATCGTTTAACCCCACACACCCTACTTCCACCAATCAGGATTCGAAGTTGGACAGCCCTGAATCCAACAAAAAGACGAAGGGGAGGAATGACAGAAGAACTGCGAGTGGCAATGATGAAATTAAACTCAGGCTTGTGAAGTTTTCTTGGTTTACTAGCTCGGAGTCATCACTATCCGACTCATCTCATGAAACCGATCCTAAACGAAGTCGGCCCTTACCGGTGAAGGAGTCATCTCGCATGAGGAAGTTATGGAAATCGATTGCAATGCATTGGTAGAAATCCGCATACTTCGGGTCGGTGGAGTTCCTGGCCCACTGTTGATCGAAATTGGGAGCGGTTGCGATGCGTTTTGGTTCTTTGAATGCCCACTGTACGTTACTTGATGTCTAAACGTTTTGTCTGATAAGACTTCACTTTCGTTCAATTGTTCACGAAATCAATACACTATACCCAATCTTTTTCTTTCCTTACTATATTTATTTGCTAACATGACATATATCATTACACTCTCCCACAATTTTTCTGACAAGCACTCGAGCCTTGCTCGAACACGAAGCTTGTACATGCTATCTTTACAACTGCTATACTATTCTCAATAAAAGATTATTACCTCGTCCCTCGGAGTCATTTATCAGAGTATAAATTTTGTTAAGCCCATTTCTCAAATGGTAGTGAGTATATCTTCGCTTGGGTAATCGGTTCTGACGCTCGGCATTGCTACCGATGAAGTGCGGACAGTAGTCATAACGTCCCAAATCCTGTCTTCAGAAACCTGCGTGTTAATGTCCGGTCCAGAGTCAGGGGTAGATTGTGGTTCGAGCGTTAAGATATTGAGAATAAGTCGACAAGTCTAGAATTATTTCATTTTCCACAAGTTTCGAAGCCGTCGTGAGCGATGAACTTACCATTATAGACATGATGGCGATCGGCCACCTACCAATGATATTAGAGGGAAATTTGACAATCTGAGCTCAGTATCACCCACGCAAATACGACCTGTATGTCGACTCTAAGAATGGTGATATAGGGCGTAACTAATGCGAAAGATACTGAATAACAGTAATATTTCATTAGATCGTCTGAGAAGAACGCTACAAATACTAACCAAATATGGCCGCCCAGGCCATGCTACCATCGCAAACCAAGGTATGAAGTAGAGGTATGTCGCGCACCGTAACTGACTGTTGTGCAAATGGCCTTGTACCCTTCCAGGTCATGAGCCATATAATAGTTTGTACCAGAAGATAACTGATTCTAATTCTCGGATAAGCACGCAACAAACACGGGTAAGAAAGATCAACTGACGAATCTACAATATTAGTAAATGATACTTGACAAGAACAATTGGGATCAAAGGTAGCTTGAAACAACGTGAAGTATATGAACACCGCAATCGACATTATTCTTTGTGCGATAAACAGGAGGGATGATGCTACTCGCACGCTGCGAGTGTGGCGATATAGGGCGCAAACTACGAAATCAGTCGCTCAGGTTGTCTCTCGCGATTTCGAATACGTGGCCTTACGGCGAAGTAAGAGAACTCCTTGCAAAAGTGCCCCCGTGATTAACACTATACCATATTGAAAAATCAACCACGCCCGACATACTCTCGAAGGAGTGGACGGAGATCCGATTACGTGGAATACGAGTATTGTGTTAACTCTTCAATTGCGAATGAGAGGGACGCGAGGCATCTCAGATAATGGGCACGCACAATTGGGAGGATAGCGGCAAGTATCGGGAAACAAGATAGGCAGCCTTGACAGTGCTACACGGAGTCCTGATTCTATGCGTTAGACAACATCGGGAAGATAAAGTAAAACGGGTTACCTCCAGATGAGGCGGTGTTCATCCTTTAACTGCCACAAAAATTCCACAACCAAGACCACCCAGGCCCCAACTACTGGTCAGTGAATAACTAGCATGCATGAATGTGGGAGCTGACTTCACTTACACGGAGACCCAACACGATTCATTTCGAGCCATCTCATCGCATTATTCCGGCTTCGCAGCCAGCAATTGGGCAGTAGAAACCTCTCCTCCTAGCGCGGGCGTGGGAGAAGAAATGGAACTAAGTTGCTGCCTTCAGACGGATATATGTATCCAATTGGCATCCAGGGCTGATATGTAATAAAGATCAGCAGACGAAATTCAGGGTTCTGTTCCAATGAGAAGCCTTAGCAACGCGGATGCAATGTTATCATCATGACGGGCAGACTGTGTGTGCACAACATCATGATCATGAGCAAGAAGGCGTCAGAGTTCGCCGGTCTCATATCTGCCTGGCTTTTAAGCCAGGCTCGCACCTAGTTTTTACTCCCAACTTAAACGAACCCCAAGCTTATACAGGTACTTTGGTGTTCCCGATTGATTCGGCCTGCTTCTATCCCGATTGAACAAAAAAAATTTTTGTTTTTCAAGTCGGAATTCGATTGGATTGTCGGCGCCGGTGTTCGCTCGATTTTTCACGGCTTGTTCGGGTGGCTTGGTCTGTACACCCACACGGCGGTCATTTAGCTGTCAAGTCGCATGCCGAGTGATGCTGTCATGCGGCATGTCATGTGTGTGTGTAGAGCTAAGTCACACTTTGTCACACCCCTATGTTTTTGTCACAAGTGATAGCATGGACACTAGTGTTTATAACAGTGCGCTGTCACAAATGAAGTAAAAAAGTGAAATACACTAGAAGAACGTTGTGACCACTCTGTAGCCAACATGTCACAAAATCGTCACAGATCACTCGGCAACTTGACATGACAGCATCACTCGGCATAAATGTCCGCCGTGCCACTTGATGGTGCCGCGCCTTAGAAATCAAAGAACGGGAAGAACGCGCTGGACTGATTGGGTCAGAACATTCTACTTCTACTCCCGATGCATTATGGCACTGCGACACGATAAACATTGTTGTTTCTACTGATGTTTTTCAAACCGCGATTCTGTGCCTTGAGCATGACAGATAGGTACGAAAGCCTGATGTCATAGTGCAAAAGTTAGGCTACCAGAGCCTATGCAAATGAGAGTAGCGAGGGGGCCCCGTTTAGAGATTTCGAAGACATATTGAGGACTGATATTTGAGAGGCTTGGTAAGCGACCCGACCCAAGGGGCCGGATTTTTGATGAGCTATTAGGACACTTTGGGCGGTTGGGATGCTGGCGGATTTCGACAGCGATTTGCAAGTGACACGAGGCAACGGGAGGGAGGCCGCCAATGATTGTGACAAAAGCAGAGCGGAGGTTTGATGACCAATATGTTGTCTCGCACTATTCCCTTGCCAGACTTGGTCTCCAGCGACTGAGTTTCATGACGCTGGACACGAAAACTTTGAGTGACAACTTGGACACCGGCGGCCTTTCAATAGACTAGTCTTAAGGGCAAAGCTCGTATTTAACGGTCCACTGCAGTGAAGGCACAATGTTCTGTCTGACTATTGGCGTTAAATGAGGTAAATCTCAATGGACTAGATTGACTCAACGATTGTGATTAAGCTCATGAAACACATCTCTATCACTATTATTTACCAACTTCACCCCCTCGCAAACAAATCTTTGAGCTCAGGAGGATACACTCGTCATTACGTCAAAAACCGGACGCAGACTCGATTACGTGCCGTCTCCTTCCCAGAAGACTCAATCAATCACTCACATGCGGCATGAGGATGCTGAGGGATGGTGAATTGGTCCGGAGGATGAAAAGAGACCTTCAACTTCCCTCGCAACACCTCTGAGTGTAGGGTGCCGATATACTGGTGGCGGGATGTCTAGACGGACAGTCACTAGTTCAAGCGCTGGATCAGTTAGGTCGAAATGTGATGGGGGCCTCCCAGCGCGAAACAGGTTGAGAATCAAATGACAGGTCTGTGAAACCATTTGAGTACTGTATACTTACACGCTTTAGGCGGAATTGTGCATACAAAGCAGGACAGGCCAGTTATTGACCAGCTATATTAGATTCAGTCATATCAGCACATAGGCAGTGAGCTTCTATGCTACTTACGGATAGATGGAAAGCGTCTGAATGCCATTAGTAGTCGTGTATGGAACGGCGAGGGCAAATCCAACTTAGTTTCCTATATCAGCAAAGCACTCCGCATGAAGAAATCTCACTCACGCAAAACCACAGACAATATTATACTACTGTCGCGGAATAAAATCGGAAGAAACGGAACCATCTGGACTAGTTCGGTACCTCCCCGCGGGTGGAGTTCCCTTGACAAGAGATGTCTGCCATACCATGTCAAACCCCAAGCAAGGGACTGGTTAGCGAGAAAGACAAAGCTGTGCAAGGGCGCTTCACTTTCAATCCCAAACAATAGGACAGTAAATGGGTACGTACGGGATAGCGTATCCAAATCTCTTTTGTTCAGCTGAGCATTGTTCGTCGAATTCAGCATAGAAGAATATTAGCAGTCCAGCCATAAATATAACTACGGCATCCACGACAACTGCGCCGATACAGAGAAGGCGTGTTCTGAGTCGATTTAGATAAAGTGCATTAACTGCATAGGTATCAGAAACAAAAGATGAGTCAGGATAGTATGAACACACTTCGAAGATAGAGAGTTGTCGTGAGGACCACTTGCACACTGGCATTACTCGAGTGAAGGAATAGAAACCAAGATCGGCAGAGCTTGATGTCTAGTGGTGAACGAAAACGGCTTAGAAGGACTAAATTGGCCCTGCACTACCTTGTCAATACGTCATTCTATGGACGCAAATCATGCTTACAGTAGGGCCAAAATAGGGCAAACCCTTGAAAAGATGTATACCACGCGGACCGTATTAGGCTGTCTTCTGACAGAAAGAACACCGCGGTGTTAAGTTTCTCCTCTGAGAGAGATCAAAGCACGCATACCTCCATATGCACTCGCGTTCGGCACTAAAACACCACACGAGATCCAGGAAAACAACGACCCAAGCTGCCGCTAACGAAAGATAGATCAAGACGAACAACTGTGGCCAATTGAAAGGTTGAACATACACGACGAGGCAATCAAGCCGGTGGAAACTGGCATGCAAAGGAAGCCGGCAGCGAGGGGGAAAGGCAAAGCTGGGGTGCTACTTCCATCCGCATTTGTACTGGGGTCGATGGTGAAGTGAATTGGGCAGCAGATAGCCAAGCACTTATGGCATTTTGAATTGATCGACGGTGTTGCATCAGTTTTCCAAGCACTAAAAGCTCCGAACCCAATGCGGACTCCACTACCAATCTAGCCTTAATATTTATGAGTATCGCAACCCTGGACATCCTCCGACCCGGACTGAATGTGAATTTCACATACCTTCGTATCTCTTGTCCTAAAATGTTTATTGCCTTTCCATTTTAAAACTCGGATTTTTTTGACAATGATGGTGAAGTCCATTAGCTTAAGCGGGAACTGGGAAAATGTGGGAGCAAATCACAACTGACGTTTGTCATCTTGAATTTCAACCATTATCCGCCCAGCGCCTTGTTAATTGGAACCATTCCTATGGCCATCCATTTTTGGGGCGTTAAATCGAGCCTTAGGTAGATTTCTCACTTCCATCCTCAACACATCCGGCATTTTCCGAAGTTGTGGAGCGTATCCAAGGAGTTATCTAGGAGCCATTGATCCTTGAAGCTTCGAGCCCTCGATTTTGTGACCAGTGTCGTAAGTGGCATTTTACGGGGACCGATATATGTACATGTATACGTAAACACTTTAGTCACTACACTTACACATAACGGTAGCGATGAAAACATTACTCTTCTCCGACACATTTGTATCTCCTGTTGCGCTTAATCAAAAGTTGGTCTGATGAAGGCATACGATTCTGTTATTTCTGTAAGATCCTATGATTTGTGAGATAGCGTAATCAGGAGCCCAGAGCTGGTTCTTTTCTTCCTATACCCCTAACTCCCCACATTGTCGTCTCGTCGTATCACCACGTTCCGAAGAAGGGTATGAAAGAATTTAGCGATGCTGAATAACTCTATTAATCTGTAGATAGCCAAGAGTACATACCGTCAAATCTCGAAAACCGAAAGCCACTGAGCCCTACGTGGGACAGGACGTAGTAATACTTCACGATCTGGACACTACAACCGTAAATCAGGCAATGTACGCTTCACTATCATAGATTGAATGGAGTAGCAAGATTTGGGTTCCGAGTAGAAGTTTAGCATATGGAAATCAGTGCCGGCACGACCTAGTTCAATCATAGACGTAAGAATCTGACACTAAAAAGCTGGAGAATGGAAGGCAGTCAATGATATTATAAGATACGTAATCAGTGCAGGGTCTCGCAGTCTATCTCCGGAGATCCTAGAAGTAACACGAGGTGTTGGTGGAGTGAGACGGCTTTTTTTATTTCGAATGTAGATTTACCACGCGACGCTCAAGCACAGTCTGCGGAACACTGCTGTGAGATACACAGATAAATGAGCCTGGGGAGTGAGACGGCCTGCAGTGGTAGAATGGCAAGACATGTCATATATCGTGAGTATGGTACTAAAATCGCGTACCAGCAAGATTGTCAGGTCTTTCCTGATCAGAAGCTCGCCAGTGTACTGAAAAGACCGAGTTAGACTCCATTTGTCTCCTGTCATAATCGATCATCAACTGGAATACAAAATGGTATTCGAGAATAATATCTTCTAGCTTAGTGGAACTTTCAGTGAGTATCTGTCTATCTTTAAGTTCACCCTGAGCCCATTTCAGAGATCTTGATAAGCCATGTAAATCCCTCAGACTCGCAGCTCCCTTTACGTTGGAACCCGTGCCAGTTGAACGTGCCTCAGATCTTAAAAGGCGTTACATTACGTTTCGCGGTCGTCGCCCAGTCAACGAGCGGCACTTTGCATCTCTACACAGGGTCGTCCTGGGATCGTCGCTGGTTCGGATTTGATCGAGAGACGCGATCAAGGTGTATTTGATCAAGGGTTACCGCAATAACGATATGGTGCCTGGAAATTTTGGTTGTGAGCGGAGTCAGTAAGTCATCTGTTGCATCAGCAGCAATCTCGTATGCTGCCGCAGCGGGCGCGTCACTGGATCCGTGCCAAGTCCCTCGAATTTGCGGGGGGAATAGTGCTTGAGTGACTTTATAATCTGAATTTGAGATACCAAATAAAAATGACTTTCACTATATCACAGATGGTTGAACTCGAAAGCTTGGGGCTGCAACTACGTGGCATTTCAGGTACTACTATTTTTTGAAGCAATTATTAATTACCTCCTCTTCCCTAAGCGATAGAAGAACCGACTCTCCATATAGTAATAAGATAATGAGAAGTATTATACAGAACTTCCTAAGCTCTTACGGTCTCCTTCCGAAAATGCGTGCCAAAACCAGTATGTCCATTCCGACATATCATCCCCCAGACCAGCAAATTGAAACTCTACCAAACCTACTCCGGCAGAAGTGAACAGAACCGAGACTAAATGATCTGGGCAGCGTGTTTGCCACCTTTCTAGATGTCGCTCCAGTCGTTCGTAACAGAAGTTACATGGCCCAGCCGAAGCAGGGCCTATAGAGAGGTCGGTTGACCAGGCCTGGTCTTTCCCATCTTTCCATTCGCCTTTGCGTCGATGCTGAACGATACAGAATCAATAGGGAATGACGGATGAAAATATCTTTCACTCACTGGACAAACCGGATTCCACGGATCACATAGACTTGTCCCAGGACAGCGAAAGTGCAGATTGATTTGCCACATGATGTTGGTAAAATCAAGTATCTTGACCGGTATCTGCTGTAGTAGGCCCTGATCCATGAATTCATGACGATGTTGCTTATCCTGAAACACTACTTGAGAATTGCGAACCCGGAGTAACGAGTAACGTAAGGGCCTACAAATACCACTTCATGCAAATTTTCGACGCCGAGTTCGAAGACTGATTCGAAACGTGCGACCAAAAGCCGAATGCAGAACACAGGAGAGAATGCCTTCGTTCTATGCCTGATTCCATCTACCACACTTGCAACGGCCATCTTATAAATAAACAACCGTATCTTGTTGTCGTCTGCGCTATTTTCTTCGTCCGCCGGCCAAGAAAGCGCAATGTTGTTACCGATGCCAGAACCACGGGCCAGTGTCCCTAAAATAAGCTCACCGCGAACGCGATAATCAAGATCACCAGCGTCAATGCCATCGGGAGCTTGCTCAAGGATCCGGAGCGTACACTGAGCATAGAGCTGGCGAGCTTCGCGTTTGATATTGGACGAAAATCCAGATCGGGAATAGTCAGAGATGTAGTCGATAAACGATTTATGTAAATATCGGAGCTCTTTCTTGGCAGTCGCATCACGCCCAGGGATATCTAACACAGAACTGAGATGACGTATTGCGGCGTAGGCTTCATCACAACTCATACCCAACCAGTTGCATAACACAATGAAGCTTCTTCCTTCTCGTTCGAAGAAGTGTTGCCAACCCTCGATTAACGCTAGCAAGAGCTTCCGCGCGTTTCCCCTTACTTTCATTGGAACTTTGGATAGGATTCGCGAGTACAATACATCGAGTAATGACATCGGATGTCCACTGGGAATGTTCCGTGGTGAAGCTATCACCTGTAGGACATCCTTGAGCTGTAAAGCGGGGTCGCCGATGTCTGGGTCTCCGATATATTTGGCGACTGTATAGGCGTATACAAAAAGGCCGCCGGCAGCAGCAGCGACCTTCCAGAAGTCCCGTTCCGGAGGCCACTGCGCCCTGGGACTGAGCGAGAATTCTTGTTGTATGTTTCCAAATTCAGTGCGAAGAAATTGTTCGACATCTGCTCTAGCCTCGTCGGAGTCAACAAGGATCTCCTCCTTCTCATAGACACTCTCAACACGGGCTTTGGAAAAGAAAGAAGTGATATGAGGCTCTGGGCGACTAGCAATCAACCATACGATAGGTGAGACGGGGTATGCGAGGCAGAAGTTACAGATGAGCTGAAGAAGCTCGCGTTGGGTACGTGACTTGTCACATTCGTCAAGGCCATCAATTATGATTAAGATACGACCAGAAGACTTCAACTGAGGGTGATAGATGAAAGGTTCAATAATAAACTTATTGAACTGGACCGATATCGATGACTGGAGAAGTGACGGATCACGAGCGATCTCGTGTTCGATGAGTTGACGATAAAGCTCGCATTTCGCTGCAAGCTGATAGGCAATTGTAACGATGGCCTTGGTTCCATCACTACGGCCATTGACGAAGAAGAAGATTGACGCCCGGTAGGTTACAGAAGGGATGTCAGATTCAGCGACATTCTGCATGATCGCCGACTTTCCAACTCCAGCAGCGCCAACCACCCAGCGGATCTTTTGTTCGCCAACACAATTAACGATGAAGTCTATGCATCGTTCTAGGATGGCCAGGCGAGTCCCAGGATGGCATCGCGGAGGGGGTGTGCGAGCAGACGAGTCGAAGGCAGCCCCGATAATCGTTTTCTCCAGGAACTTTTCCATGACTATATATAGATGTGGCTATTAGTAGAGGTGATACACAAATGATAGTTTCTTACAATTACTGGCACCGCTAACGACAACATTTGAGTAGGTGACTGATACCAAGTCAGTTTGCGCGTTGGTGATACTACGTCAAGTACACAATGGAAACTTACTATTATTCATGTTACCATCAACAGATACGTTTCTTGAATCATGCACGAATTGATTACTACAGTGGGTACCCGAATTTTCGTCGTGTAGTAGGGGTGAGTACCGATTCGGAGATGGCTAGGCACGTCTCAACATCTTTATTTATAGCCAAGGACACTGGCAGGGAAGCTTACCGTCCGTCGTTGACTCGAAGAAAAAGAATCTTGTGAAGTTCTCGCCACAGAGGTTGGTGAATGTTGAGGTACAGTTAATAGAATACAACGCTCGGACTGGTTGGAGCTTGTCGCATACAGTGGCTGAGCAATCGGGCGGTGTTGGTCATGGGTGGGTATTGGCAGACCTGAACGTTCGATTATGACCCATTGGTCATCAAGTAGAAAAACCGGGTCATCCTGGGCCCTGCCAACCGAAAGGCGTCCTGTGGAGTCTTAGGCAGCGGAATGAGTATCCCTCATGAAATATCGATCTGGAGATACGTCATACCCTGTTCGGGTGCCTCTATATTGATCGAAAGACAGGTAGATGAGAAATGCATTCCAGAGGCGCAAGGTGCATTGCTGGGCCCAGCAAGAGCCCTTCGTGAACGATGCCTCCAAAAGCATAGGCAGCGAGGTACGCGCATTTGACAAGGCGATGTGAGAGAGATTCCTTGCTGTTATTTATGCATGAGAGTCGGGCAGTGCTTGCTTCGACACGAGGCTGCAGCATTGCCTGCGCCGGAAAATTAAACTCGGCCCGGTCTTTCCGTTACATCGCCTTGATGCTGTTCTAACGAAATCTCCTAGACATATCCTAGAACCACAGGAATGATGACACTAGCCTTACAAGCAGCGGTGATAAGCAAGTCAGATGTTTGCTCATAATCTAAAGGTAATCCGATGGCTTGATTGTTAAGTTCTGTGGATAGCATTCGCTTAAGCTTGTTTGAGACCTATCCAATACGCTATCTAATTTACAACTGGTAGAATGAGCAAAGTCCCGAGTAATCTTCCCATATGTGCAAAATGATAATAAAGAAGATTAAATCCATATCACACAGCACTCCCTAACTGCTTCCGCCGCTCCTTCGTAAAATTATGCGCAAGCCTATACTTCCACACCGACACCCCATCCTCCAAAGCAACAAACTCAAATTCCACCAACGCCACATTCGTCGAAGTAAACAAAACCAATAACGAATAATCCGGAGACACAGTCTTTACTGCTTCCGACTGACGTTCCAACCGACCACAGCAAAAATCACACGAGTTAATCGTATGAGGATCTTTTTCTATCACAGTTCCCCAACCCTCATGCTCACCCTCTTGCCAAGCCCCTTCCCATTCATGCTACACGACCACAGAAAACTTTAACAACGGGATATAAATACAAAACAAAGTTCACTCACCCTACAAGACGAGTCCCATGGATCAGGTAGATCTCTTCCACTATCCATGAGACGCCAGTATTGCAATCGGGTTGTCGATACAATATCTGAAAAATTAAACGATTTGACGGGTATCTTCAAGAGTAGACCTTGCTCTAGGAATTCCTGAAGAGGAGCACGGTGCTAATACACGGTATCAGCATAACGAACATACAAGTATACACGAAAAAACTAACAAAAACAGCTTCACGTAACCGCACAATATTATCCGCGCCTAGCCGTCTAAAGCCCGTAGCAAAGGGGCGGATGTAAGACACATTATAGAATGCCTCTTTTCTGAGTCCGACCCCAACCGCAACAGTCGCAAACGCCATTTTATAGATATGCAGTCGTGTCTTGCTGTCATCC
This sequence comes from Agaricus blazei, assembly GCA_029719445.1. Classification (NCBI taxonomy): domain Eukaryota; kingdom Fungi; phylum Basidiomycota; class Agaricomycetes; order Agaricales; family Agaricaceae; genus Agaricus; species Agaricus blazei. The sequence continues at coordinate 106,312 of SSNC01000022.1, read as the reverse complement.
CACTCAATTTCGTCGTCCACGGGCCATGTAAGCGAAATGTTGCCCCCGGTACCAGTGCCACGCAACAGAGCACCTCCGGGTTATGAAGCTGATAGCTGATAGCGCCAATATCAATACCATCAGGGGCCTGCGCAAGAATCCGCATCGTACATTGAATATAGAGTTCGCGAGCTTCGTGTTTGATATCTTGTGAGAACCCGGATCGTGGAAAGTCGGAAATAGAGTCGATGAAGGATTGATGGAAAGACTGCACTTGTTCCTCATGGGCTTTATCACGCCCAGGAGTACTCATGACAGAAGCGAGAGGACGAAGGGCAGCATAAGCTTCGTCGCATGTCAAACCTAACCAGTTGCATAGCGAGATGAAGTTTTCTGCTTGTCGAGTAGTGGGGGAATGGGTAGTCCCAGCTAATGCCACCAAGAGTTTTCGCGTGTTTTGCTCAACCCTGGTTGGAACCTTGGAGAGGATCCGTGAGTACAATATGCATCAAGCAGAGCCATCGGGTGATTCTCGTGAATGCTTGACGGTGAAAGAGAGTCAATGACGGCCAGTACATCGTGGAGCTGCAACGTCGGGTCTCCAACATCAGGGTCGTTGATGTGCTTAGTGACAGTATGAGCGTATACGAATAGGCCGCCCGAAGCATCAGCGAGTTACCAGAACTCCTGTTCCGACGGCCACTGTCCTCGGGAATTGAGGGAAAACTCGACTTGTGTCCTTGTCAATTCTTCACGCAGATACTTTTCGACATCAGCCCGAGCTTCGTCCGACTCCACAAGAATTTCCTCCTTTTCGTAAGCTGCCTGAACGTTTTCTTGGGCGAAGAAAGACACGATATGAGGCTCTGGGCGACTTGCAATCATCCATACGATGGGCGAAGCAGGGTAAGCGGTGCAGCAGTCGGAGATGAGCCGGAGAAGCTCTCGTTGAGTACGTGACTGATAACACTCATTAAGGCCGTCGAATATGATTAACACGCGACCAGGGACAGCCAATTGAGGGTAGTGAATGAAAGGCTCAACAATGAATTTATTGAACTGTACCGACATTGATGAGTCAAGAAGGGAGGGGTCGCGTGCGATCTCGCGTTCGATAAATCCACGATATGGCGCGCTTTTGGCTGCGAGTTGATAAGCAAGCGTTACAATGGCTTTAGTCCCATCGCTACGCCCATTGACAAAGAAGAAGAGCGAAGCCTGGCAGATTACGAGAGAGACAACAGATTCGGCAACACTCTGCATAATAGCAGATTTTCCAACTCTTGCTGCGCCAAACACCCATCGCAGTTTTCTTTGACCAGTACAATCCACGATAAAATCTATACACCGCTGTAGGATTGCCAGACGGGTCCCAGGATGACATCGTGGGGGTGAGTCGCGAGGGGAGGAACCAAATGCCGCTCCTGGTATTGTTCTCTCCAGAAGCTCTTTCATGACTACCACACAATGTCGTCAGGAGAGGTAGCAGACCAAGGACAATCACGTACACTTATTTGAACCTTTAATGATGGTATTTGTGTAAGCAACTAGCAGCCAGTCAACGCTCGGCATTAGTAACTCAAATATATTACGGAAAATTCCGACCAGTATTCATGTTGCCGTCAATGTACACGTTTCTCGAGTCATCAACGCTCTGAACGTTATAGCGCATGTTAGAATAGATGCTCTGGGGTGGCTAAAAGCGAAAAACATTTAGCGTCCCACTATCTTCATCCGTCGCAGAGCTCACTGGCAGTCGTTGATAAGGCGCGGGCTCTTCCGAAGTAACCACAAGCGGTTGTGATTGTTGGGGTACATCTGACGGGGCGCAACCATTGTATGTGCCCGAGTTTGTCAACTGGGGTGGATAGACAGGGGTGATGCAAGGGTTAAGTGTTCGAGAGTTAGCGATGCATGAGCGAGTTGATTGGCCGAACTATGAGGAGGAGGCATCCAGAGACAGGAGCGGCATCAGTTGAAGGGGATGGACGATGTCGCGAAGGACGCAGACGTTTGAGGAGGTTCATGGGCCAGGCAGATCCGGGAGATCTCGATTCTCGACTGAGGGTTGCTGGACACGATGCTCGTGTCCCCGTGACCAGGAAACACTGAAGTCTCGGCCGCGATAACCCAACGCAAGGTTATCGGCGGACGTGGTCCCATGAATGCTTAGTATCCTGACGTCGGCAGGCAAATCCAACTCGGACCGGGATATCGGTGCGCGGTTGTACTTTATTTATTGCGCCCAATGCCCGATTCATAGGCTCCAGTAGTCAAATAAGTAACCCCTCAAAGTCTAAGTGTTGCTACTTAACGCAATCAATTCGTCACCCTGAAGTACCCCACTGTATACTCCAACTAGTACGAAGAACATTCAAAATGCTCTAACACTCATCATTCGCCGCCACAGCTAGAACGAAGACTGTTACACGACGCTTCCTAACCTTTTACGCTCCTCCTCCGAAAACTTATGTCGAAACCAATACATCCACTCCGATACACCATCTTCGTCATCGACAAACCCAAATTCTACCAAGCCTTCACCGGTTGAGTTGAATAACACATTGACCTGGTGATCTGGAGATCGGATCTTGCAGCTTTCCAATTGCTCCCCCAAGCGTCGAATGCAGAAAGTGCACCGGGGGAATGCATAGTTAGGCGTGACCAAATGGGTTGACCAAGCCTGGTTCTTCCCTTCTCCCCATTCACCATCCCGCCGATGCTACAGAAAGATATTTAACAGAATGCAACAACACAAACATTTCACTCACTTCGCAAAATGAATTCCACGGATCAGATAAACTCTTTCCAGGGGTGACCGGGCGACGGAACTGCGACTGGATGTAGAATCCGATACTCGCGGGATTCAACACTTTGACAGGGATTTGTTGGATTAAGCCTTGTTCTACGAATTCACGCCGACGAGCTCCATCCTAAACCTTGACATTAGCCTCACGGGTATTGAAGAATACTGCGACGACTTACAAACACCACCTCGTGTAAATTTGGGACACCACGTTGAGAAAAAGATTGGAAACGCGTAGTCAAGAGACGAATGTAGGATACAGTACAGTAAGCTTGCTCTGTACGAAAGATTCCATCAGCAACAGTTGCAATAGCCATCTTATACATGGATAATCTTGTTCTTTTGTCGTCCCAGCTGCTTTCTCCATCCACAGGCCAACTAAGCGAGATGTTATCGCCAGTGCCGGGACCGCGGGTCAGGGTTCCTAAGTCGCCCAGAAGACGAACGCCATAATCGAGTCTACCAACATCAATGCCATCAGGAGTTTGCTCCAGAATCCTAGACGTATTCTGAGCATGAACTTCGCGGGCTTCGTGTACGACATCACGTGAGAACCCGGATCGAGAAAAATCGTATATGTAGTCAATGAATGACTTGTGAAAACTGCGGAGGTCGTCTTTGTGCGCCTTGTCGCGCGCGGGAACATCCAGAACGGATCGTAGATGATGAAGGGCTGCATAAGCTTCCTCACAAGTCATACCCAGCCAATTACATAGCACAATAAAGTTCGTTTTGTCTCGTCTTGAGGACTCTCGACTTTCGACCAGGGCCAACAAAAGTTTTCGCGTGTTTTTCATGACTTTTGTAGGAACCTTGGATAGAATACGCGCATACAACGCATCAAGTAGTGCCATCGGATGCTCCTCGGGCGGGGTGTTAGCCAACGGAAGAGCATCAATGACCTGGAGCACATCGTCAAGTTGTAGTGTCGGATTTCCGATGTTGGTATCGCCGATATATTTTACGACAGTGCTTGCGTATACGAATAGACCACCTGATGCACTCGCAAGTCTCCAGAAAACCTGTTCGGAGGGCCAGTCCCCCCGGCTATGGAGCGAAAACTCAGTCTGTATCTTCTTCAACTCGTTACGTAGAAACCTCTCGACATCAGCCCTAGCTTCATTCGAGTCTACTGGGATTTCCTCTTTCTCAAAGGCCAATAAAACACCAGCTTGTTCGAAGAAGGACACGATATGAGGCTCCGGACGACTGGCGACCATCCATACAATAGGAGAGGTAGGGTATGTGAGGCAGAAATCAGAGATGAGTTGAAGAAGCTCGCGTTGACTGTGCGACTTGTCGCATTCATCGAGACCATCGATGATAATTAAGACCCGGCCGGTGAAATTCATTTGAGGGTGGTGATTGAAGGGCTGAACAATGAATTTTTGGAATTGCACCGACATTGATTTTTGAAGGAGAGCAGGATCATGCGCAAGTTCATCCTTGATAAGTTGACGATATGGACCGTACTGTGCCGCCAACTGATAAGCAAGTGTCACGATAGCTTTGGACCCATCATTCCGCCCATTGACAAAGAAGAAGATCGATGCACGCAAGGTCACGGTATCGATAGGATATTCCGCGACGCTTTGCATGATAGCCGACTTTCCAACTCCAGCTGCACCAAACAACCAGCGCATTTTCCTCTCGTCGGTGCAATCGATGATGAAATTTATGCATCGTTGTAGAATAGCCAGACGGGTCCCTGGATGGCATCGCGGGGGAGGGTCGCGAGCAGAAGAGTCAAATGCCGCCCCGAGTATTGTTTTCTCGAGGAGTTTTTCCATGACTAATTAGTCTAGCTGTCAGTAACTATATTACGACATAGAATGCTTCTTACAATCGTCCGTATTGCTGATGACTGTGCTAGTATAGTTATAACTGACTTTGATACGTAGTCAGTATCGACACATAAGAAATAGAAAACAATGAATCGTACCTTGATTCATGTTGCCTTCGACAGATATATTTCTTGATTCGTAAATGTTCTGGGTATCGTAATGAATGCCCGGACTTCCGTCCCGCTGCTGTGGAGGATGCTGAGAAGCCGGTGTCTGGTAACATCTCAACGTCCCCGCTTGTACAATAAGTCAAGCGAGCTCACAGTTTGTGGTGGAGAAAGAAAACTTCTTTGCGAAGCCGTCATAGAGACTTGTTGGGGTACACTTAGTCGGGTGTGAGGAGCAGATGTGTCGATATCGACTGGTTCCGCTGGACAGGTGGGTGGCCCAACAGCAGGTATCGGTATCGTCGTATGATGTTCTGTTATGGCTGATGTCGAATTGTCGGCCGGGTTTGTATCATCCCGTGTTCGGGTCATTTGAAGGTGTCCTATTGTGGATTGTTGGTCAACAAAATGCTGGTGAATATTGCATTGATGTCAATATAAATACACGTACCTTCTTGAGAAGCAGCGAGATCTGGTGAAACATGAGAAACTACAGGTTTCCTGGAGTCTGCTGAGGGAGGTTTTCGCGGAAGACACCACCGAAAGCATAGAAGGTGAGCCAAGTACATTGGGCAAGTTGAACAAGGGAATGTGGGAGTTTACGTGTTCAGACATCAACCTTTGTTCGAATGTGGTTCCGGCGCCTACGATGTTATTCTTAGTAGGTGGTGGGTGAAAAGAAGTGTGACTTGATACCGATTTGTCCTCTCGGTCCGATGATTGATTACTTGCCCTTGCTCATTCCACGTTATTGTCATAATTTATTAGCTTCATTGAGGATATGGGTCACCGGCCTGTTTTTGAATTTTAGGAAACAAATCACAATCACAAGAATCGGAGCATATCTTTGGCATCAGATTGTAAATCTGATAGGATAAAAAATGCGGCAGATTTCCCTTTGAATCTTCGCTCAGTGACAGCGACGAGGTAAGCTGTATGTCAGATATCAGACAGTCGTCGTCGGTATCCTATGGCTACTAGTGAGACTATCAACGATGGGTTTCACAGTTATTCAACTAAAGATACAAATCCGCTAAGGCCACCATCAAAGAAATGCCGGATTCACACGGGTACATGCCGGTCACACGATAGTCACATTTGCTCTGCGTTCGCTGCTTCTTTGATTAGACAAATGGTTCCGGATTCCACATCATCAGCAAACCGGCTCAGAGATGTTAAGGCCTTATAACCTACCGACAATCTCTAACATCACCACCCATCTCTAAAGTCTTTGACAAGCTGAACTATTATGGGCAGTCAATCCATATAAATGTAAGGTACCTGGTATGAATACCATCTATACCAGCATCCGCAATGATTACCATCTATACCGGCATCTGCAATGTATACCATCTATACAATCTTATAGTGCTGAGGATGGCAAAATGTAATACCTAATAGAGCCATATATGGGAGCGTGAGCAAAGAGCACAGCAAGCCACTTGAGCACCTGAGCCAAGGCACCGAGTTATCTGCTCAGTACATAGGTGCAATATATACGCAAATTCAAAAAAAGTAAAAATTTTCTAAGTCCCCCAGCCGCTGCTACACTACCCTAGCCTTGCCCCTCACATAATGTTACATTCATATACAGTTTAATTCCATTGTTGGAGTCATGCTTGTAATCCCATATTAAAGATTGAAGCAAGGATGTATGCTTTGAAAAAGATGGTAATCTCAAAAAATAGATTGTGACATGATTGTATGCTCTGAACAAGAATGTAATCTTAAAACAATAAATTGTATCATGATTGTATTCTTTTATTTGGATTGTATGCCCGTTCATTTCACTTTACCACAACGTAAGCGTTCACATTTTACTTAATTGCAATACAATGTTTATTTATGATGTAAGGTCTACAATCTTTGAGCCGATTTGCTGATGATAGTGCCATTCTTAGTCTCATTTTCATCCTCTCAAGGAACTGCATCGTGTCGCCTTACACAAACGATTCTCAACAATGGGAAAGAAATCAACGGAACGATTCGGTATACTGGGAAGAGGTCGGCGCCGGTGAGATTGTTTGAATACACTACTAATTTGCGTAGACTTTGCATAGTATCGTCTGAGTTGAGGTGAAAGCTCAAACAAACGTGTTACAGAAGTCTATACGGTGTGAGTGCCTGTTCTGGCCATCTCATCGCGAGTACTAGATCTCTTATCGTAGTATTCCTTTATCAGCCGTCATCAAATGAGACCCCCAAAGGCTAGATCTTTGCACTAGACCTTATGTATTGACATGCCTGGCGGTACCCAACCATCATACAATACCTCGTGATTAGGTATACTGGCGATGTGCATTAACCAATACTCACCCTAGAGGCTGAGAACGGACGAGTGGCGTGATGTGCCACATTGGAAGAGTTACCCCTTCAACGTACCTTTTCCAATCTGGTTTCAACGTGTTGTTAATGACACCTTCAAATGCATACAACCCGGCTCTTATCCGCTGGTACGATTCGATAAACCCACGCATTTGGCAACTCTCGTTTTGGAAAACTACAGTTAGCGAGCTAAGTAGTAGCTTGCGTGCAACCTTTCTTAGGCCTGCACAGCCACATTCACAATGACGTCTTTTCAGTCTCTTTTCCCCTCTACTACCTTATTCTTCCCACAATTCTATCTTCTCTCGTATCCTTTACATCTTCTCTCAGAACTCCGCCTCTCCCCTGCGTCTAGACAAATTCTAGGCAGGGTCATAATCGTTACTTGTACAAAGGTCGACTTATCGTCCGGGCTTTGGGCTACAGTATGAACTTCAGCGAAAGGCATTTAACTGGAGGTTTAAAGCGAAGGGCGAATGACACCAGGCTGCTCAGGCGTTGGGTGGGCCTAAGCTTGATTGGTTTGGTAGTAGGATTGATTAGTGGTGTTACCGAAGCTATGGGTGAGGTTTTCGCCGTAATCTTTCATTCAAACAGACGTTCTCATGGTTCTCTTTCTTAGATCTTGGCTTGCTCAATGATAATTCAATGTTTCCTATTGTCTCTGCCGGCTCTATTCTCGGAATTCTCAAACTTTTACTACGAATTGGATCAGTGTTGACGCTACGTAATCCGGTAACTTCCCAAACAGTCGCTCACTCTTTGTTATTCTGAACTTTTACCCTCTCTTACTAGAGACCCTCAACTTGTTAAAGGCATTTTTCTATTTTTGGTCTACTCGTGAACCACGATTTTGGTGAAAAGGATGGCCACTGAAGATGAATGAACGACTTGACACTAACGCGGTAGCGAAAGTGGAGAAAGATCAGTGTACTATACGTGAAATCCGTTAACATCATCTAACTTTACATAATTTGGACGCTGTTCCTCTACACCATCTGCGTGGCCCGCCCTCATCCTCCAGCACAATGGTACGTGAGTGGAATGTTCAGGAAGTTGTTACTTGTATATTGAGATAGATCATCATACATTGAACCTGAAAATGGAACCATGTGAGTCTGGCTTTGATATAAGATTGAATTATGAATGGTTGTTCGAGTACCACTGATACACAGCTCTAGCTGAGTTTGTCAGTCACACAAATCTTGCTGCCGTCTCTCAGTCCGAAGTCGCCTCCTACTTAATAGAGGCAAAATATGTCGTTTTCTTTACTAATGTTATTATAACAAATGCGAACTTGGTACTGAGTTTATCAGAGCTTGTTGAAGAGTAGGAAAGGGGCGCGTGTAACCACCGACGTCCATGGAGTCTCTGAAACTGCGTTTCCCCTCAGAGACGGGGAAACGGACTGTTTTATTTGATAACTTACTTCTATAATGCGGAACTATAGCGAGTTACTAGATCATCATGTTGTTGATGGGCAACAGTTCAGATCGAGTTCCAGTTCTGGTGGCATCCACCAATGATATTGATGACATTCGCTTAAGTGCCCAGTTACTAAGCATCTGACTTTCTCACTCCCTTTTTGTTTTGTATACTACCGTGCTCGCCCTGGCTATTTCACGACATTTTTCACAGTGCCCAAACATGATTGATTCTTTGCATTCAGTACCTTTGCTATATATCCACTGAAACCCTCCTTGTTGCGCACAGAGGGTGATTGTCGTACGCTCTGATTGTTTCGAAACAGAAAATCCCTAACCCCGCAGTTTGATGCAAATGATAGCCTGCCATCTATTATCGTTCCTATTGATTGCATTGTCATGGCTCAAACTTGTTTCATGTATTAAGTCGAATTTTTTAGCAATCGCTGCAATGATCTCCGTTGATTGATTGTGAAAATGATGCCTGTATTGTATATAGTGGTTGGTGGTAGACCATAGTAATATATCATGAAACGATGTCCTGCTTATAAGCCCTGTTACTTAGCCAGGTATGGTAGCCTACACACACATCATTCGATTTCCATCTTAGAAGCCAGAGTTTATCGTATTAAATATAGACAATTCGCAGTGTTTAAACGCTCGTGGTTCAATTGACCACAGTACGAACGATATCTAAGGAAAGATAGCGGTTGTTAGACCAACTTTGACTAATAAATTCAAGGACGCATTTTAACTGAAGCTTGGACGAGAAAACTTGTCCCCTTGGGTAAGGTTATTTCAGAAAGATAACTACGATGATAAGGTAGTGAAGGGAAATCACCATTGATGTTGATTTCTTTTAATCACCAATCCGTCAAGAGGTGTTTCAAACGTTTGCAACGCGCAGACATGGGAAGAGTAAATATAGAATATTCTCGTAACTGCAGGAACAGGAAACGCAAAGGGGCACCATTTTCGAAAAGTGTATATATGTTACTGTGAAATGAGCAAGAATTTTTCAACATACATTTCCTTTGAAACCTCTATGGGAAACAGCACCGCAATTCCGCTACAAGGATACTTACTTCATGTCACTCAACTCGACCTTCTCACGTCAACCACGATAATTGGCACCCTATACGGCATTACGTTCGCCCTTTTCTGTCTATACGTTATCTCTCTGGTTCCTCGACTTCGGGATGAAGACAGAAAAATGCAGGCAAAGTTTATGCTTGCGTACAGCAGTGTCATCATGGTTTGCGGACTTTATAATCTCGTAGCAAACGCTTGGATTATTCAGGATGCCTACATCAAGCATAGCCAGTTTCCCGGAGGTCCCTATCAATATGAGGGAACGACAATGCACAGTCCAGTTGTAATAGCTATGTTTTCCTGTCAGGTGGCAATTGATACCTTGACAGCGGCAATTCAGGTGCGCTATATTTTCTTTCCAATTTAGTGTGGAAACTGACCGTTGGTGAAGATATGGCGTGTATGGGTCATTTGGAGTGTTACTCGATATGCCAACTTTGTTATCGTGGTGCCCTCAGTGTGTTTGATCACCGTCATTGGTACGTAGTTTGCGAGAAAAAGTTTAGCACTATCACATAACTCAAGACATTCAGCGTTGGATTTAAGGAGTATTATCCTTGAAGCCACCGTGTCTCTTCAAGTGGTTTACCAACTCGATCAGAAGACAGAAACAGCGGAGATTGCATTTCAAGCAATCATTACAATACTCTGCACCCTCCTGATATCTTCGTACCTCGCTTTTCGGCATTGGCGACAAAGGAAACTGATTGGTAGGCAAATATTACAAATTAATCACAGTGATTAACGGAAAATATTGTTAGGGAAAGCGCAAGGGTCCGCTGGATACATTAATATTGTTGCTATGCTCATCGAGTCATATGCACTAGAGTCCGTATGGCTATTAATGGAAGTCATAGTCTCGAATCACATCGTGTTCACGTTCTTTAATGAATCTGTTCGCTATATCCAGGTAAGATTACTCCAAACTTACTATTAATGTTCAGTCATTAAGTGTACATAGATCATCGCCTACCTTCTAGTGCAGTATCGAGTTGCTCGTGGAACTGCCTATGAGTCACAAAGGGAGCGAAGCAAAATTACTTCCTTGCATTGGAAACATTCCAACCACGCCACTACACATTTTGGAGGCACTAACGAAATTCATAACGGACCTCATACTCCTGTCAAATCTAAAGCACCGGATGCTTCAGATGTTGTGAGTATTGCTTAACCAGCGGATCTTATGTTGTTATCAGTAACCTTCTAGTTCTCATATATTATTCTATGAGTTGAATGTAAACGAACATCACTGGGAGAATAATATATAATTTCTGTCCTCTCTTGCACGTCAGATGGTACTTCCTAATCCTCTACGCTTCTTCTCTGAGAATTTATGCCACATCCAGTACGTCCACTCCGCCATACCATCCCCTGAATCAGTAAATCGAAACTCTACCAACCCTACATCAGCTGAAGTGAACAACACCAAGACCTGATGATCAGGAACTTGGGTCTTGCACTTTTCCAATTGGCGCTCCAACCGTCGACAACAGATATTGCATCCACCACCGAATGTATCGCAGTGGAGCTGAAAATCGGTTGACCATGCTTGATCCTTGTTTTTTCCTCCTTTACTTTCTCGTCGATGCTGTATGCCACAGGCTCAACAGGCTGAAGTGAACATACGAATATTTGACTCACCTCGCATGATCGATTCCAGGGATCAGATAGATTTGATATCTGCGTGATGGGTCGATTAAACTGCAGCCGAGTCTGCCACGTCATACGTCGAAAATTAAGCATCTGGACAGAGATATGGTGCAGTAAACCTCGTGTAATGAGTTCATCACGACGAGACGCATCCTAATGGTTCAATTTAGTATCCCAAACATAGAGGAGTACAGGAAGAGCTTACAAACACGACTTCATGGAGGTTTGGAATGCCAAATTCGCCGAATGAGTGAAATCGCGTGGCCAAAAGACGAATGCAGGACCAAGTATAGAAGGCTTGTTGTCTATGCCTGATCCCTTCTACGAGAATTGAAAAGGCCATTTTATACATATACAGTCTTGTCTTCTTATCATTCCAGTTGCTCCGTTCTCCGTAAGACCAAGTAAGGGAGATGTTGGCACTACCTTTAAGACCGCGCGCCAGGACTCCTAGTAATTGTTCACCATAAACACTATAATTGAGATCACCCACGTCGATACCGTCTGGGGCCTGTCCAAGAACCCTAAGAGCACACTGAACGTAAAGCTGATGAGCTTCGTGAACAATGTCTTGTGAAAATTCGGATCTAGAATAATCGAATATATAGTCCAGAAATGACTTGTGAAAATATCGCAGCTCATCCAGGTGTGCCATATCACGTTCGGGTACATCCAGAATAGACCCGAGATGACGAAGTGCAGCATACGCCTCATCACTGGTCATGCCTAACCAGTTACACAGCACAACAAAGTTTCTCCCTTCCGAATCAAACCCGTCTTTCCAACCTGCAGCCAATGACAACAGGAGCTTTCGCGTGTTTTGCCTGGCTCTGAGTGGAACCTTTGACAGGATTTGCGAATATAGTGCATCGAGGAGTGCCATCGGGTGCTCATCACGGGGGAGGTCAGGTAGCGGATGGGCGTCAATGACCTGCAGTACGTCGCTGAGCTGTAGGCTGGGATTGCCGACATAAGGATTGCCGATATATTTTATGACAGTGCGTGCATATACAAATAGACCTCCCGAAGCATTAGCAAGCTTCCATAGGTCCCGCTCAGAGGGCCATGGAACCATCGGGTCGAGGGAGAATTGATTCTTCATCTCCGTTAGTTCAACACGGAGAAACCTTTCGACATCTGCTCTAGCTTCGTTAGAGTCAACAAGTATTTCTTCCTTCTCGTAGGCCGCCTCGACACTGGTTTGGGCAAAAAAGGACACGATGTGAGGCTCCGGGCGACTAGCGATTATCCATACGACAGGTAAAGTTGGGTATCTAAGGCAGAAGTCACAGATGAGTCGTAGGAGTTCTTGTTGAGTGTGCAACTCGTCGCATTCATCAAGGCCATCAATTATAATCAAGATGCGGCCGGCAGAACCCAGTTGAGGGTGGTGAATGAAGGGGTCAATAATGAGTCTATTGAATTGCACCGACATTGATGATTGGAGGAGAGATGGATCGCGAGTAACCACATCTTCGATGAACCGCCGATATGACTCACTCTTGGCTGCGAGCTGATAAGCGAGTGTTACAATTGCTTTGGAACCGTCGGCACGACCATTAACGTAAAAGAAGATTGAAGCGCAGAAAGTTACAGAGGGCAGAGAAAACTCGGCGACACTCTGCATGACAGCCGATTTACCCACCCCGGCTGCGCCGACCACCCAGCGCATCTTCGTCCGACCGCAACAGCTGACGATGAAACGTATGCATCTGTCCAGGATAGCAAGGCGAGTTCCAGGATGACATCGTGGGGGAGGATCACGAGCAGACGAATCAAAAGCTGCTCCAGGTATCGTTTTCTCCAACAGTTCTTTCATAACTAGTAAATACTGCTATAAGTATAGATAGAACACTAATGACAAATTCTTACAGTTATTTGGGCCAGAAAAAATAGTGTTCGTATAATTGACTGAGTTGAAATCAGTATTCGTGCATGCGTTGGATATGCGACAGAACTTTTCTAACCGGTATTCATGTTCCCATTGATAGTTACATTTCTCGAATCATAAATGTTCTGAACGTGAGAGGTTGCAATTCCCTCGTCCGTCTGGTGAGACTGAGGTGACTAGGCACCTTTCAATATCTCTGGTCGCAGGTCAATTCAAGACAGCTCACCGTCCACTGTTGAGTAAAAGGGGATTCCGGTGGGGTTGTCACACGGGTTTGTGCTTGCTGGCGCACAGCTAATAGAGCATGATGTTCGGACGAGTCGAAGTGCGTCTGCGGCGCGATCGATTTGAGTGGGCCCGGCGCCGGTTCGAGATTTGAGGGCTCGAAGATGACCGACGCGTCAGCGGGTTGACCAGCCGGATCATCTCGTGCTTTACCAGTGGGGTGGCACCCTGTGGGTTGCAGAGCATCAGAACATTGGATCAGCATACAGAATGAAACGCGCGCGCCTTGCTTTGTTGTACTATGGCTTATTGGTGGATGCTCTCCAGAGCTGGGAGTTGGATTGTTGGAATCTGCTGGACGCAGCAGCGGTGAGCAAGAGCGCTGATACTGTCCTGAGTCAGATATGTGCATTCGACAAGGGAATGTGGGAGACTACTGCTCAGTGCTATTCTTAGTGAAGAAGGACCTGTGTTCCCGTGACGCGCTCCTTCAGCCCTGCCTCCGAATGTCCCTCAACCCCCTTTTCGACTCTCATTGGCGCAGTCACACTGTCGGCGCCTCGATATTGTTCACGGAATCAATCAGTTCATTCTCTGAAGGTGGGAAAATGAAGGGAATGTGTTGATTTGTCTGGGATGGAGTGTCTCAGTTTATATATAGATTTAATCCCACCATTATGTACTTCACCCCCGCACTGTCGCTCCTGCAACCTTGAATACCACCCGTCCGTATCATACTAGCGCACGTAGTCAAAAATACCCATATAAAATTACTCAGCAACCTTCGACTTGCCCGGTAGCAGCGGAAATCATGACTCGTGATCCTAAACTTGTACTGTTGGTTGTCAGGAAGTTTGGAGTATCAGTATCAGACACCGGAACCATCAGGTGGATCACTAGCCTACGAGTGTACCATATCACCTCCTATACTACCTGGGGCTAGGAACATTCATCAAAAGACTTCTACAAATATGATTTTCGATGATTTTCCTATCCAGCTACGGATGTACTGGCTACAATAACACCCGACTGCATACTCTACAAGTAGATCCTGAGGCATGTAACAGTGCTCCACCCGTGCTCCGCCGAGCCATTCAAGCGGTTTAATGAACCAAGTCTAAATAAGCCAAGTCGTCTCAGGTATAATTCCTCAACGATTCTTCAGCCGGGCTTGGTCAGGGCGTGTACCTGTAAGAGTATTCACAAACATCCTCCTCAATATCAATTTTACCTCCTTGTAATATCCCTCCGCAGCTCTTTGGACGTAGGAAACACCTGTGATTTTTCATGACCACATCATAGGTTAATGATGCGATTCGGGGGACCGATTCGGTATGGGCGGTGAGGCGGTGGGGGTTCAAAAAATGTAGATGAGACACCAACTCACCAAGGGGTACAATCCCACTTTCATGCCTAAGCGTGAAACCCCCCAACTCCGACACAATGACATGCCGCCCTCCATCCACCAAAGATACTCTCTCTCTGTCCAAAGATATAAATGTGAGTGGTACGTTCCGCGCTACAACTATTATCCCTCGTACTCATGGACGGTAATCCTGCTCTTCAAGGAGACCTGCTTCTTACCACACAGCTCGAACTGATCGGCAGTACCTCAGCAGCCGGGATCCTCTACGGTATTGCCTTCACTCTCTATTGCCAATACGTCCATGCTTCTCTCCCGCAGCTCCGAGGCAAGGAGCAAAAAAAGAAAACAATGTTTATGCTTATAGTTACCACCACAGCCATGCTGTCTGGTCTAGTTAATCTAGGATTGAATATTTGGATTACCCAAAATGCGTTTATCAAGCACCCCAATTTTCCTGGTGGGCCAGTGGCATATGAATTTGTCATGTCGAAGCATGAATCGACGATATGCCATATCTGTAATTTGATTGTTGTTCTAATTATCACAACAATTCAGGTACGTGCTTTTTGTAAGTGATTTTAGCATCCGCGACTCAACCTACACCAAGGTTTGGCGTGTATGGGTAATCTGGAATGCTACAAAATATGCATACCTAGTTGTTATACTGCCCGCGCTGTGTATTTTGGCTGCCGTGCGTAAGTGCCCCAGTGATTCTGTGAAACCTCTGCCATATAAAATATGCTAGCCTTAGAGATTAGGGCATTCGTCCTCGATCTTACATTGATTCTTCCAGAAGGCGCAGCACAGGGCCTCAGAATCGGAATAGCGGAATTTGCACTTCACGGGATGATTGTAATTTATTGCACCGCATTCATAGCAGGTTTTCTCATTTGTGAATATCGGCGCCATAGCAAATTGATTGGTATGTCGTTGGTTATCAAGTAAATTTTCGTAGTTAATACAATCAAACAGGGACCACTCAACTTTCCACTAAATACATGAACATTGTAGTCATGCTTGTTGAATCTTACGCTATGGAAACAGTATGGACCATCATCACGGCGGTGTTATGGGCTATGTCAAATCCTGTCTATCAATTTTTCGCCAACACCGAAACCTATATCGAGGTAAGTTTCACCAATTTTACGTCACGAAAAAAACTTCCCTTAAAATTATCAAGATGATCGCCTGTGTCCTGGTTTTGTACCGGGTGTCCTGCGGGAAAGGACATCAATCACAACAGAAGCCCAATAATCCTATAATTAGTGCCTTACGGTGGAATCATCATTCTTCAACAAGATCGGGCGTCGTCAGCCGGAATGGCAGTGGACCCCATACTTCAAATACACGACAAAGGCAGGACGGTTCACAGCCTTCCATGGTTGCGTAGTTGTATACACACTGCCTTTATTGTAGTTTCAAGTTTTGTACACGATAGCGAAATAAGAAATCCAAAAAAACAGTTGCATCATTTTCTATGAAATTATCCAGCGGCTCCGATTCCAGAAGGTCCTCGGACTCGAAGAAGGGTAAGGAGAGTGAAGATCTACCCGGTACGACGACAGAGGGGGGATGGAGACAAGGGCTCAGTTGATAGTGTATACTGCGATGCGCCAAGACTTGCAGATGCACAGCCCGAGTCCAGCTTGATGTAGGGATTCCTAATTGCTCCGGACGAGCGCTAGGTCACGTTTGTGGAGGGCTAAGCATGGTGTATTCGAAAAATAGCCACTGCCTGGTTTTCCATCAATATGACCCGCCAGTGACCCGCTGTGCTAGAGAAGGGATTGTTGGAGGCCACTAAATTAGCAAAAACTAAGTTTTTGCGGCGCTAGACAACCGCAGTAACTTAGCTGCAGGGAAATTTTTGAGAGTCTCGCGGCGTTCTGCTATCCTCTCGAGTCTATAGCCCCAATCAAATTCGAGATCAAGGTGGCGTAAAGAGCTCCAAGACCCCTTTCCTGTGCATATATTAGTTGAGTCCGGTGGCTGAGCTACACGCAGTGTTTTGCCGTCGCATGTTAATGGTTCCGGACCGAATAACAAGCTCAATGAAAGCTGTTCAGAACGGTCGTGAAGAGGCACAAATAACGAGTGATAGAGAACTTATAGAGTTGCCACACGTCAGTAATAACTTGAAGATGAGAAGCTATTGTGGTATTGTGAGGGATAACAATGAACATGTTGACGTTTCAGAGTTAGAAGATCGCGTGAGAGATTGACAGCAACTACTATCTGTCACACGTCACATGTCCGAATCGATGTCAGGGTTACTGCCTAGGGTGGTCCAACTACTGTAACCGAGAATCTCCACCCTCCTATAGTCCGCTAGAGATCAACCTACCAGTCTGGATGCCTTACGGATCTTTCGCTAGAGTCATATTGCAAACAGAATAACCCCGAGCACTTCACCTGAACTCAATATTCTTAGTCTCTAATCATTCACTATTAACCGATCTGTATGCTAAACCTCAAAAATGGGCACTGGAAGGTTACCCGCGCTGGTTTAACGGCCTTGATATCAAAGTTGTCTCAGAACGGGGCATCAATGGCCACGAGAAGAAAACGGGATGATAAAGAATGAGTTGACTCCACTCAAAAAACTTAGAGACGTTCTTCTTTCTCATGTCTCTTGGCCGCCATTGTGCTTGTATCAGTTGTTGAGTGTTCACATTTTCCATCGGAACATGTTTGCAATCTTGATACCGGTTTTCATGAGGCCCACATTCCTTCCTGAGCTATTACTCAGAGTAACTGTAACCGAGTCATTTATATTTATGACCGGACTGCTGTGCAAGTGGTCCTCGCATAAGGTGCCATCCCTGATACCTTACGAACGTTCAATTGCTCATTCGTCAATAACGCGACAGAGTACCATCGGTTCAGAGCTCAGCACGCCGTAGAAAATGTTGCATGAACCCTGCGGAATGCCAGAAAGATATCACAGTCTAGCATGATTTATTTGCTCGGAAAGTCAGAGACGAAAATTGGAAAATAAAAATCAGGACTGAGTCTGTTAAACCTACCTTAATTGATAATGACCTGGGTTAGGCCGACTAACCTTTGTTATTTCTTCGTGATTAGGTTGCCTGATTCTTTGAAGCATCACTCTTCGAGCTGATGGGCTAGCTAAAGATGCGGGCACCCACATGGGCACCCGCTGGCGTCAAGCCCGCGTTGCGTGCGTGTCGGGCCCCTTCGATGCATCCAACCCACTGTTACTCACCCATGCGTATTTTAAGAAGGTCCTTCAAGTGGTATATTTTCTTGAGACATGACATAGTATAGTTGTTGTTAAGCTAATGATCGGTTTCAGGTTTTATTAGGGTCAAAGAGACAAGAGAGAGGTGTCCTTGTGGTGTGCGCGTTAGTCCGCGAGACAGTGTTCACATGGTGCTTGCATCGATCCTTATTAGTTCGCCCCAGGTCACGTCCGGGCTGCATTATCCCCTCAGCATTGACTCGTCAGGCAAATTCCCGCCTCCAGACATGTCGCCCTGATCAGTCACAGATAGATCTTGATATTTATGATGTTTGAAAGGTGCTTACTACTATTCAAGCTCAACTTCGATTCTCCCGTCAGTTTTTCCAGTGTTCCGCAGCCGAATCCCAGGACCGCTGTAACGGAAAATTCAATGCACCAATTATAGATACATGTTCCATGCCATGAGAATTTGAGTATGCTTGACAGATGAGTTGCTGCTGTCATGCTTCTTCTCATAACTATACCAACTGTGATGAGCCTGATTGGTTTTGGATTGGAATTAATTATCGTGGGTAACAGTATAAGCTCCGAGTTAACCTTTATTTATATTGATACCAAAAAAACGACTTGGCTTGATAGCCTGATAAGTCTTAGTGGGTCCATTTATATACCAGCGATGTGGTATCATATGTGCTGGGCTATACCTTAGCATTTTTAGCGACGCTTCTACTCGCATCTCCTTGAAGCATAATTAATGCTGCTATTGATGTCCTTGTTCTACGAATAGCGATTTAAGAGGAGGGGGGTTCGGTAATATCATCTCATTGGTCTATCATAATGATCATCTTTGGTAAGTTTTCTCGATGCCGATTAGAGGTTCTATTAAGAGATTGCTGGGGTGGCAACTTTCTACCTAAGGCTACTTCGCGTGAACCTCAAATATGACAAACTCCGACGAGCTGATGTCTCAAGTCAACTCGCTTCTATATTCTTCCCGACCTTAAGACTTATATATAAGTAGAGCTTACCTCGTCGATAAACGACAACGACACCTCCGTACTTCCATGGATATCAATCCTGCGCTTCAAGGGAATTTGCTCCTTATCACACAGCTCGAGCTTATCGGCAGTACATCTGTTGCTGGTACCCTCTATGGCATTGCCTTTGCACTCTACTGGTTATACGTTCATTCATCATTCCCCAAGCTTCGCAGTCATGACAGAAAGAGACAAACAGTGGTTATGATCTCGTTCACCACTGCAGGCATGCTGTTTGGGCTAATCAATCTGGCAATGAATGTTTGGATTATCCAAGACGCTTTTATCAAGCATTACAATTTCTCTGGTGGCCCAGTGGCATATGAATCTACTATATTGAGGATTCAGTCCTTGATATGTCACGTCTGCAACTGGTTGATAATTTTGATTTTCGATGCCATTCAGGTGCATTATTTCATCAACTTTGGTATCACCGTCAATATATCTCACATATACTAAGGTATGGCGTTTGTGGGCAATTTGGAGTGCCACACAATATGGAAAACTGGTCGTCATATTGCCCTTGCTGTGCCTTGTGGCTTCCTTACGTGTGTTTTCAAACTGTCATTTTTCTGAGACACTAGAGCTTAACGACTTATGCACTGGTTTAGCATTAGAGATAAGGGCAATGGTCATCGATATTACATTCATTCTCCCAGGAAGCGAAGATCAAGGCCTCAAAATCGGAATTGCGGAGTTTGCGCTGCATGCTACCATCAGTGTCTATTGCACCACGTTAATAGCAGGTTATCTTACTTCCAAATATCGGCGGCATAGGAACATGATTTGTAAGTCCCTTATTAGATAAGTATTCCTCCTTAACATGATAGATTAGGGATGAACCAACTTTCAACTCCGTATATGCATATCGTTGAAATGCTTGTCGAATCCTACGCTATGGAGTCGGCGTGCATCATTGTTACAGCAATTTTATGGGCACTTTCGAACCCCCTCTATCAATTTTTTGCAAACGTCGAAACTTACATTGAGGTACAACCTACAAACTCATATTAAGGAAGCCGCTCATACACATTATTAAAGATAATTGCTTGTGTCCTCGTTTTATATCGGGTGGCTCATGGGACTGCATATCAGTCACAGCAAGAATCCAACAACGTTAAAATCAGTGCTCTACGGTGGGATAGACCCGTTACGAGCCGAAATAATTCCATGGAATCTGATGAAAATCCTCATGCATCAAAGGCAGAGGTAGGAGAGGGCACCTTATCACATTCTATGTCAGTGTGATCCTTGCTATTCCAGTATGGGCAGGATCTTGTATCTCGTAGTGATAATGACCTTAATTGCAACATAAAAACATATTACTGTCTTTGACCACCGCGCCACGGCGACGGGTTTTTAGAGGAACAAGAGTCACCATTGTATAGGAAATTGACTTGAGATACTGTTGAATGTCGTAAAATCTTGGTGGTGGACTGTGCAAGGCACGAGCACAGAGCATTTTCTCGGAGGGGTTCGTGTGTGTGTGGCCGTATTTATCAGTTGTATAATTGGTCGTTTTGGACGTTACATATGAACAACCATTGCCCTTTGCCTCCTTCCACTTGCCTAGCATCGCGTCTAAACTCTTCACTTCTTAATTACCACCCGCCCATTACCCTACGCCTAGATAAGAAGTAGGAGACAGGATTTTGCAGGTGCCTTCGGAGCAGAGTTGCATGGGGCGACCCGACTGCGTTACTCACTCCGACATCACCACCTGGGGATCTAGACGATCTCCCACTCCCCTAACTTTATGCGCTTTCGTGTCTTCTCTTCAAATCTATATAACTTATACCATCCCCACGTTATCCGACCACAGACGAGATAGATATCTCACCCGAGGTACCAAGATATGGCGCTTGTGGGCAATTTGAAGTGTCACAAGGTATGGAAAACTGGTTGTCATGTTACCTTTGCTGTGCCTGCTGGGCTCCATGCGTATGTTTCAATTTTTGTTAGTGTATCTGAGCCACCCGAGTTGAACAGTTTCCTCATCAATTTAGCACTAGAAATAAGGTCAATGGTCGTCAATCTTAATTTGATTCTTCCAAGCGGAGAAGGTCAGGGCCTCAGACTCGGAATTGCAGAATTTTCGCTTCACGCTACGATCACAATATATTGCACGACATTAATAGCTGGGTATATTATTTATGAGTATCAATGCCATAGCAAAATGATCGGTAGGTCCATTATCAACTAAGTGTTACTAATTGACATAATAAAACAGGGACGAACCAACTTCAAACCAAGTATATGCATATTGTTGCAATGCTTGTCGGATCCTACGCTATAAGTCTGTGTGGTCCATTATTACGGCAATCTTATGGGCACTCTCAAATCCTCTCTATCAATTTTTTGTGGATGTTGAGACTTACATTGAGGTATATTTTACAAACACATGAGAAGCAACTCGTTCAAATACACCATTACAGATGATTGCTTGTATCCTTGTATTGTATCGAGTGGCTCATGAGATCGCATGTCAATCAATGCAGCAGCACACCAACGTCAAAGTCAGCACTCTACGGTGGAATAATGTTACGATCTCAACTTCTGTGTCAGAAATATTAGAGATACGTTAAACTAGCTCGAAGTAGAGTACAAGTATTTTACTAGATTTCTTATATACCTTTAGCATCATGTGAATGTCGTGTTACTACGAAACTGTGCAACTATGTATCTATAAGCTATTAGACGCAACAAATGAGAAAATAATCACTTTCGGACTTATCTTTGGGCGGATCGAGAATAATCAAATATATAGTCCAAAGGTGACTTATGAAAACATTGGAGCTCGTGCAGGTGCGTCATGCCACATTCGGGGACATTCGGAATAGATCCCAGATGATGAACTGCAACATACGCCTCGTCACTAGTTGTGCCTAACCAATTACATAGCATAACAAAATTTCTCCATTCCAAATCAAACCCACTTTTCCAACCTGCAGCCAATGACTACAGAAGCTTTCGCGTGCTTTGCCTGACTTTAAGCGGAACCTTTGACAGGATTTGTGAATATAGTGCATCAAGGAGTGCCATTGGGTGCTCATCAAGATAGCGGATGAGCGTCAATGACTTGCAATACGTCGCTGAGTTGTAGGATGGGGTTCCCCATATAAGGATTGCCGATATATTTTATGACAGTGCGGGCATATACAAATAGACCTCCCGAAGCATTAGCAAGCTACCATAGATCCCGTCCAGAGGGCCATGGAACCATCGGGTCGAGGGAGAATTGATTCTTCATCTGCATCAGCTCAACACGGAGAAACCTTCCGACATCTGCTCTAGTTTCATAAGTATTTCTCCCTGGCTTGCGCAAAAAAAGACATGATGCAAGGCTCCGGGCGACTAGCGATTATCCATACGACAGGTGAAGTCAGGTGGTCACAGATGAGTCGTAGGAGTTCCCGTTGAGCATGCAGCTCATCGCACTCATGAAGGCCATCAACTATAATCAAGATGCGACCGGCAGAACTAAGTTGAGGATGGTGAATGAAAGGTCTGATAATGAGTTTATCGAATTGCTCTGACATTGATGATTAGAGGATGAATTGTCAATATGGCACAATCTTGGCCGTGAGCTAATAAGCGAGCGTTGCAATTGCCTTGGAACCGTCGGCACGACCATTGACGTAAAAGAAGATTAAAGCGCAGAAAGTCACGAGGGGCAGGGGAAACTTGGCAACATTCTGCATGACAGCTGATTTACCCACCCCGGCCGGGCTGACCACTCAGCGCATCTTCGTGTTATCGCAGCAGTCCGCGATGAAGCGTATGCATTGTTCTAAGATAGCGAGGCGAGTTCCAGGATGTCATTGTGGGGGAGGGTCACGAGCGGATGAATCAAAAGCTGCTCCAGGTATTGTTATCGCCAACAACTCCTTTATAACTGGTCAATACTACCGTGAGCATAAATCAAACATTAACGACAAATTCCTACAGTTAGTTGGGCCGGAAACGGCAGTGTTTGTATAAATGACTGTGTACGAGTCAGTATTGATACGTTGGATATGCGACGAAACTTTTCTAGCCAATATTCATGTCTCGTAAATCATCGATATTCTGAATGTGGGAGGTTATGACTGACGCTCTCTCGTGCGCCTTTCAATATCTCGAATCGCAGGCTAGGTCAACGTAGCTCATGGTACACCATTGAGTAAAAGGAAATTCCTGTGGAGCTGTCGCAGGGCTTGTACTTGCTGGTGCACAGTCAATAGAGTATGATGTTTGGATGAGTCGAGGTGCGTTTGCAGCACAACCATTGTGAGTGGGTACGGCGCTGGTTCGAGATTTGAGGACTCGAAGGTGACTGACGCGTCAGCGGGTTGAGCGGCTGGATCGTCTCGTGCTTTACCGGTGGAGGGGTGCTCTGTGGATTGCACAACATGAGATCAATACATCGGCGTACAAACGGAGACACGTGCACGTTGTTTTGTTGTATCACGGCCCATTGATGGATGCCGGCCAGAGTTGGGAGTTGTATCGTTAGAATCTGCCAGACACAGCGGATGTGAACAGTCAGGTATGAGCATTTGACAAAGGAGTGGGAGTCCTAGTTCTTCGGGAAGGGACCTGTATCCCCGTGACGCGCTCTTTCCTACTACCTTCCAGTCCTATGCCTCTTCCTTCGGCCCCTCACGAAACTCTCAACCGCTATCTCACATCACAAACTTCGTGCTCACGTCCCCTCGGGTAAACGACCCCTATAATCAAGTTGAGAGATACAACCAAAACATTCATTGAGGAGCAGTGTCTATAGGCAGGCTCCCGAGGCAAATAATCTAGCAAATCAATCGGGCAAACAAAATGCATACTTACGCAATGCAACCGAGACTACACATGGGACTGAAAAGAAGGTTGGCCGGGTGGGAAGAGATAGGGGAGATTTGACAAATAGTTGATATCTATCAACCTTATATAAATAGGTTTCACCTGTGATCGTAGACCTCCACACTGCCGCTTTTGATGAAGCATTAAACACCACCCGCCTGAGCTGAGCTATACTAGCACACGTAGTCAAAATCAACCGTGCGGAATAACTCTGCACCGTTCAACCCCGCGTGGTAGCCACGGATCTTGTGCCAGTGGCCCGCAACTCCAAACTTGAACTCTTGTTTGTTAGAGGGGAGTATCAATATCAGACAATGGAATTATCAAGTGTATCATCAGTATACGACCGTACAATATCACTCCTTGTACCACCCTGGAATAGGAACGTTCTCAAAGGGTCTCTATTACTAAGGAGTCCATGGATGCATCAGCGATACCATCAATCAACTGCATACATTCCAGCACTTCTTGGGTGTAGCGATGCTCCACCTGTCTTCCGCTGACCCATCCGACTCAACAGCTTGATCAACATAGCCTAGATGAGTTAACTCGTCCCGGGTAATTATTCAACGGTTTTTCAGGTTAAGCTCAGATGAGTGTATATCTTTGTGCGGGTGTCTACAAACGCCGTCTTAATTGTATATTTTATCGGCTATATCATCCCTCAATAGGTCTTTCGACGCACCACAAGGTATAAGTAGGAGGATGCCACGGTTTTTTAATTAGCTCGTCATGATCGAGTCATGGGACTAGCTCGCTATGGGCGGTGAAGCGGTGGGAGTATAATAAGATGTAGTTGAGGCACCAACTCACAAAGGGGTGTGATCCCACTTTCAAGCCTCAGTGCGAAACCCTCAGCTTCAGCACGATAGCATCCCCCTCATCCACTAAAGATACTTTGTTGCTATACATACATTTTAATGTGAGTAGTACGTTCTGCTCTACGATCAGTGATTCCCTGCTGCTCAGACAGCAATCCTGCTTTTCAGGGAGACCTGCTTCCTACCCCACAGCTCGAACTGATAACCACTACATCTGTGGCAGGGATCCTCTACCGCATCGTCTTTGCTCTCTTTTGTCAATACGCCCGTTCATCACTTACCCCCGCAGCTTCGAGGCAAAGGCCAAAAAAAGGTAGGTGACATTCATGCTCACGGCCACTACCACAGCTATACTGTCTAGTTTTTTGAATCTAGGATTAGATATCTGCATTATCCGAGATGCCCCAATTTTCCCGGTGGGTCAGTAGCATATGAATTTGTTATGTCAAAACATAAATTGACGGTATGCCATATCTATAAGCTGATTGTTGTTCTTATCGTTATGACAATGTAGGTGCGCCATTTTTGTAACTAACCTTTCCGTGACTCAATAAATCTGATGCTATGGAGACTGCATGTAGCATCATCACGGTGATGTTATGGGATATGACCAATCCTGTTGATCAATTCTTCACCACTAACAAAGCCTATATCAAGGTAAGTTTCACAAATTTACGTGAGGAAAAACTTTCCTGAGAACTACCCTGATGATTGCCTTTGTCCTGGTTTTGTACTGGGCGTCCTGCGGGAAAGGACATCAATCGCACCAGAAGCCTCATGATGCTATAACTGGTTTTTTTACGGTAAAATTACCATCCTCCAATGAGAACGGGTATTGTCAGCCGGAATGGTAGTGGGTCCTATATCAGTACACAACAGAACCAGAACTATTTACAGTTTTCCATAATCGCATAGTTGTATTTGCATTGCCTTTATTGTAGCTTTAAACGTTGTAAAGGGTAGCGAAACAGAAATAAATAAATAAATAAAAAATTTTGTGTTGATTTTCAAGTGCCACTGATTTTACAAGGTCCTCGGGCTTTAAGACGATCTACGCAGTAGAAGGACAGAGGGAGGACTAGGACAGGAATTCAGTTATTAGGGCAGACCGCGGAGCGCCATGACTTGCAGATGGACAGCTAAGCCCATCTTGAGGTAAGGATTCAAAATTGCTCTTGACGAGCGCCAGGAAGCACACCGGATCAAACAGCTGCGCCTGATGTTTCATCAAAGTTACACGCAGTTTTAAGAAGATATCATTGGAGGCCGTCAAATTAGCAATTAGCAATTAACAAGGTCTTCCAGCGCCAGACAGCAGGAGTATCTCGCTCACGGAGAAAATTTCTCAGTCTCAGAGCTCCAATCAGTATCAAACTCAAGGTACTAACAGGTAGCGCAAATGAGGTCAAGAGTTTCAAGCTCCTTTAGCATGTGCAAAGATAAGCTGAGAGCGGTGATGGAGCGCCGTGTATTGTTTCGCATTCGTAGGTAAATGTTTCGGGATCAAATGACAAGTTCAATGGAAGCCGCTCAGAACGGTCTGGAAGATGTACAGATAAAGATTGATATAGAACTTGTGAAACTAGTAAAGTTCTGACAGAATTAACACACATAAATAATGCGTTGAAGCTGGAAAGCTATCAGAGTGTTTAGGGGGATAACAGCGAATACCACACGATTTGTTGATGTTCAATTCAGAGTCGAAAGATCGTGTGACAGGTTGACAGGAACACCCATCTGTCACTTGTCATTTGTCACATGATACACATCATCGGCCTGCTATAACCCAAAATCTCAAATAAACCCTCTTGAATTCTACTAGAGGTCAGCTCAATAATCCCAAAGCCTTGTATAGAGCGCGCTGGGCTCAATTACGCAGCCAGGGCTTTGCGCCAGAATCATACCGCAAATAGAATACTGCCGAGTTGTTACCATCTATTTTCGGATCTCTGATGACTGTCCTACGTACTGGACTCCAGAAACGGGCGTGTGGTTACCAGTAGCTTGATTGACCTTGATATCCTTGCAATCTCAGAATGGAGTAGCGTTGGGTACAATGTTGTACCAGTGGTCATATTACCGGAGAATAAATTTAGATAACC
Organism: Agaricus blazei; assembly: GCA_029719445.1. Taxonomy (NCBI): domain Eukaryota; kingdom Fungi; phylum Basidiomycota; class Agaricomycetes; order Agaricales; family Agaricaceae; genus Agaricus; species Agaricus blazei. The sequence continues at coordinate 79,602 of SSNC01000022.1, read as the reverse complement.
AAAAGTAGGCCTGGTCCTGTAGAATCTGATGCTAGAAAAAGGGTCAAGCCTTAACCTTTACCAATTCTCTCTTATCGAGTTGTCAGATTCTTGTAGCATCATTCTTTGGGTTGATTCTATCTGGTTTGGTTAGCACGGAACAATGTCGCATGATCAAGCGACTTGGTATTTCCTGCTGACAAAATGCTCTGATCAACCACGAATAGGCTTAGGTGTTCTTGATGTTCGAGTGTGAGCGTGCTTATACGGCCGTTTACTCACAACCACATGCCAAATCTTACCTAAAGGGTGTCAATTGGTTCAAGTATTCGAGCAATGCTCAACGACCTCGTGTACCAAGCCAGACCACACCTTCCTGCTAGCCCCACCAGTCTTGTCTCTAATTTAGACCTTGCCCACCTGAAACCTTCTGGACAGCGAGCCCTGATAATCTAAGTTCACGCATTCAAGATAATCCTACTACTCTACAACTTCGTTTCTCCCATCGTTGTATCTAGCACTCTACACTCCAACCCGCTAACTACCACCGTTTGTTATTCTGTTTTAGGATGAAAAACTAATTATAGATGAATCTCCATTGTCACGAGAATTTAAAGCCTGATTGGCAGATGAGCCATGCTTCTTATCACATGTATACCGGTCTTGAAGCAGAAAGCCGGCTTTGTATTGGGGTTAATTGTCATGGGAAACGGAATAGCTTCCGAGTTAACCTTTATTTACATTGATGTCGAACAAACAGTTTGGCATATTCAAGATTGCTGCTTGACTACCTGGTTACCTGATCGCAGAACATTCAAGTTAAGGTCTATCTGTTTACCATGCACTTCACGGCATGCTGCATTCCACTTTGGTAATGTTGCCTGGATGCCGATCTATTTCTGCTACTGATTCTCTTGTTTATTCAGTCACCATTCTAGAGAGAGGTTCGGCAAGATCATCTCACCGGTTCATCATCATGATCATAAGTGAGAAGCTTGTCCGACGTTGATCGTAGGTTCACGATGCCTTATCAAGAGGCTACTGAGGTGGCATCTTGTTATCCAATGCTGCCGTATCAGGAGTCTCAATCTGACCACTCCCGGTGGCCGATGTCTCAAGTCGACTCGCCTTAATGTTCTTCCCTACCTTAGGACTTATATATAAGTAGAAGACACTTCTTCGATAAACAACACCTCTGCCCTTCCATGGATATCAACCCCCTTCAAGGGGATCTGCTCCTTATCACACAACTCGAGCTCATTGGCAGTACATCCGTTGCTGGTACCCTCTATGGCATTGCCTTCACACTCTACTTTTTATACGTTCATTCTGCGTTACCACAGCTTCGAAGTCATGACAGAAAAAGACAAACAGTGATCATGATGTCATTCACTACTGCAGGCATGTTGCTTGGGCTAGCTACTCTGGCCATGAATGTATGGATCATCCAAGACGCCTTCACAAAGCATTACAATTTCCCTGGTGGTCCGGTGGCGTATGAATTTATTGTATTGAAAGTTCCAACCATGATATGCCACGTTTGCAACTGGTTGATAGTTTTGATATTCGATGCCATTCAGGTGTGTTGTTTTATTGAATTTCCACGCAGGTATCTCACCAGAGGTACCAAGATATGGCGCTTGTGGGCAATTTGGAGTGTCACAAGGTATGGAAAACTGGTCGTCATGTTACCTTTACTGTGCCTGCTGGCCTCCACCCGTATGTTCAATTTTGTTAATGTGCCTGGGTCACCCGAGTTGAACAGTTTTCACATCAATTTAGCACTAGAAATAAAGGCATTGGTCCACGATCTTACTTTGATTCTTCCAGGCGGCGAAGACCAAGGCCTCAAACTCGGAATTGCGGAATTTTCGCTTCACGCTACGATCACAATCTATTGCACAACGTTGATAGCTGGATATATTGCTTATCAGCATCAACGCCACAGCGAAATGATAGGTAGGCCCATTTTCAACCAAGGGTTACTAATTGACATAATAGGACAGGGGCGGACCAACTTCAAACCAAGTATATGCATATTGTTATAATGCTCGTTGAATCCTACGCTATGCAGTCTGTGTGGACCATTATTACGGCAATCTTATGGGCACTCTCGAACCCCCTCTATCAATTTTTTGTAAACGTCGAGACTTACATTGAGGTATATTTTACAAACACATGAGAAGCAACTCGCTCAAATGCATCATTACAGATGATCGCTTGCGTCCTCGTTTTGTATCGAGTAGCTCACGGGATCGCATATCAATCACCGCAGCAGCACAGCAGTGTCAAAATCAGTGCTCTCAGGTGGAATAACCCCGCTACGAGCCACAGTAGCTCCGTAGAGTCGGTTGAAGAACCCCGTGCATCAAAGACGGAGTCAGGACAGGGCGCTTTATCACAATGTATGACTCCGTGACCGCTACTTAGATAGTTAGTAGTATTGATTATGGGCCCAAGATTTATCTCGAGTGTAGTGTTTATGGTAATTGCGTGAATGTATTATTGCTTTTGAATGCCATGCCACGACCCACACACACAACGTCATGTCACGAGTGATACACGCATACAACCGAATTGTAAACAGATACACCGCACTGGTGAAACATTACCAAATTATTTCGCATATTTACGTGACATCTGCCACTGCTTGTATTAAAAGTGTGATACCACTCTGGTTCTTTCATGATAAATATTCAGTAATACTAGTTTTTTTGTTCAGATAGAAGTCATTTTCTTGCCCTCCTTGGATCGAACATGGGCGTGACGTCCGGGTACCCGAATTAGAGTAGAAACTATGTCGCAATGGGGGTGATTCTGATAATTGTCAGCACCTCGAACTTGAATGCATAGATATCTCGCTTCAAAGTTATTAATTGGTGAGTGGTTCGAGCACCTTGTATAGTACTCAAATTGGCCACAAGCTGGCTACGCTTCGCCGGCGCATTACTAGAGGATCAATATCTCATTTCCGAAACCGATTCTTCTACTAGTACAGACGCATGCCAAGCCCTGTTTCAGTCAAGCATCTGGGGTAATGAGTATGGTATTAAGGTTTTCTCCAGGGTGCTAACTTCGATATTTAGAGTCGCATGTCTTCCATATTCAATATATGCAGCTGGTCGAAAACGTAATGGCCTCCATCATATCGGCTAGGGGGTGGGTTTTAAGACGCCTTGCGTATTTGAGGCTCTTGGGATCGGGAGTATATCTTTGACAATTGTCGCAAATGTTTATAGAAAGAAAGGGTAACTGAAGGATCTGTCTCGTCCATTAAGAGTAGCGCCCAGCATAGATGTACTATTCTCAAGCACTCACGTTCCAGTCCTCACCTATGCCTTCGGGTTCTTAGTCATGGTGGTGATCCACATTGTACGAGTCTTCTGGTAGGGTTCTAGATTGCCGCAGTCAATAATAGTGACTTGGGGCTGTATCTTTCCCCGAAGAAGCGGCTAGTTCCCCCGTAAGTACGTTGGCATATAACTCGTATAGACGCAGCATGTATGTGTATGCCTTGCAGGCGGAAACTTGAAATTGTATCGAGTTCGAGGCTTCGAGCTAAGTGACAATTACCTTCCAGAGAGGGTGCCGATCGCGCCCTCTCTGCTTCTAGGTCACTGACTCTCATAATGATCCCTGAAATTTTGTTCTTCGTGCTTCCCACCCCTTCTACTTACAACTCCACCGCGACTCCACCATGCCCCCGCTACGGCAATTTGCTCGTAGGTAACATCAGTAAGGTTAAGCTGAGACGTACAATTACATTAGGTCATTCTCCAGCAATACCGCAATGGAAGAGGCTCGAGATGAAAGGAAGGTGTTACCGTGAGCTGGATTTGAACCCTATACCTTATTTGGCAGGAGCGTTCCGGAAACCGCGGTTTGACAGACGTATGAAGCTTTGCGAGGCTCATGTCACAGGAAAAGAGCAGCGTTAAACCTTGTGCGCAGATTTTCTGAGCAATATCTAAGAGGCAAATGCTGGGATTGACGCTGGTGAGAATGGTGGGCTCCGAGGCGAAGCTAACCTAAGTAGCCTTCGTCAATCAATCACTAAATGATCTTAACTGAATCAAACGGTATTCATTTTTCGGCTTGATCACCGACTTTTTCTCCTCCCTATGGCCATCCATCGGATTCTTTGAATGGGCCAGTAGTGGTTTTGGATATATCTGCCTCACAATCCGCGCCTGCTCATTCAACCTATTCTTATAGTGGAAACCAGTCTCAGCGTGCTCTTCACGCTTGGAGGAGCTTCTACTATATCTCGACACCGCCGTCAGGTTATTGGTTTCAACTTTTGATTTTGGGGCTCGAGGCCTCGAGGAATTAATGGTATACCTCCCACTCCGGTTGTGGTATGAAAGTACTTCAAGTCGAGCCGATCTGAACCAAGATCCTAAATTCCACACGCTTCCCAAAACGGGTATCCTTTATCCTTTTTTTTAACGATATGATAGCGGAATCAACACTAGGATCGAAGTTTGGAACTTGGCTTCCTTGACAATGGTGGACACAGCTCAAATTCAATGTTTTGATGATGATCTGGTGTAAATGCGACTTTAACTGACAGCCTCGTGGCGGAAGCAGATGGGCTTCATACTAGCAGGTGGCATATATATATATACAAATTTTCCGATCTTCGCCCTATTTTTTTACTATCGCCAGTTTTGTTTCCTTACGCCCAGTTCATCTTCAGTATCGTGACATAGTTGTCAATATGCTTTGCCATGAATTTTCTCCCAGCATTACCCACGAGCCACATGAAGAATATCTCTGGCCGAGTCATGGCAGTCTTGGACTGCAAGATATCCAGGTCGGCTCAGGATCTTCGAAGTCGTAGGAATCAGTATTGACTCTACCTGCAGGCGATTTCCAACCTTGCCGGATTCGGTTATACCTATGGTACCGGGGGGCCGACATCATCTGAGCGGACAGATTCAGCCGAATTTGCTGACAATGCACAATTTTATTGCTACAACATTCAGCACCCTCAAACAATATCGCTTCATTACGAATACGCCTATGAAGTGCACTCTGAGAATCAGCAGCTACAAGAATCTGTTCGTACGAACGATGATGGTTATTATTACACAGTGAGTACTTTATCGTACCATATATCTTGTTACTTGTGCTAACATTCCTCAGCACAATGGTCTACTCTCTGCTCATCGGTTCGCGGGAAGTGCGCACACAATCGAAACCCAACCCCTATGCCGAGAGATGATGTCGTCATTGTGTCCTAACGTACAAAAGAACTCTGCCACGGGTTCTCACCCTGAAGAACCTTTTTCTCCTTCCTTGACGCTCCCATTTCCTCCAGCCACGGTCGACAATCCTTTCAATAACATTGACTCGTATCCCAAGATAAATCATGATTCTATCCTCCCCAACCAACACTCCACATACTCCGAGCTGTCAGCCAATTTAGTGTACATGACGACGCAGACTATCCGATCCGAGGGCGAGGCTGCCGTGGCACCACAGAAGGAAGGAGGAGCGAAACGACGGAAAAAAGCTGCTGCCCGAGTAAAGCCTACAGGTAAACAGCTCAGGAGGTACCATGAGGGCGCCCCTATTTCGCAGCGGTCATTACCTAAAAGGTCGAAAACAGAGAGAAAAGGTGGCCGTGGTCGTGGTTCTGACTCTCATCCGACGACAGTTCAGGGTTTTAGAGGAGAGAACCGCGATCAGGGCTTTCAGTCACTGAAACACATTCCGCCTCCGTCGAATGTCGGAAGAACGTCAACAACTTCCCCTGGTCGGGCATCAACGAAAAAAAAGCTTGGCCTCGCATGCTTGTTTTGTCGCGAGCGTAAGATTGCCTGTGGTCGACCTTCGGAGTCAAACCCAGACCAAACGTGCAAGTGAGTATTTGTTACTGTCAAGACGCTCATCACTTAGTTCGTTTACGTAGCCAATGCGCGCGGCGGTCTTTCAAATGTGAATATCCAGTTGAGTCGCGGAGAGGCCAGCATAAGAGACCGAAGAGTAAACCATGTGGTGCGTAATGAGCAGGAGATAATATTGAAGTTCAATCTTGTTTTACCTGATACGTTTGCCTTTCATTATAACATGAGTATAACATGAGATGCCGAGTTATCTTATTTGATATTGGATTGACATGTGAGATAGTTCGACATGGGGTACGACGTACATGAACCCGTTGAGTTGGGTGAGATAGAGAGTATCATTGGCCATGGTGACCAACTTTAGGATTGACTGCTCCATGTTTGCGCAGTTCAACGGCCTCATGGTTCACCACAAAACTGGTCCGAGAGGTTCGCCGAACGACTGGAGTTTCCTTCGTTTCAGGCCAGGGTTGCTGCGGAGTAGATAATGAGGGCATTTGACTAGTTTATTTGCACTTCGTATAGCTCATTCCCTTGGGCAGACGTTCCCCTTGTACACTGAATCTATTCATGAAATAAAGAAGACACGTTACCGCCTGTCTCGACGTTCATTTGTCAGAGATGCTATCTCTTTCTGTTGGACGACCTTGAAAGGCCAAGTGAGCCAGTTACCCTTACTGCGATATATAGGCAACCGCATATCCTCAAGAAGATCATCAACTGCTTGGCACCAACTTACAATCACATGTCAGTCTAAAATACTGCAGGGCGGTCACTAACACTCACGTCCAAAAGTTCAAACTACCACTGTAACTCGCGTTGACCCAAGAAAGCATGTCGGGATAGCGCCTTCTCATCCAGGCTGATTCTCGTTCAGCTTCGGCCATAGCTTCATCAACGCTAGTAGGCAAGCGCATGGACTCCTGTTGGAAATATGAAGAAATCCAATGGGCTACGACTTCGTTTGTATAGCCAAAATTAAAAGTAAACTAAGTCATAGAAATATTATCCGGGCCGATGAGGGATCGGTAACGTAAACCTTACCAGAGTGCCCGCGACAGCGAAATCACGTTTAAGGATATTCTTTGCAGGAACGATTCCTCTGTATATCGAGGTGACCCAGCGTTCATTTTCAGGATGTGCTTCTGGTCCTCCGCGGAGTGAAGAGTAGTCCCAACTATTGGTTACTTTTGAAAAAGGTGGATGTTTGTTGATGCCGATCTCGTCGGCCATTTTCGCTGAGCCGACTTTGTTTAGGCAAAAGACTGAGAAGATATAGTTCAAGATCGCACCAGAAATTATCTTCGTCCATGAGGACTGGTAACCTGTGGCCAGAATTACAGCATCTGCTTTGAGCGTTTTCCCGGTGTCTAGGAGCACAGATTCGCCATCCCTAGCGAAGCCAACTGCATGTGCGGGGGCTACAACTTCGATTTCACCTTTGACGGCCATTGTATAGTAGCTATCCGGGGCGGCAGTCCCTTCGTCATTGGTTCGGATCCCCCAGAATAGAGGGTGTGTTCTCCTTAGTGGGGAATCCTTTGGAATATCAAAGGCGTTCAACTGGTTCAGTTAGTATGCGAAGACTAAGAGAAAAGAAGCGTCCACATACACAAGTTTCTGCAACCTTGTCCCAGAAGAATCGAGTCATCTTACCTCCCAAAGCAGTTCCGTGGAGAAAGCGCCTGTGGTCAAATTACTCTGTTTAGATACAACCTGCCAAATACGAATACTCACTCTAGGCGGGTCCTTAGGTGTATATGAGGTGAGAAAATACCAAATAGTCTGTTCTCAGAATTAGCCGGTTATGGGTGCGAAGAATGCTATGCGAACCGGCTGCGACGAATACAGTCCGGCAAAATGTTCTTGCTTGCGATAAAGCTATCCCCTTTATTAAAAACGATAGAACACCTCCGACCCTCTTTTGTGAGCTTCGCACAAATACTGTGACAGATATCAAGAGTTAGCTGATTTCCGACTGTTCTGTACCACGCACCCCTGGGCAGACTTGCCGCCACCGATGACAACAATAGACCCTTCGTGGCCTTCCGAATGCGGCTTTACCCTTTCGAGGATTTCATCGAGATGTGCACCAAACTCGGATGAGTGGATGACTAGTCCACGGTATTGTGCTTCCATTGCTGCAGCTTTAGAGAGGTACTCTGGGATTGCCGGCTCACTACAGCCCTATAGAATACATAGAAGATATTCAGTATTTGAGATTGCAGCGAGCAACGTTTTCTGGATGGAGAGCATAGATGTAGATGTAGATCGACTTACACCCGTCGCGACAATGATCCTCTTGAACTTGAGGAAATCTTTAGTCCCGGTTCGCAGGTCTTCAAGCCGAACAACCCACTCCCCAATCTCATTACGAGAGATATCAAGAACTTCAGTATTGAATATGAATTCTACCTTTCCCTTCAAGAACCGATCACAGTAACTTTCCATATAGTTGCACATGTCGAGCCCTGAGGGGCGTGCTTCAGCTGTCACAGGCTCCGCGTTGGGCAACATGTCCTGGGCAGAGAATCGGTATTCACCGTGGACGCTAATCGAATGATTCAACCTAATCGCATCTCAATAGAAACAGACACCAAAAGACTGACTTGTTGATTTGTAGGCCAGGATATATGCGAGTTCTGGCCCACACCCCGCCTACTGACGCGTCTCGTGTAAGAACATGAATGCTAGTGAATCCATCTTGTAGAAGGACGTGGGCATTGATGATACCTGCCGGTCCAGCTCCAATAATACCAATAGGTTCACTGAGAATGGAATCTGTTGCCATCAAGTGAGTGCGGGTGAAGAGTAGGAAAGGATGAGCTGCGAGGCTTCTGTATTAACAGTAATATATATGCATGCACATCACCGCAATAGGTAGATGAGATAGTTGATCGGGTATAACTATGAGATGTTCCATTGGTTTGTAGGCCTCACGTGTGATGTGGCTGCGTATACCGAGCTTGGTTAGTGCAAAGGTATCACTGTATTCGGCTGAGAAGTTCCGATACGTTATCCGCCTGGCTTACTCTACTTTTGCTTGATAAGAAACTCTTCCGATTTGCCTGGCTATCAGCAGCGGATATCCTATGATACCGCATTTAGAACCTTGTAAAATGCGCGCAGTCGATTGGCACTCACTTCTACAAAAGAGATGCCGCTTGCATGAATTCAAGACGGTGATAACTTTATCGATACAGTTACTCCCGATCATGGCGTAAAGAAGAGGATTAAAGCGATATTTGTGACTTCACATAAGTCTGGTTCGCCGTGGGGTTAACGTGAACGAGTGGTGGACAATGCTTCCATACGCTCTTCTGGATTTCCTCGATTGTAATCCTGAATGAAGCGGAAGCGGTATCAATATCAACCAAGCCGATATCCGCAACTTGTTGGTGAGCGGAGTGGTGGAGATACTGTAGGCTTTGCAGGCACAATAGATAAGGTACAGGGACGCGAAATTAGAAAGATTTTTCAAGTTTCACTGACAGTGGCAACTAGGTAGCTTTGCAATAGTTTCTTCATGTCCTTAACGAAGTTACTCCAGCAACAAATCGAACAGTGCCTAGTGTCAGACTCAGACTACTGCGTAGGAGCTCTGGATTGGGAGGAGATCCCCTAAGAGGGTTTGAGCGCTTGACGGAGTGTTTAAAGATGAAGTACTTAGTATGGAAAAGCGGGAAAAATAGTATTCGCAGGTTTCCTTATGCTTTAAAGATACTAAATTGCAGCTTTACTAACTTATATGCCGCGGAGGAAAAGAAGTCAGCATCGGGATCGCTGTCACAAGCGTATTAATTAGGACTTCTCACGTAGGCATAAACTCAAATCACCCATTCCTCCCAGTTTAGGTGGTCTGTTCGATCACTAAATGCCGTGTAGCTACTCGTCCTATTAGAGTCCGTGCGACACGACAAGAAGAATTTGGGGGCGGTGCATCCATTTGTGCCCTATGAACCGCCAACTTTCAGTGATAATTAATTACGCGAAAGCAAGGTCTAGATCCGAAGCTTCATCGTGGAAACTCTGTAGATGCGTTCGAAAAATGCAAGTTCGATGGAGTCGAGAACTCACACCGGCATCCAGAAGCTCGCAACAAGCCAAACATCCTGTGGTAGCTTTGAGTTGTGATGCACGAAAATAGCAAGCGTTGAACAGGTTTGAACCGATAGGACTAGAATTGTCGGTCATTAACCCATCTGCAACTCAGGTATGAGAACGTAACGTAAACCAGCAACAAGCATGCACGCACGAATAGCTAGCTACAGAGAGAGAATTCGGTCATCCTTGCTCTTAATGTCATGCGGTGTCAAGTGTGCGACAGGGAGAGAACCGTCCCCCCTCCACACGAATGATAACAGAAGCCATGGCACCCAATCCTAAAACAGCTCTACGACGCGACAGAGGATTATTTGGCTGGCGTATCAGTTGCGGCTCCGTTTGTGTAGTTTCCCAGTGTGTGTATGCAATTGAGGTAGACGGTTCATCCACGCAATGTACGCGTATGCTAAAAGAAAATGCAAGAGGACGTCACGGTGATGCGTGACATGATGATATATGAACCGTGACTACCGCCATCGGCGAATCCCGTTCATAATCGATTCAACGATAATAGTATTCACTTGACTCGTTCCGGTGCTACATTCTCTCTGTTACTGAGTTACTTCAGTAGTATGCAGCGCATATGACGCCTCTAAGCCTGCGGGGATGGGAAGCCTGCCACCTGACCCACTAGTCTCTTCGGATTGCGTCTCAACGTGATTGGAATGGTTCCAATGCAACGAACTAATATTGCGTTCACTTCCAGACGATCTTCTTCGAGACTCATATGCAGTTCCCCTGGCAACGCGATACTGCACAAGGAGGTAGGCGATTATCTAGATATGTTTCAATATATACCACTAATACCGCAGTGCCATGAACTTACCTGGATGTAGCGTACAGTCTCGACAAAGAAAGGTAATACAACCTGATCCCAAAGTATCGCAGTAAGCAACAGCCACATTGATTCCAGGGCATATGATTCAATGAGTACAGAAACAACTTTCATGTATCCGATAGATCCTTGAGCTTTTCCTGTCAGGGTGCTCGAATCAGTTGCTCGTACAGACTGCCGCGATATCACCATACCAATTAGCTTTCTTTGACGCCAATGCCGAAAAAGGAGATAGAAAGATATCAATATAGTGCACAACGCCGTCATGGCTCCTTGAATTGCAATCCCTACTACCTCGGTGGTGACGTCTAATTTAATAAGATTTGGGATCTGTAGAGTTGCTTGAAGTATATTCGTTCTCAACCGTAGCGCTGAAGGAGGGTGTTGGGTTAGAAGAAACACAGATTGCTTTTGAGATAATACCTACCGGTGAATGCCACGAAACACAATAAGGGTAGTGTAATCACCAACAGCGCATATCTTGTGGCATTCCAAATGACCCACACTCGCCATATCTGGTACGAGAATCAGCGAGATTACAGGAAAAACTGGGCAGGATACAATAAAATACCTGGATTGCTAATGTCAAGGTATCTACTCCCATTTGACATGCAGCCATGGTTACCAGAAGCGGCATATGATAATTTTCTGTCTCGTATGAAAAAGGGCCCCCGGGGTTGTTGCTATGTTTGATGTAAGCCTCTTGAGCAAGCCAAATATTCGATACTAGATCGAAAAGTCCACAGAGCATTATGATACTACTGTATCCGAGCATGAACTTTGCTTGTTTTTTCCTATGCTCATCCTGAAGTCGCGGACCCAGAGAATGAACATATAGACAAAAAAGGCTGAAGGCAATGCCGTAGAAGGTGCCCGCCACGGACGTGGGGGTGACAAGCTCGAGTTGAGCGACAAGGAGTGCTTCTCCTTGTAAAGCTGTCGTACTGTTAGCCATAGATTCGTTTCGAGTTTGCCTGCATCATATATACTTTCGTAAAAACCATCTCAAATCAAGACTTAATGTAATAGCTTGACTGTTAGGCGATCCTGAGTCAAGATCTTCAATTCGGTGCCATTGGATCGGCATCGGCTTCAATGAGAAGATTGAAAACAAAACACCCAGAAGCTGATTTGATGTCAACTAAATGTGGCCGGTGAAATTGAAAAGAGGGTGAGATATGCGGCAACGGGGGAAGTGGGAATCCATTGCATAGCTGCACGCACCGGAGCCTTCATCTGGTCGTCCACACTAAACTCCTTGTTACGACATAGTAAGGATACCTGACTCGAAAGCAGCTTCACAATTTGCCTTTTCATCGCAATCATTCCTCACAGATCACCATTGTTAATCCATCCATCTTGATTATCTTTGACTACTAGTAGAGAAGAGCCATGGATTGTGAGGATGTGAGATCATCTGCCACAGAAACAATCAGATTCGGTTATCGTACCTAGACCTAAATGTAACGTGTAGGGCTAGATGCCCCTCATGGGAACGGATCTACCCTCTGTTATGATAGCGCCACGGATCAGACCAGGTGACGCCACCCGCCAGCCACCAATTGATAATAACACTCACATTCAACGGAACCCTTCAATGACCGTGTCATTCAACATCTTACCCGAAACTCTAAAAAAATGAAACCGCTCAATGCTGACTGAGATTTCTCTGCCTCACCTGATGTTCGTAGACCGCTAGGGAGACAAGTTATCGATCATCCTTCGTAACATCATTGCCAATTCAGAATACAAGTTTTTCCCCCCATAATGTCCGGGAGCGAGAATGTCTCTGACATTAGCTCCCTGTATAGACTTCTACTAGAGGCGTCAAAGAACTATAAATTGGTATGACGATCAAGTCTTCGGGGAAGGTTTTGCGGGTCAGAGAAACCTACGTGAGCTCAAGATCGGCAACCGAGTGCAAACTAATTCTCTGGAAGGTCATTGGGCCGTAGTGTTGCATGAGCCTCAATGCTCAGACGAGTAATCAAGCGAATGATCCGAGTAGAATTCTGACTCTTTATCCATATCTTGCTAGCTTAAAATGGCTAGTGCAGTGCATTCAATGGAATCCCATACCAACCTCACAGTGGCAATCGCTTTGGTAAATCGACCTGAATGATACGAAATGAATTGCGGAAGATACTGACCGGATACGGGCGCGCAACTCCAAGTCTTCTGGTATTATCTCGGCCAGACGGGAAGGGAGTATGTCAGGGTGCTGACGAGGTGATGCTTCTAGATTAATAGAAGTGTGAAGTTGCATGATCGGCGAGCTTACAAGTCACGAGGTCATGATCATGATCCTTTCTCAGGATGACCGTCATACCACCAACGTCCGCTTGGGGTAAGGGGGTATGTACTTACATTTCCTCATCTAATGCGCATATCTGACCTCGGTGGTGCCGTTCTGTAAAACCTTCTCCAGCCTCCACAGATGGTACTCTCTTCGCTAGGGGGCTACCGTCATCTGTATTCCATTCACAAAACCCTGGTATAACTCGGCAAGGTACGTAAAGCCTGGGCGTACATCAATCAAACAAACACTGGTTCGGCCACCTATGGCCCACAGGGCATCTTTTCTTTTCTTGGGCCTCTTGAGCAAAAAACAGAACAAACTTACTTCACTGTCATACTCGTTCAAACATCGCACGAACGCCTAACCCCGCACAGCCGACTACTCTTGGCCGCGCTTTGACAGTACGTGGCTTACGAAATTCGGATGAGGCGGTTTAAGTGGGCCGATCCTGAACTACCCACTCCATCAGATGCTAATGAGGCAATTGCCGGATCATCACACGTGCGAGTTATCTCGTCGGTCTTGTAGCAATCCCTCATGCAAGCATTCTCAAATGCACACAACTTCATCATATCCAATGCCATATTTAGCGACCAGAGCATCTACCAAGCTGGTCATAGTGGTAGGTCATGGCGTTACCCTTGAATCAAGTCTCACACTTCTGCTGTAGGTATCGACGACCTTCGACAGTCATCTGCTCCACAAGCTGCCTTTGACTCAGATTCTCGTCGATACGCACCCTCATGCTTCCCCGGAACTCGGTCGCAATATATAGAAGACATTGTCTACTGGGGTACAGCCCAATCCGCCTTGCCCATATACCGAATGACTGGCCCAGCTGGAGTGGGAAAATCTGCTATAGCACAAACCTGCGCCGAGGAACTTCGTTCGCAACACCAGCTCGGGGCATCATTCTTTTTTACAATTCATGGGTGCAGTGATTATTCCCGCTTTTTCCCCTCATTATCATATCAGCTCTGCTCCAAATTCCCGGACTACCATATACTTCTCAACAAGAAATTGCAACTTGATCCAACTCTTGTTAGGAAACGGTTGAAATCTCAATTTAAAGAATTAATCATCGAGCCATTGTGGGAACTAGAGCAAACTGGGAGGCCGATTGGAAAAAGAGTCATCCTCATCGATGGCCTCGATGAATGCAATGATAAAGATGCTCAAAGGGAAATCATCGAGATTGTTATAGACTCGGTGGTCACTCAAACTACTCCATTCCAATGGGCATTCTTCGGCCGTCCTGAGCCTCGAATTGAAGCTGCCTTTGCAGATCCGAGAGCAGCATGCCTCTGTGTCTCTACCTTCCTCCCTGTCTCCACTGGGATTGATCGAGAGATCGAACTCTACCTTCGATCTGGTCTTCAGGACATCCTTCGTCATCGTGCCATTACAATGTCTGATCCTTGGCCCTCACAGCGAGACCTCCACTGTCTTGTAGACGCGGCGCAAGGGCTTTACATATATGCAGCGACGATCCTTCGCTTTGTTGGTCGAACGGATACACAATACGACCCAGAAGAGCTGCTCCAAATAGTCGTTGAACGTTCTAAACAACGCTTCGATAACGATTCAGCAAAGACACCATTCCAAGAACTGGACATTTTTTATACTCTTATACTACAACGCGTCCCAAACATGCTCCATCCTTCTATCCAACTTCTTCTCTCGCTCATGGTATTTCAACGCATGGACGGTAACAATTATGGAACAATAGGGATACGTTCTGTGGGAAATGCACTTGGGTTTACCGAAGCAAAAACAAAACTGTTGTGCGGCGAGCTCGTTGCCGTCGTTCGCTGTCATAAAAAGTACGATATGTCAACAGTTAAAGAGGACCCTAGTCCGCTTGGTGCGCTCCAGATTAATGTTAAACCTCTGTCTCTCCCTAACACTGGCAACAGGAGCATTTCTTGCTCGAGAGGATTGGTTGTCATTCTATCATAAATCATTTTTTGATTTTCTCTGTGACTCCACTCGCTCAGGTGTGTTTTGCGTCACTACCTCAACAATACGCAACACGTTATTTCAACATCTTGTTACGCTTCAACTGGAATATTCTAAGTTTTATTCTTTACAAAATAGTATGTAACTTGACAGCTTTATTTATCAGAAATTGTGCTCAATTACCAGAGCAGGCGACCTGAACTTGTTGACCCAAGACGCCGATCCCAGATTTGCTGACACGCGTTATGGACTCTCCTGGCCTTTTGACTCAGAACGGCTGAATGCAGTCATCAAGGACTCTGTGTATGAGATCATTGGTACAGTTTTACGCGACAACTTCTTTCCGTATGATGATCTGGATGATGAACTACTCCGGAGGTTCAGTTACGTGCATCACCGTAAATACCTCATGATCCAATCAGAGGGCTTCGATGTACATGGTTATCTATCGGGCTCGAATCTTGGTTTCCCCTGCACCTTGAAAAGTGTACAAGGAACCATATTGTCTTCGACAGCACATCACGACATGCTCAGCTTTAGCGCTGACCGATTTCGTAAGGTGATTTCAAGCGTGATATCATCAACTATATGTTTCACGCGTTCATACAGGGCATTTCAAAACTCGAAAGGACTCGAGTTATACAACAATACCACCCAAGCTCGACAACGCTGGAGCTCCCACTTTTTCGCTATGATGCGAATGGCAATGCCTTGTCCGGACTATACATTAGAGGACGGGGTCAGATGAGCACATTCTGGTATTGGTATTTAGATCCTGAGATGAGATACTACCGGGAGTTTGAGACAGTGGATCTAGTTGAAGGGGAGAGGATCTTTAAAGAGGAAAATTTCGATTTGTGGTCTTATGAAGGGGACGACTCGGAAGAAGAAGATGATCCGGAAGAAGAAGACGATCCGGAAGAAGAAGACGATCCGGAAGGAGAAAACGATCCGGAAGGAGAAAACGATCCGGAAGGAGAAAACGATCCGGAAGGAGAAAACGATCCGGAAGGAGAAAACGATCCGGAAGGAGAAAACGATCCGGAAGGAGAAAACGATCCGGAAGGAGAAAACGATCCGGAAGGAGAAAACGATCCGGAAGGAGAAAACGATCCGGAAGGAGAAAACGATCCGGAAGGAGAAAACGATCCGGAAGGAGAAAACGATCCGGAAGGAGAAAACGATCCGGAAGGAGAAAACGATCCGGAAGGAGAAAACGATCCGGAAGGAGAAAACGATCCGGAAGGAGAAAACGATCCGGAAGGAGAAAACGATCCGGAAGGAGAAAACGATCCGGAAGGAGAAAACGATCCGGAAGGAGAAAACGATCCGGAAGGAGAAAAACGATCCGGAAGGAGAAAACGATCCGGAAGGAGAAAACGATCCGGAAGGAGAAAACGATCCGGAAGGAGAAAACGATCCGGTAGAAGAAGAATAAAAATCATTCTAAATAGATCCATCAAGCTGTTCAGTCGCTGAGTATTATGCCATCTCATATAATCGACTCTTTCAAGCAATTTTCTTAATGAGTGGATACCGAGTCCAGATGAGAATCTTTGGAGGCATGAGGTAACATAGATTCAGTTGCGCAGATGGTCACCGGTAGATGACTCCTCAAAGTTCAGTTACAGTTTTACGGCGGCAGTGGCTCCCGGCACAAACATTTGTAAGGAATATCAACTGTCATTGTTCTGTTTATTGGAAGTCTGCCATTAAGGAGCTCTTGATAGCATTTAGCTCTTCCGCTCGTAACTAGCCAACTGCGATGTCACTCCGGTACCCAGGTCACTATCCTAGGGCCCTGGAGTGAAGCCTGCATTTCCGCATTATTTGCTAGAACAACAAGAAAATACGATGGATGTTCGGTGCCACGGGAGCGGGGAAGTCGGCCGCGTACAAATACGGAATCAGTATTATGACGTCAGAAGTGCTTGAACAGCCTCGCCCAAATAGGGACACACCTGGGAATATGTTCTTCCTGTTGTGCTCCGCAACAAGCGCTGGAACAGCCACAGATGCCCTCGCTGGTCGTGGCCCATACATCGTCTTACCCACCTTCCAATGCCAGACCATCTACTGTATCTTCTCCAGTTGCCTGATGTGCTCTGCTACATCTTCGCCATAGTCCTCCTCCTGCAACCGACACCTGCACACTCACCAGAATCCCAAAATGCAACAAACGACTCAAACTCTCCTTCCCTTCCTGGTGGGCACGAGACATTCTCTCTTGCATCCTCGAGTCTCGAGTCTCTGAAACTAAGTATGCTCATCTTCGGTGGTTCACTGGTTGAAATCTCATTGTTATTTGCTCAAGGTGATACTAACCCTAGTGCTCAAGATACTGCAGATCACCTTCCAGTTGGCCCTACAATGGACGGCCCGCCTTACCAACCGCCTGCTACACCACCAGTTATAGTCGAGCCTTCCACTCCTATACACGCACACAAGCAAGGCGGTTCATCTCCCAATCCTCTCATGAATAGCCCTCGGGCTGCTCACTTCCATGAAGCCCATCATGAACATTTGCAGGCCCCTGTGACGGCTTCACAATTCTCGCCTCTGCCTCCCACAACGGTGAGCTTCCCTGGTCTATTCTGTAGTCCAAATGGCTTAGCCTGTTTTGAACTACTTGCGCATTAGCATTCGCCTCAGCTTCAAGGTCGAAGTCCAAACTCGTTATACAGCGTCCAGAACATCTATGATTCAAGAAATGTGTCCGTAGAGGGCACTATGAATACTGGTCAGCATGTCCTGTCCCATATTTCACGTACCAATGTTGACCGGCTAATACTGATAGTTATCTACACGAATAGTGTTAGTGGTGGCATAAATAACTGTAAGAAATTCTGATTCCCGTGTTACTTCCCTTGACGGTTTCTGTGCTAGTCATGGAGAAGCTCCTGGAGAAAACAATACCTGAGGCGGCATTCGATTCCTCCGCTCGC
This sequence comes from Agaricus blazei, assembly GCA_029719445.1. Lineage (NCBI taxonomy): Eukaryota > Fungi > Basidiomycota > Agaricomycetes > Agaricales > Agaricaceae > Agaricus > Agaricus blazei. Next base: position 61,629 of record SSNC01000022.1, on the reverse strand, counting down.
TACCCTCCCCCACAATGTCATCCTGGAACTCGACTCGCCATTTTAGAACGATGCCTACACTTTATTGTCAGCTGCACTGGTCACAAGAAGTTACGCTGGGTGTTTGGTGCAGCGGGAGTGGGAAAGTCAGCTGTCATGCAGAGCGTTACTGAGGCTGTTGCTCAGTTCCAGCTTCCTTCTGTGACCTTATGTGCTTCAATTTTTTTTTTTTGTCAATGGGCGCAGCGATGGAACCAAAGCGATAATAACGCTGGCTTATCAGCTCTCGGCAAAGTCCGAACTGTACCGCCAATTCATCGAACACGAGGTTAATCGTGATCCGTCGCTCCTTGATTCATCAATGTTTGTGCAGTTTGGTAAATTCATTGTCCAGCCTTTTATCCACCATCCCCAATTGAGCTCGACGGGTCGCACTTTGCTCATAATCGATGGTCTTGATGAATGCACCAACCCAAACACTCAACGCTATCTCCTCCAGCTCATTTCAGACTTCTGCCTCGCATATCCCTCTTCGCCTATCGTATGGATAATTGCTAGCCGCCCCGAATCTCATATCACATCTTTTTTTTCTCAACCTCTCCCTCAAGTTGTATACGAGAAGGAGGAAATCCGGGTCGATTCCAACCAGGCTCGCGAGGATGTCGAAAGATTTCTTCGTGATGAACTAACGAAGATCAGAAATGAGTTTTCACTCAATCTCCGAGTGCAGTGGCCCCGAGGGCAGGACTTCTTGAGACTCGCTCGTGCTTCCGGAGGCCTTTTTATATACGCCCGTACGGTCGTCAAATATATTGGTGATCGAGTGGTTGGAGACCCGACAGAACAGCTGAAGGATGTATTGAAAGTCATCGACGCTCATCCATTGGCCCACGTTCCGCGCGAGGATCACCCTATGGCACTCCTTGATGCCTTGTACTCGGGTGGCATGAGCGGTGGGATGAGGACAAAATGAGGTCGTTCATTTATAGAATGGCTATTGAGCGAGTCGTAGAAGGTATTCAATGTAAGGAACAGGCGTTTCATACGGTGTTCTGTATTCGCCTGTTGGCCACTTGTTTCCAATGGGTGAATGTAGCCAAGGTTGAAAATTTGGCTGAAGTTGTGTTTGTAAGCTCATGTGTTCTTTTATGTTTGTAGTGCTGAAAACATATATTAGGATAAATCTCGTCGTTCTGAGTTAACGGAACAAGGCTTACTCCAGCATTTGCCTCTGGAAATGTTCTATTTTGATTGCATGTCGCACCAGGCACAGTTGCGGCTCTACCGTCCAGGCACATCAACGTCAAACGTATCCGGTCCTTGGGATTCGTCTTGTCTAGTGCGTAATTTATTTGTGTTTCTTGAGACTTATTGAACCTACGCTGTTTAGCACCAATGGCATAGTGAACGGAAAGTGGAAAAGGATCAAACTTGGTCAACCAAGTTCTCAATGCGTTTCGGTGGTGAGAGTGGAGTATGTGGATTCTGTTGTGACCGATTTGCGCGACAACTGGAAGCTTGTAAAACTCGATCTCCAGGCAACCTAGTCCCTGTTTTGTTCACTTCGGCTGGGTTATGTTTTGTAGAATTTCGATTTCTCGATCCAGAGGATGGCATGTCAGAGTGGACATACTGGGTTTCACGTGATTTTTTTGAGGAGGAGGATCTGGAAGGGGGTTGAGGTCTGGCGTGAAGGCGTGGCGTAGGGAGTAAGTATTATGTCGTGAGAGTACTGTTTGTGTCTACCAGAATAGTCCTGGTTCCGATTTCCCGGTCCGCACATCAGAAAAAGTCAGATCCTATAATATTGCATAAACACCTAAAGAGGACCAATCCAGCGGTTTTTTCCGTTGCACGATAGTATATGTGTATGAGATAGTGTGTAGTCTCTTGCAGCATCAAATAACGAGAACCTAAAACGTCACGTCACTGGTGCCCAAGACTTAGTGATGCTCAACGCATGGTAGTAAGGCTGTAGTTTATTCCTGAGTCACCTATAGGCAAACGGTCGCATACTCAAGGAATCACACAACACATGTTCCTTGTGCGGCAATTGACAAAGGGACAAGAAACTGAATTCTCGACCTACTACAACCAAGCCTTGCCAAAGACCGACTCAAAAAAGCAGTTGTGACTATTATACTATGTTAGAAGTGAGTAGCGCTTCCGGTGCTTCGGGTTTTGAGGGCACGCAATGCCCCTATGAAGTTCGGTAATTTCCTCCGGTTGTATGGAGGCGCCGTGATTAGAATGATTCCATTGAAGCGCACTCATATTACTCTGATATTTTTGTGTTCCATACGCTCTCCCGCTTGCAACGCGGTACTGCACAAGGAGGTAGGCTATTATCTAGAGGATTTTCAATATTTAACATTGATACTATCACGTGGTAGACGTACTTCAATAAAACGCCAGCACTCTGCAAACAAAGTTGAAACGGCAGAGTGCCACCGTATGGCTATGATCAGGAGCCAGGTGGATTCTAGGGCGTATGACTCTATGAGTATAGCAACAACATTCATGTATCCGCTAGGCCCTCGGGCTTCCCCTATCAAAACTTTTACATTATGTCTTTTTATGAATATAAGAAAATCTCCTACCAATTAACCTTTTTTGCTGCCAATTCTTGAAAGTGAGGTATAGCGATATCAACAGGGTGCAGGATAGCGTGATGGATACTTGAATAGCCATTTCCGCCAATTGTGTTTTACCATCCAGGTGGACGAGCTCTGCAATTGGTGCCGTTGCGTCAAGTACAATGGTCCTCAAGGATAGTGCTTGGAAGATAAAACATATATAATTGAAGGCAAGAATTTCAAGTTTTCTACATACCTATAAAAGTCAGGAAGAGCAGCAAGAGCAGCAGGATCGCCAAATTACCATATCTAGTCATATACAAGACGACCCATACACGCCATATCTTCCTCGAAATTAATCCAAACATTAAGATGGCTCGAAAGAGAATAAACTGCACTATACCTGAATTGCTAATGTCAAACAATCAATTGCCCACTGGCATATGAATGTAGTTATCATGAGTGGTCCTTGAAAGGTTGTAATTTCATACACAAACGGGCCCCCGGGAGAGTAGCTATGCTTGATGTAGGCGTCTTGAGTTGCCCAGGCATATACTACCAGGGAATACAGCCCACAAAGCATTATAATACTGCTATATACAAGCATGAATTTTGCTCGCATTTTTCCATCTTCATTTCGAGGTTGAGTAGTGACGGAAAGGACATATAGACAAAAGAGGGTGGATGCAATGCCATAGAGTGTGCCAGCCACAGTTGTGGGAGTGAGAAGTTCGATTTGAGTATAGAGGAGAAGTTCCCCTTGTAGCGGTTCGATAGTGGTGCTTGTCATAGACTTGGAAGAAGGATAAACTGTACTGAAAGTCTTCCCATACTCAGTAGCATATATATGGTTTTGGGAATTGATCGTCAATTTCGGAGGTCCAGATCCAATAGATCCTATTTTTACGACTTATGTGTCAGGGTATGACAGCCATCATGATGCTGCTACATTGGTCAATAGCTCCGAGCGAACAATTCGGAGATCAATGGTGCCTTCAACTTACGAGCCTACCAGGACGTTTCACTTTCTGAGGTGATATTTCTCTTAATATTATGCTATGATGTCCAATTGATTATGGATTGTAGTGTGTATTAGCCTAAGAGTACAAGGACAATTTAGCATCTAGGATCCAATATAGACACTACAAGAGTTCAGTGTCTGCAACTGTGTCAAGTATAAGGGTAAGAGTGCGTTGACTTGTATCAAGATAACAGGAGCCTCATCACTCTTACGTACACTATGTTCAGCGCATACTCGTGCACATAGTATAATACTAGAAGTACTTTTGCTAGGTCAAATCGAGCCATTGACTCTAAACCAAGTTGTAGCGCAGTGGCCAATCACCGGCTGAAGAAGAGCGGCACCCACAGTGACACCGATAGGCAATACATGTAACCATCATTTCAACCCCACCCTCGTTTTCAGGTAGGAGGTACATCAAAGATCTCATTCTGCATAAATGAAACCAATGGACGAGATCCCGCTATGAGCATGGAGATAGCTCAAGGTGCGTTTCACAGTGTTCGAAAGAGAAAAAGAATGATAACCCTGAAACACAAGAAAAAAAACAAAGTTGCTAGTTCAACATAATCTCCTTTAGTCAATGTGCGTTGGCCATGCCAGTGTAAAATGGCTAGGATTCCGCATAAAAGCATCTGACACAGTTGCTAGAGCATCGACCTCTGTATGTCCTATCATGAGTTGACATACTCTCTCTTTCTTTTTGTACAGCTTTTATGACTGTTGGAAATTAACAGCTAGCTCGATATTATTACTCTTTCAGCATGTGAGGACAAATTATCAAGTCCGCCATCGCTTTCATTGAAGAAATCACCCCTCATGCAATTACACACTTAACACTGGAGTAAATGATCCACTAAGACCACAGCATCACGTTGTCAGTTTTTTGTACTTCCACTTTAACTAGAAATGACCGACCCACTGACAACGGATGGACGTGTTGATCATTGATGATTTGAATAGGGGCTAGTACTAGTTGTGACGATGGGCCTTGCATGATCGAATAAGTTTTCTTACGGATTTCTTCATCTATCTTGCATTTATCCCTTTGGAATGGACAGATGGAACGTGCGGAGGAAAGAGCACGAAAAAATATAACGCAAGGCCCTTTATCAACTGGGGGCAAGAACCGGGTATTCAAAGGATAAGATTAAGAGGAGACACCATAGGAGAAGAGGAAAGGAGGGACTATGGAAGAAGTCATGACGGAGTCGACCAGGAGTCGACATACCACTCAGCAAGAATAAGCCAGTTGGAGCTAATCCGGTCTGTCACCACGTAATTTCCCACATCCCCTTGTCAAATGCACATGTCTCGGCTCCTGCGCTTTCGGTGCTCTCGAACACGGACCCATTCATCTACAGAGTCTGGGGATGGCTCTGGAGATCTTGCTTCGGCCTCACATTCTCCGGGACAACTTGGTACATTGTAGCAGAGTATGGACCTTTCTGTTGGTGTGGTAATTGAGCACTCATTTCCATATTCCAGATGCCACCACAGGCGTTAATGCTGGCGGAACACAGGAGGATTCAACTATACAAGCTGCTTATGCAGCGATAGCGGTCGATCTCTCCAATCCCACACCAACACATGGCCCCCGTCTTTCGATTACCGAGCTTGCCCCTTCATCACAATCGGCCAGTTTCGACACACCCTCAAATTCCACTTCTTCGGTTGTACCTCAGCTTTTGTCTGTCCCAGAAGCAACTCCACAAGAGCCCATTGTCTCTCAACGGTTGATGGTGAGCTTCTGCTGCTTCCCTACTAGTGGGGTTTTGAAATGCAGCCGTCCCTGTCATTGCAGGTCAGGGACGAAAATCCAAGCCAACTCTATCCAAGTCGCATCCAGAGCATTCGCGAGTCAAGAAACGTATTGGTTGACGGCAACCTGAACACTGGTTGGGATATTCCATCACATATTTTCCGCGCCGGCTCATGACATGCTATCAGTCACTTATATAAATGCTGGCATTGGGGGCTCGAAAGACTGTAAGGAAATTTCCATGTCATATCTTCTCTATTGACAGCTTGGGCTGCTAGTTATGGTGAAGTTACTGGAGAATACGATACCCGGGGCAGCATTCGATTCCTCCGCTCGTGACCCTCCTCCGCGATGTCATCCCGGAACACGCCTGACAATCTTGGAACGATGTGTGGACTTTATCGCGAATTGCTCCGGCAAGAAGAAAGCACGTTGGGTTGTCGGTGCGGCTGGAGTTGGAAAGTCTGCTATCATGCAGAATGTCGCGGAAGCTGCCCTCCTTCACGTGAACTGTCGTGCTTCAATCTTCTTTTTTGTCAATGGGCGTAGCGATGTGACTAAAGCCATTGTAACGCTTGCTTATCAACTCGCAGCCAAGAGCGCGCCATATCGTGGATTTATCGAACGCGAAATTGCTCGCGATCCATCCCTCCTTCAATCTTCAATGTCAGTTCAGTTCAATAAATTCATTGTTGAAGCTTTCGTGCACCAGCCTCAGTTAAGCTCTGCTGGTCGTGTCTTAATTATCATCGATGGCCTGGATGAATGCGACAACGCAAGCAGTCAACGGGACTTCCTCCACCTCATCTTTGACCTCTGCCTCAAATATCCTTCCTTGCCCATCGTATGGACGATTGCCAGCCGACCAGAGCCTCACATCACATCATTCTTCGCTCAGCCCAATGTTAAGGAGGCTTACAAGAAGGAGGAGATCCCTGTCGACTCTGACGAAGCTCGGGCAGACATCGAGAAGTTTCTGCGTACAGAAATGGAGAAAATACAGAAGGAATTCTCACTTGACCCGCGGGTGCCGTGGCCCTCAGAACTGGTTTTCTGGAAACTTGCTCATGCGTCAGGCGGGCTATTCGTTTACGCCAATACGGTTGTCAAGTACATCGGCGATCGTGCGGCTGGAGACCCGACTGCGCAGCTTAATGATGTATTGCAGGTGATCGAGGCCCATCCACTCCCTGATGTGCGGCCCAAAGATCATCCGATGGCACTGCTTGATGCATTGTATGCGAGGATCTTGTCCAAAATTCCAGCACGAGTCAGGGCTAACGCGCGGAAGCTCTTGCTGTCATTCATAGTTGGTTGGGGAGACAGATTTGACAAAGAAGGAAGGAGTTTTCTTGTGCTATGTAACTGGTTGGGTTTGACTTCCGATGAAGCTTATGCCGCCATTCGTCATCTCAGCTCGCTCTTGAATGTTCCTGGCCATGGCAAAGCCAATAAAGAAGAACTCCGGTACTTTCACAAATCATTTATCGACTATATATCTGATTTTTTGCGATCTGGGTTTTCGCCTGATATCAAGCGCGAAGCCCGCGAACTCTATGTTCAATGTACGTTAAGGGCAACCAAGCAGGCTCCCGACGGTATTGATGTTGGTAATCTCAATCATGAGGTTCGTGGAGAGCATTTTGCCGGTGCCCTGACGCGTTGTTCTCGCAATAGCCACAACATTTCGCTTACCTGGCCGGTGGATGATGAACGGGACTGGGATGACAATAGAACGAGATTGTTCATGTACAAAATGGCTGCTGTGAGCGTGGTGGATGGGATTTGGTACGGGTGGCAAGCATTCTATAATGTCCTCTGCATTCAGCTCCTTGCTACATGTTTTCAATGGATGAATGTATCTCGTGTTCCAACCTTGCACGAGGCTGTATTTGTACGTCCGTATTGCATTTTTGTATGCTCAAAATGCTGAAACTAGATTGCAGGATAACTCTCGTCGTCATGAACTTGCAGAACGAGGGCTACTCAAACAGATACCTGTCAGAATCCTTGATTTTGCGAGCATTAGATGGGACTCACGTTTGGACTTTCGTCGTCCAATAACAGCTTTGCCTGAACCATGGGATCCGTCTTGTCAAGTGAGTAACGTACATCCGTTGCTGGTACTATGTTTGATCTTGATTGCGTAGCATGAACGAAATGGCGAGTGGGGAGAAGGCAAGGATCAAGCTTGGTCAAGTGGATCCATCATGGAATGTAGTTTTTGTTGTCAACGGTTAGAATATCAGCTAGATGATTGGAAGAACCGGTTTCCTGATTATGTGGTTTCGGTTTTGTTCACTTTGGTTGGGATAGGGTTTGTGGAGTTCAAGTTCATTGACTTGGAAGATGGCGTGTCGGAGTGGACGTACTGGTTTGTACATGAGTTTTTGGAGGAGGAGCGGAGAGAGTTGGGAAGCATTGTGTAATATTTTTGCATCGTGTTTTATTGATCGAAGAGGGATCACAGGGAACCTAATCCAAATATAGCTAACGGAACTTGCCGTTATATTATGAGCAACTGGCCAACCTCGAGTCGCATCTCCCCTTATTCTCCTCTCGATGCCCGACCTCCCACTGTACCTTCTCCAGATACTCCTGCTGCCTGATGTTCTAACCTACATTTTCGAGATACTACGCTTTCTTTTCCTCCGACTTTCTCCCGCGTGTCTAACAGATTCCAGCCAAGTAACCAGCGCCTCTCGTTCTTACTCTCTTGCAGGTGAACACGACTCGTTGTCCTCGAGATATGGTATTCCTGCGCAAGGTATATACGTTTTTGTTGATCACTTGTCCCAAACTCATTGATATAATCTACAGATAGTCTAATCGCTACCGCTCAAGACGCGACAGAACGCCATCCAATTCGCCCAGAACTGGACAATCCCGGCAATCAACTTCCTCATACACTGCCGCCTGTTGCTGCTCCTGCAGTTCAAGAACATCCCAAGCCCGTAACAATACATGATTCCACTATTCCATCCGAGTCGCATATGGGTACCCCGCAGACCATTAATACCGACCAGCCTCAACATCAAGATCCCTTGACAATTACTCAGCCGCCGCAGTCTTTGCTCTCGCCGCAATCGACAGTGGGTTTCCCTGGCCTAGCCTGCACTAAGAAGATACTGAAATGTTTGCAGCCCTCTTCGCATCAACGTTCACCACAACTGCAGAGCAGTACTCCAAGTATGATCTACGACGTCCAAAACATTCAGGACTCAAGGAATGTATCTGTAGATGGAAACATGAATTGTGGTCAGAATGCTTCCTTCTGTACCCGACTTATCAATGCTGACCTACTACCAGTCACTTACACAAATACTGTCATCAATAGCGTAAATAACTGTACGGAAATTAGTTTTTCGTTGGATCTTTGCTGACGGTTCCCCATGGTAGTCATGAAGGAGCTACTGGAGAAAACGATACTTGGTGCGGCATTCAACTCCTCCGCTCGCGACCCTCCTCCACGATGTCATCCTGGAACGCGTTTGGCTATCCTAGAACGATGCATATACTTCGTTGTTAATTGCGTTGGTGAGAGGAAGATGCGCTGGATTGTTGGCGCCGCTGGAGTTGGAAAATCAGCTATCATGCAGAGTGTTGCTGAGGCCGTCTTTCCATCTGTCATCTGTCGGGCCTCAATCTTCTTTTTCGTCAATGGGCGCAATGACGGAACAAAGGCCATCATCACACTCGCCTACCAGCTCGCGACCAAATGTCTACCCTATCGTCAATTCATTGAATACGAAATCACTCAAGATCCATCCCTCCTTCAATCATCGATAACAGTGCAGTTCAATAAATTCATTGTCGAACCCTTCATCCATCACCCTCTGCTGAATTCGGCTGGTCGCGTTTTGATCATTATCGATGGCCTAGACGAATGTAACCAGTCACGCACTCAGCGGGAGCTTCTCCGACTCATCTCTGAACTCTGCCTAACATATCCCTCTTCGCCTATCGTGTGGATGATCGCTAGCCGCCCAGAGCCTCATATCATGTCCTTCTTTCTCCAATCCAGCGTTCAGCTAGCCTTTGAGAAGGAGGAAATACCTGTTGAATCCGATGAAGCTCGAGCAGATGTTGAAAGTTTCCTTCATGCAGAGCTGGGGAGAATACAAAACGAGTTCTCACTGGGTCTGCAGGCATGGCCCTCGGAACAGAACTTTTGGAAGCTCGCTAAAGCCTCAGGTGGTCTATTTGTGTATGCACATACAGCCGTCAAACATATAGGTGATCCTGATATCGGAGACCCGGTTGAACAGCTCAACGATATACTACGGATCATCGATGCCCGTCCGCTACTTAACAATCCGGGAGAGGAGCACCCAATGGCTTTCCTGGATGCGTTATATTCTCAGATTTTATCCAAGGTTCCAGCTCGGGTCAAGGAGAATGCACGAAAGCTTCTCTTGGCTTTGGTCGCAGCTTGGGACCACCAATTCAACCTCGGAGGAAAAAACTTTATCGTGTTATGTAATTGGCTGGGAATGACCTGCGATGAAGCCTATGCGGCGATCCGTCATCTCAGTTCCGTCTTGGATATTCCTGGGCGCGACGAAGCCCACAAAAAGGAGCTCCGGTGTTTCCATAAGTCATTCCTTGACTATATATCCGATTCTCTTCGTTCCGGGTTTTCTCCCTGCATCAAAGATGAAGCTCGCCAACTATGGGATGAGTGCTTGTTAAGGGTCCTTGACCAGGCTCCTGATGGTATCGATCTCGGCGACCTAGACTATTTTGTATATGGAGAGTTTCCTGTGGGAACCCTAATGCGTGGACCCGGTGGCACCGGTAGCGATATTTCGCTTAGTTGGTCGGTGGGTGATGATAGTGGCTGGGACAACAATAAGACAAGGTTGTATATGTATAAAATGGCTGTTGCAAGTATCGCAGATGGGTTCAGGCGGAAAAACCCAGCTTTAGATCCCGTGTTCTGTGTCCGTCTCTTGGCCGGACGCTTTCGATCATTCGATAAATTTACTGTACCAAGGCTGCTTGACCGAGTGTATGTAAGTCCCCGCTGTTTTTACTCTATCTTTACGATACTAAATGAGTATACTAGGACAAGTCTCTTCGTTCTGAATTTGTGGAACAAAATTTGATCCATCAGATACCTATCGAATCGCTTGATACCGTATATATGAGATGGGATGCCAAACTGCAGTTCCGTCGTCCAGGGACGTCAACCCCGAACCTAAAAGGTCCACTGGATTCGTCTTGTATAGTGAGTTAAGAGGGTGCGTCTGGTTACAGCTCACTGACTCTGTGTTTTGCAGCATGAGCAAAGGGCCAATGTGTTGATATGGGAGAATGATGAACTCTGGTCAACCGAGTTCGGTTTGCATCATGAAGCTTTCTTCAATACGTGTACTTTCTGTTGCGAACGGTTGCAGCGCCAATTGGCATCGCGCAAGGCCCAATCCCCAGATTATCCGGTCTCTGTTCTGTTCACTTCGACTGGAGTAGGTTTTGTGGAGTTCCAATTCACTGATCCGGAGGACGGTGTTTCGGAATGGACGTACTATTTTGGGCAGATGTTTTCGAAAGAGCAACGGATGAAATTGGGGTGTACTTTGTAGTGTTCTTTTATTCCTGTTACTGTGGCTCTCTTTTGTGGCGCTCAGGAGACATCACGATACCGTCCTTCCCGCATCTAATCTCTGCTGTTAACGCTTGAATCATCGATTTGTAGCACTGTTCTCCGGTCAATTGGACATCAGATCAGGATTTCCACAGCCTCATAGAAAGCTGTTGAATGGTGAGTATAAGCGGAGTTGAGATAGTTACTACGCTTGGTAAAAATTCCAGTTGTTGATCCGGATAGTGTAACGGGGCGGGGTGTGTGCATATGATTTCGGAGAGAATTGACTTGAATTATAGGCCAACGCTGCGCTGGTGGTCCTTCAGCTAGATTCCACACCTCCATCTCACCTCAGCCGGGGGGAGGTGGGAGATATGTGTGAAACACCGCTCGAGGAACAGGCGCGGTGTGTGGCGATGCCCGTGTGAAGGGGTTCAGGCAGTGAGGCCAAAGAACAGTTGCTCAACCCGTGCTACACCCGGCTCCCTGAGAAGATAATAGAATTGACGCGTCGGCTGTGGCTGTGCGAGAATATCAAGCGCTCGAACTGCCACAGCCTCTGCTCTCGTTCCATCCACCGTGCCCCCATGACGGGCCTTGTGCTCTATCTTCTCCAGATATTACTACTGCCCGACGTTTTCTCGTACATTGTCGAGGTGTTGTACATCCTCTTTACTCGCTATGCACCTGGACTAGAGCAAGGACGTCGTTCCGATCCTACAAGTACCGCGAATGTTGCTGGTTCTTCTTCCCCTACGTCGACAGGTTGATATAGACACTGACTGTTGATCAGCCTCACCGCGTCCTATCGTTCAGACTTCCCTCCGACGCGTGTTGGATGAGTCTACGACCAATCTGCCGACATCTACCAACACGCAACCAAGCTCTGTGCAGACACCGAGTCAACAACAACCTTCTCAAAATGCAAGCTCCAACTCATCTCAGCCTCCCAGCCTAGCGAAAGTGCCGCAAAACTCACTTGCCGCGTGCTTACCACCTCTACAGTCTCCACAGCCAACTGTGAGTTTTCCCTGTGACACTCGATGAACAGCTCACCTTTGCCTCCCCAGAATTCACTTCCCCTACGAGAGAGCCAACACATGTTCAATCATGCTCAGGGTTTCATTGTGTCCGGCGGTACATTTACCAATACTGTAGACAACTGTGAGTAGTATTTGCTTCAGGTTTACGACCGCATGTATTGAAGTATTATCCTCTCCTAAGCCACTACCATAGTCAATACCTCAAATAACTGTAAGCAAGGCTCTCTTACGCGTGCTCTTTCCTGACGCCCCCCACTTGCCAGTCATGAAAGAACTTTTAGAGCAAACAATACCTGGAGCGGCTTTCGATTCTTCCGCCCGCGATCCTCCTCCCCGGTGTCATCCTGGAACGCGTCTAGCCATTCTCGAGCGATGTGTGGACTTTATCATCAACTGTGTGGGCGAGAAGAAGATGCGTTGGATAGTTGGTGCGGCTGGAGTTGGAAAGTCTGCTATTATGCAGAGTGTTGCCGAGTCCCCTCTCCCATCTATAATCTGCCGAGCTTCAATCTTCTTTTTTACCAAGGGGCGAAGTGATGGAAGCAAAGCTATTATTACGCTTGCTTATCAGATCGCCGCCAAGAGCGAGCTTTATCGTCAACTCATCGAATACGAAATTAATCGCGATCCATCCCTCCTTCATGCCTCAATATCTGTCCAATTCAAAAAGTTCGTCGTTGACCCCTTCATGGGCCACCTACAATGTACTTTATCTGGCCGCTTTCTCATTATCATTGATGGTCTCGACGAATGCGATAGGTCGCACACTCAACGAGAGCTTCTTCACCTCATTTCCGATTTCTGCATCACATATCCGACCTCACCCATCGTGTGGATGATTGCCAGCCGGCCGGAACCTCACATCACATCATTCTTCGCTCAAGATAATGTTGAACTCACTTACGAGAAGGAGGAAGTTCTGGTTGACTCTGACGAAGCTCGCGCCGATGTCGAAAGATTTCTTCGTGTCGAACTCACGAAGATACAAATCGAGTTCTCACTCAAGCCCCGATCGCAATGGCCCTCCGAACATGAATTCTGGAAATTCGCCAACGCCGCAGGCGGACTGTTTGTATATGCTCACACAGTTGTCAAATACATCAGCGATCCCGATATTGGAAACCCGGTCCTCCAGCTCAATGACGTACTGAAGGTCATCGATGCTCATCCATTACCTGATGTCCCACGAGAGCAGCACCCGATGGCACATCTTGATGCATTATATGCACAAATCCTCTCCAAAGTTCCTCACAGAATTATGGTTAATACGCGAAAACTTTTATTGGCATTGGTATCTGGTTGGGTAGATGAGTTTGAAGGCGACTTTTTGGAGGAAGAAAGTTGTTTCATTCTGCTCTGCAATTGGTTTGGTATGACGAGCGATGATGCGTATGCCGCCATCCGTCATCTTCGTTCCGTTTTGACTGCCCCCGGACGTGACAAAGCGCACCTCGAGCAAATCAGATTCTTCCACAAATCATTCATCGACTACCTATCCGACTCTGCCCGGTCCGGTTTTTTCCCCGATCTCAGAAACGAAGCGCGCCAACTCAAAGCTCAGTGCACATTCAGGATCCTTGAGCAGGCTCCTGGTAGCATTGACTTTGGTGATGTGGATTATTACGTTACTACTTGTGGAACCCTGTCACGCGGTTCGAGGTCTGGCGATAACATTTCACTTACTTGGCCAGCGGATGAACTCGAGTGGGATGACAATGATACGAGGCTAAGTATGTACAAAACAGCCATCGCAAATGTTGCCAGGGGTATAAGGCAGGGAGAATTGACATTCTGCACCGAATTCTGCATCCGTCTCATAATAACTCCTTTTGAGTCATTTAATCATAACCACGTGTTTCGCACGTTACATGACTTCGTGTCTGTAAGTTTCTCTTTATATTTCTATATTGCTAACGCTGAAATGATACACCCAGGATAAATCTCGATGTCATGAATTTATGCGACGAGGCATAGTTAAGCAGGTGCCTGTCAAAGTACTCAAATTTGCTGATATCAATGTGCAATGGGAAATCAAGTTGCAATTCCGTCGCCCTACTGCTGACTCTGTGAAAGATGAGTGGAACGCATCCTGTACAGTGAGTATCATATCTCAATTTATGAAGATTCGCCCAATTCATCGGTGTTGTACAGCACCAACGAGAAGGAGACTGGGGAGAAGGCAAGGCCCACGAATGGACAACTGAGTTCAGCATGATGCGGGACGGTATTATGCCGAAATGTGATTTTTGTTGTCAACGGCTGGAACGCCAAATAGAAAATTGGGTGACCGAATCGCCGGATTATCTCGTCTCAGTTTTGTTCACGTCGGCTGGGACGTGTTTCGTAGAATTTACATTTGTCGATCTGGAGGATGGCGAGGCGGAATGGACGTATAGGTTTGTGTATATGTTTGAGGAGGAAGAGCGTAGAGTTTTAGGGAGCGATGTGTAAAGTATTCCCCAGTCACGTCATAGCTATGCTTGAACCCCTGCTAACCGAAGCCCGAATGCCTGAATTACTTTTCTGATCTATTTTGCGCTGGACGAACCTTCTCAGAGTCCTTATCTTGCTCTCGAATTTGTCGACATCTATTTCGTGTCTTTTCAGAACTACCGCAAACCAGTGAACGCCCAATGCTCAATTCTCATCCCGACGACAACGCAGTTGGATGAAGTATCGCACTAAGGCATAGCATTGGTTGGTTTACCACCAGGAAGATCGTTTCAGTGGTTTATGAATTTGTCCATCCGTGTTGTGCAGGTCAACATGACGTGCATCCTTCATGATCATTTTCCAAATTGCTGTAGTCATAATTGATAGATCACTTTCAACTCTATGATGACTGGCGCAAAGCGAGACCACAATAAGTGGAGCCTGAGAGTGAAAAGTGGCTGATGGAGACAGGACCAAATTCAAACTTTCTTTGGTGGGTAATATGAATCATTGATACTATATTATATGATAAATATAAAAGTAACGATATCACCAAAAATGATTATAGTTGTTATATAGATCATATTCTGAGGATCCTGACAACAAGATCACGGCAGAGAAATGAGCCATCAGAGGTACGAGTTTGATTGGCCCTGCAAAGTGTAGCCTGCCGGCATTCCAATTTCATCCACACAGCCTCATTGGATACGAGTTCTTTGACCGGTCTTTCTCCCTCTACGGCACGATTTTGAGGCCGAATATAGCGCTTGGGCATTACTCACTGTTGCTTTCTGACTGCTGCGGCGTCAATAATACTAGGGTCAGGGAAAATGCAACACTGCGACTTATCATCCATATGATCTAGTACGGTGCACTCTCCATCCGGAAAAAATACCACCTCTATGTCTCGATATAAACCTCTTCTTGTATGAAATCCCCAGAACTCAGACGTCGCTATCACCTCGGCTTCATTGGCCAGTTGCGGTAATCATAAAAAGCGGTGGAACTGCCACATTGCTCATGTCGAATGACAGAGGGGCTTGATATTGGGACCAATCCCCCGGACACTCCCGTCTTTCGTCCTGCCAACTAGGCCTCAATGCCCCACTTTGTGCTCTACCTACTTCAGGTATTCCTGTTGCCTGATGTCGCATGGTATATTACTCAGGCGCTCTACTCTTTCTTCCTTCGACTTGTGACTGGGCTCGGGCAAGCACAACCGGTGGTTTCCAACGATGCAACCAACATTCCTCACTCTCATCATGAGCATGCCTCATCCTTTCCTCCTTCTATAGGACCTGATATATCCCAGCAGGAAGGCATGTGTTTCTTCTTAATAGACCTATTGATCGAATCTGAGAATCATCATTAGCTCCGGCTGATTCCATCGTCGCTGTACCAGACTCTATGGGATCCCGTATAATTGAAGGGGCGTCAAGTATCTCTCAAAGCGCACTCTCGAGTGCATCGAAACAGGTCTCCTATCCTGAGAATCCGGAGCCTGCGCAAATTTCCAGCTTACGAGGTTCAGACGCTCAAGTACTTCCACGGGTACCAAGTTCTGAGTCATCTCAGTCTCAAGATCTGTCTTCAACACCTCAGCGTCCAAAAAGGATAAGCCCACAACCGCTACTGTCCCCTCACTTGTCAACTGTGAGTTGTAATTTCCGGGTAGAAGATTGAGACACTAAAATAACCCTGCACTTGCCTTGGTAACAGGGCGAACGTACTGGCGATCATGTTAACATCCAGAATATCCACGACTCAAGAAATGTATTTATCGATGGCGATAGCAATGCTGGTATGGAATATTCTAGTTTGTACCTTACGCATTCTTACCCATCTTTCGATCGAAACAGTTACTTACATGAATACTGTTATTCACCACTCAACTATGTGTAAGTATTTCCACCTTCACATCTAGACCGTCCTGACGGCTTGGACCTGTAGTCATGGAAAAGCTCCTAAGTTACGCGATACCCGGGGCAGCGTCTGATTCTTCTGCTCGTGACCCGCCTCCGAGGTGTCACCCTGGAACGCGGCTGGCAGTCCTAGAACGCTGCCTACACTTCATTCTCAACTGTGCTGGAAAAACGAAGATGCTCTGGATCTTTGGGCCTGCGGGTGTTGGAAAGTCGGCCATCATGCAAAGCGTGGCCGAATATCCTCTTCCTTCTGTGCTCATACGTGCCTCAATTTTCTTTTTCGTCGACGGGCGTAGTGATGTAACCAAAGCTCTCGCAACACTCGCGTATCAGCTGGCTGTGCAATGTGAGCCCTATCGCCAGTTCATCGAGCAACAGATTGCCCGTGACCCGTCACTCCTTCAAAAGTCAATGGCTGCGCAGTTTAACATTTTTTTTATCGAACCCTTCGTTAACCACCTCCGTCTCAACCCTGCTGGCCGCATTTTAATAATAATTGATGGTCTGGATGAATGTGACAGTACCCACCACCAGGAAGAGCTCCTCCGCCTCATCTCAAACTTCTGTGTCACATACCCTTCCTCAACGTTGGTATGGCTAGTCGCTAGCCGTCCCGAACCTCACATTACCTCCTTTTTTGGTCAAGAGGAGGTATCCCGAGCCTACATGAAGGAGGAAGTCCGAGTGGACTCCTGTGATACACGCAAAGATGTAGAAAAATTCCTTCGCAATGAACTGTTTAAGATACAACAGCACTTCTCATTCGATACTCCATCTCGTTGGCCCTTGGAGCGAGATCTTTGGAAGCTCGCCAATGCTTCCGGTGGCTTATTTGTGTATGCCAGTACGGCCCTCAAATATATCGGCGACCGTGGTATTGGAAACCCGACCTCACAGCTGGATGATTTACTGAAGGCAATAGATGGTCGTCCTTTTACCAATACTCCTGGAGAGCAACACCCACTGGTACCACTCGATTCGTTGTATACACAAATTTTGTCCAAGGTTCCTGCCAAAGTCATTGGGAACACGCGAAAGCTTTTATTGGCATTGGTTGCAGGATGGGACGTCCGGTTTGACAATGCCGGAACAGGAAGAAACTTCATTGTATTGTGTAATTGGTTGGGCGTGTCTTGTGATGATGCATACGCAGCCCTTCGTCATTTGCTCTCTGTTCTGGATGTACCTGAACGTTCTAAAGCTCATAAGAAGGAGCTCCGATACTTTCACAAATCGTTCCTCGATTATTTATCCGACTGTTCAAGATCTGAATTTTCCCCTGATGCCTCACAAGAAATCCAGCAACTCAAGGTACAATGTTCCCTCAGGATTCTTGGACAGGCCTCCGACGGCATCGATTTCGGAGAAGGAGATTATCATCTGCACAGTTCGTTGAGTCTAGGTGTTTTGGCACGTGGTCCCGGTACCGGCGACAACATTTTATTAGCATGGCCGGTGGGTGAAGCAACGGAATGGTATGACCGAAAAACACGGCTGTGTATATATAAAATGGCTGTGGCAAGTATTGTAGAAGGAATTAGGAAGGGCGAATCCGCGTTCTGTACAGACGCTTGCATTCGTTACCTTACCACATGCTTCAAGGCTCATGCCTCGGCAAACTTCCCACATCATCAATTGCAAAACCTCTTGTTTGTGAGTATTCCCTACATACTGACATGTGTTATGCTGAGATTATCTCCTTAGGACGCAGACCGATGTCATGGTTTCATCAAAAGGGGTATACTCAAGCAGATACCAGTCAAGGAACTCGATTTGTCTGATATCAAATGCAACATAGAGGTTCAATTTCGACGTCCCAACGTCACCACATCAGCTCCAGCTGATCCGTGGGCCACATCTTGTGTAGTGAGTGAATACATTCTCTTGGCTCCGTCAATCTGTTAAAGTAGAGCTACACAGCACGAACGGAGAGGCGAGTGGGGAGAAAGCGCAGAACAAAATTGGATAACAAGATTTTGGATGATGCCACCGAAGGACATCGGTTGTGCCTTCTGTTTCCAACGTCTGGAAGACCAGCTAAACATTTCGAAGGCTCAATGTCCAGATCGACTTGTCCCAATTTTGTTCACCTCGACGGGGAGATGTTTTGTAGAATTTCATTTTGTTGATCTTAAAGACGGTATATCAGAGTGGAAGTACAGGTTTGTGCAGAAGTTTTCGTTGGAGGAACGTATACGCTTAGGGAGTATTGTGTAACTCGTTATTAGCAATATCGTTATGTTATGAGAGTCACTGGGAAAGCAGAGAAGTAGCCCGGAAATGACTAAGGTCTTATGTTTTGATATTGGGAGAGTATAAAAGTGATGTCGGGAGAGTGTAGTTAGCTTGAAGAGTAAAAGTGGTATCGGTGAGGCCCGTTGTAGGGAGGTTCATAAATGGGCCACATGTAAGTGGCGGAATAATTAGAAATTGACAAGAGGCTAAAGTAAAATTTTTGTTGTCCCCGCTACCATTCTAGGTCCGCGTAGCTGAACAAGCGCGGAGTTTTTTCTCAGGCGTGAGTGAGTGCTTGGTGACGTCTTAGTTCATCTGCTTCCTCTTCTACTACGTCTTGTATATAGACCCAAACTCCTAATTTCCTAAATCCCACATCCCCTCTATCTATGTACGATGGAAGGCCGAATGCACAGATGAATCGGAGCTGGCGTAAACAGAGGCAACTCGATTGCATCTCTGTTCCAATCCCAACACCTGGGAATCCTCCCGGTCTCCTAGAACTCCCAAATATTCGTGGTACAGGTATCTTCTTCTTACCAGAAAAACGATATCTGACCTTGGACAGGAGTCACTTCTGGCCAACTCCAGTTATGTACAATAAAGGTTTTGCAAATTTGTTAGACATCACTTGTCAAACTGCACTAGAAGCTGGTGTCACACCCGCACCAAACACATAACGATCACCACTACTCTCACTCGTTCTCCCTACTTGCGTTATGCCATGATTTGAATGGTTCCATTGCAAGGAACTCGTGTAACTCTGTTCCCCTTGTGATTCATATGCTTCCCCGCGGGCAACTCGATACTGGACGAGCAAATAGGCGATTATCTAGCCATGTTTTAGGTACTAGTATTTATACTGACTTCGACATGGGCTCACCTCCACGTAGACCCTGCTCTCGAAGAAAAATGTTGATATCGCATATCCCCAAATTATTGCGACAGTCAACAGCCATATAGATTCCAATGTGTACGACTCAATGAGCATAGCAACAATCCTTGTGTATCTGATTGCTCCGTGAGCCTCACTTGTCAGGCCTGGTAGGTCTGTTTTTTCGTTAGTCATCACGGCCCATTTTCTAAAACGGTAGTGTTTCCATACTCATGAGATTTCTCTGCCGCAAGTGACAATAAATGAGGTATGAAGATATCAAAATTGTGCAGAGCATTGTGGTAGCGGCTTGAATAGCAATCTCGGCTATCTGTATTTTCTTGTCCGCTCGTAGGACTTCTGCATAATTTGTTGTGGTTTCAAAGATGAGTGTCCTTAATCGTAATACTGCCAGAACTATGAGAAGCTCAGCTTTGAAGAAACAAGGGATTACTTGCCCGTAAATGTCAGGAAACACAGGGAGGGCAGAACAACGGCCAGACCGGCATATCCAGTTGCACCCCAGACCTTCCATACACGCCAAACCTTGCATAGAGTTCAGTGCAGATCTACAATAAAATGAAGAAAAGCGACTACATACCTGGATTATCGACGTCAATGTATCGATTCCGAATTGACAGCTAAGGCTAGCCGCGATAACAGGGTCGGTATCCAATATTGATTCCACATATGCCCACGGGCCTCCAGGATAGTTACCGTGCTTCACGTAAGCATCCTGGGTAAGCCAAGCATTTGCCACGAGAATGTACAGCCCAAAAATCATTATGATGGTGCTGTATCCGAGCATGAACGTTGCTCGTCTTTGGCAGTCGTTCTTCTGAAGTCGAGGAACCAGCGCATGAATATAGAGGCAGAAGACGGCGAACGAAATGCCGTAGAATAATCCTGCTACGGTTGTGGGGGCGATAACCTCGAGCTGGGTGATGAGGAGAAATTTCCCGTGAAGGGTTCCGCCACCCCAGTCCATGGACAGCCGTCAGGGGGAGTGTATCGCAAGTTTCTTTACCCTTCAACAGTGGCATATATATTTGAGGACAAGATTAGGCTCTCAACCTGACTATTATTCTTGCCTCATCTGATGTCGTCAGTCCACTCCTAGCTACTGATCCGAGAGAGAGCTATGGCTGTCCATCAAAGGGAAAACCGAGGTAGTCTTTCTTCTACGATCGTATCCTTTCCATTCGTGCTATTCGTGTGCCACCAGCGCAATTCCTCTCAACAAAGTTATCCTGGAAGAGCAGTTACATCCCATTTACATTGATTATTATATCTCTGGTCTAATGTTGGTCAATCCTCAATCCCCAGCGATGGGGAGGGGAATCTTTCGCAAACCATACACTAGCTCATCCTCTTGTCTGAACCAGAATTACGACCATCTCCATCCAGCAGTACTAAACGGCGACGCCTAAGGAGTTATCGATAATGCCAGTACGCGGCGTTGATCTACCTGAGGCTCTGAAAGGAACAATTGATACAACGGTCAACTGTCGAGACCATTCACAATCTAGGGAGAACGAATAGAATGATCATGTTTCGCCTAGTGGTGTCATTGTATACAATAACTAGGACCTCCCAGATCCCAATGACATCTAGGATGGTGCAACGAGCTATACCTGATAAAGTGGGCATCCGGGACCCGAAATGAAACATCAGTTAAAATTTTTTTTTTGATTGCCCACCGTGAAGAGAAAGCTTCTCCCGATCAGAGATCACCATCATTCCTATTCCTCATTACAGTATCATCACTCGTCTCAGCCGCCAATTGTTTATAATAACAATCGTTCGTCAAACATGGTCAGATTGAAAACGCCACTGACAGCTTAGACAGAGATACCGGATAAGGATCTCGACATAACGATTGGGGGGGAGGTCTTTACCCATATGACATTTTCACCGCTTATTCGTTACGTGAAAAACAGCTTTGGGAAAGCCAAGAAGGCAACCATTGGTAGCCATCGGCACTACTATAAAACTAGCCCCAGGTCTAGAGATACAGCCTCAGTCAAGGTATATGAATAGGAAGTTGTCGCAGATAAACGTCACCCATAGCTCCTACAACATATCGAACGCCACATGTCCATCAGCAACAATCACGCCCAGAAAATCCATGAAACACTCCTCCTCACTTGGAAATAAATCTGCATCCAGGGACATGCAACGTGCATATAAAGCGAAAGCTGGTAAAATATTGGTGAACATGTTCTAGGGTCAGGCACAGATGTCAGTGGAGTAGTAAAAAACCGGTAAGACGTAACTGCGTAGGCTAGTGAAAGCCACTGACCAACCAAAAATAGCTATCAGTCGCTATATCCCGAACCAAGAGTTCGAAGCTGAAAGACAGCAACGGCAGCGGTGTCAGAGTACAATCGAATGGAACTTCCTCTCGTACTATTGTCAGGGAAACAAAAAAAGAAGCCACAAACAAGCCTAACTGGTGCGTAGTCCGAGGGCCATCCATGCGATATCAGACCTTTCAGGATTTTTCCACCACCGAGTTATTCATAGCACGATGTAATCGCTCCAACGTTGACTCTTATTAGGCACAAAATTACCATCCCGACTCTCGCACTGATACATATCACGATCAAAGAACAATCAGAATCAGCACACTCGGCCTTCTATCTCGTTCCTCATCTCATGACATAGGCCAATCAAATAAACATTTATTTCTGTTACGTTATATAGCGCTTGGCGACTATCTTGTGTGATATCACATCATCAATACGAGAGAGATCTGAACAACACCACAGACAAATGAGTAGAATCTCTCTCAACATCTCATCCATTGCTTCATTAATACTATTGATCACTCACACAACGAGGCCAATAGTGTTCACTGTTCTAAATTTAATATTATACCCCCTGGGCGTAAAAATTAAGTTTACACCTCATTCGAAAAAAAAAAAAATTTTCAAAGTCAGAAATATGAACGAAGAAAACCTTAAATCCATCCATGCATCCAAACAAGGTATATACATGAGAGAATCTGAAAAAAAAAAAAAATGAAATGAGTGAAAGACAAGAGAACGTATGAGATGTAGGGGTAATCTAATAGGGGAAAGATATCAAGGGAATATGTGCGTGTAATGTGGTGTGTATATGCGATGTATGCATAGATGTCAAACTAGAAGGTAGCAATTCCAAAAAAGAAAGTAGAGAACATAGAAAAAACGAATTGTGAAATCCTCAAAACGCCTGGCCAATAGGTGTCGTGGGTACCTTGGGTATCACCGGGGTTTTCGATCTTGTCCGAATTCCCAACCCATTCAAAGCCGGAGGGTGAGGAATCCCACTCGAAACCAACGGTGTCTTTCTACCATCCGCCATTCGTAACTGAGCTTCCTGACCACCTGCCGTCATACCACCACTAGCGAGCGAAGACGAACTTTTTCGATATGTCATTCCTGTCCCAGTTCTTGGTTTTGGCCTGAGAAAACCTTCTTTCGGCGATATCGGGCTTGAAGGCAGAGATCCAATACCACTGCTGCCACCAGCACTACTCGTACTTAGAGAGCTGAGCCTCGACATGGAAGGCGCAGATAACCTCGGGACAGACTTTGCAGGTGTCAAAGACGGGATCCCAGGCTTGACTCCTTCTCGTGAATGAAGAGGCGTGGCGGAAGTGGCATGATGAAGCCCCGGTACGGGTACAGCTGGCCTATCTCCGACGCTGGCTATACGTTGTGGGAGATGCAGAGGCCTCACATTTGTGGGTTTCACCATCGCAGTCGGCTTGAGAGTTCTTGGCGTGCTGATCGCAGTGGTTGAAGAAACCGACCCTGCTCTCGATCGGGTAGGTGTCATTGGAAACGGAACGGCCCCAGGTTTTTCTCCCCCAGCGTCCCAATCCGGCTAGGCTGTTTCTTCAAAATAGGTTGAATGGGCAAAGGTGGCAGATGTTTATCCTTATCATACACCATCTTGCTTCTTTTTCTCGTCATCGCCATTGCTGGGTCAGTGGACAAAACATCATCCTGAGGCGTTAGAGGTAACTTTGTGCTCAGAGAAGACGAAGCCGAGGATGGCGTTTGAATCGTATCATCGGAACTGTTACGCGACCGGATCGGGAGAAGGACAGGGCTCTCGGCATCGGGTGACGGGGATGACTTTGTCGCCCTGATCTTGAAAGATGCACTAGAGGCAGTACTACTCCGACTCAGTCTCGATCCGGCGCCAGAGCGACCATGCCACGAGGTGGGTGGTGGCATTCCACTCCGGGAAGTTGACTTTGTCCTCGGTCGAGTCTGACCCCATTCATCGATAGCAGCTAGCTCTTCGCCTTCATCAAAACTCGTACCTCCACCACGACCAGAGTATGACTTTGACAAAGGGTGTTTTGACGATGTAACCCGTCGAGCGAAGTACGAAGAATTGGATCGTATCGATGCAGCAGATGATTGCCGCGATAGAGTTAAGCTGGACAACCTCCTTGTGAACGGCGACGGAGCATCTTCGTCCTCACTGACAAAATTCTAGTTCAACGAACGAAAAGAGGAATAGCAAAGGGACGGACGGACCTATCACTCCAGCCCAATCCAGTGGTCAAACCGAGACCACCTCGTAACATTTTACCATCCCTATGCCTTTCCTTTCTCATCGGCGTGTTCCGTTCGTCCTTTGGAATACCCGAGGTTGTAACTAGTGCCCGGTTGAGCAAAAAATATTCAGTAGTAGTGAGAGAATCACATACTCATAGACATAATACTTTCAGGTCTATTTTCGCCATCTTCAGAACGTGGAAGAAGCTTTGAATGTGGAGAAAGCAGTCCATGTTTAACCATCAGATGCCTAGCAAAAGAGATCAGAAAAATCACTGGAGGGCTGTGAAGGGAGCACCCACGGTAGGGGTGTATGTAAATCCAAACTGGAGTCGCTGTCTTCTTCTCCATCACTTTCCCGACCATTGATTTCAATTTCCCATGTGGCGGTTTCCCGCACGACAACATGAGAAAGGTCGTCAAGGGCCACAAAGTCACTGGCACCACTTCGTGAGGTGGCGGAGACAGCTGAACTCTTTCGGCTCCTCGCGCTTACGGCAGAGACGAGTGAACTCTTGCGGGAGACAGTCCGGGGGCTACCAAGGCCCAGGTCGGAGAAGGAAGAGGTTTGTCGACGGAGGGGCCGAGGGGTTGCGGAAATGATGGAGTCAATATCGGGGCTAGTCGAGCGATCCGCCTCGGGTCGATTGGATGCCGCGGATGGCAGGGAGGTCTTCGGGGTTGGTAGGGGCGGAAAGGGAGGTGATACGGGCGGGTGGTCGGGGGGGAGGACCGGGGATCTGGGGTTGCTCTTGCTCCTGCTCCGCGCGCGCAAGGCCTTCTTGTGAAGCGAGCTTTTGGAACGCGTCGCCCGAATTTCGAAATGGATTTCCTGGGGAGACAATGTCGGTGACAGGGGAGCTGCAAGCGGGGTGAGGGGGCAGTCAAGTGAAAACGGAAAGAGGGCACTGACAGGAAGCAAGAGCCTGGTACCCGCTGGGAGAGGGCGGTGCTGGGTGGAAGGGGATATTCCGGGGGTCGATAGGATCTGCGGCCGAGTCGTGCTGCAAACGGCGGAAAGCATTAAAGGGGGGGATAGTAGCGTGTGGCTCGTCGTCGTCGGCCGCGGGGAGGTCGCGCATGTCGATCTGCGAGAGAGAATCGCGGTTCCGGTGCCGGGGGAAGGGCGGAGGAGGCGGTAGGGCCGTCATGTCGTAGTCGTCGTCGAGGAGCGGCGAGGGGGAGATGGCGAGGCGGGTGAGGGACTCGGGGGATGGGGCCTGCCCACGATGGTCAAGCTCCTGCGCGCAACGCCGGCGCTGGCTGAGCTGGAGCTGGAGCTGCGACGGGCATCGGGGAGGGCGATGCGCGAGGGCCCGGGAACAGGCGGGAGCGGGAAGGACGGCGGGCGGGAGGGCGGGGGGTTGGGGCCGGCGGGGATGTGGGACGGCGGCGCGGGGAAGGCCTCGAGCAGCGACATGGGGGAGAGAGAGAACGCCGCGCCGGCAATCTCGCCCGGCCCACCTGACGTCCCTAAAAACAATCACAACAATAGCCAGCCGTCTCACGCCCGTCTTCTTCGCTCCAGCTGCACACTGTCGCTGCACCCGTCACCCAGTACGTATCCGCTCCGAGAAAATTGCACACGCTCTGGGAGAAGAACCAGCTGATACCCGTCTCTCTCCATTGCTGCTTACTTCTAAAAAATCCCGCTATTCCCTCTTCATTGCTCTTTATTGATTCTTCACCGACCCTGATTGATGTGTGGAGCAGCTATTTCAGTTGCCTTTGATATGATATTGACACTCAGAATTATCACTTGCGCTTCTCAGCTCCCGTGACCGTGTCATCGACACCTCGCACAGCCAAAAATCACAAATAGAAGGACCCACATTTCCAGTGAATAGGTCTCAAAGCACCGCAGCTGGTTTCTACGAAGGACTACATTGTGTCAAAGGCACAAGCCTATGACCCCCCTCTCCCCCTATATATATGTTCATTTTCATTTCCCTGACCGCCTAGGGAGGCACGCGGCCCTCTCTTGGCGCCAACTCCCCCTTCGTCTTCTCTGTCCAACGCAATCTGCAGGTACTCGCGAAGCTTCTAGCACCGTTACTGGCCAGTAGATACGATATCCTCGCTACTAGGCCGATTAGGGCAGCCTATTCACGGTTACCAGGCTGACGAGGGATGCTGACTTTTTACATGATCACTCTTTGCACCGGTCAATCACTGATGCCAACACAAGCATTTTTGAAGGACAAAAAGGGGCGACGATTCACCCGCAACTTTTGTAAATTAAATTCTAGGGCACTCGACTTTCCATCAGAAAGCCTCATATCGGCCTTTGTAGTAAAACCTCTAATTTTCCTTCCGTAAAATATCCCCGTACAAGCAACATGTGTTCAAGCGATATTTATTTTCATATCCTCGACGGTCGAAATGGCCGCGCATGTGCCGGCCTCTGCCGTTGTGCTTTCGGGAAGCCACGTATTCAACAGATCCGCTCACCACGAAAAATTGAGAGCATCTCACATCGGGGCAATGTAGCCGCATATCCGCACCAGAAGATAAGATCAATCCCAGAACCTAAGCACGTACATCCTCACTATCATAACCCGAATCAAATTCACCTTCCCCGATATCAACTTCCTCCACCGGTCGAAACCATATATCTCGGTGACCGGCTCTCACGGCAAGGAGGGACGACCTCAGAAGTGCTACAAGATAGGCCATCACTAGAAAAAAAGATAAAAACAGACGGTATTCGATAGAAACGCATGTGCTCACACACGATCCCGTTAATCAGCGCGAGTGCTTCGATGGCGTTCATCCTCGCACATGTCGTTCTAGATTCTAAAAGAATAATCAACTCTCCGAACAGTTATAGAAATTCAAACTCACTTCGATCTCCTCGGCAATTAAGGTATCCTTCTAGCTTTTCCGCAGTAGAATACGCAGAAACAAACCATAGCACCGACAGAAAACCTGCATCATATTGTAGTCATGTCGGATAGGTATTTATAAGTGCGCTCCCCTGTCCAGCACAGTTCAACCACGTTTGAAGAGAGGACAGTCTCGCGATACCTTCGACCAAAGTATATCCTTTCAAAAACAAAGTGGCGTCGGTATAGAAACAGGGGAATTTCGAATATCCGAGGACGTACTTGAGAGGAAGGATAAGCGAAATGAACGAAATCTCCGCCGATAACATGGCATAATCCATGCTTCCCGGAAACCAATCCCGTCTCCAGTGTATCAACGGCGCGCTGATAAAAAGGACGATGAGGGACAAAAGCGAGACGGCCCCTTGCAAACATGTAATTTTTCGATTAGTCAAAATGTTGATTTATGGCAGGTGCAGCGGTTACCGAAAACCGTAGAACGAACACGAAGGACTGGCATGTCGAGATCTGGGTTGTTTTCGTCACGCCACAACCCTCCCTGCTTTTAATGTTTCGGAATAAATACTTCACCCGTTATGTAATCCGTTCGATCACTCTGAACCAAACGTCGATCAAAGATAATTATAGGTCATCTTCGAGTAGAAGCCCGTAGGCCAACTAAACCAGAGAGCTTACAATGACACGCGAGAAGCGTGGGTCGCTAGAGAGCTTATAGACGACAAGAACATCAACACATTGCTACAAGTGGGGATGAGGGTCAAAGATGTACGGAAATACAGTTATATTTTCATCCATGCATTAATAGAGCGGCTGGTAAGCCCCTGCGCCCTAAAAATCATTACGCTGTCGCCGACCCACATTCCTGACGAGCGGTGCGTCTCAGCGTTCCGTTCTAGTCAACGTACATCGGTCTAAAGCTCGTCAGAATCCACAACAGCTGATGGCTAGTGGCGGCGTGTTACAAATTGAACATATATGGTGTCGACTAACGTAAGCCATTGCTTCTCCTCGCTTTAACTGAAGCGCTTTCAATCAGAGGATGGATAACAGCAGGGTCAGCAGGATAACAGAAGCATTGTTGACTCGTGCAATGACAATAAGCATGACGCTAGTTATTTGGCCGCGAGGACGAAGTGGAACATTGACATTCATTCTATAGCTGGGGGTGCAGTCCAACACCTGGTGATGAGGAGATCAAATTAAATAGTTATCTAGTTAATCACGTAGCCATTTTATTTGTATATCTGAGTAGAGCATTTCCAGCCCCTGTCAAAAGTGACAGTCAATCAATTACGGTCCAGCAAAACCGAGCTGCCAAATGACTGGATAGTTGGGCGCAACTTTGATCGGTGACTTTCTCAGGCCTATCATTGGCCGGCTATTTTTGAGATACAATTATAGATCTACTCCTCCGATATTATCGTGCGTTCAGTCTACATACATACGCATATTGCACGCCAGTTTATTAGGTTCATTTTGGTCAGATGGTAAACTTCCTCTCCACCTGTGTTTCCATGTCAAATGTGAGGTGGATCGAAATCCTCAGCTGTTCAACTACGTCAATGTTTTCGCTGAAAATCTATGAGGGTTAACACGATATGCTGGTGACTATAATCTGACTTGAGATTTAATATCGGCATGTTTTATATTGCTCCGAAGGATACTTCGTGAGAAAAGATTCTGGTATATTCAGAGAGGACTACGCCAGAACGGTGAATAACGGTGACTATGGTTTGCATAATTCCACAGTTATCTTCAACGCTCAACATCAGCACACCCGAATTCATCTGTGACTAGCACCCAAATTATTAAATTAAGAACTTCAGTTCAACCATGGCAGCGGAACACTGCCTGCGACCCACTACTAGAATCTTCTACTATTTAATGGGAGATATTGTGGAACTGTAGACAGATAGAACTCAGAGAGACTGATTACTAAACCATTGTAGAAGCTGGTGAATTAACCACCTCTGGTTCTACCGACGTGGTCGAAGCACTGTCAGATTGTGTGACACTAGTCGAATGATTCCAGTTCAAGGAACTAATCACACTCTGTCGTCTGTGTGATCCATAAGCACTTCCTTTGGCAACTCGGTACTGGACAAGTAAGTAGGATATTGTCTGGGCGTAATTCATGACCCTCTATTCATATTGATTTCACAGCGAATGCTGACTTCAATGTAGATCATGGTTTCACTAAAAAGATTGGAACTAGCAGAATTCCATAATATCGCCGCAGTCAATAACCACACCGATTCTAGAGCGCAGGATTCCACGAGTATGGTAACAATTCGCCTGCATCCTATTGTTACTTGAGCTTCGCCTGCCAGGTGTTACATGTTAATGGTCTTGTTCAGTGCTCGAAACTTGCAATACTTGATTACCGATGAGGTTTACTACACGCCGATGCTCAAAAATGAGATACAAGGATATCAGCATAGTGCAAAGAATCGTAGTAGCTCCTTGAAGTGCATTTGCAATTATCTTGGTTTTACTGTCTAACCGTGCAGCTTCAGTGGGTGGCAGTGTGATTTTGAGTATAACAGCCCTCATTTGCAATGCTGCAAAAAGATGACTTGTGTTAGCCAAAACAAAAAGAAAAAAATATTTCTAGGGCATTTACAAGTAAAAGTCAAGAAACAACAGAAGGGAAGTGCGATGACTAGCATGGAATACCGGGAAGTACCCCAAATGACCCATACTCGCCAAACCTTTTCTTTATATCAGCAAAATGATAAGTAAAAAACAGATGAGTGCACCTGTATTGCTGATGTCAATGTATCGATTCCTAGTTGACAAATGAAACTGATAGTTATCACCAGCTGGGTGGAAAAAGTCGGTCTTTCATATGAGTACGGCCCTCCGGGATAGTCTTTATAACTGATATAAGCATCCTGAACAACCCAAGCATTTGATACTAGAGAATACAGCCCGCAGAGCATGACTACAGTGCTGTAGCCTAGCATAAATCTTGCCCGCATCTTGTGGCCTTGTTCATTCAGTCGAGGTGCTAGTGAAATGATGTACAAACAGTAGAGAGCGAAAGCAATGCCGTAGAAGGTCCCTGCCACTGTTGTGGGGGCAATGAGTTCGATCTGGTCCAAGAGGGGCTCCAGCTTCGGGATGGCTGCAGTAGTGTTGCCCATTGGGGGAGGATAGTGCACCCGAGAGTTACCAGTTTATATATCATTACAAACTTACTTTAACGAGAACAGCCAGTTCACTCTGTGAGTGTACGTTCTTCATGACTCGACATCGCATAGGCACTCTTGTAGGGAGAGAGGACCTCTTTCTGTCAAAAGATCATCACCGCCTCTCCCAATCTGGAAGACCTCGATACCATCAAAAAACAAAATTAAGGACAAGCCATGACAGTTTTTGCTTGCAAGATTTTGTACAGTCGGTTATGGTGCTGGAAAAATTAGTTATACGCAGAAAATTACACCTATTTGCGCTAGGTGCCCTCTCCTCTGTTGTATGTTATACTGTTATAAGAACAGCACTTATTACTAGTCATACCCTTATAACAGGGCACATCAGACACAACTACCGGTTTTCTACCATCATCATTCCCACCACCATATCCCTCGAGTCATTCCTGCCATCACATCAAGGCTGGACTTCAATCTCCAATAGTTTCTCCCATTTCCTCATCATTGCCGGCCATCATCGCTTATCCTCTCCATTGATCATTCTCCTCCTCTCGCATCAATGTTTTCCATCATACGCATCATTCCCTATTTGAGTCATCACTTCTCATACTTGTTTGCTTCTTCCGTAACCCATTTTTCATCAACTTACTGACGACTATGAGTATTTATGAAACTGCGACCCCACACAGCCTGCAGGCTTCCTTACTGGTCCATCGCTGTCATCATGGCAGCCATCGGCTCACTCAACCTAGATATAACTCACTATTCCCACCAGCTGTCTCCTTGATACACCGCTGTTATCTACCTGAATTTCAATTGATCCACAGTGATCTTCAACGTTCAGTCACAGCAGCTGGCCAACGTCGTTAACCTATTGATGGAATTTCATACTACTCGATGGGAGGGATCGTAGAATCATAAATAGGGGAAACTTGGAAGAACCACTACAAAACAATGGAACAAAATGTGATTGGACTGTCAAGTCGTAGGAACTGGTAAGATTTGCGCGTCTGCTTTTACCAATATCGCGGAGGCACTGCAGCCGGCGTCATCATCTTGCGTGGCATGAGTGAAATGATTCCAGTTCAAAGAGCTAATCACGGTCTGTTGTCTCTGCGATTTAGAGGCGCTTCCCCTTGCGACTCGACACTGGACGAGCAGGTAGCAGATTGTCTGGACATGGTTTATGAATCTCTATTGAGATTGATCTCACAATGATTATCTTACCTCAATGTAAACCACAGTTTCACCAAAGAAGTTGGAAGCAGCGGAATTCCATAATATTGCCGCAGCCAACAGCCACACGGACTCTAGAACATACGATTCCACGAGTATGGCGACAATATGCATATATCCCACTGGTTCCAGAGCTTGGCCTGCCAAATTTCTCATATGTATCATTTTATTTCGAGTTGCGAATCTGCGAGATATCCTTACCGATGAGTTTTTTTTGGCGCCTATGCTCTAAAACGAGATATAAGGATATCCACATAGTGCAAAAAACTGTAGTAGATCCTTGAACCACACTTGCCACTAGTAGTTCAGTTTTGCTGTCCAATTGTCCAGCTTCTGTCGCAGGCAGTGTGGTCTTGAGTATAATACCTCTCGTCCGCAAAGCTGAAAAGAGATGGCTTGTTTTAGCGAAAAAGGGGAAAGTTTTTGAGTGCACCTACAAGTAAAAGTCAAGAAGCAGCAGAAGGGAAGTGCGACAACTAACATGGAATACCGGGAAGTCTTCCAAATGACCCATACTCGCCAAACCTTTTATCTATATCAGCAAGATTAAGTAAAAAACAGATGGGTGTACCTGTATTGCTGATGTCAATGTATCAATTCCTAATTGGCAAATAAAACCGATAGTTATCACCAGCTGGGTGGAAAAAGTCGATCTTTCATATGAGTACGACCCTCCAGGATAGTCTTTATAACTGATATAAGCATCCTGAACAACCCAAGCATTTGATACTAGAGAATACAGCGCGCAGAGCATGACTACATTACTGTAGCCTAGCATAAATCTTGCCCGCATCTTCTGGCCTTGTTCATTCAGTCGAGGTGCTAGTGAAAGGATGTAGAAGCAGTAGAGAGTGAAAGCAACGCCGTAGAAGGTCCCTGCCACTGTTGTGGGGGCAACGAGTTCAATCTGCTCCAAGAGAGGGTCCATCTTCGGTATGGTTGCAGTAGTGCTACCCATTGCGTGCGACAGGAACCTTGAGATGTAGTTTGCGCAAGGGACGGCAATTTATATGTTACTTCACGCTGCTTTTAGAAAAATAGCCGGAATGCTCGGCCAATACGTGTTTTCCAAGACTCGGATTCGGGATCTTATACTCATTAATACGCTCGACGCGGCGGCGAGGAATGAATCAGACGTTGATTGTACTGTTCATATACGAATACTGTCTCGGGCAATCCAAGTTTCTTTTCCTACTATAGCATCTACAAGAGATATCTCATTCCTCAATGCACCGCTGAAGCACATCCCAACCCTCGCTAGAGCATGAGGTTGGGACACGGACCCTCTTCGACGGAGGAAAAATGCCTTCCGGTCAAAGCACCATCATCGCTCCACTTGATCTGGAGCGAGACGCCCGAAGTCCATCAACAACAAACTTACGGGCATCAAGGCGATTAAACTGCTTATCCAGAGAGGTTACTAACCGAAGCAGCAGCTCTTGAGTTGATCTTGATGCATGTGGTAAACTCGGACATATGGTAACAGGTTCTGATTTCGCTAACTATGTCAGGAACGGCGGAACCAATTCGTGCTAATAGTGAGGAGTTGAGAGGTACAAGCTGAATTTGATATGTCCGCCGTTTCATCTCCTCATTTAGCATAAGTGTCTGCTGGGAATTCAAAGTAATAATGTCCTTCTCATTTGTATCTGCCAAGGTACCATAAATGCCATTTCTCTTTTCATACAACCTGAGCCTGTGGCTTGGACGTCTTATCGGAGAAGTCAAAAGATGTGGCAATGATTGTGGTGGAAAGACGGAGTCATAGAACCTGATTAAATTTTCCCAGGGGCTACAGAGTGTCTATGGTGAGACTGCGAAGACGACAACAAAGAACAATTGCGTCCAATGGTTCGTGGAAGGTGACTAGAAGCTGTTCCTTCAGGGTTATTTTCCGAGCTGCAGACGTGTTCCCAGGAAATCACATCGTCAGTGCCCCGACTGATGGAAAGCAGGCAGCAACTTACCTTGAGTACAAACGTAGGATAGTAATTGTAGGTCGGCGGCAGCTAGCACCCAGTACAGGCCTTTCAGTGGTGACTGGTTTATGTGCAATCCGTGGGAAAGTCCGGTGCGCCCGCACATCGTATGACTTGGCGTGTTCAATGTCTTCAACCATGTGTACAGATGGACCAGCTCTTTCACATTTCAGTTTCTACATGGTTTGATACCCTCTTAACGATTTCCTTTCCCCTTTTGCTCTTCCTTGCTGGTCGAAAAATGTTTTCCCCTTTTCCGTGGTCTACCATTCGCCAACTGCTGACGGGAAACAGCCTCACACCAGGCACATCCACGTTTTCGCTCGGAAGAGCTTATGCCAGCTATTTCCATTATGCCATTCTAGCAAGGCAAGACTTGGAATCAATGGAACGCTCTTACAGGTCTATCGGGAGGGATCACAAACAACGTGGTTTTCGTATAGGCTACCCCACCAAACTCAAACATTTCAGCGAATCCATTGCTCAAAACGCCGTAATCACCACAGCTATAGCGGAAGCAGCCGCTAATGAGTTTGGTCTTGACGGTAGTCCACCTTTGGCTGAGGTTAATCAAGCTGATCTAGCTCGCGTTCGGGAAGCGTTAAAGCATTTCGTCCGTGATTGGAGTGGGGAGGGTGCCGATGAACGCGAGAAGATCTTTCGTCCCATACTTCGTGTTCTGGAGCAAGTACCACCATCCAAACGGGGAGAAACGAGGGTCCTCGTTCCAGGATCTGGCCTCGGACGACTCGCTTGGGAGATTTCGCAACTGGGTACTTTAATTCCGATCCAGGTGTTGAAATGCAACGCTCATTCCCAGTTTTCCAGGTTTCAATACCCGGGCCGTTGAATTTTCATACTTCATGACCCTCGCTATGCGATTTCTTTTCTCCGAAACATTGACGACGAAGAGTGGTATTCACGGTGTTCAACCATTTGCGCACTGGTTCTCGCATCAGAGATCGAATAACTCGCTTTTCCGTTCAATCCGATTTCCAGACGTCGTTCCACGTTTCTCGTCAAAACTAACATTGACAGAAGACGACTTCCTCAAAATGAATACCCCTAATCCAACCGATGATCATCCTGGATATGATTTTGTTGTCACTCTTTTTTTCATTGACACCTCGATCAATGTTTTCTCCACTACTGAGAAGATTTATTCCCTCTTGCGTCCTGGGGGTACCTGGATCAATCTCGGACCGCTCCTTTGGCCGGGGGGTGCCCAGGCAAAAGTTGAGCTTAGTCTTGAGGAACTTATGCATGCCGTAAGGGATGTTGGCTTTGTAGTTGACGAAGGAGAGAGCGCGGATAGCATTCGGACACCGAGGGTTATCCAATGCGAATATGCGCATGATAGAAATGCGATGATGCATTGGGTTTATCATGCCGAGTTTTGGGTTGCAACCAAGCCATTGTCGTAATAGTGTCCAACCCGAACTGATAGTGATGACGCTCCATGTCAATGCTAAATGTCCTACATTTCTTCGCTCAACGTAGTGTTTCAGGCCGATTTCAAACTTCTCTCTTACATCGGATCGCCAATTTACAAAGCCTATTGTCAGCCTAAGGCTCGCCAGAAAACAGAATGCGGAGTACCGTGCGAGCTCCTCCAACATACCCAAACAGTGTCTACTTATTTATTATTATGATAGTTGTTGTGCGATTTCAAAACTTCTTGTTTTGTTGGTGTTTAGAAATATGTATAGAAGAAATTGTGAAATATACGAATCAGTCTATAGGTCAGTCTCAACACGTCCTTTTGCCTTCTCACCGTGCCTGCGTTTGGCCCCAGTTCAGCCCTGTTGATCCTCCTCTGTCTAGGCAAGTCCGCATATAGCCACCCGAGACGCACGGACTCCGCATTTCCGCAAATGGGCTCGCGCGTCCGTGTGAGGTATCGTTGGGACATTGGCTACATATCCATTTGAGATTCCACATCTCGGAAGGAAAAAATTCCTGGGGTCGGCCTTCGAATTCTTGCTTGATGAAACGAATCAGGTTTGTTGTTGTTTAAGTGATTTGAACGAACCAGCACAAGGTCACTTTCTCCTTAATCATTGGCTCAGCACGAATTCTACAGTATTCATCAGATCCGATGGATGGACAAAAGGCGAAGCATGGGCGGCGTCTGTGCTCGACAAATGAAATACAAAAGATCAGGCGATGAAACAACAATAACAAACTCTTGTGCATACATCAATCACTGGAAGTATCATGTTATCATATCGGCTAATTTAGCCCGATTCCATCTATGCTGCAACTGCAACTACCCCGAACTCTTGTCCCGGCCCCGATGACCACGCTCATTGTGGCGAGTTTGACACCATTAACACCGAGCAATTACTCTAATAGTTTGAATATAGCAAGTGAAGAGTCGTGAGGGGTGTATTTTGAAATTAAAAGGAGTGGTGAAAATCTAGTCTACCGGATGTCCTCTATGTCTCTGACTAATTTCTATCTGTTGAAAGATCTAATAAGATAATTAAATATATATCATCTTTCCTTTCTCTTAATCTTCCTTTGACCATGCTGTTCAGGGTGTATAATTCCTTACAGTGATGTCAGTTCCGTAGAACGTTTCAGAATAATACACGTCAAATATCCTCAATCGCTATATGGCAATCCGCCAACAGGCATTAAAGGAAACACACCGACACCCTCTGCCTCCATAGAAACAACTTGTCCGTAGCAGTTTTCTCGAAGGCGAGAGGAGGATATCTCTCTCCAACGGGCGCAAGTAGATGCTATGTGATAACCTTGCAGCTGTTGTGATAGGAGTTCGATTCCTGAAGCAGGCGTTCCCGTTGGCTCTAAATCTTGATTTGTATAGAATTGCACTGGTTTGGGTGGACACGCTTTCCTTGCAACTGGAGGTCGAGGATCGAAGGGGCCAAACGGCTCGGATGGTAGCATGTTGAGCTCTACAAAAGACATTAGTATGCATTCCCCAGTATATCGAATGCGAGTGTGGTGTTTAAACCTTGCCCATGAAAGGTCTAATTGACGGGGCAAGGTCTTCAATGGCAAAGCTGTTATAAATCAAGAGAGGCCCATACTAGGAGATTCCAGAGAGGTCTGTTTTCGTGTCTAGTGCAACAAGGGATATAGCTCTCGAGGATATGAACGGGTGATATTACACCGGGGGCAAGGAGAAGCAGTGTTGGCAGATCAATCGACTTTGACGACCGGTCAAGTCGAGTGACCGGTCAACAGTCACCACAGTCGAGCGACCGTCACTCGACCTCGACTTTCCCACCACCTGAAGCACTCCCGAGATTGAAGGTAAAGACGTCGGACGACTGTCCTACGGTGCAAAAAAGGAATCTCGCATCAATTAATGATGTCTGAGACTTGAGCAATGAGAGCCGAGCGAGTGTTGCGCTATTATTTATCATGTGTATCTAACCTCAATACCATATGTTGGCCAGTAGTCAATACGCAGCACAACCATATGTATCACACACCATATTCTGAGTGCTTATGAGTTGATAGGTATGGATGCTCCAGGTGAGGTGGTGGCTGACGAACGCATTGGTTCATCTACAGGTAGTATATTATTTTTCTGATCATGTATATCTTGTACATATCTTGTACAATTTGATTCGAGGACCATACAACACCTTCGGTTGCTTGACATGACTGTCCCGGCTGAACC
This sequence comes from Agaricus blazei, assembly GCA_029719445.1. Taxonomy (NCBI): domain Eukaryota; kingdom Fungi; phylum Basidiomycota; class Agaricomycetes; order Agaricales; family Agaricaceae; genus Agaricus; species Agaricus blazei. The sequence goes on along the minus strand of SSNC01000022.1, from coordinate 24,764 downwards.
CGAATGGGCCATCAGGCCATCATGATCGGTCGCCAGTCGGATGACGGTCGAGTGACTGGTCGAAGGTCGAGTGACTGTTGCCAACACTGAGGAGAAGCACACCTCCGTTTTTCAGGGCCGTTCTAATTTTGTTCGCAACGCGCTGCTTCGCGTGGCCCGCTCGTGCTCTTTGTCGGGTTTTGAGGCGCAGGCGATATCGAAAGTTGACATGGTTGAGGATTTGGGACAGGGTGGGCTCGTCGGCCTCGATCGCATAATACAAACCTGGTACACATTTGTGTGTTATGTCTTTAGTTGTGGCGAGCCACGCGAACACCATATTTGGGCAAACCGGTCCTGCAAGATACCGGTCACGTGGAAAATACGGGTCTTGACTCTTGCACTCTTGGGCTGAGCGTGAACTTGGACGACTGACCATGCTTCGCCGCCACCTGCTGAGGACGATACGAGGGCACCGGGGCAGTCGCATACACACCTCTGTGCCCCGGCTGGCCGATGCGTTTGATCCGGCTGCCGTCGAGCGGGCCGAGGACGAGGTCGATGTGTGCATCGTCGGCGGGGGCCCGGCCGGACTCAGCGCTGCGATCCGCCTCAAGCAGCTCGAGCAGGCGACCGGCAAGGAAATCCGCGTCGTCGTGCTCGAAAAGGGCTCGGAAGTCGGTACGTACACTTACATTGTCTCGAACGGCCCGCTCAGTCCCGCCAGGTGCGCACACCGTCTCCGGAGCCGTCATTGAGCCTCGCGCCCTCAATGAGCTCATTCCGAAATGGCAGAGTTTGCAAGGCCACCCTCTCACAAGACCGGCCACCTCCTCGCATATGCGGTTTCTCACAGAAAACCTTTGTCTACCATTCCCCCATCCGCCGCAAATGAACAACGACGGGAACTATATCTTGTCCCTCTCCCAGTTCACCCGCTGGCTGGCGAATATCGCGGAAAACGAGTATGGAGTCGAAATCTACCCAGGATTCGCGGGATCCCAGCTACTTCTTAGCCCTACTCCCGACGCACACGATCCATGGGGAAACAAAGTGCACAGCGTCCAAGGCGTGATTACCAACGAGGTCGGCCTTGCACGTAACTTTACCATGAAACCCTCGTTTGAGCCTGGTATGGCCTTCAGAGCCAAGGTTACCTTGCTTGGCGAAGGTGCCCATGGCTCCTTGTCGAAACAAGCTATCAGTATGTACCAGCTGCAAAAGGAAGCCCAGCCACAGACGTACGGTATCGGCCTCAAAGAAGTCTGGCGCGTTGATCCCGAGAACTATCAACCGGGCTTGGTGAACCATTTCTTGGGTTGGCCCTTCCATATGACGTTTATGGTGGCGGATTCGAGTACCACATGGACGATGGCTTGGTCAGTCTGGGTATAGTTATTGCATTAGACTATAAAAACCCCTACTTGAGCCCCTATCGTGAACTTCAAGTGCGTATTTTTACTGAAATCAGCTGCACACCACTCAACTTTTGCACAGCAACTTAAACACCATCCCCATTTCCGTAAACTCCTCTCTGGAAAATCGGAACGACTCTCGTATGCCGGACGTGTTATCAATGAGGGAGGCTTACAATCCGTTCCACGATTACATTTCCCCGGAGGCGCCCTGATAGGTTGCTCCGCTGGTTTCGTCAATGTCACGAAAATCAAGGGCACACATAATGCTATGAAGACTGGAATGCTCGCCGCTGAATCCGCCTTCGCCACTGTACATCCCTCTGCAGACTCACAAGCCTCTGGGGAAGCCGCTGATCTGTCTTCTTACGAAGCAGCTTTCAAAAAGTCATGGGTTTACGAGGACCTCCATGAGGTGCGCAATATGCGACCATCCTTCAACACGAAACTCGGCATATGGGGTGGGATGTTGTACTCCGGTATAGATTCGTTGTTTATGAAGGGTAGTACTCCTTGGACGTTCCGTCACTCGTCAACTCACCATAATGTGGTATGTAATGAATTCGAACGCCCGAGGTCCATGAATTCCAACTTTTTTTACAGGACAGCACTTCTTCACTCGATGCAGCAGATACGGATCCAGCATCTTGGCATCAGCCAATCGATTACCCAGCCTTTGAACCTCCCCTTTCAACCGATCTCATGACAAGCGTTGCGCTCACCGGCACAAATCACGCTGAAGATCAACCTGTCCACCTCCGCGTTGTCAAAACACTTAAATATATGGATTCACTCAATCAAGCTCGCGCACATAACGAGAATGCTAACCTCGCCATTGGTGCCGGCTCAAAAGCTGTCGAAACGTGTTCCAAGGACGGCGATTTCGACAAGGTGGATGAAGAGAAACGGGCGAGAAGTGATCACGTCAGGAAAAACGTGGGTGAATTTGGTGGACTGCTTGGACGGGCCTGTCCTGCTGGAGTTTACGAATATGTTGATCAAGAGGGTGCGGAAGTCGGTAATGGAGAAGGATGGAAAGGGAAGAAGCTTGTAATCAATTCTCAGGTATGTACCCTCTGGAGCTCTTTCTTCTCTTGTTTGAAACTTGCGCGGGGCGTTTCTAGAATTGCATCCACTGCAAGTTATGTGATGTCAAAGTACCGACGCAGGACATCACTTGGACTGTCCCTGAGGGTGGTGGGGGTCCCAAGTACAGTAAGCCTTTCATTTATCTGCGGTCGCGAATGACGATCTCATTTACGTCTACTATAGCTAACACTTAGAACGTTTCACATTAACCGTAAAGGCAATCTGGTATCTAGATGTGAACATGCAATAGAATGTGATATATAGAGGTGCCATCGACCATCATCACGACCCCTCACCTAAAAAAAGATGGAACATTTTAACTTTCCTGTGAACCGTGTATGCCTGGAGGTTGCTCCAGTTTGGCTCGGGATCAAACGTTTCGCGTTTCACCTCTGCACTCAAATTCAGAGTTTTGCAAGAACGATATATCCCTCAAGTAGTCTGTTGTTATCTTTGAGGCCCCGGGCCAACTTAGATTATATTACATAAACGTTTCCACTGGAAAGCTTCATCAACCGACTGAAACATAAGTTCCAGTAAACAGATAGCTAACTCTAGACAGCGATTCTAGGCAACGGGATGTCATTTTCTGTAAGTGGTATGGTAGATGGCGGAGGTCGGGTATCAGCCTCGCTTGCAGCCCCGGATCTGGCGGTGTGGTTCCAGCGCAAGGTGCTGATCTCGTTGGTCTTTTGTTGCGACTCATACGATCTCCCACTTGAAACTCGATACTGCACAAGAAGATAGGCGATAATCTGAAAGAAATAATCAGATGGTCTTCGCGAGTGACTGCCTAAGTATGGACTCACTTCAATGTAATGTTGCGTACTTCCGAAAAACGAACCCGCAACAGAGTCTTTCCGCCTAAGTAGTAGGAGGAGGGTCCACATGGATTCAATAGCGTACGATTCAACAAGGATCGCAACAATATTAAGGTACGGGTACGACAATTGACTTTCGGACCCTGTGATTGGTTAACCTATGAGTGTTCCAGGTTCGCGTATACGCTACAAGTTTTCTCACCTATCAATTTGTTTTGGCGCCATCGTTCATAGATAAGGCTTGTGGCGATCAAGGTGGTAGCGAGAATTGTAGTGGTAGCTTGTAGCGTGATTTGGGCCAATTCCGTTTTGGCATATTCTATCGCGAATTCTTCTGGCGTTCTTGTGGCGCTGATGATGTTACTTCTTGTTTGCAGGGCTGAAGAGAATTAGGTAGTGAGTGACAATAAATTAGATCCTGTCGGCAGTCCTCGACTTACCAGAGAAAGTCAAGAAACATAACAATGGTGGTGTCATGGCGAGACTGGCATACTTTGTAGCACTCCAAATAACCCATACTCGCCAGACCTTGAGACAAATTAAATGATGAGATCTATGAGTTGGCGAAAACTAGTACCTGGACTGCGGATGTTAACATATTGATGGCCAACTGGGACGCATTGTACGCGACGAACATTGGTTCGGAGGACAGAACTGTGTATCCATATACCACAGGACCACCTGGGAAATCATCGTGCCCGATATATGACTTATTGATGATCCAGCCATTGGCGGCTACGTTGAACAGTCCAAGCGACATGATTATCGTAGAATAAGCAAAGAGAAATTGGGCTTGTCGGCGCAAACCAGGACTTCGCAACTGAGCGGCTAACGATAATGCATAAAAGCAGTAGAGTGTGAACGCCATTCCGTAGAAAGCGCCGGCGACAGTTCCACCAGTGGCAAGGTGAAGCTGTGTTACAAGCAACAATTTTCCATGGAGAAAAGTTTTGTCGCCCATAGAGATGTACTATAGGGTGCTAGAAATGAGGGGGATGAAAAAGAAGGGATGGAGATAGCGGCCAGTTTTGTACGAGTCGCTTTCTCTTTGTCAGTCTTAGGCCACTCATTCTCCCTGCTGTCAAGCTCGCACCCTTAGTGCATCGATGAATTGGCAGTAACGTTATTTCGTCAGTGAAGTCCTGAACATTGTCATTCATCAGCGGGACTTACCACATAAGATTCCCACCGCCATGGCATCCTGGAGGGTTGAATATACTCTTAATTTACTCGCACTTGAATATGCTAAGGCTCCAATAGCCGTAATCTTAGTGTCTCTGCGATGAACGGGGTAGAACTAACGTGTGAGCTATGCCATGAATAATTGATTACGTTCAGCCTCCTTTCAAATTGTACAATCCATAAATGGATTATGAAATTACGACAAGCGTTGCGCTAGTTGCGCTATTAAGAAAAGTGACCTGGGATATCGAGGCGATATGTCTGTGAACATGAGTACAGTAGTCGCCAACACTACCGTGCCATGCTTCAGAAGCGGTAACATCCGACTTCGCGGGCCACACGGACGTCTTGAGTCTTAAAGCTGTACGGGCGGGTGGATCATGGTCAACTTTAGTACATTTATTGTTGAGTAGGATTTAATTTGATTCCACGCCACATCATGATGTGGAGACTTGAGGGATCCCGTTGGCATGGCAAGGACGTGAACACGTGAATATGTCAGGGCTCCGAGGCTGTACTGAACGTAAACTATGACGGCTACTTTTATCGTTCCTTGAGTAGTCTATAAAGATATACAGCCGCTAACGAGCTGCTAAAATGAACTGCATGGACAGTGATAACTATGTTATAGATACCGCCCGCGACATTAATGAAGGGCACCAATTGATTCAGGTCGTACACTGCTGCCATAATTAGTCCGTAAAACTCGTAGGACTGAAAGTATACACTGTAAAATTACATCTCGTATTGAGATGATTAAATTAGTTCGGATAAATCGGTGGCTTGCTTTTCTGACCGTGGCACTGCCTCCAATTCTTTTTGCTAACGGAGTAAAGAATGAAGAGCAAACTGTATAATAAAACGGCAGTAACCGAGCCGTCCGGGGGTTCCAAGGCTAGGCTCGTGCTTTCAATATGTAAATGCATAAAGTTGGCAACATCAGGGAGGAAGCCAATCAGCTGATAACACAGAGTCGAGCAGGTAGGTCGAATGACGGAAGGTGGGAAAAATAAAGTACTAGACGTCCTATTGTTAGTTAAATGATTCCAATGATGGAAACGGAGCCGCCTCTGTCCCAGGGTACTCGGCACTGCTCAAATGGACTACAACTCAGTCGTCTGGGAATTTTATTCTAATGTTATCTCGATACGCGGTTAGGCCGGAAACTGACCAACGAAACTGGGTAGTAAAAAGTCGGTAGCGAAGAAAAACGATAATGGTATTTTTGAGTCATATATCTCAAGGCCCCGCTCGAGACAGCATCGGCTTAGGGTTCGAGTCAGACCATATCTGAACCGTTTGCAGTAAATTAAGCATCGCCGAACCAGGTTAAAAGCAATGCCTTTCCGCGAGATTGTAACCCTCACTACTCCCCCCGGTTTTATGTAGGAGTCATCTACTATGGTGTACGTCCACTCCAGTCACAAATTATGCTTGTATTTCACTAACTCATGTCGGTAAAGAAACTTCACCCTCAGTTAGTGAAAAAAGATCCCGCTGTTTCTTCATGTTCGAGTGGAACTTATGCATGTCGTCTTGGTGAATAGATCAGATTCATGGTCTAATGGGCCGACCAACCAATATCCGGAACATGAGTGTCATCGCTCACGGTAAAATCCTGTTTCTGTCTTTGGGGTCATTGGTCTAAAGATTAGTAGCCGATCATGGAAAGTCAACTCTCACCGACTCTCTGGTCTCCAAGGCACAGATCATTGCTACCGCAACGGCAGGCGATAATCCATTCACTCATACACGAGAGGACGAAAAAGAACGCGGTATTACCATTAAATCAACAGCACTCTCCTTGTATTTTGAAGTTGATAAGGAAGAGATTGGCGCTATCGAACAAGCGACCGAAGGTCTGTCCGCTCCTGGTCCGCTCGAAATCCCTCCATTGTCTGACTAACCTGTTTTTAGGAAACGAGTTTTTGATCAATTTGATCGATTCTCCGGGACATGTTGATTTCTCGTCCGAAGTCACCGCAGCGCTCCGTGTCACTGATGGCGCTCTCGTCGTTGTCGACTCCGTTGACGGCGTTTGTGTACAAACCGAGACTGTCCTCCGCCAGGCCTTGACTGAACGTATCAAACCCGTTGTCATCATCAACAAGGTCGACCGTGCCCTTCTCGAACTTCAAGTTGACAAGGAGTCCCTTTACCAATCGTTCCAGCGTACTATTGAATCGATCAACGTTATCATCACCACATACCACGACGAAGCTCTTGGTGATTTGCAAGTTTATCCGGATAAGGGTACTGTTGCCTTTGGTTCAGGTCTTCATGGTTGGGGTTTCACTCTTCGGCAATTCGCCAGCCGCTACGCGAAGAAGTTTGGTGTCGACAAGAAGAAGATGATGGTCAAGCTTTGGGGTGACAATTACTTCAACCCTAAAACTCGCAAATGGACCACCAGCAGTACTGATGCTGAAGGGAAGCCTCTTGAGCGTGGCTTTAACCAATTCGTGCTCGATCCCATTTACAAGATTTTCGATGCCGTCATGAATTCGAAGAAAGAGTCCATTGCCACCATGTGCGAGAAATTGGACATCAAGTTAGCTGCCAATGAACGTGGGCTCGAAGGAAAAGCTCTTCTCAAGGTCATCATGCGTAAATTCCTTCCTGCTGGTGACTCCCTCCTGGAGATGATCGTCATTAACCTCCCTTCTCCGAAAACCGCCCAACGCTATCGAGTTGAGACTCTCTACGAAGGTCCTATGGATGATGAATCCGCTATCGGTATCAGAGATTGCGATGCTGAAGGACCCCTCGTACTTTATGTCTCTAAAATGGTACCAACTTCGGATAAGGGACGTTTCTACGCCTTTGGGCGTGTTTTCTCTGGTACAGTCAGGGCTGGCCCCAAGATTCGTATTCAAGGACCGAACTACTCGCCGGGAAGCAAGGAAGATCTCTTCATCAAGTCCGTTCAACGTGTCGTTCTCATGATGGGCCGGTACACAGAGCTTATCGAGGATTGCCCTGCAGGAAATATCGTCGGCCTCGGTGGTATTGACCGATTTTTGCTCAAGTCTGGTACCCTCACCACATCTGAGACTGCTCATAACCTAAAGGTTATGAAATTCTCTGTCTCTCCTGTCGTACGAGTTGCTGTCGAGGTCAAGAACGCCGCTGATCTTCCCAAACTCGTTGAAGGCCTCAAACGTTTATCAAGATCGGACCCTAGTGTCCAAGCCTACATAGCTGATACTGGCGAGCATATCGTTGCTGGTGTGGGCGAATTGCATCTTGAAATTTGTCTCAAGGTACGACTTCAGCATCTTGATTACACATCCTGACAACGCATGCTGAGTCTCTTTAATAGGACCTTGAAGAGGATCACGCCGGCGTTCCTCTCAAAATTTCCGACCCTGTCGTTCCTTACCGTGAAACAGTCAAAGCAGAGTCCAATATCGTTGCTCTGTCAAAGTCACAGAACAGGCACAATCGTCTCTATACTAAAGCTGTACCTCTCGACGAAGCGATTGTCAAGGATATCGAGGACGGTAACATCAACGCCCGTGATGACCCTAAGATCCGAGCACGGGTTTTGGCCGATGAATACGGATGGGATGTAACCGAAGCCAAGAAAATATGGTGTTTCGGCCCCGATACTACCGGTCCTAATCTACTTGTAGATGCTACGAAGGGTGTGCAATATCTGAACGAGATCAAGGATTCTTGTGTTGCGGGCTTCCAGTGGGCGACAAAGGAAGGTGTTTTGTGTGAAGAGAACATGCGCGGAATACGATTTAATATCCTTGATGTCACTGTATGGGCTGCTTTCGCATCATGGAGTGTTGACATTTTCTTATTCTTGGAATCTTTTGTAGTTGCATACCGACTCGATTCACCGTGGAGGAGGACAGATAATTCCTACAATGCGTAGGTGCTGTCATGCTGCGGCTCTCCTAGCTCAACCTACCCTTCAAGAACCTGTCTTCCTCGGTACGGCTATCTGCCACCTTACCTGCTCACCGTGGATACTGAAAAAAAAAATACTGTAGTCGAAATCCAATGCCCTGAGAACGCCATCGGTGGTATCTACACCGTCTTGAACAAACGTCGTGGGCAGGTCATCAGCGAAGAACAGCGCCCAGGCACACCAATGTTCACTGTCAAAGCTTACTTGCCCGTCAGCGAGTCTTTCGGTTTCAACGGAGAGCTACGCTCGCACACTGCGGGACAAGCGTTCCCCCAATCTGTTTTTGACCATTGGGAACCGATGAGCGGAGATGCTCTTGAGAAAGGCAGTAAATTGGAAGAATTGGTCAGGTCGATTCGCGTGAGGAAGGGTCTCAAGGTATGCTAGATGGGGTTATACTGAACCAGTGCGCCGACAGATTGAAACGGTATTTGTTCACAGGCTGAAATTCCTCCGCTCGAGGCTTGCTATGACAAATTGTAACCCTGGTGGGCTCGGATTAATTACCAACCAAATGCGCCCAACTGTCATTTCGGGTTGCGGGAACGACCACCTTCATCAGAGCATAACTCGGTAAGTGTAACGTTCGGATCGTCTGATGATGTTATTAACTTGTCAATCAGATCATTAGTTATTGCTTTATATCAGTTGTTTTGCATGTCTTTGTAGTTTTGTTTTTATTAGAACAATTCTATTTGGGTATGCTTTTTCAGTCGCTGTCTGTTCTCAAGGAGGTGAATACTTCTGAGAGAGTCAGGGCAGGGTGAATTCGACGGGTGCGCCATGTGAGATATATGGATTGGATGAAGGATGCTTAAGAACGCGCAGAATGAGTACCATCCTTGAGCGGCATTTTATGGAGGATCAGGAGCGTGAATCATACTGCGTAGAGTGTAGAACATATGATCTGAGGGACGGGACGGAATACTATAGCGAAAAGGGGAGGGAATATTCTACACAAATAAACACCAATTTTTTTCACACTTCTCTTCGTCATCCATAAAGCAGAGACGGAGTGGGACAAGCGAAAATATGGTGTATATCACGCACGACCAGCACCAGGCACATTTCTTCTCTCCCTCCTTGGTCTTTCAGGTTGGGCCGTCACAGGCTGGACAACGGTGGCTTGGATTGAATCAAAGTTGAGAGCATCAAGTAGTGCCTGTACGAGAATTAAATTTCTCTACAACGATACATAAAGTGGCGGCGACGAACCTTGGTGTCAGGATCAATCTCGAGTCCAGAGGAAGTAGTATCCAAGGCCGAAATTTCGGGAACGTAGTTGTCCTTGCGTTCACGCTCTTCTTCCTGGAGTTTGAACGAAATGCCGCGGACGGGGCCTTTTTGAATGCGTCGCATCAAGTGAGTTGTGAATCCTGCGATTTTGTTTCGGAGGCGTTTGGAGGGGACGAGGGTCTGGATGTAGAAATTTAGAATAGATCGGGTATATGGGTCACTGCAGACGTACGACTTCATCGATAATACGTTTGTTGGTGTGGAAATCGAGGGTGAGGCGGGGGTAGCTGCGCGCGATGTGAGTATGGAAAAGAGGGAGAGGATGGCGGACAGACTATTTTTCGATGAGAACGCGGGAAGCCCTCTTGGTGGTCTTGGTGCGAACGCGGCCCTAGAGAGACGGTGAGCGCGGCGGCGGGGCGGGTGCACGGGCCACTGACCATGGTGAACTCGAGATTGCGCTGGTCGGTCGTGTCGCCCCAACCATGCCCCGGCAGCGGCCGGGTGGCTTGATCCAGCTGCACAGTCCACGCGCCAAACACGCGCAAACACACACGGGTGATCCGCGTGCTCGCTGTTTTCGCTGTCGTGCCCCCGCTGTCCCCGGTCGAGTCAAGGTAAATCGTCGCCCTCGTCGCCGTCTGGAGTGTCGTCGCCGAGGAAATGCTGGCCTGGTTTCTCCCCATCTGACTCGCGCTTTCCATAGCACGACACTCAGATCGGGGTCCGTGAATTGCTTGCTTATCTGTCTTCTTCTAGTCTCTCCAAAATCACCACCGCCTTTCCACCATGGTCCGCGTCTCCGTCTTGGTGCGTCCTCAGTCTTCCGCGATGGCTACACCACCCTCTGACGCTGCATTAGAACGACTGCCTCAAAAGCATCTGCAATGCCTCCCGCCGCGGCAAACGTCAGGTCATCATCCGTCCCTCGTCCAAAGTCGTTGTCAAATTCCTTTCCGTCATGCAACGCCACGGTGAGTCCTGCCCCTCACGTCTCGAAGTGATATAACTACGGCTTGCGTGACCGATCTATTCGCTACGCGCTAGTCGTTTTAACCCTTCGATATATCAACGTCTCCATATAACCAATACAGCCCGTGTTCTCCCTCCTTCACACGAGACACGGGTTCACTGACGAGACTACATTCTTCACTGTGTTTTTTTTTTTTTTTGCACATAACTGACTTGTATTCTTGCAGGCTATATCGGCGAATTCGAAATCATCGATGATCACCGAGCCGGCAAAATCGTAGTGCAGCTGAATGGAAGGTTAAATAAAACGGGCGTCATATCGCCGCGATTCAACGTGCAGAACAACCGCATCGAGAAGTGGGTCAGTTACCTGCTGCCCTCCCGTGGCATCGGCATCGTCATCCTCACGACGTCGTCCGGCATCCTCGACCACGAAGAGGCCCGTCGGAAAAACGTCGGTGGGAAGGTGTTGGGCTATGTTTACTAGTTAGCGTGCGAATGTATTTCCCGAAATGACATTACCGTGTGTTGCTGCGTTTGTTGCTCCTTGGCTCTCCCCCGTACCCATGTCCCTCGACGCTGCCCCCGCCGTCCGCCGCCCCCGCTCCCGTTCCCGTTCCCGCTCCCCGATGCTGGCGCTCACCTCCGCCGCCATCACCAGCAAAGTCATCAAAAGACTCGAAGGTCTCACCCATCTCGAGATGCTCGGCGTCTCCAGCATCCCCGAAGACGATACCGAGGACATTGCTTCTTCCAACGTCAGCGACACCGAGCGGGAAAGGGACCTTTTGTTTGAACTCGACGACGACTCTCCAGAGGGAGAAAAGGCCATCGATGAGAACCAGGTCAGACGACGGAGGCGAGGAAGTACTCCTCAGCCGGTGGCGGTCAACGGCGCTACTGCCAAAAGAGTTGACTGGGAAATTCCTAGAAAGCTGTTGCATAGCTCCATTGGTCAGTCCTTCTTGCTATCTTGTCTCGCTCCAGGCGCTCAGCTCCGTCCAGGTTTCTTTACTCTATACCTCTATGTCACAGAAGGCGACGTCTCAAAAGTCGTCTTAACACTGTGGTCATCGCTATGCGTTATTGTCCCTGCGGACATCTTACGGTTCCGTTGGCCTACCTTTGAGCGACTGTATGAGCGCGTGTTGGGCTTCTTGATGCGCGAAAGCGAAAAGGTGCCGGCCGCTTTTTTCCCACTTAGCATGGGCAATTACTTACTCTAGAAATCCAGAAATCCACTAATGGCGTGATATGGTACATCTTGGGTGTCAACGTTGCGCTTCAGTTCTATCCCCGCGATGTTGCTACAGTCGCCATTCTAATGTGAGCCCCTTCCCTTTTCGGTTCAACAGAATGATGCTAATAAACACACAGCCTCTCTTGGGCCGACACAGCCGCATCCACAATAGGTCGAATGTACGGCCCCTCCTCACCCCGACTCCCTTCCTCCATCCCTCTGCTCCCCCCTCCTCTGTCCTCTCTACCTCTTCTATCAAGCCTTCGACTTCCACTGGCCCCCCGGAAAAGTTTGGCCGGATTCTTAGCGGCTAGTCTCACAGGAACGTTCATCGCTATCACTTTCTGGTCTTGGGTCGCTCCTCTCAGGTTCGGAGGAAGAGAATTGGTGTGGAGCCTTGAGCAAGGCGTGAATGAGACAGGGGCGCTAGCAGGTTGGTTCGGCCTCGGTATCATTGGTGTGGTTGCCGGATTGATCAGCGGCGTCGCTGAAGCTTTGGGTGAGGCATCTTCTACGAAACATCCCTTATCCGTGCTGACGCTTTATGTGTCTAGATCTTGGTTCGTTGGATGATAATTTGACGCTACCCATTGTTTCTGGCGGTTGTATACTCGGATTCCTCAAATTTGCCTCGTGGATTGGATCAATATGGACTGTATGATTCAAGAACTTCCCCTCCCTAAAAGACTATTCATTGTGTCAACCTGCTTCGTAGTAGAAATAGTATCTCATCCCTTTAATCTTTTGTTAATTATGCTTCTCTTTGTTTGACTATACTTGATGACATTACGAATAATGATGATGGATGGATGCCGGAGTTGCTAGTTTTCCTCATTTCGGGCAGATTGACCTTGTTTATTTATTAATACAACTGTAAGTTGATGTGGCTGTCGGACAATAATGCAGTGTAGGAGATTTTTATACGGTACCTAAGGATCATTATCAGGGTTGTTCAAATCTCTAGTCGGTCGTAGGATTATGACGCAACTAAAAACTGACAGGATTTTCTCCCTCTGTCAGTAGTAATCTATTTTTTCAAGGCCGATGTGGGGGTGGGGCAGGGCTCTGCTTTGTCTCCGGTCCTCTCGGCCTTATACTTTGCAAAGATCATGCAAGTGTTCTTTGCGTATTCACATCGCCTTGAGTGCGATTTGCTTTCTTATGTGGACGACAGGACGTTGGTCTGTCAGTCCCGTGAGCTTTCCGACAATGTCCCGTGCCTTGCTAAGGCGTATGATGTCATGTTCCGCACTCTCGGCTCGTTTGGTCTCTCTATGGAGCATTCGAAGACCGAATTATTCCACTTTACGCGTAAGCGTAATCCTACGCTCCCTGAGGTGGCCCTCCCTGTGGGCCCTTATGGGAAAGACAACCCTCTCCGGGCTAAGGCTACCTGGAGGTACCTTGGCTTCTTTTTTGATCGCGAGCTCACCTTCAAGGAGCATGTGAGACATTATACGACTAAGGCTTTTACTTCTGTAAAGGCCCTGGGCATGCTTGGCAACTCTGTTCGGGGTCTTCGCCCCACGGACAAGAGGCTTCTCTACAGGACTTGTGTGTTGCCTGTCGCAACATATGGTTTCCTCTTATTGTTGAACATGTTCACTAGTCGGTCAAAGATACGATCGTATATCACATGACTATCGTGTATGGTACATTAGCCTTTGTTCCCACATTCGATCCTCTGGTTGTTCCTTCAATCAGAGAATCGTATGTGTTCCGTTCTTCTCTCGTTATGTGTTATATCTTAACTTGTATCTAGTCATATCACTAGGTACTAATCTATGGTTGTTCCTTCAATCAGAGAATCTCATATCACTAGATTAACAGGTTATGGGCCCCGCCTAACTAAATTCTTCTAGTATTTGACGATTCAATTGGATTATCAACCCATTATACCCTATCAGGCTTCTATTGCAGGTCATCCATATCTTTTCGGCTTCTAGACCAGGATTGGACGCATATAGTCAACATTTCCGCGCATACAATCAAAATGTCGTCACTCCATGGTTTTCCACTCTACTCGCTTCAAGGACAAGATGATCATTCTTCTGCTCCCTCTTCGATGTCGATGACAGAAAACTATGGAATCCCACAGCCGAATGTGATACAGATGCCCCAAGGGAGCTTGCCAGTTTCATCCTCTTTTCACAATAATTTTCGTTCTCCTTCTCCTGTAATTCATAATAATTCACCACATCATAACTCCCCTGTTCCGATTCAACCCAATTCTCTTAATCCTTCACATAACATTCAAAACAATATTCCCATTTACCAAACCCCTCATAACAATTTCCCTTCAATTTCAAATCATCATCCGTTTCAACTTCCTTATTCTCAACCATATTCATTTCCACCTGTTCAACCTCAACCATTTCCAATTTCGAATCCTTATGTCCAATCATATCAAAATGTATCACCTATTCAATTTCCTTATCACCAACCTTTTTCGAATCATGTTAATATTTCGGCACCTGTTACAAATTTTTCCAATCTTTCTAATTCTTCTTCAAATCGTTTAGTAACTAGCATTTCACATCTGGCAGCTCTTGAGGGGACATCCAACTTCGACACTTGGGATATCAACTTACGGTCCTATCTTGAAGGCGCTGGTCAGATCGGTTTCATCTACGATATAACAAGTGATCCCTATGACCCATCCATCATTCCCATCTATCGTCCACAACTTGGTCCTTCTCCGACGCAAGACGAACTTGAAAACTTGGCTAGTTGGCGTCAAGCTGATAGTCAGGTCAAGCATATTATCCTAAACAAGCTCTCACCGCTTGTTACAGGATCAATATCCATGTCAACATCTGGTTCATCTCGTGACATCTATTTGCTGCTCAAACGGATGTATTCGACGAGGAACTGGGTAGGAGGGAAGACTATATGGGAATCATTATCACGCGCAAAACCCATAAATGGTGACATTCAAGCATTCTGCCATCGATGGTTATCAGACTACAGCCGCATTTGCGCATCACGATTCGAGATTCCTGCCCCCCTTGCCATTACCACTTTTTTCAATAACCTACCTACTACTGGACCACCTCTCGTTTTGAAATGTTCAACCTTCGCAGTATTAAATCAACAACCGGGTACTCCTACACAATATGTATTCAAAGTTGTGCAAGATTTACTCGACCAAGTTACTGCCATGGGATGGAAGCCACCCATCAACAACAATTCTAACATGACTACAAATCGATCACCAAATCCACTTTCTCAACGTAATAGTTCATCTGTACCAATTCCAACTTCCAACCAACGTCGCGAAAATCAAAACAATCTAAACTCGAACAACCGACGTCCCCAAGTTAACGCTGTTATCGATGATCAACAAGCAATAACTGACGATGGGGGTGGGAATGGAGGTGTTATAGATGTGATTATGGATTCTAGCGGTGACGAAGACTATGCCACAGCGAATGTAATTATGCCTACCTCTATCAACTCAGACTTCGCTATTTCTTTCTATTCACTGTCTGATAAGTCCGCACCGGAGATCTCCCTCACGAGCGACGATGACAACTTCATGGGGGTGTTTGATGCACTTCTTGATTCAGGATCCACACACCATATATTCCATGATAAAGATTCATTCATTACCATTGATGAATCTTTCTCTTTGCCGGTCTCGACAGCAAATCAATCGATGCTACCCATACTTGGCCGAGGAGATGTTACTCTCTTGGTTAGAGGAGATGTAGACGTTCGTATAACACTGCGGGGGTGTTTGTTCGCACCCTCTGTTCCTGTCAATATCCTATCACTATCCCGGTTGACAGCAAAGGGCATAAAATGCACTTTTGATGATACCGGTACTGCCGCATTATCAATTGGCATACCTAGTCGCACAGATCCAGTGAAAATCCCCACTATCTGTCGAAATGGATTGACATACATTAAATGTGACTTCATAAACTCCTTTCGTTCCATAACTCGCGACAATGAATCATTTGCGGCTTTCCTATCCCCTACACTCACACCTGACTTATGGCACCAACGCTTCGGTCACCTTAATAGTGATGCAACCCGGGCTACCTTGACACGCGGGTATGTGAATGGAACATCATATGAAGGATCATTTGAACGAGAAATCTGTCCATCTTGCATCATTGGGAAGGGTGCACAGCGTCATCATCCTTTTCGAGGGAATCGAGCCGATGCTATTGGCGATCTCCTACATATGGACATTTGTGGCCCTTGGCCTGTACAAACCCCATCTCGCCATCTATATGCCTGTTGCATTGTGGACGATTTCTCCAACTTTGGTTTCACTGCCCTCCTTACTCATAAGTCGGATGCAATCAAAGCATTTCGTTTTGTCGAAGCCTTCTTGTCTAGACAATGTGGTGTTTCGGTGAAGTCGGTGCGGACTGATGGTGCTAAGGAGCTGTGTGAGGGTAATCTTGGGGACCATTTTCGTTCACAAGGTATACACGTACAGGTGACTGCTCCTTACGCTCACCACCAGAATGGCAAAGCGGAACGATTTATTCGGACGATTGAGGATGGTTGTCAGACATTGTTGGCTGCATCGGGTCTTCCTGATCAATTTTGGGGTGATGCAGTTCTGACAATGCAATACCTTCGTAATCGTCTTCCTACCTCGACACTTCCTTCAGGGATGACACCGTATGAGATGATTTTTGGAGTTAAGCCTGATCTTTCTCACCTGCGCGTATGGGGATGTGTCTGCTATCCAGTGATACCTCCAGAGCGCCGTACCAAAGCTGGGCCTCGTCGATACCAAGCCATTTTTGTAGGATATGAAGAGGGCCGGAAAGGCTGGCGAGTTCGCTCACTGTCTGGGTCCTACTCATTCTCTGATGACGTGGTGTTTGATGAACTTCGCCCTGGTCGTTTGGGTGTATCTCGTCCTCTCACATTGCCATCTTCGTCGTCTGGGGGTGCAGATTCTGAACACTCAAGACCTTCCCGCCCCAGGATTAGGACTGCAAAAGGTTTGGAGTATCAAAAGGAGGTGGAAAGACGTGCGCAGGCAAGGAGCAAGAGGAAGATTGGCAACGCACCGAAATACCACACTGACCAAGTGTTATCCTTGACGAGTTACAGCGCACTTGGTGATATTCTTCAGGATGACTATCTGTCTGAGTTCAACCAGATCGGGTCTGCGCTCAGTGAAGATATCGTCGTCCAGTCACATTCTTTTTCTCACCTGATGCCATCTTGCATGCTGACCTCTTTCGGATATGACAAGCCTCCGGATACTCTTCGGGAAGCGATGAAACGTAAAGACTGGGATATGTTTAGGGCTGCGATGGATCGGGAGTATAAGGGACTGGTGGATATGGGTGCATTTGAGGAGACGGACTTACCAGTGGGACGGAAGGCTATTGCGGTACGATGGGTTTATGCGTTCAAATATGATGAGTTGGGTAAGCCGAAGGAAGGATGTGAGAAGGCGCGTCTGGTGGCAAAGGGTTTTAGTCAGCGACCGGAGGATTACGGAGAAACGTATGCACCTGTGGCCAGGATGGCAAGTATCCGTGTGGTATTGGCTCTGGCTGCGGAACAAGACCTGGAACTATTCAGTTGGGATTGCAAAACAGCGTTCCTGCACGCGAAGTTAAACCGAGATATCTTTATCAAGCAGATTCCGGGATATCCCTTGCCCAATCCCTCCTCTGTGCTGAAGCTAAAGGTCGCGTTATATGGTCTGAAACAAGCTGCGTATGAATTCTATCAACTGCTTCGCTCAGTTATGATTGCTATTGGCCTCGATCGTCTTGAAGTCGATCATGCATTTTTCTTTGGTGAATGGCAATCACCTCCTCATCCCTCTATCCCTATGCCTAGCAATGGTCAACCACTCCGTCTCTATATTCCAGTTCACGTTGATGATGGGCTCACCGCTTCTAATAGTGTTGAGCTCTATAAATGGTTTATTGGTGAACTCCAGAAACATCTCACCATTGTTGATCTCGGACAGGCCCAGTTATATCTTGGCTGTCGGATCATTCGTGATCGTTCACAGAAAACCTTATGGCTGTCGCAGGAACACTTTGTTGACGACCTTCTCTCCAAATGGAATATGGTGACGGTGCCTCCGTCATCTGTCCCAATTCATGATCAGTTGTCAAGTAAAAAACCAGCTCCACCTGGTGCTTTGCCCTCGATTCCTGACAGCGAGCTTACCGTTTCTTACCAGAGCTTGGTCGGCAGCCTGCTCTATCTGGCCATTTGCACTAGGCCTGATATCGCCTATGTGTGTATGGCGTTGGGTCAACACAATGCTAACCCCTCCCGGACCCACATGCTTGCGGCAAAAGATGTTCTGCGTTATCTGGCTGGCTCGAGACGACATGCATTGTGTTTTGGTCGCCAGTCTTGCGAGTTCTCGGAGGCTGTTGGCGGTTACATCCAGCATGTAGGATTCTCTGACTCTGACTGGGCGTCGGATGAGTCAACACGCAGGAGTGTAGCGGGTTTTTGTTTTATGTTTGCTGGCTGCTGTGTTTCGTGGTCCGCTGTTAAACAAAAATCCGTTGCACTGTCTTCCGCTGAGGCCGAATATTACGCTTTAGCCCACGCCGTTAAGGAGGCTCTCTGGCTACGATCTCTGCTGCTGCTCATCCATGTCCCCATTCCCAACTCTTATCCGGTGCTCTGTGACAACTCTGCCGCCATCACGATAGCTACCACCGATTCTATCACTTCTCGTACAAAACACATCGATGTCCGTCATCATTTTTTGCGCCAATACATGGGTCGCGAACTTACTGCGAAATGGATTCGGACCACGGAAATGCCTGCGGACATATTCACTAAGCCTCTGCCGTCACCCTTGTTCTGCAAGCATCGGCAGACTCTGGGGGTGTTGCCTTTGCCGCCACCTTTACCATGATTTCATCCTTTTTCTTGTTTTTCCCAGTTCGCCTTATCTCTTCCTCGTGTTTCTCTTCTTTGTTCACTGTTGTTATCCTTCTACGTTTGTTCTATGGTTTTTTCCTCTTGGATCATATCTTTGAGGGGGTGTGTTGAACATGTTCACTAGTCGGTCAAAGATACGATCGTATATCACATGACTATCGTGTATGGTACATTAGCCTTTGTTCCCACATTCGATCCTCTGGTTGTTCCTTCAATCAGAGAATCGTATGTGTTCCGTTCTTCTCTCGTTATGTGTTATATCTTAACTTGTATCTAGTCATATCACTAGGTACTAATCTATGGTTGTTCCTTCAATCAGAGAATCTCATATCACTAGATTAACACTTATGGTACAGTCCCAAGGGCCGGATTAAGGGCCTCTTGGACTCTTTTCACAAAATGCAGCGTAGAGCTGCTCTTTGGATCACAGGAGCGTTTCGTACCTCCCCCACGGGCGGGGTCGAGGCCATAGCTGGCCTCATCCCAATCCATTTGCATTTGAAGAAGTTGCGCACTAGGGCTGTGTTCTGGGTGCAAACTCTCTCTCCCAACCACCCGATCAGACGCTTTACTGGGTCTGGTCAGGAGGAGCTGGCCCACCGGTTCCATAACGCCCACCTTCCGTTGAAGGTTCAGGAAAGGGTCAAGTCCTTTATTTCGGACTTGGGTCGTTCGGTTCCGAGTGTCCAGGAACCATTCGAGGCTGACTGCGTGGAGGCCCGACCTGGATACCGCATTTTGGATGATTTTGGCGAACGGATCTCGTTCGTTGATTCTCCACCTTCTGGGGCGATTAAAGATGACGCTGACATCTTACGTCTCACTCGTCTTCGGACTTCTTATGAGGAAGTCCCACACACAGTCATTCTGGGGACTGCCGCTTCGGTGGACCCCAAGGGCGAGCTTGAGGCGGCTTCGGCTGCTTCGGCTCAATGGGATTGGGGAGAAGACGGCGAAGGCTTTAGACAAGACTTCTCCTTCCCACTGGGACACTCCACTCAGCAGGACGCTGAATTGGATAGTCTCACACGTGCCATCGACCTGGGCCTTAAGGTCCCGTGGGTGCGCAACATTGTCATATTCACAGGTGCCATAGGTATGGCGAGAGTCCTGATGGATCCGAAACCACACTCGGGTCAGCAGCTGTCTTTGTTCGCTGCCCGTAGGCTTCGGCCCTGGCTTTCCACTTTTGAGGAAGCCAAGGTCACTTTTGTCCATGCCAGGAATCACCTGGGGTGGGGTCTTCCTGGGGTCTCTGCTAAGGACCTCAAGAATCACCAAGCTTACTATCGCTTCGGCGAGCATGGTATGCCTTGGACTACTTTGGCCTCTGAACGCCGCCGGGTTCAGAAGGCGTGCATGGATGAGTGGCACCGTCTTTTCCGCTCTCTAGATTTCTGCGGAAATCAGTTTATGGAATTCCACAAGAGCGCTGTGAATCCCAGGAAAGGACTGATGGCCCCCTCCTACGTTGGCGGTGGGAGCTGGCTATCAAATATCTTGATCAATGAGCCCCGCATGTGTGCGAGGGCCACGAGACTCATCCTAGCAGAATTCCAACAAGCAGCGCGCCAGCGCTGCTTGTTGGAATTCTGCGGGGGGTACGCTGCGAAGCAGCGTAAGGACGGTATTACGTTGGAATCGCCTCTTCGAGGCGATTCCAACGAGCCTAGTAGCGTGCTGAGGGGATCAGCCGTTGATTTTATATTGAATTTTCTTTTATTTTCGGAGGAGGGGTGGCGCAGCTGATGGCGCACGGCAATTGCCGGGGCGCAATCAGTAAGCAGGCTTACAGCCTAGCAGTATTCCAACAAGCAGCGCTAAAGCGCTGCTTGTTGGAATGCTGCGCTCGCGGTAGCGTGGGAATGTTGCCGTTGGGTTCGCATTAAAAATGCGATTCCAACGAGCCTAGTCTCGTCCCAAGGGGACGACTCGTTGATTTTATATTGAATTATCTTTTATTTAATTTTGGGGCAGGCTTCAAAAGGCTTTGATTAAAGCCGCCCGGAAATTGCCGAACGCCTGATCAAAGCCGCTGAAGCCGTCAGGCGTGGCATACTCTTACCATATGTGGAAATTTACTAAGGGTTTTGCGCTCGGCGGCTTTGCACAGCCACCGCAAAGCCGTAAATTAGTCAGCTTTTTTGTCCCAATCCATCAACGGCTTTGCACAGCCACACCGACGGCTTCGCTTAGTCATTTCTGCTTCCCATCCCGGGTGGGAAAATGCATGTCAACAAATCTTTGCGAAAAAATAATGACAAATAAGAAAAAAAATAAACGTTCATTTTTTATGTGGGAACCATCTTCGGCCAGTCAGCCGTTGATGAGATATAAGCAAAATGACATATATATGTTTTTCTCCGTTCTTTGGAAAAAACATATCAGAGAAATCGCTCTAGCACTGTCAGAAAAATATTGACAAATACAAGAAAAATCGTGCGATTTTAATGATACCAAAATGATCATACATAGTTTAGTATTGACAGAGATACCTTGCCTTCACCTGAGTGCTATATCATTGGCCAATGGTATGATCATGTAAGCAGTGGATATTAATAGCTTGGAAAAATGCGCTAATTTTTTTCCTTTCCTTTGGTCTAACTTTCGTGAGAAAATGATTCATTTCGGACGAGTTATTTGCAAAAAACTCGCCCGGAGTCGACTCTTTTGGGAAATTGCCCACTAAATCACGCGCGTGAGACCAGATTAGATCATCAGTCTCGTGGTGCATGGATGGCCAGGTGTGGGAATTACCAGTGGCTGTTCCCGCGGTTCTCGCGTGCCTCAGCAAGGTCTCGTGGTGGCTGTGCCGCCATCACTCTCCCTTCCCTCCATGTTCGTCTCGTCACAGGTCGCCGCCATGCCCACCGATTGGGCTCAAACTTTTTTTGGAAGGACGGGGTGATGGAAATAGGAGGACTGGCGAACGAGAAGGGTAGGGATCGAAATTTGAAGCGAGGAAAAATCAGACAACTCGGTAGACAGGTAAGTTTGAAATAACTCGTTGTCGTAGGCCCTATACTGAGTCTAAATTCAACAAACTTTAGCTGTGTAATGCGATCATGGTAGCCTCCGTGTGTACAAATCTTGAAGTGAATTGAAGCGCTTTCGATCTTGCTATTCGTTGTCGAAGTCAAGGGTGTCTATCATCACCCAGGAAGAATATTTCATAGGTAATCCGCTTTTGCACTGACACTTCTCATTTTCTAGGTACACCTTTATTATGTCCTTCGCTTTCCACGTTCCAAATCTCAGACTCAACCAACAAGGCGTTGTGCCACGGCGAGCCAATCTATGCAATGGCTGCAACATTAATGTATCTCCACTCCCTTACCTCCGTGTTCATGTTGTCACTGGTCACTGCCATGCCCACCAATCGGGCTCAAATTTTTTCTGGACGGACGGGTCGACGGAAAGGGGAGGATAGGAGAACGAGAAGTGTAGGGGTCGCAAATTGAAGCGAGGAGAAATCAGACAACTTAGTAGACAGGTGAGTTTGAAAGAATTTGTTGTTGCCGATGCTATGCTCACTGTAAATTCACCAAACCTTGGGTGCGTGGTGCGCTTATCATAGGCTCCATGCGTACAAGGTTTGAGGTGAATAGGAGCAGTTCCGACTTCGCAATTTGTGATCGACGTCAAAGGTGTCCACTGCTATCAATAAAGAATATTCTGTAGGTAATTCGCATCTGCACTGACACGTCCCACATTCTAGGTACGCGTTAATGATATCCATCGCTACTCACTCCTGTAATTTCAAGTCAAACGGATAAGGCGTTGTGTTACGAGAAGCCAAACTATGCATTGGCTGCAACATAAATGTATCTCCACTCCCTTACCTCCATGTTCATGTCGTCACTGGTCGCTGCCAGGCCCACCGATCGGGCTGAAACTTTTTTTGAAAGAGCGGGTCAACGGAAAGGGGAGGACTGGAGAACGAGAAGGGCAGGGATCGAAAATTGAAGCGAGGAAAAATGGGACAACTTGGTAGACAGGTAAGTTTGAAAGAACTCGGCGTCGCAGGCTCTGTACTGACTCTAAATTTACCAAATTTTGGCCGTCTAATGCGAATACCGTAAGCTCAATGTGTACAAATTTTGGAGTGAATTGAAACATTTCCGACCTCGCAATTTGCAATCGACGTCAAGGCTGTCTATCATCACCCAGGAAGAATATTCCATAGGTAATTCGCGTTTGTACTGACACGTCCCATACGTTAGGTACGCGTTGAGGACTCCCATGGCTAGTCACTGCTGTAATTTGAAGCCAAACGGTCATGGCATTGTGCTACGACAAGCCAAACTGCACATTGGCTACAACATCAATGTGCCTCCACTCCCTTACCTCCATGTTCGTGTCATCACTGGTCGCTGCCATGCCCGCCGATTGGGCTCAAGTTATTTTGGGAAGGACGCGACGATGGAAAGGGAAGAACTAGGGAACTAGAAGGCGAGGGGTGTAAAATGAGCCGAGGAAAAATTGGACAACTTGGTAGATAGGTGAGTTTGACAGAATTCGTCGTCGCAGGCGCTATACTAACTCTAAATTCACCAAATTCTAGCTGCATAATGCGATTATTATAGTTATTTTGTGTACAAAGATTGGAACCAATTGAACCACTTTTACGTTTTCTATTCGTCGTCGAAGTCAAGACTGTCTACTATCACACACAAAGAATACTCCGTAGGTAATTCGCTTTTGCACTAACACTTCTAGGTGCATCTTCATTACGTTTGTCGCTCTCTACCTTCCAAATTTGAAGTGAAACGGGTAAGGCGTTGTGCAACGGCGAGCCAAACTGCACATTGGCTACAACACCAATGTGTCTCCACTCCTTACCTCCATGTTTGTGTCATCACTGGTCACTGCCATGCCCACCAATCGGGCTCAAATCTTTTTGGGAAGGACGCAACGTTAAAAAGGGGAGGATTCGGGAATGAGAAGGCAAGAGATGTAAAACTGAGCTGAGGAAAAATCGGACAATTTGGTAGATAGGTGAGTTTGACAGAATCCATTGTCGCAGGCGCTATACTAACACTAAATTCACCAAATTTTAGCTGCGTAATGCGACTACTATAGCTCTCCGGTGTACCGAGTTTGAAGTCGTTTGAATCACTTTCACGCTTGCTATTCGTCGTCGAAGTCAAGAGTGTCTAATGCCATCGATAAAGAATATTCTACAGGTAATACCCTTTTGTACTGACACGTCCCATAATCTAGGTAGCCGTTTATGATGTCTGTCGCTGCCTCCCCTCCAAATTTGAAGTCAAACGGGTAAGGCGTTGTGCTACGACAAGCCAAACTACGCATAGACTTTACCATTGTTACTTGGTAAGTCTCTCTTTGTGAATAACGTTGTTCTAATGCTAATCTACCTGTCCTTTGGAGATGCGACGTCCTGATTTACCCTCTCTAGGTGGGCATCGCATGCTTTTACATATTGGCGAAGTCGAGTGCTGTCATACACTCGACTTCTTACGTTGCGCCTCAACTCTGGCCTTCTGAATCAACCAGCAGCGCAACCGTGTCTGCTGTCAACGCCCACCATGGATGCCACCTCACTGAAACCCCTGTGAGTGTTTTTCTTCTGGTTGTTTTCTTTTTTTCGTTGAAGGGGTTTCTCTAGCTCAAAGCAAGCACTTTCTGGAGGATCCCAAGTTGGTTCCTCTCCTTCTGCTCGGCCTCCGTGAGTTTCCTCGTATTCAAACCATATACTACATACTAAAGCTACGTCAGCAACAAGAAAGCAAAGGAGAGTGTGTTGGAACACTGAACTTGTTCTATCTGCTCCAAGGCTCTTCAAGAAAAAACGGGTACTAATATTCTAAAGTCGGGAATGCAGCTTGCATTCGTCCCTGCATCAAAATTACTATATGTAGTAGGATTCACTATAAAGAGGGTTAGGGGGTTAGGGGGTTAGGAAGAGGGGGTTAGGGGGGTTAGGGGGTTAGGGGGTTAGGGGGTTAGGGGGTTAGGGGGTTAGGGGTTAGGGGTTTAGGGGGTTA